>BSBM01000232.1:30465000-31665000 GCA_027924585.1 Larix kaempferi
TCCTCTAACTATTACCAAAAGAATGGAATAGTGATTAGGTTTTTTTATTATAAACTCAATTTTAGAAAATGAATTCTCACTCTTTTTCCATGGGATATTTTAAGTCAATGATGAGCAATGTGTGCCAATTATTTTTTTTTAAATGTTTTAGTTTTCAATCAAATTGTTAGAGATTATAACATCAGTGTGTTATATGTGTAAAGCACACCAATATAATATAAACTGTTGGGAACAATGTTAATGCCTAAATATCGCACACTTGCGACATTTCAATGATTATTGCAATAAGGCATCATCAACATAAATAATTCATTTCACCAAAGGCATCCTCAACAAATCCAAAAGGAAACATGAGTCAAAAAGTTCCCAACACTAGTCAGAAGAAGAGGTCGCGTGGTTGAACCATTGACAACCTGTGCGACAGCGCATGTTATCAGTTTAGTGCCCTCGTGATACTCGCGCGGCTATTCCTTTGATAGTCGTGCTATTGTCAAAATGGTGGGAACACCTACTTCCCATGGTGCAATGAAGGCTCCATTGTCTACAAGAATCTGAATTTGTCTCCGCACACACTTGCTGGCATTAAATAGCCCCATTGGTGTACCTTGGAACTAGTTCATGGAGTGTATGAGTTCACATTTGGATCTTTGTTTAGTGGCCACCTCTTGGCCTATAAAAGGAAGCCATTGACATCCATTTTCTATAGAGAAAAGAATAGAAATTTTATCATGTTTTTGTATTTTTGTTACAGCTCCCTCATAGCCCACCTCTTCCTACCTTTGTAAGAATTCCCAAACTCCATTGCCACCTTCCTCCAAGGGGCAATATTTTCTCTCCCTTGTTCTACCACCCAATTAGAATATAGTTTGGACAATAAGGACCTCCCCAAGGGAAATTGTTGGCTTCCCTTGAATCCCACACCTACTAGGTGTTGTACAACTTAACCATTGGGCAATACAAAGTGGTTTTGCATACATTTGATTGTTGTTGGAGTTTGCATTCTCCCCCCATTTCCTTTTTATTGTATTTTGTTAAATTTTCTTTATTTTATGTGAATTCCACTAACAATCTCTTGCGGGATCACTTGGAGGACAACCACACACCCCCATAGGGGCTCCAAGGACTAAGGCCTTTCCACAACCTACAAGCCCTAGCCCATTAGCAAGTGGAAGGATGCACACTTGTGTAATTTTTCCACGACAGTTCTAATGGTGACTCCACTTATTTTTGTTTATTTCTTTTTAAATAGTTTGTTTTATGCTAAGAAACATTCTAGGTTTTTATCATTGGCAGGAGATCAGGTTTACCACCTCCTACTCCAGAATTTGGCCCCCTTTCGGCCACAATTACTGTTTACACAATAGCATGGATCCTGGCCTCTCGGTTGCGCTACCAGCATGGAAACGCCTTCGACATTCACGCTACTCACGCAGGTAACTAGTTCATGACCCGCACAACACTCTTTTGTTTGACATGTGCACCTTGTCTGTGTTCTTCCCAGGTTACAACACGTCTGTTTTTTTATTTTTTCATGCTATCATGAGGCATAGTATTGTTTTCCTGTGCTATAGTCATTTGATTTGCTTTTTATCTGCATGAAACAATCTTGCATCCCCATTGCTACTCACTAATGAACTCAAATTAAGTTAACTTGCAATAATTACTTACTTTTTTAGTAATTAGTTCACATAGACCAATATTAGGGAGTAAAGAGTTCACCTCTCTCGAAAACTTCCTAGGTAACCAACTTTGAGGCTTTCAAAGAGCCTCTTTGTTGTCACTAGTATTCAAGACCACCCTTCTTTATGTTTAATTGACATGCTTTTAGGATCAAGGCTAGTGTAGAATCCACTTTTTGCACACAAGCAAGGACCTAAAGAATCTTGTCTCCCCTAGTATGCTCTTCTGACCCCACACTTCTTGTAAGCTTGGTGAATCAGAAAAGGGTTAGAAGTGTGAAATACCTCCTTTGTACACTTTTTAATTAGTTGGCACTTTGATTTGCAAAGGACCCTGAGAATCTTTTAGAGTTAAAAGTACATATACTTTTGAATTTACTTTATACTCTTCTAGTTAATTTACCGACAATCGATTTGCTTTTATCACATGTGTTTGCACCACTAGCACACACTAAGAGACCTCAAGACTCTTCCAATCCAAGTATGCTCTTCACCTTGCACTTCTTGTGAGCTTGGTGAACCAAAAAGGTAGGAATTGTGAAATACCTCTCTTAGACTCCCTAAGTGAAATTCAAAACCCCTTAAAATCAACTTTGTAAAATTCCAACCAACTAAAATCCTCCAAAGGAGGTCACAAAATAACATGTTTGTTATGTAGGATTGATTGGGCTAGGCATCCATTAATGCCCACCAATCTAGTTTCAATAGTGATATTTTGAAACATAGCATTGTTGACTTATAGGGTACTTTCAAAATACTTCTATAAGCAAGTGTTCAAAGAAAACCTGGATCAGAAGTGCGCCATGACCAAGGACGTGAAAGCTGACGTATAGCTTCCCTACTCTCCCATACGCGTCACTCAGCTCATTGTAGGGAGATGATACTATACTATGCATGTCGAACCATTGATCCACACTTGACACAAGGTATCTTAGTGTCTAAACTTAGTACATAAGCAAGGAGTAATTCTGGGTGAAATTGAGTACTGAAGTTAGCTATTTTCATTGGGAGGTGTTTCCAAGTCTCTTTGATTGGAACATTGGCCCCATTGCTGGTAGAACTAACTCTTTGTTACCTCTGCTATTCGATTAGTGTGTGGATATCGTTATCACCATCAATTGTACTTTTGGGAATCCCAGTTACATTTGAGAGGAAGGACGTTAGGTATTTTTAGGTCATTTACATTTCTTTTATTTCTAAATACAAGTTCAATAACTCATAGTTAAAAAGAACCTACATGTGGGAACTCTTGCACTAAAACCAACTTTTGCACATACAACTCACTTATTGCACCATATTGCATATATTGTGGTTGGGATATTTTTGCACTTGTTCAATTGTGTTTAAATTCCACCATCACTCTCACTTGACACAAAATCCTTCACCAATGAGGAACAAAGAAACCCCCTAAGTCAGTCTCGAATACTGCAAGGCCTCCCACCTCTCTCTAGGGGTGTTTTTACACAGTCTCCTTGTGGTTCACACAGAAGATACTCTAGCAAGGGATGCTCCTAGGCCACATTGATAAGATCATCTAGGTGAGGTCGCTCCTTTCTAGGTGCATTTTCTCCTCTCGAAGAAAGTGTTAATCTCCTCACATCCTCCACCACCAGAAGAGGATCACATTCATTTTCTCCCCTTGGAGAGAATAGAGATACATTTACACCCCCTCCCTTGGAAGAGGAACCCCTCTAGCTTCTCCTCTCGGAGATCCTTTGGACCCCTTTGATCCCTCATGCCTCGTAGGATGTCACTCATCATTTTCAACACCACCTCGATCTCCCCCTAGTGGAAACCACACCCAATAAACAATGGTAGGACCAAATCTTCCTACCCTACCTTTCATGGCTAGTCTAAATATCCCCGATTTAACCAAACTCAATGACCCTATCGCCCATGATCCAAAATGGTCTGCTATGCCATATAAATTCCCTCTGACATTCCTAAATTAGAGGGAAAATGGGGGGATGATCTCGCAAACCACGTCATTTATTTCCACTTATGGAGTTATTCTAATAGCATAGTGCATGATCCTATGAGGCTTCACCTCTTTCAATGTAACCTCACCGGAACGACAGCCAAATTGTATGTAAATTTACTAAGCGCAACCCATGCCACCTTTGCAACATTGTCCATCACATTTCTCACTTAATTCCAGCTTCTTATTTTTCATGACCTTGGTCTCAAAATTCTTACAGAGTTTCAACAAAATACATCCACCCACATCGAGGACCACATCCATGAGTGGCGTAGACACCTGACATTGTGAAAAATTGAAATACAACCACCCTTCATGTTGGATTGGTTCATCAAATCACTTCAACTAGCCATATCTAAAGATGTCACCACCTCCATGTCGCAAATCAAGGAAGATGATATTCTGAAATCCCATCATTTGAAACTCATATATGCACAATCCGTCTATCTTTACACTATCCTCCCTGATGCCCCTCGGCATCTGTCATTGGATCCTACACCTTTGGGATCCGCATATTCAATGGATGGGATTATTGGATCCATTTCCCACTTAGTAAAGGTTCCTCCTACCACTTTGACACCATTTCATATGACTCCACAATACCCATCCATGCCACCTGCATTGGTAGCCCCTCCTCTAGTACCAACCCCACCAGTTGGTTAGTTATAGTATGGATCCTACAGTCCTACTTATCCAAATGTTATCCAAACGACAGTGATTCCTACACCACCAATGGCACAAGTCGTTCCTACAACCTCATAGTATGGATCACAAACCAAATTTATCCCCACCCTGGGATATAACCCTTATTATCCATTCCCATTCCCAACTGGTCAGCAACCCGCACCCCACATGGGCGTGAACCTAGTTCAACCTTCTTACGCTCAACAAGCTCTACAGTTTGATCAATTGAACAACGCAAACCCCCAAAACCATTAGACTCGGGGGATGAATAAAGGGAAGAACAAGTCAAACCAACAACAGGGGAAAGGGGAAAACCCCCCTCCCTAGCAAAACCAGAATCTGGATAATCAAAACACAAGGACTAATAATATCCCAAACAAGGGAAGAATGAAAACCCGAGGACCAATTACTTGATCTATTTGCGGTGAGTATGGTCATTACGTGGTCATTACACCCATCACTTCCATCTTATCCATGACTTCCAACAATTACTGCAAGGCAAGAAGAAGATGGTGACAAATCCCCCTCAGGACAGGAATCCTCCCCAACTCCAAACCGCTATCTTACAACAACCCTTTGTGAATCAATGGGTTGTTACATAACAACAATATCCTCGCTCCTCCAACGATGGTTCTTTCCAAAATATCTATATGATGGATGCTAATCAAGTTATGATAGGCCTGAAGCTCCCCAAGTAGAAGACATTGCCATCCCCTTAGGGAGGGATTTGCAAATACCACGCCCAAGTGCTGAACAAATCTTGTGGATTCCCAAAGTCCCACTTCAACGTACTCCTAATAATCCCCACATGAAATCCACACACAATTATATTATTATGGACGGCTTAGCTCAATCCACTGCATCCATGTCCACATTAGAGTTGCTACAATCCTACCCAACCCAGTTAAAGGAATTACTCAATGCAATTGGCGTCGTCGATCCTTCTGACTCGTGTCTCATGACCTTTGATCTTGACAAAGGCAAACCACAACTACCCTCATCAATCACATTTCAAGTCATGGTCACAGTAATGAATATTATGATTCATCATCACATCCACTTGTGTTATGTCTGCTAAGGTTTGGAAATGATTAGGGTTACCAGAGTTGGTACCCTCATCTAACACTCTTTGCGTATATGATGGGAGACCATCCCAACTAAGAATATTATACCAAAATTTCCCCATAGAGTTGGGGGGCAAGATGGTCATGATCGATATCAAGGTATTCTATGTTGAACTCGACTACAACATCCTCTTGGGGTGTAATTACATTTACGCCATGAAGGAGGTCGCCTCCTTGGTCTTCTGTATCATGATGTTTCTCTTAAATGGGAATATTTTCACCCTTGACCAACTTAACTACTATGACACCAATGCCACAAGAAACCCTGACAACATCCTACTGACTATTTTTGGCACTAATAAACCCTATGTTGAGATTGACCCCGACATTTATAAAGACTCTAGTTTGTTAGGAGTCTACTCGGGAGCACCACCCAAGATCCCCATAATAACTGATGGCCTAATATGCACAATTTTCACCGTCGAAAATGGAGCCTCCTCCACCTCAACACCATCATCAGCACTATCTATGACTCATGGCATTGAACTAATGTTGATTCCATCTGTCCCTCCTATCTTCCATATACCATTCTTATACCCTCACATAGGTGTATAAAGGACACCGATTATGGATTAGTTAACTCTACCTGGGCTCACTTTGGGTATTCTGATATGGTACCTTACACTGACATACCCAGAAATGGATTCCAAACCAGTCACTCATTATGATTTTGTCACTTTTTTGGTTGTTACGCCTCAAATTCCTATGACACCTTCCATTATGATAGCCCAACCTATGACATCGGCAACTAAACCACAGCCGGTTGTCACTAAGACAACCAATGGGGGCACCAAGAAACCGAAGTTGAAAAGTCCCCTTTTACCAAACCCTATATCCTACTCGGTGACAGACACTCATCCAAAAGTAGGGGGTATCAACCAACAATGGTTAAAATCCCCAGTAAGGACCAATACTCCCACCCAGAGAGTCATGCCTCCGTGTGTTCTTTGTGGGAAACAAGGCCATGTGAAAAACCTATGCCCAACTTTACGGAGTTAAGGAACTTGCTCAACACTATGGTCATCATACCCATGCTCCACCGAATATAGAATGGGTAACACCATCATCGCCCACACCTAAGTCCAAGAAACTGCGTGCAAATCACGCATGTGCAATGTGTTCCCAGTATGGACATTACATACACCATTGTCCTGGTCTCCCTCAATTTTGGGATTCTTTGGAAACCATTTTCCGCACTCAAGTTACGGTTGAGGACCCTCCCCCATCAACTCAAGAAGCATCTTCCATTAATATGGTCACTACATCCATAACCACACCAGTTGTGCTTCCCACACAGACAGCCTCACTGGCTAGTCTGGTTGTAGAGCCTGCACTGCCGCAAGCTCCCCAACCTACCACAGTACCACATAATGAATGCGCATCTTGTGGGAATTACATCAATATTCTTCCCTCGAGGGATATAACCTGCATTTTGGATCAATTCAACTCCTAAGAGGTACAAGAACACTTCCACGCTCGAGTACCACGACCCTCCCGGTCTTGTGGCAAGACCTCTCACTTCTCATTCCAATGCCCCATTCTATGCGTCGAACGAGAAGCTTGTGTTGAACTAATGAGACTCCAAGATCAACTTGCTTCCCTCAATGCGACCCTGTATGGTCCCCAAACTGAGTAGAAAGTATCCACCTTGCTGAATACCATCGACGTTGAATCCCCTTTGGCCAGTGTCCTCACTTATAGTGACTCCTCGTCTTTCGACGGAGATGTGGATCACCCGCAAGCATTCCCAAATAATTAAAGACCACAAGGACCACCTAAATGGTGGGATGACCTTCCATATATGGTACTACCACTGGTACCACCAGCGATTCTCATAATTAACGGCCCACAAACACAAAGAAGGCACCCAACATCTCTAGTTACCCTTCTTATTTGTGTCAACATTTTATTTCCTTTTTCCTATCTGATCCATGGTTTGGGGTTGAGAATAATTATATCTCGCTTTATGCAAATGAACTCTCAACTCGACATCTAGATCGCTATGTGGATGGTGCAAGTCGATGGTCTAAGAACCTCACATCAGCTTCCTGGGATATTTATTCCCCCTCCCATGTACTCCACCACACTGGTGGAGTGTGCTTGGGGACACTTAGCAATAACCAAGCAGAATATGATGCCATCATAGGTCTATTAAGAAATTCCACCCACCTTGGCATACACCATCTGCGGGTACACATAGACTCCCAGATAGTTGTATCACATCTAAATAATTTATTTTGTTTCCTCATCACCGACTTTGAAGACCCCCCTATCTGGGTCCCACATGTCTATGAGTCTCCACATAATATACTTTGATGACCGCATCAAGGGACACTTGAAGAACTTAAAGATCCCCACATCATGCAATGTCTATTTCCCCACCATATCCCCTAGAACAAGTGGCATCATGTCATCATAGTTCCTCTCCCACCACTCTATAGAACCCACAATACCCATAAGGAACACAAAATCACCTTCACAAGGAAAATGGTCACCCATTAGACATACATCCAACAAAACCATCATACGTTGTGACCTCCCCTTAGGAATTTTGCGTGTAGTGCGTAATTAAAAAAGAAAAGTCACACCCAACACAACTGTATCTCACTTAACTGTGTGACACTAGCGCATGGGATATGAACTATTTGGCAGTGCTGTATAGTGCGGTTGCCCGGCGAACAGTTGTGTTACACCAGTGTGCGGCCGAACAACTTGTATCTCGCACGTAGCGCGGAACAGTGCATTTTTTCTATGCTACATGCATGCGCTACTACCGCGTGTGATTTTGGAAAAATACCCCGCTACTGCAACACGTGAATTCCCCATTATCCCGCGCTATAGCATAGTATTTTCCCAAAATCTTGCGCGGTAGCCACTTAATGGATCAACTTAGCCCCTGGCATCCCAGGGACCCACTTTTCCTAAATCTACATAGACGAAACAAAAATAGATGGCATACCAGTAGCTCGTGTCTCATCAAATGGATGCTCAAATCTCTGAGAATCACCAAAAAAGTGCTCTAGGAGGTCGTTAGCAAATAGTACAAATGATTTCAAAATGTGGGCCCCACCCCATATTTGTATTCATTTGGAACGAATTTCAAACTAACCCCACAAACAAACCATAGCTCTTTTTTACAAACCATTCACACCACCATGATCAGTGCCTCAAGCTATTCGACATAAATCCATCCAACTTTTATTTTGAAAGGTTTTTCCTAGCCCGTATTTTTCAGGAACCCCACAGGTGCAGATTGTTTTGGTTTTATGTTTTTTGCTTTTTAAATAACTTGGTCACTTTCTTTACCACACTTGGGTATGTGTGCCATATGTGCAGGATCACGACCAAGATAGGAAATAGACTCTTGTTTATACATTATAAGAATAAGACTCCATCCCTCAACACTGGTGTCAGGCATCTTACCACATGTATCATTTCGAAACTAGCATATAGACATTGTATTCCCTCTGTTTATAAATTCATTTACCAGTATTCTCATTGATAACCATAGGGCCGTATTCCCAGTTTTTATGTTCCATCAACATCATCACTGTGAATACCATGTTCCCCCATGGGTTTGCACACCATTTCCAACCCTGTCATAAATTGACACCCATGATGTCGACCCCCCACAAGTCCAAGAAATCTGATACAACTTAAAAAGATCACCCCTAGCACATCATTTTATAGTTTTGCATTAACTCCCTCAACTCTCACAACATGTGTCAACTGAATCCTCAACACATGTTACAATCAAGATTCACAAATACCACTCATGCCTCCATGAGCACTTTACCTTCTGTAATCTTCCTCGTATCATCACCCCCACGAAGACACCTATGGGGCCCCCACACTCAGAAGTAACCAATTCTATTCGGTTATCCCACAGGAATAATCTGCATGGCATTGATTCATGGGGCACCCGTCTTCGTGTTTGTGAACCAACCCCCACCTCATCTTGGAAAGCATCCCCGAACTCACTCAAAACCATGCGGACTCTGCCCATCATCAAATTGGTCCCATGACACACCGAAAACTGTGGGGAACCCAGCATTATTATTTATGTACAAATTGTTTCCTCATCACCTAACATTGAGGGAGCACCCTATTCTTTTTGGAAGAAACCCATGGTCTCATTTGATCAATGTATGTGAATCTCAAATACTATCAGTTTTATATGTTTTATCGGTCGCCATTACTCTCTGCATTGTATCTCCATCAAATCCCTTTCATTTGTAGTTTGTCTCCTTCCATTTCAACTTGTATTCTTATGAAAGGAATTCTTTTGTCCATAATCCCCATGTTTACATCGATCAAAGGAAGTTATGATCCCCACGCTTATTAACCATTCTTGTGTCAGGTCTGTCCATCCAACAATTGGTTACAACATGATCTTGGTTCTCAGGATAAGACTCTAGTCTTGTCATGTACTTCAGCGTCTCGTTGACGTCAAAACATTATATTCCAAGAGTTGCAATTGTTGTAGTAGTACCTTGGGATCCCTTTCAATCACTACAAGGGATCGCCTCAAACTTATTAGGGGAGACATTAGCGCTCCCTAACTAAGTGTTTTCCCCTATGCTCGACGTAAAAACATCTATTGCATCAAGGTGAAATGTACTTTTGAAGGTAGCAGTGTTCACATTTTCAAACCATGGTAGCAATCCATCCAGAACAATGAATTTTTCACCCAGTCAAATTCACAACCACCCTGGTCTTCCACTCCTGTGGGATTATCATGATCATCAACACTACCACTTCTTCAGCACTCCGCAACAGTTCTTGGTTTGTTTACTCTCACATGGATCGAAGTTGTCTTCATCCATGTCCCAATAGTATCATTGATTTGAACCCTTGGTCCTCTCTCCATGTAATCACCTTGACAACATTTCACGAGCATGGGGGTAACTTCCTCATTTGTATAAAATACCATTATTTATTACAAATCCAACGGTTTCCATCAACAATATTCCCCCCATGGGAGGACCCTATTGTCCACATATACTTTGACCTATAAACTAGGAGAGAAACACAAGAAACAATTATGCATTTTCGGCTCTACAGTACCTTCTAAACCTCATACATCAAAGGGAATTTGTTAACGCATAAATATCGCACACATGTGACATTTAGGTGATTCTTCCAGTAAGGCATCATCAACATAAAGAATGTAGTTCACCAAAGGCATCCTCAAAAAATCCAAAAGGCAACATGATTCCAAAAGTGCCCAAGACTAGTCAGAAGAAGAGGTCTCATGGTTGAACCATTGACAACTCGTGTTATAGCGCATGTTATCAGTTCAGTGCCTGCGCGATACTCACGTTGTTATTCCTTCTATAGTCGTACTACTATCAAAATAGTGGGAACACCTACTTCCCACTGTGTAATGAAGGCTCCATCATCTCCAGGAATCTAAATTTGGCTCCTCACACACTTGGTGGCATTAAATAGCTGCCTTGGTGCACCTTGGAACTAGTTCATGGAGTGCATGAGTTGAAATTTTGATCTAGTTGTTTCTTGGACACCTCTTGGCCTATAAAAAGAATCCATTGACATGAATTTTGTAGAGAGGAAGGAAGAGCAATTTTATGCTATTGGAATTGTGTTAGAGCATCCTCATAGTCCACCTCTTCTTACCTTTGTAAGCATTCCCAAGCTCCCTTGGTACCTTCCTCCAAGGGTAAATAGTTTATCTCAATTGTTCTACCACCCACTTAGCATATAGTTTGTACAAGAATGACCTCCCAAATCCAGATTGTTGGCTTCCCTTGAAACCTGCACCTCGTAGGTGTTTTATAGCTTGACCATTGGGAAAAACAAAGTGGTTTTGCATATATTTCATTGGTGTTGGAGTTTGCATTATCCACCCATTTCCTTTTTATTGTATTTTGTTAAATTTTCTTTATTTTATGTGAATTCCAATAACAATCTCTTGCATGATCATTTGGAGGACAACCAAACACTCTCACAGGGGATCCAAGGACTGAGTCCTTGCTGCATCCTACAAGGCCTAGCCCCTTACCAAGTGGAGGGATGCACACTTGTGCAATTTTTTCCACAACAAACATAATCCTTGGTGTTAGGATTACTATGCACCATTCATGTGCAAGGAAGACCCTAATTCTAGGAGAAGATCAAGAGTCTCTCAGGAGTCCAAGAGTCCACTTGGGAGATGAACCCAATGGACATTCTAATTGTATATATTTACATATAATTCATGAGAATAATGTACTTTATGGCTATTTATCTTTGCATTTGTGTTTATTCTTCTTGTCTATTTGGCGTGTGCTCAGCCAATCATTTACTTTCCCATTTGGGACAACTTAAAAGTGGTATCAGATCTATTTTGAGGGCGTGAGACCTATGCACTCATTAAATCCTACAAACCTACTCATGCCTGGATTCCTGGCATTCTTCTCTAGCATTTCTATTCTTTGTGTGACTATGCTCCATACATTTTCCTACCCACTACAAAGTATACCTTACCAGAAGTGTTTCTCCCCTGAATGTTATGCAACAAATTCCCCAAAGAGCATGAAAAGAGAAGAAATAGATAAGAAAGAGTACTCCATGACTTTAATGAAGAAAATATATGAATAGAAAGCCTATTTGAGGGGGAAACCTCCTTATACAATGTACTAAGTACACAAGACAGGACAAGACAAGACACTCAAATGAAAAAATATCCTTCCTATATATAGGAGAATAAGAGGTACAAGTACAACTAACTGACCCAAGATGACATAAATAATATAACCACAGTAATGACAATTACCACTAATGGGCCAAAGCTGACATCAAAACTAATGTAATGCACCACAATATAGGGGGGAATGTGCCCCCTTTTAGGTCTTAAAATGCCCCTCCCCTTCATACAAGTGCTTTCCTCAATGCTTGATTAGTTTTGGATGCTTATGTATGAAGGAATCATCTTTCCATGTCAAATATACCACTAGCAGGTTCTTCCACTTGATGAGGTACTCAGTAACAACCCGACTTCATAGCTATTTGGTCTGTGTTTCAATGATTTGTTCAGGTTCCAATATGAATTTTCCTTGTTCATCAAGATCAAGAAATATTGTTTGAATTGGGATCTTGTCTCCTATTACCTTCCTTAAGAAAGAAACATGGAAAACTAGATGCACTCTTGAATATGAAGGGAGCTCCAATTTGTAATCCATACTACCAATCGTTTACAACACTTTATAAGGACCATAATACTTGGGTGATAATTTATTGTCCTTATTTAGTTTCTTGAGGGACATTTTCTTGTAAGGTTGTATCCTCAGTAATACCAATCCCCTTCTTTGAAACTCACTTCACTACAATGTTGATCAACTTGTTGTTTCATCATGTTTTGTGACATAGCTAGGTTGTCCTTGAGTTTCTGGAGAACTTATTGTTGGTGATCTATGTGATATTCCATGGATTGAACTTCAAATTTTCCTTTTAATGGAGATGTGATAGAGGGAGGATATTACTCACAAAATGCCATAAATGGATACATTTTTTATGATGTATGGAAGGAAGTATTGTGCCACCATTCTACCAAAAAAAACATTTCACCCACTATGTTTGTTTATCAGATGCAAAGAAATGAAGATAGATTTCCAAACATTTGTTCACTATATTAGTTTTCCCATCAGATTGAGGATGATAAGATGAACTATGAGCCAATTGGGTACCCAAACAAGAAAACAATTCAGTCCAAAATTTTCTAGTGAAATTGGATCTCTATCACTTACAATAATCTTTGGTTTTCCATGTAACTTCTGAACTGTTTCCATAAAGGTTGTATCTATTGTACTTTCATTAAAAGGGTGAGAGAGTGCAAAAAAATGTGCATACTTCGTGAGTCTATCAACAAACACCATAATAACATTATTTCCTTCTAACTTGGGTAGACATGTGATAAAATCCATTGAGACTTCCTCCCAATGTTGGAAAGGTATTTGTAATGGTTGTATAAGTCTTGGGGTTTTAATTGTTTTAATGTTATTCTGTTGGAAAACCAAATATTCGGCCACAAACCTTTGAACATCATATTTAAGACCTTCCCAAAAACATTCCTTCTTGAACTTGTGGTAAGTTTTCAGGAATCTGAAGTGCCCACCTATAGGAAAGGTGTGTAATTCTAAGAGTACCTTTTGTTTGTGTTGGGAGTTTTTGCATAAATATAAGCGATCCTTATACCATAGTAAATCCTTTTTTCCACAAAAAAGTAGATGATACATTAGTATCATTTTGTAGCTTTTGAATGAGTGTCCACACAGATAGGTCATTTTTCCATTATTCCCTTGTTGCTACTACCCAATCGGGTTGTAGAATGGAAATTTTACAAACTTGTTCCCCAACATCATCATCTTTTCTGGAAAGCACATCTTCCACCACATTATGTTTCCATTTTCAATTGATGATTTCAAATTCATATCCCAACTTCTTGGTTACCCAGTTTTTTTGCTCTTCCGAAGATATTATATGTTTCAAGAAATATTTAAGATTATCACGATTTTCTTTTACCTTGAGGTGCCTACCTATTAGTTAAGGACACCATTTCTTAATACCATGTAGTATTTCCAACATTTCCTTCTCATTAATGGGATTCTGTAAGTGATATCCCTTGATTGGATGACTTTTGAAAGCAAGTGGGTGTCCTTCTTGCATTAGAACAACACCAATTCCATTTCCTGAAGCATCGCATTCCACAATAAAGGTTTTTGTGAAGTCTAGTGTGGCCAAAACAGGAGCTTGGAACATTGCCTCTTTAAGTTGTTCAAATTATTGAGTTTCCTCTGGAGTCCAAGAAAATTCATTTTTCTTCAATAGTGTTGTTAGAGGTGTTGCTATTCTTCCATAGTTCTGAACAAACTTGCGGTAGTACCCTGTCAGACCTAGGAATCCTTGAATATTCTTTTGCATTTTGGGAATCGGTCATCCATCATGGCTTTAATTTTGTCGGGGTCTACCTTGACACCTTCATGAGATACAATATGACTCAAATACTCTACGTCCTTTACCCCAAAGAAATATTTGGAAGTTTTTGCATATAGCGTTTTCTCCTTTAGTACCCTATCAACATGTTGAACCTGTTCTTCCCAAGACTTTCTATAAATTAGTAGATCATCAAAGAACACTAGCACAAATTTTCTAAGGAAAGGCTTGAAAATCGAATTCATCAAACCTTGAAATGTGGAAGGTGCATTTGTGAGACCAAATGGCATGACCAAAAATTCATAATGACCTTCATGAGCTCTGAATGTTGTTTTTGGGATGTCTTCATCTTTCATTCTAATATGTTGATACCCGGAACGGATATCACCCTTTGTGAAGAAAATTGCTCCATGTAATTAATCTAGCAATTCATCAATGACGGGAATGGGAAACTTATCTTTAATGGTAATCTTGTTGATCTCTCTATAATCTGGACACATGCACCATGATCCATCTGGATTGTGTACCATTACCACTGGTGCAAAGTAAGAACTTGGCTAGGCCTAATTATGCCATCCTCTAACATTTCTTCAACCATATTCTCAATCTCACTCTTTTGTACGTACGAGTATCTGTAAGGTCTGATGTTAGGAGGAACACTTCCTGGAATTAAGTTAATAACATGATCAAAATATAGAACATGTGGAAGAGATTTTTGGAATATCTTCAAATACCTTGGAATGCTTATTAATGACCTTTTGGAGATCTCGGGAAACAAGAAACTTAGATGTTTGAACATATAATGAGCTTAATTGTGCAATTACACCTTGATGTCCCCTTTTCACCAATTGTTTCATACCATTAGAGCTCATCACCTTACTTGGTTTCCCTATGATACCATTTAACTCATTCTTTTCTTTCCCATAAAAATTTCATGAAAAGCTTCTGAACATTAAAATCCATTGTTCCCAATGATTGTAACCATTGAACTCCTAAGACAACATCGACACCCCCCATTAGAGTATAAATCATCGGAATATTCAATACATATTCCCCCATAGTAATATTGATATTATGTCATTTCCTTGAGCAATTGATAGGTCTTCCATTTGCAATCATGACTTGAAACTCTTGTGCTGGATATACAAAGCAATCGAGAGATTTGGCTAATTTACAGTAAATGAAATTATGAGTAGTACCAAAATCAATCAACATTATTACCTTTTTCTTTTTTATATATGCTTCGATATTGAGAGTTTTAGGAGTGCTAATACCAACCAATGCATGAGAGGATATGGTGGGAGTAATCTCTTCAAAAGTAGTATCTTATATTTCTGCATCTTAAGATGGATCTTGTTCTTTTGGTTCTTCCTCTTCACAATCTATGTAGAATAATTTCTTATCACCACACTTATGTCCCTTACTGTACTTGTTGTCACAATTAAATCATAAGCCTTTTTTTCTTCTTTGCTCTAGTTTTTGAGGTGTCAACCTTTGAGGTGGGTTAGAAGAAGGAACATTATTATCTTGGTATGTGATGGAGGTGGTCTTTATAGTATCCATCATCATATTTTTACTTTAAACCTTCCTTTCCATCATGAAATCCTTCTCCAAGGATGGTGGTTCAAAGAGATGCACCTCATGTTGAATGTTATCCTTCAAGGTTCCAATAAAGAGATCCAACGGATTATTTTCTGAAATGTTCTTCACTCTAAGACTTAGCTTCTGAAACTGCTTGATGTGTTATGTAAATGGACCTTTTTGCTCGAGATTTATTAACTCGCTAAAGAAGGTGTTTCTATTAGTATACCTATAATGTGCAATCAATTCTTCGATGAATATAGACCGGGATATAATAGAGTCCTTTTTACAGTCACAAAACCATTGGTACCATACAAATTGATCAGGCTCTAAATATAATGATGCAATAGTTACCTTTTGCAAAGTTGGAACCTGGTGTATATCAAAGAATTGCTCCATCTGGAATATCCATGTTATTGGATTATTGACATCAAAATTTATCATGTCAACTTGGGAAGTTGGGTACCCCTTGGTGACCATCCCTGATAACTTGCATTACTAGAATAATTTTCTCTTGGAATATTATTGTTAATGGAATGTTTATCAACATGGAAATTATCTTTATCCTCCTGAGTATCTTGGAACACATCATCACCTATAGGGGGGGTATCCCTCGAATTTTGTATGAGATTAGCAATATTTTCCATGCTTCCCATCAACTTCTCATCTAAATTGAGTAAATCAGTTGTTATCACCAAACCTTTCATATTTTCCTCCATTTTATTCAACTTCTCATCTACATTAACTAAATAAAAAAAATTCACGGACCCTTTAATCATATCTTCCAACTAGGACACTCGAAAAAATAGGTCTTCACTTTCATCGTATGTCGGGGTTGGATACTCTAGTGGTTTGAGTGGAGTGTGAGTTTTTACACTTCCTTTTGGTGTCATTTTGAACAATATAAATGGATATCACACCCTAGGTTTCACCACACTTAGATCCTTCTACTCAAATTTATTCAAATTTAAAATGGCGTACCTTTTCCAAACCCTAATTGGAAGAATGCTTTATGGTTGACTTGAAACTGAGCTAAATTTGAAATTTATACTCCTCTAGGTCTAAATATTTTGGCTTTTGTATCGTGATGTGTCCATTTTCCAGTTCCTCAAGTTTGACATAATTATGATGTACCAATAAGAATTTTTTCCTAATCTTCCAACACTTCTTAGTTTTGGTCTTTCTAGAAGAGAGAACTTGTACGGTATGCCACGTGTACAATATTTTGTATCTGAGGTTTAAAAACATACCATTGATACTGTGGTATATCTTATTTTTTATGCAAATATTATCACTCAATTTGGATCTCACATGCCCCAGATTTGACCTTTTTTCGTAGAACACATGTTTTAGACTAGTTTTTGGACTAGTAAAAAACCCTAGCTTCCAAGGCGAATATACCCGAACTTGTAAGGTCTCGGGATTTGAAAATTGTACCACAGATATAACGTCCATTTTTTGTGATGGGTTGTAAGTATCGCAGTCTGAAACCTTCTAGAAAAGCAATTATAGAGAAAATTACAAGATGACTTGTTTTGAAGAAACCAATTTTGAGGAAAGAGCTCTGATACCAAATGTTATGCAACAAATTCCAAAAAGAGAATGAAAAAAGAACAAAAATATCAGAAAGAGTAATCCATGACTTTAATGAAGAAAATAGATGGATAGAAATCATCTTCAAGGGTGAAACCTCCCTATACAATGTATTAAGTACACAAGTCAAGACAAGACAAGACAAGATACTCAAATGAAAATATCTCCTTCCTATATATAGGAGATTAAGAGGTACAATTACAACTAATTGACCCAAGCTGACATAACTAATATAACCATAATAATGAAAATTACCGCTAATGTACCAAAGACGACATCAAAACTAATGTAATGCACCACAATATAGGGGGGAATGTGCCCCCATTTAGGGATTAATACATAATGTTCCTCTTCTATATGTGTGCGGTAATCCTTTGGTGAAGGTCCATTCCTAATCCACAAGAAAACCTAATTATGCACATAGATTGTTTGTGTTTATTTTCTCTTCAATTTTCTAAATTGGAGTTGTATTTTGAGAAAGAGGAGTGATCATGCACCCTCAGTTGTGAAGAGTGTATTGCTATCATGGAAGTGTATTATATGTTTGAAACCCGTGCTAGAATTGGTTCCTCTCTAAATATTTTAAATTCTTGTTTTGTTGAGGATTGATATCCAATTTTTCTACGTTAACCACCTTTGAGAGAGCATGAAACCTAATCCACTATTGAAGAGCATGCAGTTGTTGTAGAGGATGGAGACCCTAGATTTTTGTTTTTGAATGGTGAATCCCATGAAAAGTTGAATCTATCTACCCAATATGAAATCGGTATTTTTGTGTTTGTGTTGATATTTGATGCAATCAGATGAACACCATTTGAATTTTATTGCTACGCATTCCTGAGCACTGTGTTTGAATACTTATCATTAATAAAATGATACTACTGTGAACCCTAGAATGTGGGAAGAATGTTGGAAATCCTGTGACTCGGATGGTGACTATGTACTCTACCTGAGTTCTCATAAGAAGATTGTGAAGCTATCTTGGTGGACTAATGTTGAATTTCCTTTTTGGAGAGTTGCAATATCTCTCTCATTGTGTGTTGTTGCAAAATTAGTATATAAGTGGAGCTCATTTTTTGTGTATCTTCTTGGTTGAAGTGATGAGTTGGTTAAGACTCATGTATTAAGCATCTTTGCGATTACATTATTGTGGTCTCTTTGTTAAAGAATGGATCCCTTGAATTCACAGCGTGTGAGGTATTTCTCCTCGAATATTGGACTTGTGGTGAAGCCTAAAACTCACGATGAAGCATTGAATATGCGACCTGATATCTCTTGGTGAAGATGCAGCCTCTTAATATCTCTTGAAATCTCATTGCGGCCTCCTTTAAATATTGAGAGTTGTTCCTTTTTCAATATTGTTCTATCCTCCTAGTGAAATCTCTCGAGTCACGATGATGCACATGACATTGTATCTCTATTCAATGGTGTTTTAGGATTGTTGCGCCTTCTTTAGGAGTTGTGTGAAGAAACTAAAGTTGTGTTGGTGAACTCATAAGTGGATTCAATCTTTATTTTGTAAGTGCATGACTACATGTGACCTCTCCTTGAAGATACTACATTCATCTGAATGATGGACGAATGAGATGAGATGTGATGGTGGAGATACACTGAAGACCAACTTTTGAATAGATGCAAATATTTTTTGATGTGCATATTAAATATTGAAAACCTGATTGTTTTGAAGACATATATATGTGGAAAAAAAAATTGACCATAGTTGAGAACTATGACCTCTCACCTGCGACCTCTCACCTCATTGGATGCAATGTACCCATCCCCCTATTAAGAACACTAACTCAAATCGAAATATTGGGAACACAGAAGTTAGGCTTGAAACACTTAACATGTTGCAAATAAGGTTGACTCAAGGTCAATACTTCGACAGTTGAATTTCGGGAGTACATCGCTCCTGGGAAAATTTATCTGGAAGAGCCAAAGCTATCAATGCACATTCCCCATGACTTATGTGAAAACTCTATTGATAATGGTGCAGTTCAGAAGTAATATAACCTTAGATTATATAGAAGTATTACCCCCAACCTGATATGTACTTAATATGACTTGAAAAATAAGATCTAACAGTGAAAATCTCAAACAATTGCAAAGGGAAAATTTAGGACTAGTGAATGTGAGGATTTATAGACAAATTTGATGTTGGAATATTCTATATTCCATGGAAGGTAATAATGCCTTTGTATTATGTCGGAATATATCCACAATATTATGTAAAAGAGTAATACATTATATCCCATATTCATTATGGTAAAATATACTCTTGATATTCACTATTATATAAATAGATGTTATTATGGAGAATTATATTATCCCACATGTAATATGTGAGAGTAATTCCTCCTCATCTCTTAGTATATAATAGAGTCAAGGGAGTCACATCTCATACATGATCTTTACTTATTCACACAAGTACTGTTATATTTTATTGGGGTTATTGGCATTGATCTCTTGTAAGCTTGAGGGATATATTATGGAGATAATAGAAGACTACCTTCCCGTGGACATACCCCAATTGGGTGAACAATGTATATCTGGTGTACTCTTGTCTCTTGTTCTCTTTTTGTACTTATTGTTGATATATTATTGTTTTTCATAGATAGGTAAGCCAGTTTAGTTAGATCCATATCTCTGACATGGTATCAAAGCTTGTTGCTATAATCTAGCACCTTCTATTGCTTTCAAAAAAATATTTTATCATTTGGGCATTGTTTATTTCTTGTATATTTTCTTTCTATATGGTAGCTATTAGGATTCTCTTCAGATCTGGGCATATTTTTGTGGGTTTTTTTTTCTAACCCTAACCTTGTTGTGTAGATTATTGCAGAAATTTTTCAAGGTTTTCTTGATTTTTTTTGTAGATCTATATGATTTTTTTATTCTCCTCAAGGAGATCTATCTTCTGGTTGTCAAAACGGCAGTTTTCGTCCAAGTTTTGGTATACTTTGTGCAGGTTTCCGTCTTTGGAAGATTCGACACTGTTTTTGGCCTTAAAAATGGACACTGTGAAATTTCTGTTCACACCAAGATCTGATCAAGAATTACACTCACTCACAAAGATATTACACAACTAGTCAAAGAACTCAGAAAATTACTCACAATAATACAAAACTGTATTAACTCTCATGAATAAAATACATCATCCAACCTTTGGAAAATAATAGGATGTTGTTATATAACATTACAATAGAGATTCGAATGGCTAAAGATGCCATTTGGATCCTCATATCATCATACTTACTAAAAATATGCTCATCCCCCCTAAGTGGCAAGTGTGCTTCACAAGTCACTCCAAAGGCTCACGAATTTATGAATTAGTGACCTGAGAGTGATGTGTGATGAAAAAAAATGCTAAATCCCAAATTTGGAAAGAAGAAACATCATAGAGGATGTGTGGTCCAAAAAACAAGTTTCCTAGTTGACTAGCTTTTCCCCCTAGGGGAAAAAGCAGTAAAAACTCAGCAAGGCGCCTTTTAGCTCATACGATTATCCATAATATTTTATAAATGCACCCAAGTGGTTCAGGAATCTTGTGTTTCACTCTTGGAAGTCTTGTGGTCCCCCCAATGTTGCCTTGTGGTCCACACAAGGCAATTTTCTAGTCTATTACATAGGAATTAACCATAGAAGATTAATTAATGCTACCAATGTAATTAAATGACATATATAGGAAGATTTAATATTCCAACACCCCCCCATAAATCTGACTTTATGGTCTAAATATCATAAAAATAGAAATACCAAGGGCCCAGTAACAAGACTTGGTCACCCTGCACAATACTGTCGGTCCACAAAACAAGGATAGAAGGAAAACCTCATGGGAAAAACCTTCCCTCAAAAAATGGACATATCAAAATTGAAATATTGTTGATCAATCCTTCACTCCACCACATTTTCAGCCATCCCAAGCAATGATCTAAGATAGCTGAATTTCTTCTCAGTAAAAGCTTTGGTGAAGATGTCTGCAGTTTTCTCACCTATTGGGAAATACTGCAAATCAATGATCTGGTCATGCACTAGTACTCTGATTTAGTGCATATGTATTTCAATATGCTTGGTCCTCTGTCTCTATACTGGATCACTTGTGACTCTTATATCACTCTGGTTGTCACAAAAGATGACAGTAGGAGTACTAAAAGAAATCTCAAACTCTGAAAGTATCCCCTGCAACCATACACACTGAGTAGCAGCATTCACTGCTCCTCTGTACTCGGCCTCTGCTGAAGATAGTGCTATGGCACTCTGTTTCTTGCTAGACCAGCAAACTAGACCACCCCCAAGCATGAATACAAATATGTTGGTTGTGGAGCCAGATCTTCTAGTCTCATAGATGATATTGTATTAGCCGTGTTTGTACCCCAGTTCTATATGATGTTTAGGTGGACTGTACACTCACCCCAGCGGGGGGGTGCGGGCCCATGGTTTTGGGTATCCCGTGGTATTTTTCCCATTGTATTTCCCTTATAAAAGAAAGACATTGTAATACGGCTAGGGTTGATGTATTAGGTTTTATGCATTGTAAAGATCTTTGAGATCTGGAGAGAGACTGTAAAAACAGAGAAGAGGAAGTGCAGCGGTTGTGCTGCAGGTTGTATCCCTTCGACTTGCTGGACGATAATAATAATAAGGACTGGAAAATTCAGTGTGGACGTAGCCCAAGTTGGGTGAACCACGATATATCTATGTCTCTCTTGTAATGTGTATGTGTGATTGTATTTGCATTTCTGTTTATTGTTATTGCTCTGCGATCCTGTTTTTCTAACAAAATCCAGATGTGGATTTTATGTCAAGGCTATCACCATCTTAATCTAAATCAGTGAAGCCCAAAAGATCTAGGATAGAATCTGCAACATAGTGGATCCCATCACTCTTGGTGCCCTGCACATAGTGAAAATTTATTTTTGCAGCGCTCCAATGGATCTCATGTGGCTGCTCCATGTATCTTGATGCCACACTCACAGCATAAGCAAGATCAAGTCGAGTGTGAGTCAAATAAAGCGGCTGCCAACAAGCTGCCTATACAAGGTGTTGTCAACCAAGGGGGTAGATTCTTCTTCTTCCATTTTAAATCCTGAAAGGAATGGAGTATTCGAAGGCTTGCAATCAGCCATATTGAACTTCTTTAACAGATCAGATGCATATTTGGATCGAGATACCTTTGTTCCATTATCTATTTGAGAAATCTCAAGCCCCAAAAACTACTTAAGAATTCCCAAGTCGCTCATGGAAAAAGCTTGATGCAAAGCGGTCTTCAATGAAGATATTTGATCAGTAGAGCTACTTGTGATTATCAAATCATCAACATACAATACTATAATCAATATTGAACCATCAATCAGCTTCATATAAACATTAGGATCAGATTTGCACCGAACATAAGATTGTGATAAGAGAAAATTGTCCATTTTGGCATACCAAGCCTTGGGGGATTGCTTAAGCCCATATAAGAACTTCTTCAACCTGCACACAAGGTTAAGATCTGATGTATACCCTTTTGGCTTCTACATATAAATCTCCTTCTCAATATCCCCGTGGAGAAATGCACTTTTCACATCCATGTGGTGCACTTCCCAGCACTTGGATGCAGAAATTGCCAGAACTAGTCTTATCGAATCCTTCTGAGCAACATGTGCAAAAGTTTCATTGTAGTCAAGGCCTTGGACTTGAGAGAAGCCCTTTTCTACCAGCCTAGACTTATATTTCACTTTTGTACCAACAGCTGCACATTTTTTTTGTAGATCCACTTACACCTTACCAATTTTCTGCTTGCGGGGAGCTTGACTAGCTCCCATGTTTCATTCTTCTGCAATGACTGAAACTCCTCATCCATAGAAACCTGCCATCTTGGGTCATGTGAATCTTCCTCATATGTCTAAGGATCATAATCTACCATCATATAACACTTCTCGGAAAGGTAGGGGTCATTCACATCGAGAGAAGTCTCAAATTGTCATCTAGTCCTCCTTGTGTCCTGGGGATTGCCCACTAGTTCACCTGCTGCTTGCAAAGACTTAGAATCCCATTTAGGATTTGTAGGTGAGTTAGAATCTACAATAAAATGTGCCTCATAATCATAAATATCAGAATCAAAAAATTCAATGGCACCACTTACTTCTTCTTGAGTTGGTGGTGAAGATGGTTCTCCAATTTCAGCGCTCTGTGAGGGCTCTTCCTCAAACTGAACACTACTTTCTATGAAGGTTTTTTGAGTGCTCATGTTCAGCAACTTATACCCTGTAGATTCCTCTGAATATCCAACAAACAAACATGGTTTAATTTTGGGTTGCATAGCCCTCCTCTTCTCAAGTGGAATCCTAGCCCAAGCCTTTGAGCCAAAAATCCTAAAATGAGAGATATCAGGTTTGTGCCATGTCCAAGCCTCAAAAGGAGTGATACCTTTGAGATCTTTGTGTGGCACTCTATTCTAAATTTATGTGGCACAATTTATTTCCTCATCCCATATCTTGGGAGACAATGACTTTGCCTCAAGCATACATGTGGCCATCTCCTTTAGAGACTTGTTTTTCCTCTCAGCAACCCCATTCTACTGGGGTGTATATGGAACTGTGTATTACATCTGAATGCCTGAAGAGGCACAAAATTGTTGAAAATATGATTTCACATATTCACCACCATTATCAGATCTGATAAATTTAATATTCCTTCCATACTGGTTCTCAACTGAGGCTTTGAATAGCTTGAACAGACCAACAACTTCAGATTTTAGCTTGATGAAATAAATCCAACAGTACCTGCTAAAGTCATCTATGAATGTGAGGATGTACTTGGCATGGTTCAAAGACTCATGAGGAAATGGACCTGATATGTCATTGTGAATAATCTCTAATGGTGCAGAGGTTCTCTCAATAGTGGATCTCCCATACTTATGCTCGGGGTGTTTTCCTAGGATGCAAGATTGACAGACAACTTTGGAAAATATGATATTGGGAAGCCCTGTAACCATTTCTTTCTCATGGAGTTGGGAAAGATATTTATAATTCAGGTGGCCAAACCTTTCAAGCCATAATTTGCTTGACTCATTGGCATGGGTTAAAAGAGCGGAAGGTGAGGTATTTGGCAGAAAGTGAGAAAACTTGTAGATTCTAGAACAGTGATCAGCAGTACCAAATGCAACATTTTTTCCTGTTGAAATTTTTGAAATCTCAACATCATTTGGGGTAAAGGTTACTCTCTTAGGCATCCCTGTGTGGGTCATCTGATAGACTGACAATAGGTTTGCAGCAAGTCCAAGTACATATAATACATTATTAAATTAACCAAACGTGAGATCTATGCTACCTTTTCCTTTGCTAGATGTTTCAGAATTGTCACCCAATACAGTATTTGGACCACTAGAAGAGTCAAGTGAAGTACAAAAATTACTTGTAGACACCATGTTTCTTGAAGAACCGGAATCAATAATGAATGAGGTAGGCTTGGATGTGCTTGCCATCAGTGCATGTACTCTCTCTTTGTCATCACAATTTTGTCCTCCATCCTTCCTCCTTACGCTCTCTCGAAGAGGAATGTTGGATTTCTCCGAGAGTTGAGCCATTTGGTCAATGATCTTCTTCATGTAAGATATTTCAAGATTAAATACCTTGCTGCAATAATTGCACTTTGTCCTCTAATTCTTCTTATTTGGATTCCTCCTGAAATTCCAGGAGTCTTCATTAATTTTCTGCTTGTCCTTCTTCTCACCGGTGGGCTTCTTGAAATTGCCCTTCTTCTTCCCTTTTGAACCCTTTCAATCTCCAACATTCATACAGTGGTCTTTGGATGGATTTTTAATGGCTCCCATCAAGACAAATTTGTCTTGTTCTTGTGTCAAAGACTCCATGAATTATGAATGTGTCGAGGTCTTCCAATTTTTAACTGCTTTCCTGGTGGAATGGAAGGTCGAAACAAAGACTGAGTAGTCTGGGCCAAGCTTGGAGAGAATGGCCAAAACTAATTGCTCATATTTTTTGTCAATACCACATTGCTTCAGCCGCAACACAAGTGATTTGAATTTGGAAAATAAATCCTGAAGGTTATCAAAATATTGTGGACTCAATGAGACTAGCTCATTATATAATTGGTGGCCTCTTGATTGATCCGTCTTTCCGAACAATTCTTGAATTTTCAACCAAACTTCATTGGGAGAGGTAAGACCATAAAGATGAAATAATAGATCCATGGATGTAGTGAGACACAACAACCCATAGGCTTCATCTCTTCGATTGTGCCATTTAGATTTCTCAACTGCTGAGGTTAGCTCAGCTTCAGTTGCCATTGTCACCCTGTAGAGCCCTTTGCTCCTCAGTAAGATCTCCATATGTGCCTTCCAGTCAAAATAATTGAATGGATTGAGGATTATCTACTGTGAATGATCCATGGCAGCTCTGAAATTATTTTTGGTGTGATTTGGGTGTGCCCAAAGCTTGCTCCCTACGCCGCCTTGATGAAGAACTGCACCCTGTGGATGAATTACTGCGCCCTCCTTGAGACTGGTTGGATCCTACAAGACAATAGAAGGAGAAAGGAATAGCTTGATAGATCGGATACCATGTGAAATTTCTGTTCACACCTAGATCTGATCAAGAATTACACTCACTCACAAAGATCTTACACAACTAGTCAAAGAACTCGGAAAATTACTCACAATAATACAAAACTGTATTAACTCTCGTGAATAAAATACATCAACCAACCTTTGGAAAATAATAGAATGTTGTTATATAAAATTACAACAGATATTCGAATGGATAAAGATTCCATTTGGATCCTCATATCATCAAACTTACTAAAAATATGCTCATCCCCCCCAGGTGGCAAGTGTGCTTCCCAAGTCACTCCAAAGGCTCACGAATTTCTGAATTAGTGACCTGAGAGTGATGTGTGATGAAAAAAATGCTAAATACCAAATTTGGAAAGAAGAAACATCATAGAGGATGTGTGGTCCAAAAAATAAGTTTCCTAGTTGACTAGCTTTTCCCCCTAGGGGAAAAAGCAGTAAAAACTCAGCAAGGTTCCTTTTAGCTCAGAATATTATCTAGAATATTTTAAAAATGTGCCCAAGTGGTCTAGGAAGCTTGTGGTTCACTCTTGGAATTCTTGTGGTCCCCCCAATGTTTTCTTGTGGTCCACACAAGGCAATTTTCTAGTCTATTACATAGGAATTAACCATAGAAGATTAATTAATGCTACCAATGTCATTAAATGACATAGATAGGAATATTTAATATTCCAACAAACACTCGCAACTTTTATTCGCAGAACCCACGGTTAACCGCGACTGTTCCTACTGTGAACCATCGAATATACTGCAGACTCGTGGCATCCCAATGCGCAGACCCGCGTATGCTTCGTCATATCCGTGACTGTTCCACTGACGAACCCGCGTTTACTTCAGTTAATTCGTGACCCTTCCTATGCTAAAATCGTGAATGCTTCGGCAAAACCACGATGTTATAGTATAGAGACCCGCGAGTAGCCGCGACTCCATTACACCGCAACCCGCGAGTAACCACGACTCTTGCCATGCAGAACCTGCAAGTATATGTGTTTGTTCACGAGTTTCCTATTGGCAGACCCGTGAGTGAATTTTCTTGGATTTTTTCAAAAGGGATGTAAGTAAAAGTTTCTTCTCCTTTACTATTTTTCTAACTGTGTTTTTGCAGATTCATATCAGTACGGTAAAGTATTTCAATTTTTTGTTATTCACTTTCTTTCTCTTGTCATTTCTAGCATTTGGGTTTCTTGTCAATATTTCTATCATTATGACTTCAGAAGTAGCTTCTATTCTTGAACTTGTTGGTCCTAACTATGTTGAATGGAAGAGAAAAATGATTTATGTTCTCGAGAGTAATAATCTATGGAGGATTGTTAATGGTGAACACACGAAACCTGTTGATGCTCTAGCTTTGGCTATATGGGAAAGTAAATGTGATCAAGCAAGAGGGCTCATTGGTCAAACGGTTTCAGATAGTCTTCAGGTAAGTATAGAGGCAGAAGACAACCCCATTGAGGTATGGAAAATTCTTGCTTCTTTATTTGATAAATCTGATGATGTTTCTGCTTATTACCTTGAAAAGAAGATTTTTGAGCTAGATCGTACTAACTTTGAAAGACTAGGATTATATCTTGCTGAAGTGAAAACCTTAAATGAAAAATTAAATAATTGTGGTAAATATTACAAGAAAAAAGACACTGCTCTTATAATTCTTGTAGAACAAAAATTGCTATCTTGTTTTGATATGTTCATTCGAACTAGGAACAGAGCTCTTGAATTGTCTTCAAATACCACAAAACCTACTTTTGATTATTTTTTTAAAGGGTTGATTAATTAGAAAGAAAGGTTAATTGTTTCAGGACAACTCACACCTAATAAGGCTCTTATGGAACATAATAAGAATCCTAAGAGAAGTTTTAATAATGTTAAAGGTTCTAATTCACACACTTCAAATCCTACTAATAACTCTGGTAATGCTTCTAATGCACATCATGAAAACAGTAAGATGAAGAAAGTGTATCCTCCTTGTAAACATTGTAGTAAAGCTAACCATCCTGAAAAGAATTGCTTTAAATTGAAACGTTTAAAGGCTAAGGCTAAAAATAATGGTCATGATGAATCACATATAGCTTTGTGTACTTCTGTTGTTTCTTCTAGTAATTCTTCTTCTAATGTGGAATGGATAATGGATTCTATTGCTTCTAAACATATGACTGGTAATGCTTCTTTATTTACATCTTATGACAATAATAAAAACACATCTCAGAAAGTATCTATAGGTGATGGTAAAAAACTTTCCGTAATTGGTTTTGGTAATGTTAATGTTGCTAATGGTCAATTGGAAGATGTATTTCATGTTGAAAATATGCCTATCAATTTGCTTTCTATTTATCGTGCATGTCAAAAAGGATTTAAATTTGAATCTTGGACTGATAAATGTGTTCTTAAAGATATCAATCAAATTTTCAAAGTAGTTTCTTCTGGTCTTGTTGATCATAATACTGGTTTATATAAATTTGTTGGTTTTAATTCAACTAAAAGACAACCTTTTTATTCCTATGTTGCTCATGTTGATGAACTAAGTAAATTATGGCATGAAAGATTAGGTCATTTGAATTATGGTAAAATGAAAATCTTAACTAAAATGGTACTTGGCTTTCCTAATATTTCGTCTACTAACGGTGTTTGTGAATGTTGTGTTCTTGGTAAACATCATAGAGAAATGTTTGATAAAGGTAAAGTTTGGCATGCTAAAGAACCTTTGCAATTAATTCATAGTGACATTTGTGGTCCTCTTGAAGTTCCTTCTATATCACATGCAGTCTATTTTCTTACATTTATTGATGACTTTAGTATAAAATCATGGGTTTATTTTTTGAAACATAAAAGAGACACTTTTTCTAAATTTAAAATATTTAAATCCTTTGTTGAAAATGAATTTGGTAAAAATATTAAGACTTAAGAACTGATAATGGGGAGGAATTCACTATACTTGAGAATGAAAGAAAGAAATTTCACCACTGGATTAGAGCCATGGGAAGGATAACATAATAATATATCTCAATGGATTTGCGTGAATAGTATGGGGTTTTTACATAGCACGAAAATATAGAAATACAAAGATAGATATGAAAAGGTGTGTTCTGCAACATTGAAACCCTAAGATCTCGTAAAATAAATGTATCTTGGTCATACATATGTCTTTTCCAATGAGACAAAAGGTGTTTACCAGTGGAAATGAAGATTCGGATGCAATGGAACATGCCCCAAGTTAAATAAATTCTCATAATTTTTGAAACCATAATCACCATTTTTTCCTTCCCACACTCGTTCCACTAATTAAATTGATCTTACCACACAACATAAGCCCAAACACCTGTTTATGAAGAAGAGAGTGGTGAATATGAATTTGAATCTCCAAAATGAAACCTTATCATCTACAAATGGACAATAAATAGTTGCTTCAATATCTATGAAAAGGACTGGATGTCCTTCTCCTCAATCACCAATCAGAATGCTAGCAAACACTCCAACTAGTTACTATATGCAAAGGGGCACATCACCCAATGCAAACCAGGAGCACATCTCCTAGGTTGTGAGAAGCATGAATCTCTCCAATACAAATGAAAAATGACCAAAATATATCAATGGGCATGTTCAACCTTCTTTTATTAACCTCCATTAGCTTTTTTGTCTCCCTTTTTGGACTTGCCATCTAGGAATTTTGAATCATAGGGGCATGGATGTTTGTTTAGGCAAGTTGCTTTTTCTGTGGACCTACTTGCCTTCATGAATTCGAACTCATTGGATAAAATTATCCTCTGTAGCTTTCTTGGAGCCTTTTTCTAGCTTTCTACTTTTACTAAACTTTGATGAACTTTATCTTCCCAAAATCAGGAAACTTCTGTTTTTTTAGCTTTTATGTTGCTTTTACTAATTTTCCTTCTTTTGGCTATTTTATGTCCAATTTTTTCTGAGGAGAAAACTCATCTCCCTTATCCTTATCCTATTCACCCTTTTTGGGCCACCTAAGCCATGGAAAGCTCATAAATAATTATTATAAATATTAAATCAACAAAATTTAAACCCACACTAATTTATTTATTTACATAAGGTAAATTTTTAATCAAAATTAACCCCCTTAGCAATTTATTTAATTATTTTCCACTTTGACCCATGGTGTTTGAATGGGTAGTGGTGGACCATGGTTCTATCAAAAATGGGGACATTACAGTCCTCCCCACCAAAAATTTCTTGTCCTCAAGCAATTGTAATTCAGGATGTCATTTGAAAGGATGCTCAATTGTTTTTTCCGGTTGTAATATCCCGATTTTGACCCTATTGCATTAAAATTGTAAATGATGTAAATATCGTTATTTAATCATGGTGAGGAGCTCAAGGCCAAGGCCCTCCCATCGATTTAGCATTTTATGTATCGGCAATTAAAAATAGATGCATATGGTTCTTGTGTTGGACATGCACAATGTAAATTAAGACATCATGTAAATACGAATTTTAATGAAATACCCACAACTAGCTATGCAATGCAACAAAGAGATGGGGGCATGATTTTTATAAGGAATAGGGAGGGAAATTATTCAAACCCTTGAGACAATAGTGTTAATCCAAATTTCATGAGAAAACCCATAAACCACCAACTACCTATTTTGATTTATGCACCCAATCATTTAATTCTTCCAAGAGTTGGTTGAGGTAGTTAATTCCTTGGGAATGAAGAGGTATAGCAGCCAATTTCATGCATGGGCAAGCCATCAACCTAGGAATTCGTATTTTTGCTTCTTGGGCAAGAAAACACCCATGAATTTCCTTCCCAAGCCATTATTCATTATCAGACTTCACTCTCTCACGTTTTTGGAGCTTGCTGGGCATTTCTCTCATGAAGTATGTTGTAAATTCATTGGTTTTCAAGCTGAGAGTCTTGTTTTTGTGATGGCTGGACTGTGGGGAAAGAAGAGAATCCATTGGGAAGCTCAATAGATAAGTTTTGATAGCTTGTTGTTTCCATTATTGTTGTAATAACGTTTTTGAATTTCCAGATTTGGTTTTCATTTGTGGAAAAATCATTTTTGTGAACCCAGTTGTTATCTCCTACCTCAAAAATCATTTTTGAATGTTTCCATCAATTGTGTGACTGTTTATATGTCAATTTCGGGTGCCAACCTGTCACGGTTTTGCCCAAAATTCGTTTTGGTTCCTTGATGCCAGTTAATGACTGTGTGAAGGTCGTTTTGAGAGCTTTCGTCTATCATGTACATGACCCGAATTGTTCAAATGTTTACATCGAATTGTATGACTGTGTGGAGACCGAATTCGAGCCCAACTATTGTGGTTTTTGGACATTGGAATTGTGATCTCCATGTAGCTCCTAAGAATTCCTCATTTACCTGGAATTTCCTGTGTATAACCATGAGTAGAGAAGGGGATTGGATGTAGCATGATAAACCTAGTGAAGGATGTAATCTCATTGGGGATGCCAGGGCTTTGGTAATATTTCTATGCACACCCTGAATAGCACGAGAAGAGAAGGCGCAGCCTGAGGGACTGTTGAACAGTGAAGGGGATACCTTCCTTGTGTCAGGTGTGTAGGTATTGTGGATGCCATGTTGGCTAAGTCTCGTAGAGGTTCCTTAGCTTGATGTTGAGCCTACTAGCTTAGCTATCCTCCCTACTACTTTGAGAGCCTGATAAACCCAACTGTGGATTGGATTGGCTGATTTTGGTGTATTTTGGTTATGTGTGAGTGTTGGCAGGTGGTTTGGTAGAGTGTTATTGCAGCATCTTCGATGCTGTGACAAGGCAGAAGATGGCATGAATGGCGATGAGCGAAATATTAGTTTATGCATTTTGGGTCAATTGTACCGTGGATTGCAGGTTTTTGGGTCATTTGGACCACATATTATGTAATATTGAGTCAGTTATACTGCAGAATGCGAGTTTTTGGTCGTTTTTGGATAAGTCAGTTAGATATTGGGTCATTTTTCCATAGTGTCAGTTAGGAAGTCGGTAGTAAGTGGATAAGAGTTGTAAGGCAGAAGCCTATATATAGATAAGAATTCTAAGTGTTAAAGATATAATTGGTGGGAGAAGAATGTGAAGCTTTGATGTTGGTTGATTTCCGGGTATGTTTTGATGTTAAGAGTCATTGCGGAGATCTAGTTTTTGCAGAGGCATTGTATCTGGGTTGACAATGATAATATGATGAAGCTATTTTGGTGCAATCCTTGTGTTCAATTTGTTCAGTTATGATAATGTGATATTGCACTATATGAATAATGTCATGCTTCTTTGATGAGATACTTGCTTTACAATTACTGTCATTGCAATGATGAATGTTTGGGTTGAATATTGCTTTACTACTATGTTTAATGCTTAAAGATCTCTATTGTTGTGTTGCAATAAGTTCAAGTATCATAGCCGCAACCATCCTCCTTCATTCGGCAGAAACATGGTTCCATCTGCTCTTCCTGGACGCCTCGGGTGAGACCTCATCTGCTCTGCAGGTGTTGCTGGGTGGGATAAACCCTGTCCGGGCCGATGCTCAGGAAGACTGCAGTATGTGTCGACAGTGAGTGGGACCTTTGTCGACTGGTGTCGCGCTAATAGTGAGTATGTTGTCCCCTTTTCCTTGTAGAAATCATGCCCACCTTGGGGGTGGCAGTTGTGCTGAGATATTGATGAGCACAATTGGCCTATGGTTGGGTGGAACGTTGCAGTTGCATAGCCAGTTGCTCGGGACTACTTTGTTTTAAGATAAGTACTCTCTTGTGTTAACTCTGCAATGTATCTCTTTGATGTTTACCATGAATATCTTGAATGTATGTTAGATATGTAGATGATTTTAATTTCGTTGTGTTTCTACAATTTGCACATGTATATGTCTTTTATTATCAATGAGTTTTACTTAATAATCATGGGGCTAGATTTCTAGTTTTGGCGCCATGTTCTCTCCTTGGCTCGGTCTGATGGGAGGGATCATGACAGTGTGGTATCAGAGCCATAGGCTACAGCATTGGGCCTCTATGGGCCAAATTGGATCACAGTTACAAGGGAAGACCCCCTTCCTTATCACCACAGGTTACCATGTTGGGCCTCAACAGGCTAAGGTTGAATAGTTGCAGAGGTAAGGTCCCTCCTGTTGAGCAGTGATAGCAGTGATCATCACAGAAAGAAAGAAGAAGGAAAAATTTTAAATTTTTCAGGTGTTTTTGAAATTTTTCCTAAGGCTGTGGCGGCGAAATTAAGGTTAAATTTTGCGACGCACGCGGCGAAAATAAGGTTAATTTCTGTGACGCGCGCGGCGAAAATAAGGTTAATTTATGCGACGCGGGCGACGAAATTTATGTTAAATTTTAGGTTAATTTATGTGACACGCATGGCGAAATTTACGTTATATATTGCGACACAATGGAGAAATTAATGTTAATTTATGCGACGCTACAGCGAAAAAAATGACACCGACGGCAATTTTAACCTTAATTTCCGCGACACCGACAGCAATTTTTACCTGAAAATCCACAACACCAGCGGCAAATTTTAGCTTAAAATTTCGCGACAACGGCGGTGAATTTTAGCTTAAAATTCCATGACACAGGCGGTGCTTTTTAAGCTGAATATTCGCGACACTGACAGCAATTTTTAGCCTAAAATTCTGTGATGCGAGCGGGATTTTTAGACTTAATTGTTGCGACACGGTCGGAGGAGAATTCGATAAGTCCACCAAACGGGGAAAACACAGCAGCTTTTCACTGAGATTTTCAGGTGCTAAAAATGGAAAATCTCCATGAAATTTATGTGCCAGATTGCGTGAAATCAAAAGAATTACAAACAAACAAAAACGAGGGCGCTGCCCTCGACCCACCCTGCAGTGGTGGAAGCCACAATGGGGCAAGCCCCCTTGACCGTCGTTGTCCCCCTGAGACAGTCGTTGATTGTGAGAAAATTCTATGATTGGACAAAGTTGTCAATATAGGATTTTCCCACATACATGCAAATAATTTATGGTATTATAATGTAGCTAACAGTTGTGTTTATAAACACATTTTGCAGAATTATAGTCACATCAAAGCAACATTGCAGAAAAGTGCAGTTGGAAAGTTTTGGTCTTGGTTGGGCCAAGAATATCAACATCGTGGATGATGCATAGCATCCCTATGAACCTGAAACACATGCCATGGGGGAAAATATACATGTTGAGAATGCTTAAACAGAATCCAATGGGAGAAGAAATCGAGAGACTCCCCCGGATATTGCAGCCACCATGAGGAGCCTAAGGGTGGAGTTTCAAAGCTGTAGAGAAGATAACGAAAGGAGGATTAAAGCTCAGGAAGAACAAAATCAGTTAAATGCAACCATGTTGCAGAGTTTGATAGATATCCAGAGGAAAATTAATCCTGGATATCAGTCGAAAAATCCAGAAGGGAGTTGGAGTAGTTCAAGGAGAAATTCCTGCAAGAGGTCCAATATCTCAAGAAGGGTTTCTAGAGACAGAAAATATACTCCAGAAATCTCTTCTAGTGGATCATCTGAATCTGAGAAATCCATTGAAGGTTCAAGCTCTTCATCTCGCAAGAATAAGAGAAAGAGGCAATACAAGAACAATTCACATGGGGAATTTAAGAAGGCAAAACCTCCTACATTTGATGGAGAGGTAAAGTCTGGTCAAGAAGCGGAAGCTTGGCTTCTTGGGATGAGAAAGTATTTCCAAGTCCAAGACTACTCTGAAAATATGAAGGCAAGGGTCGCCATCTTCAACTTGAATGGAAGAGCATCTATATGGTGGGATCACATCAAGCAAGTGAGGAAGATCAATGAAAGAAAGATTGTGTGGACGCAGTTCAAGAAATACTTCAAGCAAAATTACCTCTCCGATAGGTACTATGATGACAAGATCAAAGAGTTCCATGAGCTGAAATTGCGACAATTAACCATGGAAGAGTATGCAAGCAAGTTATTGGATTTGTTGAGGTATGTCAGGTATATTCGAGATGATAAGGTGAAAATTCAGCGTTTTCTAAGTGGGCCACCTCAGTCATATAAAGAAAGGATTGAATTTGATGAAGGCTCGAACTCTAGAGGAGGCAATAAGGAAGGCCAAGTATTGCTATGATCAAAACAAAAGAAAACCTGATTTCCATAAGGCATGGAAGGACAAGAAAAATGAGAAGTTTGACCAAAGGAAGAAAGGTTTCAAACCTCCTCATATCAGAAATCAGAAAAGGAAACCATCATAGGTTGTGACTAAGCCAACTAGGATGATGGGAGACAAGCCAAGAGATCCAAAGGAGCCAAGAGAGCCACTTCAATGTTGGGGTTGTGGAGGAGACCACATGCTTAGGAACTGTCCACATCGAAATGGGAATGCAAATCAAGTTCACAACATCCAGGGAGCTGAAACTGTGGGTCAAGTGGCAAGGACAATCCGTAGAATCTATGCAGCACTAGACAACTGCCAGGAAGATCATCAATCAACTGTGGTTGAAGTTGAAGGTAAGATTGTTGAGCACTCTGTTTCTATTTTGATTGATCCCGGATCTACTCACAATTATGTCACTCCTAAAATTATTGAGATTTGTGCTTTTAAGAAATCAAAGCATAGTAAATCATGGTTAATTCAACTAGCCACTGAAACCAAGAGAAAGGTTAGTGAAATTGCAGAGAAATGTCCCTTAGAGATGGATGGGTTGTTCACTTATGCAAATCTAAATGTTTTTCGACTTGGTTCCTATGATATTCTCATTGGAATGGATTGGTTAGAAGCACACAAGGTTAAACTCGACTGCTACAATAAGACATTTGAATGCATGGACAAAGAAGGAAACCCAAGGGTTGTAAGAGGCATTCCAAAGGTGATTTCTATTAGACGGGTTTCAGGCAGAATTTAAAAGCAGCCCAGGATAGACAGAAAAGCTATGCAGATAAGCTTAGAGTGCATAGGGAATTCAATGTTGGGGATCATGTGTATCTTAATGTGAGGCAAAGGAAGAGTTCCTTGAAGCTTGGGGGTTGTGCCAAGCTATCACCTAGATATTGTGGGCCATTTGAAGTGCTTGAAAGAATAGGGCCAGTTGCATATAGACTTGCATTGCCTACTAGCACTAGAGCTCATAATTTTTTTCATGTCTCTTTGCTTAAGAAATATGTACATGATCCTAACCATGTGATTAATTGGGATGTGATCCAGGTGCAACCCGAGGGAGAGTTCCAAACCGACCCATTGCGCATCCTAGATAAGAAGGTAACATTTCTCCGGAACCGAGCCATCGGACATGTAAAGGTGAAATGGAAGCACTACGGTCCTGATGAGGCTACATGGGAGCTGGAGGATGCCATGAGAGCATATCCATTTTTGTTCAATTTTGATGAGCACTGAGGACAGTGCTAATGTAAGGGGGAGGGGAATGTAATATCCCAATTTTGACCCTATTGCATTAAAATTGTAAATGATGTAAATATCGTTATTTAATCATGGCGAGGATCTCAAGGCCAAGGACCCACCATCAATTTAGCATTTTATGTATCGAAAATTAAAAATAGATGCCTATGGTTCTTGTGCTGGACATGCACAATGTAAATTAAGACATCATGTAAATACGAATTTTAATGAAATACCCACAACTAGCTATGCAATGCAATAAAGAGATGGGGGCATGATTTTTATAAGGAATAGGGAGGGAAATTATTCAAACCCTTGATCCAATAGTGTTAAGCCAAATTTCATGAGCAAACCCATAAACCACCAACTACCCATTTTGACTTATGCACCCAATCATTTAATTCTTCCAAGAGTTGGTTGAGGTAGTTAATGCCTTGGGAATGAAGAGGTATGGAAGCCAATTTCGTGCATGGGCAATCCATCAACCTAGGAATTCGTATTTTTGCTTCTTGGGCAAGAAAACACTGACGAATTGCCTTCCCAATCCATTATTCATTATCAGACTTCACTCTCTCACATTTTTGGAGCTTGCTGGGCATTTCTCTCATGAAGTATGTTGTAAATTCACTAGTTTTCAAGCTGAGAGTCCCGTTTTTGTGATGGCTAGACTGTGGGGAAATAAGAGAATCCATTGGGAAGCTCAATAGATAAGTTTTGATAGCTTGATGTTTCCATTATTGGAGTAAAAACCTTTTTGAATTTCCAGATTTGGTTTTCATTTGCGGAAAAATTGTTTTTGTGAACCCAGTTGTTATCTCCTACTTCAGAAATCGTTTTTGAATGTTTCCATCAATTGTGTGACTGTTTATATGTCAATTTCAGGTGCCAACCTGTCACGGTTTTTCCCAAAATTCGTTTTGGTTCCTTACTGCCAGTTAATGATTGTGTGAAGGCCGTTTTGAGAGCTTCCGTATATCATGTAAATGACCCGAATTGTTTGAATGTTTACACCGAATTGTATGACTGTGTAGAGACCGATTTCGAGCCCAACTATTGTGGTTTTTGGACATTGGAATTGTGATCTCCATGTAGCTCCTAAGAATTCCTCATTTACCTGGAATTTCCTGTGTATAACCATGAGTAGAGAAGGGGATTGGATGTAGCATGATAAGCCTAGTGAAGGATGTAATCTCATTGGGGATGCCAGGGATTTGGTAATCTTTCTATGCACACCCTAAATAGCACGAGAAGAGAAGGTGCAGCCTGATGGACTGTTGAACAATGAAGGGGGTTCCTTCCTTGTGTCGGGTGTGTAGGTATTGCGGATGCCAAGTTGGATGAGTCCGTAGAGGTTCCTTAGCTTGATGTTGAGCCTACTAGCTTAGCTATCCTCCCTACTACTTTGATAGCCTGATAAACCCAACTGTGGATTGGCTTGGCTGATTTTGGTGTATTTTGGTTATGTGTGAGTCTGTTGTCCCATTTTCCTTGTAGAAATCATGCCTAGCTCGGGGGGTGGCAGTCGTGCTGAGAGATTGATGAACACAATTGGCCTATGGTTGGGTGGAACGTTGCAGTTTCATAGCCAGTTGCTCGAGACTACTTTTTTTTAAGATAAGTACTCTCTTGTGTTAACTCTGCAATGTATTTCTTTAATGTTTACCATGAATATCTTGAATGTATGTTAGATATGTAGATGATTCTGTTGTGTTTCTACAATATGCACATGTATATGTCTTTTATTATTAATGAGTTTTACTTAATAATCATGGGGCTAGATGCCTAGTTTTGGCGCCATGTTCTCTCCCTGGCTCGGTCTGATGGGAGGGACCATGACACCAGGTTCCCAAAATCTTCACATGCCACCTTCTTCCACCTCACTCAGTGTCAACACCAAGAGTATTTTGAAGAATACCAAACCACCAAGAAGAAATATAGTGTATCCATCCATCATATGCTTTCCCATGTAGGAAACCAGACCAATGCTCCTCATGGATAGACTGTTGGAAATAAAAGCTAGCTTGTCCTCTAGGATCCAATTTGTGCATGCTGTAATCTTCTCAAATTTTCGGTCATCTAGAGTAACTTTTCACTCCATATGATACCAGTATCCCATGGCCATATTGGAAGTCTGTCACTTTCCAAACTTTTGAAAATATTTTCCAGTAGATCCAATAATGCTTAGATCTCTTTGTGTGCCAGTTAGTTGCTTGCTTGCTTGGATGCATCCAACATTCTATGAATGCAAGATGATGGTGGTTCCCATCCTTCCATATAAATGCAAACCCAATCCTTGGATGCATGTGTACTAAAAGTATCCAATGGTTTCAATACATACCCTTGTTGCTCACATGGTAAGACAATGTTAGTTAAATTGAAAAAAATCATCATAGAAGCAAAAAGAATCCCCACCAATGTGAGCAATTCTTGGACACCTTTGAGTTTCCATTGTTTTTATGTATCTATCCACCCAATCCATGGATGAATAAATGTTATACCTCAAAGTTACACTTCGAGCCTTCGTGTCGCATCTTCGTGACATGCAACCTAGCAACACTTCCTCCTAATATGTGTTGTACCTTGTTGGTCCCCTCCTTGGCCTCATCTGGAAGCTTTGGAGACAAATCCAATCAACCCTAGTCGAATGAAAACTCAGTGGGCCAAGTGTCACCATGATTGAACTTTCCTTGCCCTAATTTTCATGCCCTGCCTATAACCCAAGGTGCGAAAATTCCTTATTTTTGCGTCTTGCATAACTGCTGGGGGCGCGAAAATACCAGCATTTTCGCGCTATGCTTAGTACCAGGGGCACGAAAATATCAGTAACAACTCTTTGCTTGGATTTTGGATCTAACCTTCGAGATATTTTCTTGGGATTGGAGGTTTTGTTCGATCCTAACCTACCTTCCCTGTTTAACTTGGCTCAACTCCTTGATCCACGAAACTCTCATCTAGATCCATGGTCCTTCCTCTCCATTTGGTTGGCCTCCCAAATCCTATAAGAGAGAGGCCCTTAGTGAGACAAAGGGAGGACATTTTTGAGGCATAAAACCTATGATCCTATAGGGTTTGCATAGATAGTTTGAGGAAGGAAGCTTGGGAGCCGAAGGTTTGCTTGGACATCAAGGGATCACTTTGTAAGTTTCTCCTAGTTTCCATTGATGAAACTTGTCTTATTTTCCCATTTTGTGTGTTGTGTTTTAGTCATGAGCATGAGATGTATTTAATTTGATTTATATCTAATCTAGTATACAAGATATTTGGATATTTTCTTTGTTTTTGTTTTGCTTGGTTTGAACAGGTTTCACTCGTGGAATTCAAGACGGGAGATGAAAACAAGATAAACACCCGGTTGAAAGTGAGTTACACCATCTCTTTCTATCCAAATACATTAAGATATGTATGCAGTGATTATATATAGGATCTTAAGGTAGCATTTGTTCGATAGTTGTCTTAGGTTAAGCTTAGTTAATCTCAGTTTAGTCTAAGGACAAGTCTAACTATCTGTAGGACGAATTTGTCTATATAGAAATTGGTGACTCCACTGTCTTAGATCCAGTTTTTATTTTAATTGTGAAATCTTGTTTTTCCATTCATTTAAATCCTTTTCTCTGCACATTTTTCATGTTTGGACCTCTAACATTAAGTTGAGCCTTGGAATTTTGTCCCCTAGGTCTGCAAAACCCGAGAAAGATCCAAATTGTTTCTCAAATTTCGCCCTTTATTTTTCCCACTGTGAATTTTCGCGCCCGACCTATACTCACCAAACTCTGTTATACCTCAAATTTACACTTCGAGCCTTCGTGTCGCATCTTCGTGACATGCGACCTAGCGACACTTCCTCCTAATATGTGTTGTACCTTGTTGTTCCCCTCCTTGGCCTCGTCTGGAATCTTTGGAGACAAATCCAATCAACCCTATTCGAATTACAACTCAATGGGCCAAGTGTAACCTTGATTGACCTTGCCTTGCCCTAATTTCCATGCACTTCCTATAGCCCAAGGCGCAAAAATTCCTTATTTTTGTGTCTTTCATAACTGCTGGGGAATGAAAATCCCAGCATTTTCGCGCTATGCTCAGTACAAGGGGCGCGAAAATCTCAGTAACAACTCTTTGCTTGGATTTTGTATCTAACCTTCGGAAGATTTTCTTGGGATTGGAGGTTTTGTTTGATCCTAAACTACCTTCCCTGTTTGGCTTGGCCCAACTCCTTGATCCACTAAACTCTCATCCAGATCCACCTTCCTCTCCATTTGGTTGGCCTCCCAAATCCTATAAGAGAGAGGCCCTCCATGAGCCAAAGGGAGGACATTTTTTAGGCATCAAACCTATGATCCTATAGGGTTTGCAGAGATAGTTTGAGGAAGGAATATTTGGAGCTGAAGGTTTGTTTGGACATCAAGGGATCTGTTATACCTCAATATTACACATTGTATCCTAGTGTCACACCCTTGCACCAAGCGACACTTCCCCTTAATGATCACCTGGACATCCAGGAGTGAAGACTATTGCCTAAACACTGAAAGCAAACATCTCACCTGCCACGTGTCACACAGACACACCTCATATGAGGGAATTATCGCTCTCTGCACAATTTATGGGGCATGATAATTAGGGTTACCACGCTTTGATCCTACCCTAGGGCACGATAATACCGTTCTATGCTCAGTTCTAGGGCACGGTAATCCATTTTTAACCTTTTTCCTTGGATTTTGGGATCTTAACTTTCGAGAGATATCATTGGGATTTCCAGCTCTGGTTCGATCTCAACTCCTTTCTCTGTTTTGTGGGTCTGATCCACTAAATACTCTCTAGATCCATATTACTCTCTTGTTGGTTAACCCTCCATACACTATAAGAGAGAAGCCTTCCATGAGCCAAAGGGAGGACTTTTGGGGCATCAAACCTATGATCATAAGCCTTTCACAGAGATAGCTAGAGGAGTGGACTTGGAGCTGGATTGGGCTTGGACATCAAGCAACTACTTTGTAACCACTCTTGAGTTCTCAATAAAAATATAACTTGTCTTATTTCCTTATTTATGTGTATTGATCATGATTCATTTACATAAATTGTATTCAGTACAATATAGATCTAACTTGTGATTCAGTTATTGAGAAGATAGTGCGCACTTGTTTGTCATTTTGATCTCTACAGGTTCATTGCGAGGATCTCGGGATCGAAGACTAGATTGGACAAACATCGGAACAGAAGGTTAGTTGTCTTCTTTCTCATCTATCAAATGTTAGAACTGGAAACACTAATTTAGATCTAGGGAATGAGGTAGCATTTTTTTTTTTTTTGTCTTAGCATGGAGTTGATCTTTGTCACTTTATCCTAAGAGGGCTTCTTCTTACTTGTAGGAAGAAATCTCTACAACAGGATCACTTTGTAAGTTTCTCCTAGATTCCATTGATGAAAATTATCTTATTTTCCCATTTTGTGTGTTGTGTTTTAGTCATGAGCATGAGATGTATCTAATTTGATTTAGATCTAATCTAGTATAGAAGATGTTTGGATATTTGCTTTGTTTGTTGTTTGTTTGGTTTGAATAGGTTCTACTCATGGAATTCAAGATGGGAGCTGAAAACAAGATAAACACCTGGTTGAAAGTGAGTTACACCATCTCTTTCTATCCAAATACATTTAATATGTGTATGCAATGATTAGATCTAGGATCTCAAGGTAGCATTTGTGTGATAGACTCTCTTAGGTTAAGCTTAGTTAATCTCAGTTTAGTCTAAGAACAAGTCTAACTATCTGTAGGACGTATTTGTCTATACAATAAATAATTTGGATTGTTGTTCCATATGTAATGTGATAAACCACCTCACTTACAGCAAAGTTATCCACCCTTAAGGGAAGCTCATGATCCGTCTACATCAAATCCAATGCTTGTCCAACATCCCACATGATAGTGCTCTCCTCTAACACTTGCAATTTTGATTTTTCCTCATGTCCAAGCCTCACATAAGGATCCTCCATAAGAACATGTTTGTTACCAGCCATGTATGCTTGACTAGTAGTGGTGCAAGAGGAAGGATGTGATTCTCCCAACTTTATGTGTAGTTGTTCTACCTCCATGGCCTTGTTTTCTGCAATTTTGAGAGCAATATATCTATCCATTAAGAGCTGCAAGTAATATGATTTTACTCTCACCATTTATTCTTGTATGAAGTACAATGCAATACTAGAGACATTTTCAACCAAGTCTTTATGTCTCTCCTCCAACTGTGTCCTCCACATAAGGTCTTCAACGGATTTTTTTGCACCATCGGTTCTTGATAATACCTACAACACCTTCTCTTCTGAGACTAAGAATTGGCTCTCAAAGTCGTACAATAGCATCCTCTAAACATTATGTATGCAACCACATGTGGTTTCATCCAACTCATGAGAGTCATGCAAACTCCCATCTATTAATTTGGCCACTAGTACAAAATAAGATATAAATGACCAGGTGACCAAAAAAAATGGTCACCATGGTTTTTTCAAGGGATAAATGACCAAAGTTGAGCAATTCTAATTGATCCAACTATAAATGACCAATTTGGTCACATGTTAAAATATATGACCAAATAACAAGTAACTAAACTAAAAATGACCACATAACAATAACATTAAGAATATGAATTGGTTGTTTATTTGGTCATTTTTAGTTGTGTCACTTTGTCAATGGAAAATTACAATTTTGACAATGAATTTGTGCAATTTACTAAATTTTAACACTACAGATGCATTCAGGGACCCCCTTCTAGGGGGTCCCTAAATGCATACGCAGTGTTAAAATTTAGTATATTGTAACATTGTAGATGGATTTGTATAATATCTAGTTCAATGTGCTTATCATTTCCATATCTTATTTCATCATTTTTGTTTATGTATTATCCCTTCGACATATCCATCAAGTTGCATCATGTGCATCATCACAGTGTCGGTTGAGGCGAGTCTTGGATATATGTCATCTTTCCCGTCTGGCATTGTCATGTCCTGAAATTGGTGTCATTGTGTTTGGATTGTCATACTGGACATGTTTATATTTTGTTTGAACAAAACCTTGGTATTTTGACCCTCTCAGCAGTTTATTAAAGTTTTGCCAAGTTCATGTATTTTGTGTCATGTTAGCTAAAACTTGTCAATTTCACAACCTCCATTAATTCTCCATATGCATCCATTTGTTATGGTTCTCCCCACATATGTATTGTCATGAAGTTGGTGGCATTTTGTTGTGATATTTGTATTGGTCACATTCAAGTTTTGTTTGAACAAAATCATTGTTGTTTGACCCTCTTGACAGTCTTATAAACTTTCGGTAAGTTCATGTATTTTGCATCATGTTAGCTAAAAATCGTCAATTTCAAAACCTTCATTAATTATTTGTATGCATCCATTCGTCATGGTTCTCTTCGCACATGAGTTCATAAATTTCTAAAGTCCCCCGAGGTCCCTCCCCTACAAAAAAAAAACAATATATAGTAAATATATAATATGCTAATATATATATATATATATATATATATATATATATATATATATTATATAGTTAATATATTATAATGTTTTGAACTATACTTGCTCCATTATATTATGAAAATATTTTGTGTATTCATGCATAACAAGCATTGTTACCATAAGTGACTATCAATCCCACTAGAATGAATGACTAATATATATTGGCACTCATACTTAAGTTTGGTTTCTCTTTAGAATAAGAACAATAATTTAATTTTAGATTGATTTGATGCATATATTTGGATGGTTTTATTTGAATGAAAATTATTTTCATTTTTATTTTAGAATTAAGTTTTTGTTTTATTCAACACATTCATAATTCAATTTAAATCTAGTCTTTCATTTATAAATTAAATTTAATATTATAATTATCTTTGTCTAAAATCTTATCACAATTTAATTGGAAATTAAATTTCACTTGAAAATCAATATTATGTTTAACCTTTCTCTAACATATCCAAGTAGAAAATAATGATTAATATAATATAACTATATATAAAACAAATAAAACAAATAACTAAAACATATATAAGAAAACAAAATAAATAACAAAAACATATATAAAAAAAAGGTATTCATTTTTTTCCAAAACAAAGAATTGGTGCAACCCCGTGAACCTCAAACCCTTTACTTGGCATCTGATTTCCTAACCCTCGGTGAGATGCAAAGCCTATAAAACAACCCTTTACTCGGTATTGGAAGCGAGATAAATTGTACTAGAGGAAAATCGCGTTGATTCACCGGCATTAGTTTATTAAGCATCGCTAGTGGTTGCATTCGATAAATGGTAGTGATTTGATTTTGGTACCAAATTTCACAGATTTGTTTGCAACAAATCTGATGTCTATCAATGTTTGTCATGGTTCTTTGATCCTTGGGGATTTATAAGTTTTTTAGCATTTTTCCATTTGATTTTATGTAGCTCTTTGCCCGAGTTGTGATTTTCTTCAGGGTTTATGATTTAGGTTTTTTTGTGAATATTCTTTACTGAACAAAGTTCAGATCTAGTAATCCAATTTTATCCAAGGAGGATGAAGGTTCTAGAGGTTTAGTAAACGAAGATTTATAAACGGTCTTGACTCCAGCCGGAGATATCTTCCTTTACCTGGGTCCATTCAAGATAAGATGGTGTGCTCCCAATAAGTAAGAAATAAAAAGCTATCTCTATCCGATCATGCCCTTTTTTTACTGTGTGATTTAAAGAAAGAAAAACATGAATGGTGGGGAGATCCTTACCTTCCTTTATGGACAAGTCCGGTTCGATTGCTAGCTAGTTAACTCTCCCTGAACAAGGATGGATTTATCGAGAGCTAGGATGGATTTATCATGAATCTCGTCCCCCGTACCTTGACTCCTATTGTTATTCTGAGAGGGGTAAAAAATTCACTTGCACTAGATAGATTCTACAATACTATTCATAGTAAGGTTTTCCTCAACTCTCCTGTATGTTAATATAAGTGGTTTTTTGTCATATTCTACAGCAATTTGAATGAAAATTATACTATGTGAAAGAAAAAAGAGCCATACTCTCTCAGTGATTGGCGTTATTTTTTATGTTCTATTCGAAAGCAGTTAGTATGGATTATTTTCTCTTTTTTGTTTAAATAATTAAGTGCAAACCTCCATCAATCTGATTGATTTTATGCCTAATTCTGCGTAAGAGAAAAAAAAAATTATAATCTTCCAACAACCTTTGAGATTCCAAACAACCTGATATTGTTTATTAACAGTTTCCAAACTAAGTTTCAGCCACCGTTGATCTCTTCAAATCAACTTTTGAGATTTACTTGTTGTAGTTTGATTATGGATAGACTATTCAACTAGACCAACACCGTTAAGTAAACTCATCCAACAGTGCATATACAATCTGGTAATGAAACCGAGCTTTGATTTTAGGATTTCCAAGCACAAATTCCATTTATCAGTTGAGGCATAGAATTGTCATCGCAAGCCTTTCACCATGTCACGGTTGCAACCAAAATCACAAACCAAAGAACAACAAGAGACATTAATCAACCCAAAATCTTGTTTCAAATCTAGAGAAGGCTTAAATGGATTCAAATTACAAAGGTTGTGAACAAAATTCTAAGGGAGATAAGCCTCTATAGCTCCAATGGACTGATTCAAAACTCAATTCATATAGAAATAAGGACTCCCTTCAAGTAAAAAGTATCCTCCAAGGCTGAGCGCTTGATGAAAGAAGACTTTCACTGGTGTCCTTGATCCTATGCAGGCATGGATGAAATGACTTGTAAGTGGAACGAGATGCCTCTTAATATGACTTTTGTGGATTGGATAAGCACTTCTAAGCCTCAGGTGATATATATATATATATTGAACCTTTTTCCCGGTGAGGAAATTACAAGTACAAAATACCAATTACATGCACTAATTTAGCCCGCCCCAAGTGGTTACCCACCAAGTAGTTACAGGTACATTTTTCTTATATGGTGAATTTTACTATATGAAATATTTTGTTACCATGGAATTTCTCTATATCCCCGATTTGTATATATGCCATAATTTATGTAGAAAAGAGTAGTATAGAAAGTTCTTCTTACACGCAAGTAGCAAGTGTTGCAAGGTTGGATTATTTTTATTATGTGTCCTACAAGTCTAAAATACATGTTATACAGTATAGCCAATGATTCCCTCATTATTCCCCTAATCCATACCTTCATAAGTGTTTTACCTTCTACCACTACTTCATGAAGCCATATTCATTTTACTCCTTGAAGCTATTAAGCGCGATGTACAATATATGTTGCTATCCAGTATCAAAGCAGTAGTATAAAAAAAAACATTGAAAAAAAGGGAACGTCTCAAGAATGGTGTATTTTCCAGACCATTGGGTTCATGATCGCTACAAATGAGTATTATCGGGGTATTTAATTTACTTTGGAAAACATTCTATTCCCCTTCTTCCCATTGTAAATTCACAGGTTGACCAGATACTATTGGTAAGAGCTTTCCCATGGAAGGGTCATTTTATAAATTATTGGTCCATATATTAATGCCACACCTACCTTTGGAGGGAGGTTTGGTTGATCCTCAGGTAGACGTATGCCGATGAAGGAGGGGTACATTGTTGCATTAAGAGGGGGTTTGTCCAATAACTAGATCATTTCGAGATTAACCAATTTTAACCTCTGCTCGTGAGGGATGAATATTTGTTGGTTGTAGTATAAATACTATGGGGATAAAACTAACTCCACTAAATACTTATTAGTCTTAATATTTCCATTTCTTACACAAATAATAGGGATATTGAAATAATGTGCTACACTTGTAAAAGAAATAGAGTGAGTAAAAATGATAGGAATTTTAGAATTTTACCACTGCATGGCTTTGTAGGAGAATCATACTATTCAATATCAAGACAATTGACATCTAGGATAGTACAAGAAGTGTTTTCATTTATATCAAAGGGAGAGAACCCTGCGGCCAACATCTTCCTTTTCAAAGGTAGATACCTTATAGTCATTTTCCTTTTCCACCTCAGTCCACTACTATGACTTTCAATGTGTAGTGTGTACAATTCCATATGCCATGAAAACCTTAATAATTAATTCGGTGGAGGAAAAAACCTAATGATAGAGTAAGGGGTAATTTCATTGAAATATATCAAAACTGGACACAAAAGGTCACCCTATGCTTTCCCTTGAAGGAGACGATGATTAACTAAGTTCCAAGTTGAATATTTGGATATTACACTCTTGCAACCTATAGTTAGTAGTCATTTAAAGTTTGTTATAGAAGCTTTTCAGTTGATTATATTAGATTTCATTTCCAGTTTAGAGTAGATTTCATTCTTTTATATTAGATTAAATTTCTTTTATGTTGTTAGAATATATTTCTCTTATACTACTGGATGAATTATTCCTTTTCAACCGCATACATAGTGCATGGTAGCTCTTAAGTTTGTACGAACTCCCGGGTTGATAATTTAAGTAATGAGCAAAGGGATTCAGTTTTATAGTTGCAATTCATTGGCCCGTCATTTTTTGGCGCCTTTGTTGGGGAGGTGCTAAGGTTGTATTAGCAACAGTTTGAAATTTTATTGGAAAATAAAAAAATATAGCTCACATGCATCCATATGATTTATATGTATCAAACCCCCATAATTGTGATGTATGTTTAAGCAGGAACTGATGTCCAGCAAGATGCTAAAGAAGTTGTTGAAGAAAAGAGGATGAATTGCTACAAATATTTTCTCAAATCCATGTTGTAATCCAAGAGATACAAACATATATAGATATTAATTCCAAGAATCCATAAAAGAAAGGAAGCATGAATAACTTACACAAGAAGATGAGGACAATTTTCCTTTGTTTTTATATTTCAATTAGCCTGAGCATGGAATCCATGAAGAAGAGGTTTTTCTCAATAATCTTTCCATGCATGAAACAAAGAGTGAAGATCCATATTTTTCTCTCATCCAAGGCATACTAGAAAAGGAAATAAAGGATTCATGGACAAAACTTGATGGGGAGCAAACATTAGAGCCCAAAGTTGAGGAGTTTCTAGCATGCTTGTCACCATACTCATTGTGCATTCAAGAGAGAAATGTAAAAATTTTAGAAGAACACCATTACATGAATGAGGAAGAATTTAAAATCAATATCAAAGCACAAGAGAGCTAGAGAGATCATGACTACATTGATTCTTGGTTTCAAACAATATCTTCAACATTTATTGTCACCTTATCCACAAGTGCAACTGGTCCCCCATATCCTTGCATTGATTGAGGTACATTTTTTAAATCTGGATATGAGTTCAGTCAATATTATACTATGCAAGTGGATGCATTGGAATTCTTCCTATAATTGAGAAGAGAGGTAATATTTTCCAAGTAGGGTAGGGTAGGTAGATTTGTTTTTGTGAATAAAAAAAGAAGAAATAATAAAAAATTCCTATGGTGAAAACCTCTTTGAGGTTCCTAGGACATGTATTTGCTTGAAAAATTACTTTGAGGTGTGTAAAGGTCTGTAGAAATAAAATATCCCTCATGGTGAAAACCAACAATGGTGCCATGAGGTAGAGAATTGGTGAAAACCAGCAATGGTGCCCTTGCTCTGAGAAAAAAATGAAAATGAAAAATAAATAAAGATGTATTTGTACAAGCTACTATTCAAAATTGCTTCCATAGGTCATGCATGAAAACGATTAGGAAATCTCCATAAATGAGTACAATCCTGTGGAATACAAAAGAACATGCATGCAAGATATGGCAAGTATTCATCCACATTTCCCAAGGAAAAATAAAAACAGAAGCATTTGAGCGATATGGTACGGTGTCTTGAATATTAATACCAAATGGTTTAATATTAGAGGCTTAAAAAATTTTACAGTGTAAAGGACATTTTAATACATATCCCCATGAAATTTCATGATAAATGAATGAGATTAAGGGGGGTAAAAAATTCAATTACATTCCTTTATCAAAAGATGCATATTTGAAGACAGCTGTAACATAGGTACTATGTTCTTCTCATTAATCTCTCCTAAGTTTGGATAAAGGTTTGAAAAAATTTGAGGGTGTATGGGACATGATTATATATATCTCCATTTAAATTCCTCAAAAAATATTAACTTTAAGTGAGGTAGAAAATTAAATTACAATCATGTGAAAATCAGCCCATGAAGTTTCGGTATATTGCAGCAGTTTTGACATGTGTGCATTCTTTCTACTCATGCTCACTAATGGTTTGGAAAAAAGGTATAAATTTTTTGTAGAGAATAGAGTAAATTATCCGCTACCTTTAGCAAAAAATTCATCACAAAATAGTGAGTATAATTGGATCGAAATATTTAAATACAGTCGCCTACAAGAAGCATAGGGATTCGAAGGCAAATCTGACACATGTCGGTATTTTGATCATTAATCCTTAATGACATGGAATCAAGGATTAAATGTTTGAAAGAAAATAGAGGTCATCATCCTCCATCTCTCCACAAAATTTCATCAAAACATGAGGTGTATAAGTGGGTGAAAAAAATCAATTATAGTCCTGCATCGAAAAATGGGTATTCTGCCTCAAGCAGAACACAATCAACGAGAAAAATCAAATGTTTTTCAATCTTCTGAGGGCACGTAAAAAAAATTTCAAAAATATTAATGAAGATAATCTATAAGGATCATTCCTTTGGACAACATTTATCCAATCAAGCAAGACATCCTTTATTCAATCAAGCGAGTCAACCACATATCATCAAGCGAGCCAGCACAATGTCTCAAACGAGCTATCACAAGGAATCAAGAGAGAAGTGCAAAATCATCTTCAAAAGAAAAATATATATCACAAAAATTATACAAATCCACAAAAAATCAACATATAAACTCCAACTCTTGGACCTGCATGCACAATCGAAGGATTAGTAAATGAGGTAACATTCTAATCCTATGTCATTTTATTATCTTCCAATGCATGCAAGGATTAAAAATTCAAGTTCCTATTTTGATGAGGGCATCGAAAATAAAGCTGGAGGGAATATTTGAGATGATTAAATAAGAACATATTTTTAAGTCCTCTAGTTCAAATAAACATAGCATGCATAAACAAAAAAATACAAAATGTTTTAGTCGAGCTAGAACTTTTTCCAAAGTGAGTTAAGAATAGCCACATGTAAGTTGAAGATGCCTTGTATGCTTATTATCTGATGTTGCTTACCATCATCCTCTAATTTATATGGGTTGAGATGGCCAAGAAAGAGTTTTCATGTGCCGAGTAGATGAAGGAAAATATTTTGCAGGTAAATTGAAACATTATTTTTCCAAAAACTCCACTTTTGACTTGCATAAAGTCATGTTGTGGTTGAGACAACCTATCCCTCCAAAATATCCCTCCTTGCATGCAAATTTTGAATGCTCTATTAAAGTAATATGTAAGAGTGAAGTGTGCCACCTAAAAGCAAACACCTCCCTCCTCGCATGCAAGACTTAAATATGTTTTTAAAATAATATTAAATCAAATTGTAGTTAGGATTATCATGGGCAGAACACGACTGGAACTAGGTAGTAGCAATCTCATGGAGTTATAAAGAGGGATACATATGAAGGGTACAAGTCTAAGCGCTATAAGAACACAGAGTATGAGTTTAGCACATACAAGCATGAGTGCAACAGTGAAAAATGGAAAATTTTTAGACAACAACCAATATAAGTATACGAAAAGAGGAAAACAATGCAAATATGTGGGAAATAACAACATTACAGGAGAATCATGAAAAACAACTACAGGAAATCTACATTCTGCCAGGAAAAAATGGGCGTTTCCCGAATTTCTACATCTAGTTATGCAACTAAGAGGATCGAAGGATCATTCCAAGTTCACAATCAAACTATTAAAAGTCTTCATCACATCAGCTTCAAAAGAATATTGCAAGTTTTCCTAGAGGATTAAGGTATGCATGTAGGGAAGAAATGGAAGCAAGAGACAAACTTTTGGAAGAGCGGTTTTATTGCATGAGGACATGCAAAGCCTTAAAGTTGGTGGGTATGATGGGCCCTATAAATGGAACATTATTTGTCCCATCTTGGTCATGCATAAGGCTTGTTAGGGATGCATAAGGGTATAAGTTTCATAAATTATTACAAGCATTATGATATTCTTCCTAAAATCCTATGCATGTTTGTTAAATGAATATCTTGACATTTGATTAGTAATGTTTTCTTAATTTGCTATTCATTTGATTTATTTTATGATATAATTGAATAATGTGTTCAAAAATAATTCTTAAGTTTTGTTTGATTTGTAGGTGGAGTTATATAAATCCAACTGAAGGACATCAGGTCATCAAAATCAGCTCAATCCTCTTCAATCAGTTTACTAGTTAAACTAGAGATTAATGGATTAATTTAAGGGATTATGTCCCCTCATTATTCTCATGATATCCAGAACATAAATAAGGGCTCAAGGTAATCCAAATATGAAATCATTGAGTCCAAGTCGAATTCCTAAGAGCATGAATGAATCCCACAAAATCAGCATGCAGATTTCTAGTTAACTAGCACAAATTCCTTATATTGAAGAGTTGATTGCATGGGAAGTTTTGAGTTATTCTTTTATAAATAATAGTACATTTGATAGAATTAGGAGAATATTCAATTATTATTCTTCTCTCAAACATTTTTCCATTCATCCCTTTCTATTAAAGGTGAATTTGTAATTTATGTTTCTCATGTAATTTCTTTTACACATATGATCTTGTTTTCAATATTTGGTCTGGCTGGAATCCTCTATTGGTTGTGACCACTCGCACAAAACATTGAAGCTATTAAATGTTTGTCTTTGGTAACTTGAAGGTAGCGTAAAAGGAATTGCACTAAAGGTTATAAACTAGAGTATGAGTCTCATGGTGCTTGTCTATGATGTTACTAGATAGGGAACTAAGTGCAAAATAAGAAAGCTAGATCCCATGCCCTCACAAACCTTAGCTAGAGTTTATTTCATCATGTAATACCCTATGGTTTATCCCCTAGACATGTTATTATTATTTTGATGTTGTGACATTAAGGAACGAGGTGTCGGGACTATTATTTGCACATTATATTACTATTATTATGTTATTATTATTGATTAATAAAATAAAACAGCTGATATCGACCGATGCCACATAAAAGAGTATGAGGAACCATGACATTACAAGCAAGGGGAAGTGGGAAAGTGTGTTCCAAAGTGTTTATATCTATGTTGGTGCACCCTCTTGAATTATGCACCCTCTTATGTTTTGTTTCTCCTTGATTTTTTTATTTCGAGATGGTTTTTATTAAAATTGGAGTCACTCTCTCTCCTAGAGCGCCCCCTTGAGTGCCACTTGGTGTTGCCCCTCATGAAAGTTGTAAATCCTCTTTATTTGTTTTATATTATGGGAAATTAAATCCTCTTGTAACTCTATCTCTCCCCCAAATCCAAGTTCTCCATGAGGAATTCAAATTGGTTGGTGTGTGCTTCATTTTCTATTGATTTTTGCTTCTTGCCTTCGTTCTCTTTGTTCTTGGTTCACTCACTCATGTGCATTTCTCTTTGGAACTTGAGAATTTGATTTGATTCCCTTGGTATGTGTGAGAGCCTATGATGCAGTGGTAATTTTTGGTGGTTGGTATGCCCTTGCAGAGCCTGTTCCCAGGAAGAAAGACTCGGCTGTTGTTATTTTGTCTGTCCTAGAAGCTGCATGTCCTAGATTGGAAGTGATGTGGAATCCACTTTCCATTGGATGCAGTTTTACTGATGGTATATTAATGTTTTAAATATTCTAGTTGTCCTATATTTGTATGTCCTATATTACAAATAGTGGGTTCTATTTTCCATCGGAATACAGTTGGAACGATTGTAGACTTGTGACTACCTATCTTGGAGATATTGTCCTGGATTGGAAGTGATGTGGAATCCACTGGCCATTGGAATTGTGGTTAGACCTATGATAGTTGGTTTTGATGGTTGAGTGAACTATTGCTTGTGGAATCATGGTTATAGCTTGGGGTTGACCTATGCAAAAAATATTGTTCGGGTACACAGGGTACTACCAAAGGATCGAACACCAAGAGCAACCACTTCACACAAACAGATCACAGATCAACACACCGATGTTTTGACGTGGTTTAAACCCTCTTGAGGGAAACACTCCACGGCCCCGGCCAAATAGCTTCTACGGGACAATTTATTATGCAAAGAAATAAAGTTACAAATGAGCTTCTCATAATCGATCTACTAAACAATGACCCTCCATGCTCTTTAAATAGAGATCATGGACCAATCGGGTGCTAAGCCACGGATCAAGGTTAGGTTTGATCTAAGAGAAGTTGAGCCATCGGATCACTCTATGTCGGAAACATATCGTGACCGTCGGATTAAGTATTTACAAATGCATACTAATGCATACTAAAGAAACACACTATCCCTAACGGATATATTACACAAGTTGATCTTAACTAACTCCTAAGTGTCTAAATATCCTAACATCCCCCCTTAAGAACAACTTGGGATAGGATTGAAGGATTTACAAAAGTGACACTATTAGGAGAAGGAAGGAGGCATTAGAGCCTATCCCCCCTTAATGACAAGTTCCTGAACTCCTAACATAGATCGAAGTTTAGAAAACTTCGCTTCTGTAAGAGACTTGGTGAAGATGTCTGCAACTTGATCATCTGTAGGGCAAAAGAGCACTTCAAGAACACGATCATGAACAAGATTTCTGATGAAGTGCATATCTAGCTCAATGTGTTTGCTGCGTTGATGTAGAACTGGATCTTTGGCAAGCTTGATGGCACTTTGATTGTCGTACCAAAGTGGAGTAGGCTGTTGATGCTCGAATCCAAACTCTGAAAGGATCTGTCGAAGCCATAAAGCTTCCTGACTAGCACTAACTGCTGATCGATATTCTGCCTCTGCTGAAGAAAGAGCAAGAGCTTGTTGTTTCTTACAAGCCCAAGTAATAGGTCCAGATCCCAGACTGAAAACATAACCTGTAGTAGACTTCCGATCATCAGGATCGCCGGCCCAATCTGAATCAGTGAAACCAACCAACAAAGGTTTCCCCCCTGTACTGTAATGAATCCCAAACTGAACTGTACCTCGAATATATCGAAGTATTCTTTTAGCTGCTTTCCAGTGACTTTCATGAGGAGTCTGCATATAACGGGCAACATGACCAATGGCAAAGGAAAGGTCAGGACGGGAATGAGTCAAGTATAAGAGACTACCAACAAGCTGACGATACAAGGTGGCATCGACTTCAGGTGAAGTACAAGTGGCAGAAAGTTTGACTCCAGACTGGAAGGGAGAAGGGGCTGGTGTACAATCTTCCATGTGAAAGCGACGAAGAAGGTCACAAGCATACTTAGACTGAGAAAGAAAGATTCATTCTTTGGTTTGTAGGACTTGGAGACCAAGAAAATAATGTAAATGTCCTAAGTCTGACATTTCAAAATTTTGTTTAAGACTGGATTTCACATGGGTTATAAGCTTAGGGTCACTACCAGTAAGAATAATGTCATCAACATATAGAACAAGTATGATGAGATGGTTTCCTACTTTCTTGGTATAGACATTGGGGTCAGAATGGCATCTAGAAAAACCAGTGTCAAGGAGAAAGTTATCCATTTTGGCATACCAAGCTCTAGGAGCTTGCTTAAGGCCATATAAGGATTTCTTAAGGCGGCAGATAAGGCTAGATTTATTCTGAACATAGCCAGGAGGTTGTTCCATTTAAATTTCCTCCTGTAAATCACCATGTAAGAAGACAGACTTGAAATCCATTTGATGGACTTCCCAGTTGTGTAAGGCTGCAAGGGAAAGAACAAGGCGGATGGAGTTCATTTTGGCGACGGGAGCAAAGGTTTCATTGTAGTCAATCCCTTCAACTTGGGAAAAACCTTTGGCAACCAACCTTGCCTTAAGTCTTTCAACACTTCCATCTGATGCATACTTAGTTCTGTAGACCCATTTACATCTGACAAGTTTTCTTCCTTTTGGAAGAGGTACAAGATCCCAAGTATCGTTCGCCATTAAGGAACGATATTCTTCATCCATGGCTTCATCCCAATCTGGATTCCGTGAAGCTTCTGCAAAAGTTTCTAGATAATGATTCTCGGAAACTTGAGCCAAAAGAGAAGAGGCTCGCTGAAACTGAGAACGTGTTCGACGTTGATCTCTAGGATCACCGGCAAGATCACCAGCTGCTTCACATGTTGAACGGACCCATCGAGGAAGCACTTGTGCTGGTGCAACTGGAGGAACATGAGCAGGCGGAGGTGGATTTTCATCCTCACTGTCATCATCAAAAACTGGAGTTGGAAACCTGTCAAGGAAGTTGGAAGAAGAAGAAGAAGGCACAAACGCCGAATCAGGCTCGCAGGCCAAAGATGGCACACTCGCTGAGTTAGGCTCGCAGGCCAAGATATTTTCATCAAATTTAACATCTCTTCTAATGATTATAGCATGAGAATGTGGTTGAAGAAGTCTATAACCTTTTACATCTTCAGAATATCCAACAAATATGCACTTTTCACTTTTAGGCTGCAATGCTTTCCGTTTTTCATCCGGAATGTGAGCCCATGCTTCACTACCAAACACACGAAAGTGACTTACATCAGGTTTAATTTTACTCCATGCTTCTTCCGGTGTTATACCTTGTAATGCTTTTGTGGGGGTGCGATTAACTATGTAATTTGCACAATTAATGGCTTCAGGCCAAAATTGAAGACTTAGTCCCTTAGATTGGATCATACAATTAGCCATTTCTTTTAAAGTGTGGTTCTTCCGCTCAGCTACACCATTTTGTTGTGGTGTATATGGAACAGTGTGCTGTTGTTGGATGCCTTGTTCAGTGCAGAAAGTAGTGAACTGTTTGTTAACATATTCTCCTCCATTGTCAGATCTTAACTTAATAATTTGATGACCAGATTGTTTTTCAACAAGGGCCTTGTAGGCCAAGAACATGTTAAATACTTCGCTCTTAAGTTTTAGGAAATAAACCTAAGTGCGTCTGGTGTAATCATCAATGAAAGTTAGGAAATATTTGAAACCAGAAAATGAAGCAGATGGAAGAGGACCACACAAGTCACTATGCACAAGCTCCAAGGGAACCGAGGCGTGCCAAGAGGCACGTTTGTCAAAACTGTCTCGATGATGTTTTCCGAGTACACAACCGGAGCAAACACCATCTCTGCAAGATACCATCGGAAGACCTGTCACCATATTTTCTTTACATAGTTGTTGCAATGAGCGATAATTTAAGTGACCAAATCGCTCATGCCAAAGTTTGCTCAAGTTATCACTATGAGCAACAAAAACTGAAGGGAAAGGTGATGACCCAAAGTTGTTAAACTTGTACAACCTGGTAATATCATCAACAATTCCGGTAGCTAGAACCTGTTGAGGATCTTTAAAATCCTTGATTACAACTTGGTGAGGTGTAAAGGTCACAGTTTTACCTTCACCAGAATGAGTGATCTGATCGACTGATAACAAATTGCAGGAAATTCTTGGAACACATAGTACATCACTAAAATGACCATTATCTACTGGAACTGTTCCAGCTCCTACAACACTTAGAGATCTATCATCACCAACAAATATTTGTTTGGTGTTACATTCATGCATAGTAGAAAAGATGGCTTGATCCTTAGCCATATGATAAGATGCTCCAAAATCAATGAGCCATTCATTTGAAGTAGAAGAAGAAGATGCATTATAAGAATAACCAGATGCACAAAGTGCATGTCCATGAGAGGCAGATTCTGAAGGCGAATCTAGGCTGATGTGGTGCTTCTTCATTACTGCTTCCAAGGCTGCCATCTTCTTGAAACACTTAGATTCATCATGATTATCTTTCCCTCAATAGTTGCAATGACGCTCAGTCTTCTTTCCTTTTGGCTTGGATCCTTTGTCATTTTTTAAAGAAGGAGCTGACTGAGAGGGTTTTGGACCCTTGTTTGACTTATTATTGCGAAAATTTTGTTTCTTGGGAGGCTTAGACTTTTCTTTCTGTTGGGACAATAAGGCTTTCCCAGATGTATCTGCATTGTTGATTATTCCAAGATGAATGAGTTTATCTTGTTCCCTAATCAAGGAATCACAAAAGGATTCAAGACTAGGCTCTTGATAGCTAGCTGCATTCAATGATGCTTTCATGGAGTAAAATGTAGATACAAAAATAGAATATGCAGGTCCAAGTTTGGAAATAATATGATAAATGCATTGTTTGTCTTCCCTCTCAATCTTACATTCTGCACATAAGAGTTTAAGAGTTTTGTACTTAGATAAATAATCTTGAATGCATGAAAAGTCACTTGGATTTAAAGAAATCAACTCATTTTCGAGTTGGTGACCTCGAATTTCATTGTGTTTACCAAACACAGTTTCAAACTTGTCCCAAGCAGTATTAGGTTCATCAATTCCAGATATATGGAATCGCAAATCAGTAGAGATTGACATCCCAATCAATCCACGAGCTTCATCACATCTATTTGCCCATTTTATTTTCTTATAATCATCAGTGGGTTCTTTTTCTTTCCCTGTGGTAATTCTGAAAAGTCCCCTACTTCGTAGAACATCCTCCATACGATATTTCCATGAGAAATAGTTGGAACTGTTAAGTAGAATATCACAAGAGGCGGCCATATTTGTAAATTAATGGCTTTAGATCTGATGAAATACGCGTTTCTGGAGCAACCGGGAACCGTTTTCGATCAAATGAAAACTATTTCCCAATGGAAACGACGCTCCGGATGCAATGGAACACCTCCCACAGCCCAGAAATGCACATAAATACCAGAACTAGAAACCCTTTCGAGTTTCGGCAACAACAGTTCAAGATCTAGATCATAACCGGAAGCGGCACTTCATAAAAGCTCTGATACCATGTTCGGGTACACAGGGTACTACCAAAGGACCGAACACCAAGAGAAACCACTTCACACAAACAGATCACAGATCAACACACCGATGTTTTGACGTGGTTTAAACCCTCTTGAGGGAAACACTCCATGGCCCCGGCCAAATAGCTTCTACGGGACAATTTATTATGCAAAGAAAGAAAGTTACAAATGAGCTTCTCATAATCGATCTACTAAACAATGACCCTCCATGCTCTTTAAATAGAGATCATGGACCAATCGGGTGTTAAGCCACGGATCAAGGTTAGGTTTGATCTAAGAGAAGTTGAGCCGTCGGATCACTCTATGTCGGAAACATAGCGTGACCGTCGGATTAAGTATTTACAAATGCATACTAATGCATACTAAAGAAACACACTATCCCTAACGGATATATTACACAAGTTTATCTTAACTAACTCCTAAGTGTCTAAATATCCTAACAAATATTTGGCTTGTACAGTGTCTACGGCTGGGTGGACAGTGGCACGGTCGATTTCAGTTAGTTGCGGGAATTCGCAAGATAAGTGGTTTTATTTTATTTATATGGATTATTTGTTTCTGATATGATATATATATGTATGAATTGGAAATATTTGATGGAATGTGTGAATCAAATGTGAAAAAATAAGTTTCTATAATTCCAATTGTTTTTCTATTACTAGTTCTTTTGGAAAAAATGTGAAAGCTAGTTTTGGGACTTTGCAAGAGAGATGTTTGTTAAAATGTCTATGATACTCCTATGCTACAGATATGATTTTTATGTGTATGATAATCATGTTATAATATGTTATTCAAATGTGGAATATTTTTAGAAAGGTGTATGTAATCCATTTGTAATGAATCCAATTGTTTTTCAATTATTAGTTTTCTAGAAAAATAGCTTTAGCTAGATTTGAGACTTTGCAAGAGAAGTGTTTGTTAAAATGTATATATGCGTTATTTGATTCAGATAAAATAGTTGCATCTGATATGTTTGACTAAATGTGTGAAATATATTCTGAGATAGTCTATAAAATTTGTTACCACGATCCTAGTTTATTTCTCGAACTGATATTCTTTTCGGAGAGGTTGCCATAGCTATATTTTGGATTTGGAATGTGGACTGTATATGAGTATGAATATATATGACCTCTAATATTCGGATCCTAACTATTAAATTTTGAGCATTAATTCACAATACTGTAGGATCTTCACTGAGAGAATAACATATACAGTACATCAATGCATAACAATCACAATAATCATGACAAGCATCACAAGAATCAAAACCATGAGAGACAAGAGACACAGAGTTTCCGTGGGGAAAACCCTAAGGTGAAAAACCCCACAACTTCCTCAGAGATAGAGAGAGAAATGGCTCAACCAAAGTACAACCAAAATACACTTGAGATAGTCTCCTAGAAGAAGATGATCCTCCTCCTCACTAGTGCGCCACTTTCTGAGTGAGAGAGATATAACTTTCCGAATGATCTAAATAGAGATCTCCTAATCTCTATTTATACTAACCTGTTTTCCCAGTGACCTTATGGGGCCGACTTGTCTATCTAGGTACATCCACAATATAATATATAATTCAAGGCCGACCCCACACATGGTGGTCTAATAACCCGTCGGCAAGTACACACACTTGCGACACTTGTCAATCCACATGACGACACTTCCTTCTAGAGGAATAACACATCTCTAATAAGGATACAATAAATATATATGAAATACATAGATGAAATACATTCCAAAGTTACATATACATCAACACTCCCTCTTAACTAGGAAGGTGTTTCTCGACACAGATCAGCTAGACAAGTATTCTTCTTCGGGATCATCGTCATCGATGCATCGTCATCATCATCGTCACTGCTTCTGCTATCTCAACCAATCTCTGACTCTACTCGTCATAGGAATTTTTACAGAGCCAGTCCTTTTTCATACTGGATGTAGGCCCACCACCTGCAGGTCTTCATCATCACTAGCCATACTGTGGAAATCTCAGGACTTATTACGTGCGTCACAAAACCTTAAAAGAGTCTCTTGACTAGCAAGAACCCTAAAGAGCATCTAAGGCCTTTTTCATCCTGTCCAGATCTCCAGGACTTATTACATGTGACCCCACCACAAAACCCCGAAAGAGAATCCCAGGACTGATTACGAGCACAAGGCTCAACCTATCGGATCTCCCAGGGCACAAATTACATGTGGTCATGGAAAAACCTTGAAAGAGAATCCCAGTACTAATTACGAGCACACGGCTCAACCTATCGGATCTCCCAAGGCACAAATTACATGCCATAGGACAAAACCTCGAAAGAGCATCTGCCAGATATCCCAGGGCACAAATTACATGCCATAGGAAAAACCTCGAAAGACTATCTGCATATCTCCCAGGGCACAAATTATATGTCCTCCCAAGAAAAACCTCGAAAGAGCATTTGCCAGATATCCCAGGGTACAAATTACATGCCGTAGGCAAAACCTCGAAAGACTATCTGCAAATCTCCCAGGGCACAAATTACATGCTTATCTGCACAACCTGTTCCACGGCCACAGAGTATCAACCCGATACTCACCATACATCATCCTGATGTACACATGATCATACTGATCATCATCACTGCAACATCCTGCTGCATGTCATCTGGAGCAACATCCTGAAGCTCGTCATCCATGATCATCCTGATCATACAATGCATCTACCTGATGCATACCAAGTATCTACCTAATATATATCATCATACATGATCCACCTGATCATACAATGCATCCACCTGATACAAATACAAATACATGATCCATCTGATCATACATGATACATATCAACATACATGATCTACCTGATCATACAATGTATCCACCTGATACATATACAGATACATGGTCCAAGCATCCAACATGATGCTTATAAAAAATACATACACATGATCCAACCGATCATATCCAGCATCCAACATGATGCGTACATACATATAAATGATCCAACTGATCATATCCAGCATCCAACATGATGCGTACATACATATACATATAAATGATCCAACTGATCATATCCAGCATCCAACATGATGCATACATACATACATATAAAAATGATCCAACTGATCATACAAAGAAGAAACCAGAACATCATCCTGATGCTCATCATCCAGCACTTACATCCATAGTCATGTGAAGGATCCTCCTTCCAACATGATTGGAATGGCTTCAGCAAATGTGTCCATCACTTCTTCCTCGAAGTGTCATCAATCCGAAGAACACCAAGACTCTCTCTGAAGTACTCGAACTTCACCCTGGCTTGTGGCTTCGTCAGCACATCTGCAATCTACTTGTCCGTCACAACATACAGGAGCATCACAGCTCCTCTCTGCACCATATCCCTGATATAGTGATATTTGATCTCTATGTGTTTCGACCTGTCATGAAACATTGGGTTCTCGGACAGCTTCACACAACTCTGGTTATCACAGAAGATACCAATAGCATCAAACGGGAGATCAAATAATTCAGACAATAGCTTCCATAGCCATACTGCCTCACAACTAGCTGAACAGGATGCAACATACTCTGCCTCAGCTATACTCAGTGCTACGCAGGACTGCTTCCTGCTAAACCAAGAGATCACACCTGATCCCATACTGAAGCAGCACCCAGATGTGCTCTTCCTATCTGCAGCACTGCCAGCCGAATCTGAATCAACATAACCTTGTAGGTTAAACTTTTGATTCACCTCATACTTGAGCCCATAATCCACTGTACCCTTCAGGTACCTCAGAACATGCTTTACAGCAACCATATGAACACTCCTCGGATCTGTCAAGAACTAACTCAATGTGTTCACCGCAAAGCAAATATCTGGTCTCGTGTTCGTCAGGTACATCAAGGACCCAATCATCTGACGATATCTGAGTATATATGTTATAATGCATACCTAATATGATAGCATTGGATTAAGTAATTATACGACTATAATTGTATCGATATTAAGTAATTTTGAGCATTAATTCACAATACTATAGGATCTTCACTGAGAGAATAACATATACAGTATATCAATGCATAACAATTACAATAAGCATGACAAGCATCACAAGAATCAAAAGCATGAGAGACAAGAGACACAGAGTTTCCGTGGGGAAAACCCTAAGGTGAAAAACCCCACAACTTCCTCAGAGATAGAAAGAGCAATGTCTCAACCAAAGTACAACCAAAATACACTTGAGATAGTATCCTAGAAGCAGATGATCCTCCTCCTCACTAGTGCGCCACTTTATGAGTGAGAGAGATATAACTTTCCGAATGATCTAAATAGAGATCTCCTAATCTCTATTTATACTAACCTGTTTTCCCAGTGACCTTATGGGGCCGACTTGTCTAGCTAGGTACATCCACAATATAATATATAATTCAAGGTCGACCCCACACATGGTGATCTAATAACCCGTCGGCAAGTACACACACTTGCGACACTTGTCAATCCACATGAAGACACTTCCTTATAGAGGAATAACACATCTCTAATAAGGATACAATAAATATATATGAAATACATAGATGAAATACATTCCAAAGTTACATATACATCAACACTCCCTCTTAACTAGGAAGGTATTTCTCGACACAGATCAGCTAGACAAGTCTTCTTCTTCAGGATCACCGTCATCGATGCATCGTCATCATCATCGTCACTGTTGCTGCTATCTCAACCAATCTCTGACTCTACTCGTCATAGGAAGTTCTACAGAGCCAGTCCTTTTTCATACTGGATGTAGGCCCACCACCTGCAGGTCTTCATCATCACTGGCCATACTGTGGAAATCTCAGGACTTATTACGTGCGTCACAAAACCTTAAAAGAGTCTCTTGACTAGCAAGAACCCTAAAGAGCATCTGAGGCCTTTTTCATCCTGTCCAGATCTCCAGGACTTATTACATGTGACCCCACCACAAAACCCCAAAAGAGAATCCTAGGACTGATTACGAGCACAAGGCTCAACCTATCGGATCTCCCAGGGCACAAATTACATGTGGTCATGGAAAAACCTTGAAAGAGCATCCCAGTACTGATTACGAGCACACGGCTCAACCTATCGGATCTCCCAAGGCACAAATTACATGCCATAGGACAAAACCTCGAAAGAGCATCTTCCAGATATCCCAGGGCACAAATTACATGCCATAGGAAAAACCTCGAAAGACTATCTGCAGATCTCCCAGGGCACAAATTATATGTCCTCCCAAGCAAAACCTCGAAAGAGAATTTGCCAGATATCCCAGGGTACAAATTACATGCCGTAGGCAAAACCTCGAAAGACTATCTGCAAATCTCCCAGGGTTATCATAGAAGATACCAATAGCATCCAATGGGAGATCAAATAATTTAGACAATAGCTTCCATAGCCATACTGCCTCACAACTAGCTGAACAGGATGCAACATACTCTGCCTCAGCTATACTCAGTGCTACGCAGGACTGCTTCCTGCTAAACCAAGAGATCACACCTGATCCCATACTGAAGCAGCACCCAAATGTGCTCTTCCTATCTGCAACACTGCCAGCCCAATCTGAATCAACATAACCCTGCAGGTTAAACTTTTGATTCGCCTCATACTTGACCCCATAATCCACTGTAACCTTCAGGTACCTCAGAACATGCTTTACAGCAACCATATGAACACTCCTCGGATCTGTCAGGAACTAACTCAATGTGTTCACCACAAAGCAAATATCTGGTCTCGTGTTCAATAGGTACATCAAGGACCTAATCATCTGACGATACATAGAGACATCAACCGGCTCATATGAAGCATCACATAGAAGCTTCAGATTTGATACCATAGGTGTGGCCATGGCCTTGCAATCCATCATCCCGAATCTCTTTAGGATATCTACTGTGTACTTCCCTTGACCAAGGAAGATCCCACCTGCACTCTGCCACACCTCCATACCTAGGAAATAATGCATCATTCCCAAATCTTTCATATCGAACTCAGCAGCAAGCTTCCTCTTAGTATCTGCAATCAATCTATACAAATGTGACTCCTTGTCAGGTCTTGGGACTGCATCCCAAACATCTTCTTCATGATCGACGGATCATGGCATTCCATTTCTTCATCCCAGATCCTAGGAACTTCAATATCTTCAATAGATATCTTTGTTGCTGGAACAAATGTTGTAGTCCTTTTGTAGGTGAAGATATATGGTCTTTCCTACAAAACAAGTTAAATTGCATGATTAGAAACATCTCATAATTTTCAGAACAAATTCTTTACACATAAAGAAATATGTCATGCAGTCATGCAGTTATCTTAGCCAATGCTTCAATACAACATTTATCCATGTTCCACAACTTTCTAGATGCCTTCCAGTCTCTACCAGAACATTGTTAAGAGTTTGCACTACTCCCAACATGTCATCAAAGAGGTTTCATTCTAGATAAGTAGCACTGGAATGTTGTACAGTGCCATAGGCCACTTACCCATCACATGCATATTAGTAGTATACTGTTCATCAATGCAATCATTCTAATATGCACAATACATCTCCTAAGTCTAGGAACATAAGCATAATATTATTTAAACAAAAGTAGGAAAGAAATGATAATTGAAATACTTATCTTTGTTTGTTTGTTGGGTGGACTCCCTCTGGGTCTTTGCTTCCTGGCAGGAGCTGCTGAAGTAGCTTCTTCTACACCTTTCTGTTGTGGAATGTAGGAAGATGGTCAACTTCCTCTGAAAATCTGCATCCTTGCAGGAGCTGCTAGAGTGTGCTCCCTCTTGATTCATCTTTGCTGACATCAATCTTCTTGAACCCAGAAAAGTATAATCTGTAAGCCTTCGAGCTTTCACTGTAACCCACAAAGATACCCTTCTTTCCTGAAGAATCTAGTTTGGTCCTCGTTTCCTTTGGGACATGTGTGTATACTGGACAACCGAATATTCTGAGATGGCTGACTTCAGGTTTCTTACCAGAAAAGACCTCTTCTGGTGTTTTGTTGTCCAATATCTTGTGGGGTGTTCTGTTCTGCACATATACAGCTGTTCTAGCTGCTTCTGCCCATATATGCATAGGTAGATCCTGGTCATGCAGCATTTCCCTTGCTGCTTCCATGATTGTTTTGTTCTTCTTTTCTGCAACTCCATTCTATTGAGGATTATAAGGAACAGTCAACTCCCTCTTAATCCCTGAATCACTACAAATCTTCTTGAAGTCACCTGAGGTGAACTCTCCACCATTGTCGGATCTGAATGTTTTGACCTTCTTGTCAGTTTGATTCTCCATCAAGGTTTTGAATTCCTTGAATTTATCAAACACCTCATCTTTGCTCTTCAAGGAGTATACCCAAGTCTTCCTGGAGAAGTCATCAATAAATGAGACATAGTAAACATACCCACTCAGAGAACTGGATGACATAGGACCACATACATCTGAGTGGATGATTTCCAGGATGTCTTTTGCCTTGCTTTCACTGCTTGGGAAAGCCTTCTTAATGTTCTTACCTTTTGCACATCCTTTGCAAACACCTTCATGTTTGGTCTTGATTTCAGGAAGACCCTCTACAGCCTTGCTTGCAATTGGAAGTGCCCTATAGTGCATATGAGCAAGTCTTCTATGCAAAAGTTCACTTGGCTCCATGGATTCATGTACCATGGCATGTTCAGGTTGTCCCTTCAATTTATACAAACCTCTCTCTTTCTATCCAATCACTACTGCATCATCTATGTTCTTTCCCTTTGGCCACATTAGGACTTGGCCATCCACAAATGCAACCCTCATACCTTTTGCATCCAATGCAGAGATGGAGAGTAAGTTCTTCTTGAGCCTAGGTACATAAAGGACTTCTTTCATCTTCAAAGATTTTCCAGAATCTAGGTTGTAGGAGGCTTCACCACTTCCTTTGATTGGGTATTGATAATCATCCCCAAGTTTCACCTTATGGGGTGATTCATGTTCAGATAGATTCACAAAAGATTCCTTAAACCCAGTCATGTGTTTGGAATCCCCACTATCAATCAACCAATCATTACAACCATGGGAGATAGTACCTGTGAGAGCAGAAATTAGAACATATTCTTCTTCACTTGATGAGTCATCGTCACTATCACTTTCTGCCCTAGCCTTCTTCTTTGGGGGTTCATCATCTTCGACAGCATGAGCATGATATCTTCTTTTGTTATTCTTCTTCTTATTATTGAAGTTGTTGTTGTTGTCTTTCTTCTTCTTGGGACAATCTGAAGCAAAGTGTCCCTTCTCATTGCAATTGAAGCATCTGAGATCTTTCTTATCTTTATGATAATGGTGGTGTGAGAATCTTCTGTTATGAGATGATTCCTTCTTGGACTTGCCTTTCCTGGCATGTGCTGCGAGAGCTTGATCTTCATTTCCCATCTTTTCTTCTCAGGCCACAAGCCTAGCTTCTTCTTGAGAGCATCCTTCCCGCAATCTGTTGAAGGAGATCAACTTCTTCCTTGCACAAGTTCCTTGAATAAAGGAATCCCATGACCTGGGTAGGCCATTTAGAGTGGTCATCACCACTTCACCATTCTCCACCATTTCATCCACTACTTCTAGTTGTTCCTTGATCTGGGAGACCCTTGAAAAATAAGATTGAATGGTTTCTCCATTCTGAAACTTTACTCCTTTCAATTGGTTCCGCAGGGCCATCTTCCGATTTATGTTCTTCCCTTCAAATAGCTTGGTCAAAGAGTCAAACATCTCCTTGGGTGTCTTTAGAGAAGACACATGGGGTATGAGATGGTCTTTGATAGAATCATCAATGATTCTCTTTGCCTTGACCAAGTTTTTCTTATGTAATACCTTAGCCTCTTCATTCTCTGGGATAGGGATGTCTTCTTTTACTAATGAGTCCAACTCATTCTCTTCCAAGATTAACCAAATCCTATACTTCCAAGCTCGAAAGTTATCAGCTCCTTCAAGATTATCCTCAATCTTGGTGTGGTGAGACATCTTAAAGAATACTTCAAATGGAAATAGAAAATATTTAGGTCTTACCACTTGAAATGCTGAAAACTGGATCTGGTCCCGGATTAGGGTTTGTCGAAAAAACCGTAAAAATTCAAAATGTGAATTTCAATTTTCTGAAAGGATAGAAAGATGCGCCTTGATGAGATAATCAGCCTGGTGTATTTATAATTTGAGATCAGCAAAGCTTTACCCTTCAGATTTGCCTTTTTGGCCTCCCGGGTTCACTAGGGAGAGCCCTGAATTAGGGATTGAGTTTCCCGGAGATCTACCCAGCCAAAAATATCGATCCAAATCTCTAAACTTTGATTTTTGCAAGTAGCTTCCAGCTATGTCTTCAGATTTCAGAAATTCCTATTTTTATGGAAACCCTAATTTTTAGGGCCAAATCTGAAAATGCTCAGAATTGAATTCTTATTGGACATATAGAATCTCCTTGATGAGTAGAGTCAATCTACTATACTTCTTTTCCAAAATCTGTGGAGAGAAACCCAATAAACAAGAAACTCAAGTTTTCGTCACTGCAAAATGTCTTCTTCTCAGGTTAGCTCTGATACCATGTTAAATTTTGAGCATTAATTCACAATACTCTAGGATCTTCATTGAGAGAATAACATATACAGTATATCAATGCATAACAATCACAATAAGTATGACAAGCATCATAAGAATCAAAAGCATGAGAGACAAGAGACACAGAGTTTCCGTGGGGAAAACCCTAAGGTGAAAAACCCCACAACTTCCTTAGAGATAAAGAGAGCAATGGCTCAACCAAAGTACAACCAAAATACACTTGAGATAGTCTCCTAGAAGCATATGATCCTCCTCCTCACTAGTGCACCACTTTCTGAGTGAGAGAGATATAACTTTCCGAATGATCTAAATAGAGATCTCCTGATCTCTATTTATTCTAACCTGTTTTCCCAGTGACCTTATGGGGCCGACTTGTCTATCTAGGTACATCCACAATAGAATATATAATTCAGGGCCTACCCCACACATGGTGGTCTAATAACCCATCGGCAAGTACACACACTTGCGACACTTGTCAATCCACATGACGACACTTCCTTATAGAGGAATAACACATCTCTAATAAGGATACAATAAATATATATGAAATACATAGATGAAATACATTCCAAAGTTACATATACATCAACACTAACCTCCGATATTCAGTTCCTTCTTGTTGAATTGCTTTTGAAAACTAGAATTGGAAACTAGCTTCAAAATGATGAAATTGGTAACTAGTTTTTGGATTTGAATCTTTGTGTTTGGTAAAAGATGAATGTACATCCATATGCTCTATTTTTTGGTACTTTATTTTTTCTATATAATTTTATTTTCCATATCTGTACCTTTACCTCTATGTTCCTCAAAAATCAGTACGATTCGTTTGATTGCATTCCTAGCAGTGTTTATTAACTAGTTGTACTGATTAAACTTCAAAGAATCTTCGTTTATGTACTCGTATCAGATCTGAAAATGTAATTTTATTTTTTTATACATGCATGCTTGCTTATGCACATAATGGTTGTAGTTCACTTTTTATATAGTTGGTATGGTTGTGCATCGAAAATGCACAAGATGAGTTGTTTGCGTAGTGAAACTAGTTGACTAGTCTTGGTATCTCATGTTCGTGTATATTATGTTTAATTATTTAAAAATGGTTATTTGGACATATTTACATGGTTGTAGGTGTTAATTATCCAGTGGGATTGATAAATTGAGTTAATTAATTGAACAAATTATTTTATGCTAAGTGTCGTCATTTGTAAGTTAAGTGTCATTATTAGCGCATTAATTACCTTAATTAACTAGTTAATGACATATTGTTGGGAATAACATTTTTGGGTGCAAGTGACCTATGTTATATTGGCTTGGGACGGATGTATAATGATGTTAAATAGTGTTGGATAATATTTTCCAACCTTGGTTCAGTTGCTTTCTTAGATGTAAATTTTATTTTAATTAATTTGCGATTATCAATATTTGGTCGTAATTAATTAGTGAAAATTGAAATTAAGTATTTATTTTATTTCTCTGTTGTGTTTAAACTTTGTAATTAGCCTCTTAGAGCTAATGATATGTCCGTAAGTCCATTTGATACCTCCAGGGGACATTACAGGTGGTATCGGAGCTATGGTTCCACCTCTGCAGTTGTTGGGCCTGTTACGGAGTCATAATTTTATGTTTATGTGCATTTGGAGATTATAAATGTGTGTAGTGAAATAAATGTAACCTCCTTTATTTTAATAGAAGAATCATAAGTCTTAACTAATTCCTACTTCAAAGATCAATCTGAATGTATTTTTATTTCTTTTCAATTTCAAAGGTCAAGAGATTATGGATATTCTAGTATATGTAATATACTAGCATAGATTAGCATATATGTGGTAAGGTGTGATATATAAATAGTGTATAAAGTAAATAATTATGTATATATGTATATTATCTGTAATGATGTAAGATATATAAAGATGATGTAGTATAACTATTATCAATATGAAATGTTACTAATGGGAAATATACTCTCTATTGTCTGTATTGCTTCGCTTGAGGGAATACTTTTATGTATGGCCATGCTTTGCCACTTAAAAGGTAGTACTTACATCAATGATTAATTCCTTGGATATTTTAGGAAAAGGGACACTTTTCTAATGGTGTTTCCAAATATCCTTTTTATTTTATGTATGTAGTATGTTTTATACTATTTACTAATTACCGATATCCTAACTTATCTAATTAGTTAGTGGTGGATTTGCCACTTTGAAGTAAGATAGCTATGGGATATTCGTGTATTTTATTATTGATTATTTAATTAAATTTTTTTAGGGTTAGTGGTGGCATTATTATTATCCTAACTTATCTTACTAGTTTATTTATTGAGTGGAGGAAATGGCTACTTGTTCTTAATGGTTCATATTCTCTTTTATTTTGTTTATTTTGTTTATGGAAATGTAACTCCTTGTCTAATTTTGGAGGAAATGAGTCACTTGTATTTAATGGTTCATATTCCTTTTTTATTTTATTTATTTTGTTTATGGAAATGTAACTCCTTGTTTATATTTGGAATAAATGAGCTAGTTGTCTTTAATGGTTCATATTCTCTTTGATTTTATTTTTTATTTTTTATTTTTATGGAAATGTAACTCCTTGTTTATTCTTGGAGGAAATGAACCACTTGTATTTAATGATTCATATTCTCTTAATTTTATTTATTTGATTTTATGTGTGTAAGTAGGCAGTATAGTAATGTCTAATTATATATATATATATATATATATATATATATATATATATATATATATATATATATACACATCATAGATATAATACAATTATATCTGTGTGTGTGTGTGTATTTGAAAATATTTGATAATTATTAGTATTACGTGTATATGATATTGTGTGTATACTATATGTATAGATGTGAACATATGTAATGAAGTAACTGTAAATATTGAAAGTATCTGGAAGTGTTTGGAAGTGTTTGGAAGTAATTGGGAGTGTTTGGAAGTGTTTGGGAGCATTTGGAAGTATTTGGAAATATTTGAAAGTGTTTCGAAGTATTTGAGAGTGTTTGGAAGTGTTTTGGAGTATTTGCAATTGTTTGGAAGTGTTTTGGATTATTTGCAATTGTTTGGAAGTATTTGGGAATATTTGAAAGTGTTTGGAAGTATTTGGGAGTATTTGGAAGTATTTGGGAATATTCAAAAATGTTTGGAAGTATTTGGGAGTATTTGGAATTTTTGGAAGTATTAGGAAGTATAGTGTGATAAGAAGTATTATGTTAGTATATATGCATACCTAGTATTATGTTAGTATATATGTTATAATGCATACCTAATATGATAGCATTGGATTAAGTAATTATACCACTATAATTGTATGGATATTAAGTAATTTTGAGCATTAATTCACAATACTCTAGGATCTTGACTGAGAGAATAACATATACAGTATATCAATGCATAACAATCACAATAAGCATCACAAGCATCACAAGAATCAAAAGCATGAGAGACAAGAGACACAGAGTTTCCGTGGGGAAAACCCTAAGGTGAAAAACCCCACAACTTCCTCAGAGGTAAAGAGAGCAATGGCTCAACCAAAGTACAACCAAAATACGCTTGAGATAGTCTCCTAGAAGCATATGATCATCCTCCTCACTAGTGCGCCACTTTCTAAGTGAGAGAGATATAACTTTCCGAATGATCTAAATAGAGATCTCCTAATCTCTATTTATACTAACCTGTTTTCCTAGTGACCTTATGGGGCCGAATTTTCTAGCTAGGTACATCCACAATATAATATATAATTCAAGGCCGACCCCACACATGGTGGTCTAATAACCCATCGGCAAGTACACACACTTGCGACACTTGTCAATCCACATGACGACACTTCCTTATAGAGGAATAACACATCTCTAATAAGGATACAATAAATATATATGAAATACATAGATGAAATACATTCCGAAGTTACATATACATCAACACTAACCTCTGATATTCAATTCCTTCTTGTTGAATTGCTTTTGAAAACTAGAATTGGAAACTAGCTTCAAAACAATGAAATTGGTAACTAGTTTTTGGATTTGAATCTTTGTGTTTGGTAAAAGATGAATGTACATCCATATGCTCTATTTTTTGGTACTTTATTTTTTCTATATAATTTTATTTTCCATATATGTACCTTTACCTCTATGTTCCTCAAAAATCAGTACGATTCATTTCATTGAATTCCGAGCAGTGTTTATTAACTAGTTGTACTGATTAAACTTGAAAGAATCTTCGTTTATGTACTCGCATCAGATCTGAAAATGTAATTTTATGTTTTTTATACATGCATGCTTACTTATGCACATAATGGTTGTAGTTCACTTTTTATATAGTTGGTATGGTTGTGCGTCGAAAATGCACAAGATGAGTTGTTTGCGTAGTGAAACTAGTTGACTAGTCTTGGTATCTCATGTTTGTGTATATTATGTTTAATTATTTAAAAATGGTTATTTGGACATATTTACATGGTTGTAGGTGTTAATTATCCAGTGGGATTGATAAATTGATTTAATTAATTGAACAAATTATTTTATGCTAAGTGTCGTCATTTGTAAGTTAAGTGTCATTATTAGCGCATTAATTACCTTAATTAACTGGTTAATGACATATTGTTGGGAATAACCTTTTTGGGTGCAAGTGACCTATGTTATATTTGCTTGGGATGGATGTATAATGATGTTAAATAGTGTTGGATAATATTTTCCAACCTTGGTTCAATTTCTTTCTTAGATGTAAATTTTATTTTAATTAATTTGCGATTATCAATATTTGGTCGTAATTAATTTGTGAAAATTGAAATTAAGTATTTATTTTATTTCTCTTTTGTGTTTAAACTTTGTAATTAGCCTCTTAGAGCTAATGATATGTTCGTAAGTCCATTTGATAGCCCCAGGGGACATTACAGGTGGTATCGGAGCTATGGTTCCACCTCTGCAATTGTTGGGCCTGTTACGGAGTCATAATTTTATGTTTATGTGCATTTGGAGATTATAAATGTGTGTAGTGAAATAAATTTAACCTCCTTTATTTTAATAGAAGAATCATAAGTCTTAACTAATTCCTACTTCAGAGATCAATCTGAATGTATTTTTATTTCTTTTCAATTTCAAAGGTCAAGAGATTATGGATATTCTAGTATATGTAATATACTAGCATAGATTAGTATATATGTGGTAAGGTGTGATATATAAATAGTGTATAAAGTAAATAATTATGTATATATGTATATTATATGTAATGATGTAAGATATATAAAGATGATGTAGTATAACTATTATCAATATGAAATGTTACTAATGGGAAATATACTCTCTATTGTCTGTATTGCTTCGCTTGAGGGAATACTTTTATGTATGGCCATGCTTTGCCACTTAAAAGGTAGTACTTACATCAATGATTAGTTCCTTGGATATTTTAGGAAATGGGACACTTGTCTAAATGGTGTTTCCAAATATCCTTTTTTTATTTTATGTATGTAGTATGTTTTATACTATTTACTAATTACCGATATCCTAACTTATCTAATTAGTTAGTGGTGGATTTGCCACTTTGAAGTAAGATAGCTATGGGATATTCGTGTATTTTATTATTGATTATTTAATTAAATTTTTTTAGGGTTAGTGGTGGCATTATTATTATCCTAACTTATCTTACTAGTTTATTTATTGAGTGGAGGAAATGGCTACTTGTTCTTAATGGTTCATATTCTCTTTTATTTTGTTTATGGAAATGTAACTCCTTGTCTAATTTTGGAGGAAATGAGTCACTTGTATTTAATGGTTCATATTCCTTTTTTATTTTATTTATTTTGTTTATGGAAATGTAACTCCTTGTCTATATTTGGAATAAATGAGCTAGTTGTCTTTAATGGTTCATATTCTCTTTGATTTTATTTTTTATATTTTATTTTTATGGTAACTCCTTGTTTATTCTTGGAGGAATGAACCACTTGTATTTAATGATTTATATTCTCTTAATTTTATTTATTTGATTTTATGTGTGTAAGTAGGTAGTATAGTAATGTCTAATAATATATATATATAACAATTATATATACATCACAGATATAATACAATTATATCTGTGTGTGTGTATTTGAAAATATTTGATAATTATTAGTATTACGTGTATATTATATTTTGTGTATACTATATGTATAGATGTGAACATATGTAATGAAGTAAGTGTAAATATTGAAAGTATCTGGAAGTGTTTGGAAGTAATTGGGAGTGTTTGGAAGTGTTTGGGAGCATTTGGAAGTATTTGGGAATATTTGAAAGTGTTTGGAAGTATTTGAGAGTGTTTGGAAGTGTTTGGAAGTATTTGGGAATATTCAAAAGTGTTTGAAAGTATTTGTAAGTGTTTGGGAGTGTTTGGGAGTATTTGGAAGTGTTTGAAAGTATTTGGGAATATTTGAAAGTGTTTGGAAGTGTTTGGGAGTATTTGCAATTGTTTGGAAGTATTTGGGAATATTTGAAAGTGTTTGGAAGTATTTGGGAGTATTTGGAAGTATTTGGGAATATTCAAAAATGTTTGGAAGTATTTGGGAGTATTTGGAATTTTTTGGAAGTATTAGGAAGTATAGTGTGATAAGAAGTATTATGTTAGTATATATGCATACCTAGTATTATGTTAGTATATATGTTATAATGCATACCTAATATGATAGCATTGGATTAAGTAATTATACCACTATAATTGTATGGATATTATGGTATAACATAATAATTATTTGGATGTATAAAATATAGGATATATAGGTTATATAACTAATATGATGTGTATATGATTAATAATAATATGATATATGATTGAAGAATTATAATATGTATGTAAAGAAATGGGCATATGTATAGAAATAATATATAGTAATATAAAGTATGGTTAATTGTATGATTGTATGATGGTGTGTTGTATAGCTAGTAATTATTTTATTGTAGAATATTAGAAGATTTTGGTGGCAAGATGTTTGGTTGCTTGAGGCGACTATGTATTTAAATTGTTTGATAGTATAAGTAGTGTGCTACGTGTAAATAATTAGTAACATAATATATGGTTAGTATATGGGGATTAGATGGGATTTCCATCAAAGCATGTATAACATTTTTATTGATGGAGTATGTATGCAGGAAATATGTATGATTATGTATGTGTTGTGTTTACATAAGTGTAGTATTAGTAGTGTTTGTGTGATGTTGTTGGTTGTGTTTGTGTGTGTATATATATATCGTCATGTGATAATAATTATATATAATATTATGATAAATAGTAAATATTCGATATGATTGATACGGTCGATGTATGATGTTTGAATGGTTGATGTATGTTGTTTGATACTATTGGTTGTTAATGATTGGCATTGGTCAAGATTAATGATTGATACATGTACGATATTGTCATTACTATATGTATGGATATTATTGGTTGTTCTTGGTTGTCATGGTGATTGATGGGTGACAAAGGTATGATTAATGTAAGTATGGCTATCTTTGGTTGATATTGATGATCGATGTGTGGTTGATGTATTTTGATTGAAGTATTCTGGTTGATGTATTTTTCTTTTGGTTGATTTATTCTGATTGATGTGTTCTAGTTGATGTGTTCTGGTTGATGTATTCTGGTTGATGTACTATGATTGATGTCTGTATGGCCAGTTGATGCATGTATGGTTTTCATTGGTTCATATTAGTGTATGATTAATATATGATCGGCATATGATTGATATATGGTTGAGGTATTATGGATCGATGTCTATATGACTGATGTATAATTGATTTTAGTTGATGTTATTGGTTGATACTAATTACTATTAGTTGATGTATATTGGTTTTTTTACTATTCTCTAAACAAGACTTATGCTTTGTGTGGATATGAAAGGTAGTATGTTTAACTACTAGTTGATATGGACCTTTTGTTTTCTTAGTTAGATTGGAATTGTTGCATATAAGGTTTCTTACTTGTTACATTAAGTGCATAAAATGTTCAAGTGATCCTTGCAATATTTGCTAGAAAATATATATGTGATCATTATATTTGCGATCTCTATTAGAAAGGTATATTTGTGATATTTGTTGAAAGGTATTTTGGTGGTATCTTGGTGACATTTCATGTGTAGGTATCCTGGTAATATCCTGGTGGTATTTCGTATATCTTGTTGAAAACTATGTACTAACAGTGTGACTGATTAAAGTATGATTCAAGTACCTCTGTTGAATATGCACTTCATGTATCCTTATATATCCAATACTAATGCAAGTATCTTTGTTAGAAAAATATCCTTGTGATATTTACTGAAAGTATCTCATTAGGGTAACCTTGCGGTATATCAAATACCTTTGTTGAAAGGCATATTTGTAAAGTATTAGGGTAAATCTCATGCATCCTTGTAGGGAAATCATTTTGGTAATAAATCATGTAAACGCATCTTGGTAATGAATCTCATGTGATTGACTGATTGGAATCCATTTCATATATCTTAGATGCATTTCATGTATTTTTTTGATAGAGCATATGCATGATGCATTTCATGTATATGTAGGTAAAATATATGCATTTCATGTGATTGATTGACCAGAATGCATTTCATGAAGAAAGAGTACACACTTGACACACTTCATGAGATTGAATGGTATAATTGATGCCCTTAATGAAATTGATTGATACACCTGATGCATTTAATATGATTGAATTGATTAGAATAAGATTCAGGTAGATGCATTTCAAGTATTTTGTTGAAGAAGTATCTATATCTCATGTACCTTGTATATACTATTGTATTTTGTGTGATTTATTTCATGTGTAATGTATCTTGAAGATGTATTTTATGTATCTAGATGAACAGTATATATACATGTTTGTTGTTGATCGTGTGTTTGTTGGAATGTAAAAAGTATCTTTGTATAATAATATATTTATATCATGTATCACATATTTTTATATACCTGATGTTAATCATATGAGTGATTGAAATATAATTTTCAAGTGGATGTATATTTGTTTAAGGTTTCACGGCCTTGTAAATAGGATTGAAGACCCTGTGATGGGGATTGAAGATCGACCCTTGATTCCTTGAGTCCACTCTACTAGTCTCTGTTCTCACATGGGCAGTGGAGATAGACAGGAAAGTAGGTGGTAGTGGGAAATATTGTGGCCAAAAAGATGTTATCTTTATGAGGCATGTATAGGCATGTATGTTATCCTTTTGTAAAGTCATATATGTAATATGCATCAAGGACTATGCATTGTTTAAGGGGAGGGGGATTTAATACCCTTTGGTTTATCCCATGGACATGTTATTATTATTTTGATGTTGTGAAATTATGGAACGAGGTGACTGGACTATGTTATGCACATTATTATTATTATTATTATTATTATTATTATTATTATTATGTTATTATTATTAATTAATAAAATAAAACAGTTGATATCAACCGATGCCACATAAAAGAGTACAAGGAACCATGATGTTGGGAGCAAGGGGAAGCAGGAAAGTGTGTTTCTAAGTGTTTCTATCTATGTTGGTGGACCCTCTTAACTTATGCACCCTCTTATGTTGTGTTTCTCCTTGATTTTATTATTTCGGGATGGTTTTTATTAAAATTGGAGTCACTTTCTCTCCTAGTGCACCCCATTGAGTGCCACTTGGTGTTTCCCCTCATGTAACTCCTCCTTAGTGGTTTTCTATTCTGGGAAATTAAATCCTCTTATGAATCTCTCTCTCCCCCAACTCAAAGTTCTCCATGAGGAATTCGAATTGGTTGGTGTGTGCTTCATTTTCTCTTGATTTTTGCTTCTCGGTTCTTGTTCTTAGTTCGTGTCTTTGTTCTCTTTGTTCTTGTTTCACTCACTTATGTGCATTGCTCTTTGGCACTTGGGAATTTGATTTGTTTCCCTTGGTATGTGTGAGAGCATGTGATCCAATGGTATTTTTGGATGGTTGGTGCACCCTTGTTGAGCTTGTTCCCAAGAAGAGAGACTCGGTTGTTTCTAGTCTATCTATCTTAGAAGTTGATTGTCTTGTATTGGAAGTGATGTGGAATCCACTTCCCATTTGATGCAGTTCGACCGATGGTAGATTAGTGTTTTATTGAGTTTATCTATCCTGGAGTTGTATATCTTAGATTGGAAATAGTGGGATCCATTTTCCATTGGAATACAATTTGACCGATGGTATACTTATGACTATCTGTCCTGGAGATATTATCCTGGATTAGAAGTGATTTGGAATCCACCTGCCATTGGAATTGTGGTTGGACCGATGATGGTTTGTTTTTATGGTTAGTGCACTCTTTCTTGTGGCATCATAGTTCTGGCTCAGGGGTGAACTATGCAAAGAAATATTTGGCGTGTACAGTCTCTATGATTGGGTGTACCATGGCACAGTCGATTTCAGTTGCAGGAATTGTGAAATTCCACAGGTAGGATTCACAAAGCTAAATAAACCTCACTAATTTCATAAAGCGTTTACAGAAATAATTAAGAATAAAAGTTGTTAAATTTACTCATGAAATTGAAACTCAGATGAAAAATTGTTGTTTATCTATCATACAAAAAACATATGGTAAGAAAATTATGTTACAATATAGAGAATTCGATATCCTTTGGTAGGATTCAAATTCACCTCAAGTGGCATGTTTAGTTTTCATTGGAACCATCACCTGATAAGGTCTAGTGGACACTAATGATGAATGGCTAGTCAATTGAGGTGGACTGGCGCATGAATGAGTCATTGGGGCTAGAAATTAGGGGAGGAGACTCCAAGGAGATGCATAACTGACTTGCAATGATCAAAGGGGCATTTCAACACTTAGTTACGGTGAGACTAGGTGTAACAATTAGTTAACAAGGAAATCAAGGGGACAAGGCGCCTTAATTCATGGAACTGACTGTATTGACTCCTAAAATCATGCATGATGGTGCATTTACACTTAAGTGATGTGGATAAGGCACTCTGAGTGGATAAGGAGCCTAATGATGACCAAAATGAAGCACTAAGGGGACAAAAACAAGGACTAGGTTCTAGGAGAATCAACTAATAATGCATGCAAGATGCATGGATTGCATGTATGCATGCAAAACCAAGGTTGAGATGGTTAGAATTTTCCAAAACCCCCCCTTAATCCTGACTACGAGGAAAAAAATGGAAAATAGGTCCCTGGTTACTGAGACCAATGGTCACCCCATAAAACAATCTAAAAAATAACTGAGGAAAGAGGGAAAACCCAATGGGGAAAAAAACCCTGAAAATAGACTATAAAAATATAATCAACCAAAGTATCACTCACCCCTAGAAGGGATCATAGATGATTGAAATTTTTCACTGAAAACATTTTGGTGAAAATATCTGCAATCTTCTCTTATGAAGGGCATTAAAGCAGTGTAATGGTACGATCATGCACCAACCCTCAGATATAGTGCATATGTATCTCAATGTATTTGTTCCTTTGAATCTCAACTGGATCTATGGAAATCTTGATGGCACTTTGATTGTCAAAGATGATGACTGGTCGAGTACTATAGAGAATACCAAACTCTGATAATATTCCCTACAGCCAGATTCACTGTGTGGATGCATTCATTGCACCTATGTACTCGGATTCAACTGATGAAAGAGAAAGAGTTTTTTTTTTGCTCGACCAAAATATAGGACCGTATCCAAACATGAAACCATATCCTGATGTAGACCTCTAATCTGAGCTATCTCCATCTCAATCTGAATCTGTGTACCCAACAAGTTTCAATGGAGACCCAGTTGCATAGTGAATACCATAGGTCATTGTCCCTTGCACATAGTGCAAGATCCTTTTAGCCGCCTTCTAGTGAATCTCATGAGGATCTTGCATGTATCTAGAGACAACACTCGCTGCATAGGATAGATCAAGGAGAGTATGTGTAAGAAACAAAAGACTCCTAATCAGTTTCATTTACAAGGTGCTATCTACCAATGGTGAAGGAGAACCATCATCGAGACTAACACCTGAAAGAAAAGGAAATGTTGTTGGTTTGAATTTTGTCATGTGAAACATGTCAAGTAGATCTACTGCATACTTGTACTGTGCAATCTTGATTCCTGAATCACTCTGAGAGACTTCAAGACCAAGAAACTGATTTAGCAGTCCCAAATATGACATTGAGAAAGCATTGTGCAAGGATGAATTGATAGATCTAATGCATGATAATAAATTCCCTATAATAAATAAATCATCAACATATAGGACAATAAGGAGAAGATATTCACCATCACTCTTCATGTAGACATTTGAATCTGACTTGCATCTCTGAAAATCTTGTGACAGTAGAAAGGAGTCCATCTTTGCATACCATGCTCAAGGAACCTAATTGAGCCCATATACCTTAATTTGCACACTAATGAAGTATCCTCAATGTATCTTTCAGGTTGCTTCATGTAGATCTCATCCTCTATATCTCATTGAAGAAATGCACTCTTCACATCCATTGATGCACCTCTCAGTGCTTGGATGTAGCTAGATCCAAAACAAGTCGGATGGAGTCCATCTTTTCCACTGGAGCGAAGGTCTCTATATAGTCAATCCCTTGAACCTGAGAGAATCCTTTAGAAACCAAGCGAGCCTTATACTTTCATTTTTCTCCTTATGATCCCATCTTAGTTCTATATACCCACTTACATTGAACAAGATTCCTTCCAGGAGGGAGAGAAACAAGCTCCCAAATCTCATTTTTCTGAAGAGATTTGTACTCTTCATCCATAGATGTTATCCATCTTGGATCTTGGGAGGCCTCAAAGAAATTTTTTTGATCTGATCCAACAATCATAAAGCATATGATAGGAAGAAAGGGATATGTATGAGAGAGTGCAAAACTTGCACTTTGATACTAAGATCTGGTTCTTCTTGGATCTTATGGATTCCCAACAAGCTAACTAGCAGTTTCTATGGTATTTTCATCCCATTTTGGAAGTGGTGTTGGATCATGTGGTTCTATATCTATAGGATCTACTGGATCTTGTGGATATGGATCTAGCATGTGCTCATCCTCACTTTCTGAATTAGATTATGAGCTTTCATGGGAAGATGATTCGCTATAATGTTCAACATATTGTGGTGGACTAGTTGGTGATATTTCTACTTCAACATGGTGGGCATCATACAATGGCCATTCTTCAAACTGGACACTTATTTCAAGGATGGTCTTCATGGTGGACAGATCCAACAGTTTATAGGCCTTTTCATTTTGTGCATAACAAACCAATATGCACTTTTTACTTTGAGGCTCTAAAGCTCTCCTCTTCTCTGAAAGAATCCTGGCACAAGACTTTGAACCAAAAACTATGAGATGAGACACATCTTGCTTGTATCCCATATAAGCTTCAAATGGAGTTTTTCCTTTTAGGCATTTGTGTGTAACTCTATTCTAGAGATATGCAACACAGTTGACAGCTTCTAATCAAATTCTAAGAGACAATGCCTTGGAATCAAGCATGCATGTAGCCATCTCTTTTAGGGTTTTGTTCTTTCTTTCATCCATACCATTCTGTTGTGGTGTCTATAGAACATTGTGCTGCATTTCAATACCTTCAAATGCAAAAAATAGTTCTTCACATATTCTCCTCCATTATTAGTATGAAGGACCTTTATCTTTATGTCGGTAAAATTTTCTACAACATCTTTAAAAAAATTGAAATATTCAAAGACTTATGATTTCAACTTTAGAAAATAGACCCAACTGAATCTTGAATAGTCATCTATGAATGTTAAGATGTATCTAGAATTATTCAGAGATTGTTACACCAAAATCTCATCGTCATGAGTTTTGTGTCCTTTATATGCCTTATTTCCTAAAGCACTTGGGATAAAATACCTAAAGGAGAGTTGATGTTTATCCCTTTGACTTTTGTTGTCACCCCGACGCGCCCTGTTCTCTGGAAAGGTGCATTAGACTTAAGGTGATGAGCTCTGCACATTAGTAGAGCGCGTCGGTGACACATTCTTCCCTTGCATAAGGTGCATCACCCTTCCAATGGCGCTATTTTTCCATGTACAAGGTGTGTCGTTGTTGGTTAAAGTGGATAAAGAGAAGCTTCGAGTGAATTATCAAACCTTGGTTGTCATGGAGGTCTATCCCTACATACTTGGGAAGGTGGCACTCGATCCCCTTACCTAGTGGGATGATCCCTTAATATTATCCCCTAAATACTCAACCTATCATATCCCTTTTGGCCTATAAATATGACCCTCCTCTCCATGGTTAAGGAGAGGAAGGATAGAACACCCATATGCTCATGGAATTTTGATAGGAGATCCTTTTCATCCACAAGGAGGATAGAAGGCTTAGATCATTTGAAGGGTTGGATAATTTGAGGCTTAGGATCATTTGAGTTGGTGTTATAACTTCAAAGCATTGGTTGTAACTCTCGAATTTTTGTTTGCTGCAAATTACATTTAATACAATTTCTTTCCATGAACTTATTGTCTTGATAATGTTTAGGATTGACCTCTTTGACTGTTGATCTAGTTAGATTCATAATCATATGATTTCAATATTCGTTTGTTTCCACTTGCTCTATCTTGTTTTGTAACCGGAGATCAAGGAATTGGGAGTTATATCAAACCAGGAGAAAGGAGTTGCATCTATAAGGTAAGTTGTTTCCCAATTTGCTTTGCAACTTAATCTATCTAGGAAAGTTAAGTGTGTTATGTATGTGTTTTGTTCTAGATATGAATCATTCAGACTAGAGAGATTAGTTTTTGTCTACATTAACAGATTGTCTATAAACAAAAATGGAGACCATACTAGGGATCTATAGCCCATATTTTTGGTTTGTTTCCAATTCTTGTTTTTTCTTGGTTTTGCCTCTAAATTTCCTCTCCCTCCACCAAATCTGATTATCAAAGAGTTTATGGGTTATCCAGACTCTGATCAGGGTTTAGATATATCCATTTATCTTTTTATTTTTTGAGAATTCTTCTTTTTTATTGCTTGGATCCCGCACGACGCACCTGGGCAATTCATATCCCATGTCACTGTCTCTCTGATGTTATTTGTCTTAAGGAAACATGCGTCAAAGCCGCTATCTGCCATTTTACAGACTGCATCACTGGTGCACTTCCTGTGTGTGCGGAGCGCATCGCTGGGGCTTCGAAAGCTCTATTGTACCCTTGTAGGGCGCGTCTCCCTTCATAACTTGGTGCATAGTTTGAAATATTTCCCAATTTGATTTTTGGATTCATTCTTTGAATTCTGTAGATTGCATTTCACAGTCTCATAACTCCCTAGGTATAGCATGCTTTTTCCATTGGCATGCTTTTGTATTTCAATCTTGATTTGGGTCCTAGTTAGTCAAGCGAGTGCACCTCTCATACTGGGAAATTTAAATCCCTCATGGGTTTGTTCAGTCTTGTGACTCCCTATCAGTCCATCTGATATGTTCAATCTAACTTCTCAACCCTCCAATAGGTATTTGGTGTGTTTTTTGCAAAATTATGTGTGTGGTTTTGTGTGTTTGAAGATCTTGGGTAATTTATATTTTTGTGAATTTCCAATTGAGTTTGCAGTAGAAAAGCTCTCTAGTTATCTGAATTTGGAGTAAAAGAATACCACAATTCTCAAATTTATTTGAGTCCATTGATGTGAAAAACAAAAATTTCTTATTATTTCCATTTCGAGCACATTGCCTGGAATCGGTTCAAAGAGTTTTTATCTTCTGAAATCGGCATTTAAATAAGCTTTGGAAAGCGAAAAATTTAGTAATGCTTATGACTTCTTGGTTGTAAAAAACTCTTTTTATTTCCTTGAAATTTGTTGAGTTCATTTGAGCCTTCTCAAAGTATTCCAAAAGTTAGTAAAAACTCGAGTATTTTTTTATTTTCTCTCCATATCTTTTAGTTTTCATTTCAGTATTAGAGTTAGTGCTTTCAAAAGGAAATTCATCTTTCATTCTTTGCTCGTAGATCTACTTGAATTGAAAAGGAAAAAGACAAAAATATTTTTTGATTCGGTGTGTTAATTTTCATTTTTGTTGGATTGTTGAAAGAATACTTTCTATGTCTTTTGGTTAATTTGAGAGTATAGGTTTTTTGTTCATTTTTGTTATTATAAAATCAAAAAGACTTCTCCTTATTTCAGTTAGTTTTCATCGAAAGAGAAACAAAGGCTTGCATTGCATATAGAGTAATTCTTCCTCTTTTTAAATTCCAAGTCTACACCTCATGCATCCACTTAACCATCAAGATAAAATTAAGCGGTAGCTTAGGTTAAAATTTTATAGAAACTTGCGTGTTATGTTAGAGACGTGCTACGGCGTCTTAAAGTGTGGCAGCTGTCGTTATTTTCCTGCACTGCATCCTGAGGGATTGTAGTTCTTCCACGTACCATTCGGTATATCGAATGGCCTTTCATGTACCTTTGGGTATATATAAATGTACTTCACGTACTCAATAGTATATCGGAAGGCTCTTGTCATGCGGTTGTGCATTAGACAACACCACTGCGGATTGGAACTCCCACGTACCTTGTGTATATCGGGAGACCCCATTAGGATTCTTGAAACCTTTTGAGTTAACTATTGGCCATCTTAGCATGGAAATACACTGAGAACAACACTCGAGGAGCTACTACGCGCATACTTCCAGGTAGTTGGGTTACACGGTCATGGGTACGTTCCTAATCCTCCTTGGTTAGTGCTCTTAAATATTGGGTCGATTATAATTGTTGGACCCTGTAGTATATCGCGATTTGCAACACTTTGATAATCCCGTGAGTTTCTATAATTTTGAATCCTAACCACCACATAATTTTGCTTGGATCTTTAGCTTAATTAGATCTTGAAGTGTGTTTTTCCTTTTATAGAAAACCCTTAGGAGAAGTTTTATTTCATCCATCCCGATTGATCAATCTTTAAGAAGATCCCATAGAATTTTAAATTTACCACCTGAATATCCCCTTAATAAGGAGGATAACGCGAGCACAATTATGGATCAACCCACAATGTCTATGTCACATGAAGAAGGAAATTCTACCTTAGAATCGGGAGTGAACTACTCTCCTCCTACAAATCCACCTATAATTGATCCTACGGGACCTTTGTTGGTGGAACAAACTCCTCCGCATGACACAACCTTTCATAATTCGCTTGAAGGACATCCCAGAGCTATGGACTGGATTTTCAGTTAGCCCTAGGACGACCCGATATCGACTTCTTTTGGTCCAACCATATCATTCTGGGACACCTCTTTAGGTCAGCATGTTTCTGATTTTGGTTCACTTCCGATGGTGGAAAATCCACCACTCCGGTTTCCTCCTTAGATTTTGGATGACGTCTTTTTTGTGCCCATTTACGAGACTATCAAACGTTTAAAAACATTCGTAACCCAATTAGACGTCAGAGATTCCCCCTAGGTCCAATATGGAAGTACCAGTTTTTTAACAACATTCCCCTGTACACTCTTGAGTCTTTTTCTTTTTCTCCACCAGGAATATCCACACCTATGTTGACCACCTATGAACGAGGCCAACCATATTTTCCATATGGTACACCTCCATACCACTTCATTGGTTCTAAACCTTACATGACCCTAACAAATGGAGTACAATCTTCAACTACTATTAACTACGTGACTGGAACACCACCTCCACCGGCCCCACCTCAAAATTCGAGTGGAGGCTATCCTCCACTTAGTAGTCAACAAATGAGCGGAGGTTATTCCCTACTTAGTAGTCAACAAATGAGTTAGGGTCAACCTACTATTAGTGGTAAACATACCCATGTTGGGAATACTCCAACGAGTGGACATTTTTCATTTGGGGGGAAACCCCTATTCAGTGGAAAAAAACTAACTAGGGGACATCATCTAGTTAGGGGATAAAATGTGAGCGGAGGATATCATTTGCATACGAATTATAATATGGTTTTAATTTCACTCCCAACCATGTGACAACCTACACATCAAATGGGGGGACCATCCAATTGGACGCAACCCCCATGGGGCCCTACATACCCAGGCACTCATAACATTGTTGTAGGTCCAAACTATCTAGGAAATATTTTCCCTGGATTACCCTATCCCAGAAACATGAACACCCTGTGGGGGCATCATAATGTTCCACCAACTGGACCCCCAACTGGCGGACCACCCCCACACCCCCACCACCTATCCCACCTCCTCCCCCACCACCTGTCCCACCTCCACCTGAAGGACCCCCATACGGCGGCGGTGGACCCCCTCATTCTATAGGAGGAACTCCTTCCAATTCACCTCCTAATCTAGGAGGCCCACCTCCATATGGCCAACCCTTTATGGGAGGACCTTACGATCACTCGAATCATGGTCCTACTAGTACTCAAATGCCTTATAAATACCACTAGTATCCGTAGCCAAACCGACAATTACCATTTATGGCTACGTTTGATCTACCAGACTTATCCCATTTGTCTAACAATACCATTCAACACGGCATAAAATGGACAACTATTCATGTGAATTTACCATTGGACATATCAAAATTTGATGGAAAACCCGATGAGGACCCTAAAAACGATGTAATGATTTATTATTTATGGTGTTCCTCTAACTCCTTAATGGATAATCGATTCTATCCATTTAAGGTTGTTTCAATGAACCCTCACCGGCACTGCTACGAAGTGGTACATTGAGTTACCCCCACATTCTTTCGCCACTTTCGATCGTTAGCTATGCCCTTTTTGAATCATTTCCAACTGTCGATCCGCTATGAAACTGGAATGGATCTTTTGACATTCCTTCGACAATCTACCTCCACTCACATTTCTGATCACATCCATGAGTGGAGAAGGGGGTATCTCCGTATTAAAGCTCCCATTCTGGATCAATTACTTGTCGATTTGTTCATGAAATCCTTACTTCTTATCATATCTAAAGACGTGGATATGGGATGGGCCGTTACGGAAGAACAAGCTATTTCAAGCTAGAGTGTGGGTGTCGGACTCCTCAAAGACACATCTTCGATGGGAGTCTTTCCAACACCTAATCCCACAAACCATGTTTCCTCAGTGAACATGGTCTCCTCTATGATCCCACTCTCTTCCAACCCAACTGACCAATGGATTGTACCCAATCATCATCATCTATATTTTATTGGATATGTGATGCCTCTTAGCCCTGCTGAGGCCACTTATGAGGCTATCCAATCAGCACTTGACTACCGGATGTCCACTCTTCAGTGACACCCAACCCTGGTTCTATACCACCACAGCGAAACTCATCATTCCCGTCACTTGATCCTCTACTCTAGACTTTTCATTCCGATGAGTAAATCATGGAGATTATGAGCATGGATGAGCCCCCATGGGAATACCTTCATCATCGATTGTCTTTCCTCTTCCCTTTAGATACGGTAGAGAACGCCATTGATAAGATTGTTTGATGAGATGTATTATCTTTCCCTCAATCCCCTATTCTGACCCAGAATATGGTAACAGAAGGAAATTTGGTCAATATCACACCTACAATTACTATAGACATCTCGGTAAAACCCGACATCGTGAAAAATATTCATATAGGCCAAACTTGCTCTCCCGATGAACTTTAAAATTTTACGGCCTTATTCAAATAGTTCTTCGATGTGTTTGCATGCAGATACGAGGAAATTCTTGGGATTGATCATTCCATTGTTATGCATGAGATTCAAACATATCCCAACACCAAGCCTGTCCGACAAAAACTCCGTCCAGTGCACCCTCGGAAGACTGCGGCTATTAAAGCATAGATAGAAAAGTTGTTGAAAGTTGGGTTTATTTATCATGTTCCATTAACGGATTGGGTCTCTAATGCCGTCCCCGTTACCAAAAAATAGGAAACCATTAGGGTTTGTGTCGATTATAGGGACCTAAATAAGGCTTGTCCCAAGGACAATTACCCTACCCCCTTTATTGACCAAACTATCGACAACTGTGTCAGAAGTGTCAGCTTCTCATTTATGGATGGATTTTCTGGATATAATAAGATTGAGATCCACCCCATTGATCAACTTAAAGCAGCTTTCATCTTCCCATGGGGTACATTTTCCTATCGCAAATTCCCCTTTGGTCTTAAAAATGCTGGTGCTATATTCCAGTGGGCCATGTCGTACACCTTTCATGATGTGAAGGATTTTGTGGAACCCTATCTCGATGATCTTCCAGCTCATTCACATCGGCGTGACTTCCACATCGACCATCTGACAGCTGTATTTCTCATATGTCGACAGTATAACATCTGTCTAAATCCTCACAAGTGCATATTTTGTGTAGATTCTGGATGCCTCCTAGGATTCATCATTTCAAAAGATGGGATCTGCATCGATCCCCTCAAGGTTGAGGCTATTGTCACCTTACCTCCACCCACAGATATTACAGAACTTTAAAGTTTGCAAGGGAAGGAAAAATACCTGCGTCGTTTTGTGTGTAACTTCACGGGGAAAACACAGGGATACATGCGTTTTTTAAAGAAGGACGTCCTTTTCATTTGGGATGATTATGCCAGACAATCCTTTGACAGTCTCAAACACGCAATCACTCACGCACCTGTGTTACAACCACCTGATTACACCAAGGATTACATCCTTTATATTTCTGCCTCTAGTTCTACCTCAACTATTGCTATGGTTCTAGTACAGGAAGATAGTCACCGGCAGTAACATATGATCTACTACCTTAGTAAGGGTCTCATTGACTCTGAAACCCGTTATTCACATGTAGAGAATTTAGCTCTAGCCGCAATCATTGTTGTCCAGAAGTTCCGTCATTATATCCTACTCCACACTACTACTATCATTGTCGACTTGAACACGATGTACCATGTTCTCACGTGTCAAGTACTAGGGCAAAAATATTCGCGTTGGATCGTGATTCTCCAAGAATTAGATCTCCAATTTGAGAAATCCAAATCCAAGAATTTTTCGGTATTTTCATAGATTATTTGCAATATTCCCTGTACTTATCAATATTCTGAGCCCGTCGACTCTCTCCCTGATGAGTCTTTGTTTCTAATTAATACTTTTGACCCATGGTATGGGGACATTACATTATATTCCAAACGCAATGTTTCGATCCTCATTTATCCTGTGATGAACGTCGTCGTGTCCACCACCACGCCAAATATTACCTAACCATTGGTGATACATTATATCGTTGTGGTATTGATTCTATTCTTCAACGTTGTTTAACTCATGTGGAGGTCGAACACGTTCTGAATGATTGTCACTCGGGGGCATGTAATGGTCATATTTCTGGGATGGCTACAGCCCAGAAAATATTATGCACTGGATACTACCATCCATCTATCTTCAAATATTGTATCGAAGCGGTCAAGAAGTGTCCTCCTTGCCAACTTTTTCATTATAAAAAGTGCTCACATCCAGCCCCACTTTATCTAGTTATCATCGTTGGTCCCTTTTCCAAATGGGGCATCGATTTCATGCACTGTAAGCCTACCTCGACAGGGGGCATGGTTATGTCATCGTCGTCGTTGACTACTTCACCAAATGGCCCAAGGCTATTCCTACATACAAAGAAGACGGAGAAACTACTGCACTCTTTATGTTTAACCATATCATTGCGAGATTCAGAGTCCCTCAAGCCATCGTCATTGATCATGAATCCCATTTCCAGGCCAAGATGGTGGTTTAATCAAGCGCCAAATTGGGTTTTCGGCATGAAAACTCCACCCCCTACTACCCTCAGGAAAACGGACAAGTAGAGGCCATTAACAAGGTCTTGAAAACTAGGATTCAACGTATGGTGGGTACACACAAGTCTAATTGGCATGTGATGATTTTTTCATCCCTTTGGGCATATAGTAATTTCGTTAAAAATGCCACTAGTTTCACACCCTTCCAGTTGGTGTATGGACTAGAGGCATTATTTCCTATTTAGTGCGAGAATCCGTTGCTAAAACTCGTTGTCGAACTTTTATCGAACACTACTGTCGAGGAAGAACGCTTTCTATACTTGGAAAAACTCAATGAAACCCATTGTGATGCATCCTTAGCTAACAAAGCACATAAGAATGCATCAAGTCCCAATATGAAAAATCCGTCAAACATTGTATCTTCAACGAGGGTGATTTGGTCCTTACGTATAACCAAAAACATGATAAGCTGGGAGCAGGAAAACTTGAGTCCATGTGTAGTAAAACGTGTTTTGGAGAAGGGATCCTATGAATTAGTTGATTAAGACAGGATATCTTTAGGGGAGCCTCACAATGGGATCTACCTAATATGATATTATTCTTAAATCATTTTTGCATTTGTACTCTGTATATATTATACATGACATGTGTTTTTGTTTGTTGTGACACTTTCATTTAGTGTGTTAGGATCTTATCGCTGCGCTTATACCATGTTCTGCTTGAATGTGCATATGGAAACTTGCTTTGGATTTGCAGACGGCGCTAGTCGGCACACCTGCAACCTCGCTTTACCAGCATGGGTACTCTATTCCCTTGCCAGTGAACTCATAAGCTCAGGAGGAAATTGACTAGGTTTTGCTATCAACAACGCTGTTGAGTATCACGCAGTGATTGGATTATTGACCGATGTTTTTTCCCTAGGTGTGGACCACGTCATTATCTATCTTGATTCACAGTTAGTGGTCTCTCATTGAACTGTGTCTACGCTATCTGCGACCCCATATTACTCCACCTATTTCGGCGAGTATGTCTCTTGGAGAGGTCCTTTAAGTCCATTCAATACCTACACATTCCAAGAACCATGCACGCAATTGTTGATTCCCTAGCTAATTTCATATTAGATTGGTATATTACATATTCATAGGAATTTTTATCAAAGATGCATAAAATGACATAACATGTAAACTAATCATAGTGTATAGGCCAACATCCATAAGGTCCCTAATTCATCATAGAAGACACAATATATAAAACCGCTAAATAGTATTTTTGTATATATATCATCGTGTCTAGTAAAATACAAAAAAACGGTACTGATACAAAAATCTGAAGCTCATAAGCTTTCAGTAGATCCTATATATAAAATATTAAGCCTATGGACTTCATTACATGCATCATACATAGATTTATCCATGAGGATGCTCATGATAACAGATAATATCCCGAGCCACTCTACGGAGTAGCCGGCCAAACCGTCCTGAAACCCCAGCTATATTATATTGGTAGCGCCGAGGAAGGTCATCAATGGAGATGTCTGAGATATCAACTGTCAATCTCTGGAGGTTCTCCTCCAACTCATCTCATTCCTCTTCCGCCTCCTACTGAGCCACCACCATCTCTTGGACGACCCCCCTCCTCTTGATAGGAGAGGAACCCACTGGTCGGGATGGGCCAACATCTGCATGAACTATCAGTACGACATAAAAAACATTTTAAAAACTATAAAATACAAAAAAACAACAAGAGTTTTTTTCTTAGTGATGTCTCCCAACTGCTCCCCCTCTCGTATATCTAGATCTGGATCTCCCCGAAATTTGGTACTCGTATATACATAATCCTCAATCATGAGGAGTTATCCGCAAAGCCACCTGAAGAAGGTTGTCCCATAAGTAATGATAGGTCCCCCGCATCCATGGCGGGCCATCGCCTTTGACCATCGGATCATGTGTGGATCTCATGGATTGAGATCATCCAACTCAATATGTGGTCTCACCAATGGAACTCGCTCTAAAAATAAAGAAACCACAATGGATCCATAGCCAAACTGTTTCAACTCACCCCTTCTGGATTTGGTGATATGATCCTTCAAATTCGCGAGGAGTCCCTCACACCAGTTGAAGATTGTCGATGCCATACACTCAATGGAATATAACATATGTTCTTTGGTGTCCTGATGGGAATCCCTGCTTCCCGTTACCCACTTGATAGTAAAGATCACAGTCCTGAGTGGTCGATCATGTATGTTCTTGATGGGAATTTTCCCATTAAGCATCTATGTACCTGGCGTAAATAACTGTACCACCAAACTCTCGGTATATGGATCACTACCCCTAAGCCCTGATAGTGATATGGGGTCCCCACGTCTTTATAACCCCGTCAAGAAGTAAATATCTTCCACATCCAATGTGAGGATGTGGGCACCTACTCTGAAAAACTGTTGGCATGGATCCCATAACCTGATCAGATAGTCGATAAGGTGTACATGGGCTCTCATGCCCTGTACGTGGAATAATTTTAATAGTCCACACCCCTAAAAAGAATTCATGGAGTGTGGGTCATTCACTGCTTGGGCATATTTGAGTTTGTTCTCTCTTTCCTTCCACTGGACCATTGTGCTGGCCAAAGTTTGCATAAACATCAATTAGATCATCATTAGACTCTTTTCATTGCATTAGTTTGGATCTTTTGGGCCCCATTTTTAATTTTTATTATGAAACTGCACCAACACACCCCGCATTTGCGGACAGTGCGTCAGTGATGCGCTTCTCCCATTGGGAAAGTGCGTCATACCCCTTGTGACGCACTTCCCGCAAGGGGAAAGCGCGTCGCCTAGGGTGTGTGCAATCCCCTTCATTATGAGCCCAAAAAACCCTAAAAATCACACTAAAACAAAATCTAATCCAATGAAAAGGTAAAGCATGGTATTAAGGCCTACCTTCAACTGACGAGGCATGATTCGGATTATCGTAGTGTATGTAATCGTCGTCATAAAAACGAGCTCCAAAGAGGTTTTTTCACTATTCAAACTTGGTAAAAATGAAATGGTAAATAATTTTTACTATTCACCTTTTTATATAAAAGAAATGGAATGTTCCCTCACTGATTTTTCTTTTATGGGTTATTTACTATAGTTGGTGTCATTTTTATGTTTTAAAACCTCATAACGGATTCTAACTTAGTTTCTGGAGCTTGCAAATAAAAAAAGTGGTGTTTTGACTATGTTGGTGACCATCGTAAACTGTTCATACCTTTCATCAAGTGTGAACGGGTCTTTGAGTGTTTTTTATGTCATCATCATGCTCGTTAAAATTAAGTATTAATGGCATCGAGCTTACTCTTTGTTCTTTCTCGTGCTCGTAAAACCATGAGAATAAGTTACCAAGTTATGGTTTATCTCTTTTTCGAGCTCGTAAAACTCCCACGAAAAAGGAACCCCTTGGAGTTCTTCTTTAAGCTCTTTTCAGACTCCCTAAATAGGAAAAGATTGCCAAGAAAACTTGATTCTTTCACGCTTGTAAAAGTATTTGAATGATCATTTTTCTGGTGATAGTTTACCCCTTTTTCGAACCAACGAGACTATTTACGAAAAAGGAGCACTCTAGTTAATCATGAATAGAAGAGTTCTCTCTCATGTTGTTTTATCCTTTTTCGGATGAGGAGACTAAATTTTATGAAAAAGAACCATTTGCAGTTTCCTTTTGATTGTTTCAAACTCCCTAAATATGAAACATCATCGAGTTTACCTTCTTTGGACTCATTAAAATATGGCATTGAAGGGCCCTTTTAGGGACGAAACCCTCTTATCTCAGGTTCATAAAACATATGAGATTGGACTCGTCCGAAGGATGAGCTATTTTGAGCATCTGTTATCCTCCTCAAGCTCTTTAATAAAAAAAGAGTTACTCATGAATCATGATGGGGAATAATGGGAAGAATTTGCATTTCTTTGTAATAATGGCAGTACTTAGTCACTCTTGAACATGGCACTCGTTTTCATTTCATTTGCAACGCTTGGATAATATGCTTGTCCTCGAGTCCCACTGATTCCATGAATCTATTTACTCCTTTGAGTCATTCAAAGAATGATTCCCTCATTAATTTCATTGGGTTTCGGTGGCATTCTCGTCATGTCAATGCTGCCAAATCATGCCATCCCATGTTCAAGGGGAGTCTGTTATAGAGTCAATTTCTACATTCATTATACCTTCTATCATGTCGGTCACCTCTAAGTCAGTCTCAAATGTTGCTCCATAGTCCGATTTGATCCAAAACATATTTGATAGTGTTTCGTGTTGATGATGGGGGAAACATTTTGGCCCTCCTTCGATCGGTTTATCCTTATCGACTTCAACACATCATCCAAGGATTAAATCTAGAAACCAATCAAGTACCTTGGGCCTGCATGCCTCAATGGCATGTCACCTCGCTTTCAACAGTAAGTTCACATCATTAAATTCTGATTGAAGGATTCCGTCAAATGTTCAACCTCAACTCATTGATTCACATTCGATGGTATGTACTATGATACCTTGGGAATCATTGACATCAACGGTGATTTCCCTCGTGCTTGTTAATGGTATACATTAATGACCGATAATCAAGTGGTTTCTACCATGTTCGACTTCAAAACATTGTAATCAAAAGGTTAGATTCATATCATTGTGGGTTCATCTTGAAGACCCTATATTAACTCATGTATCTTACCCAGGTTGCGATGGATTTTTTTTTAGTCATATCACATGGATCCACTTTGTATTGATCGTGATTGTTTTATCATCTCATCATGGATCTACACTTGTGTCTGGTAGCCATGATTGTTTTACGTCGGTCTTTACTACCATGGATCTACATTGTATTGGTCGGAAGCCATGTTATGAGTCATTTGAGACATATATCTCAGACTCATTTGTACTGCAGGAATATTTGTTCGTAACTCCAACCAATGATCCTTGCCTCAATCCTTCATATTGCAAAGCATTTCACCTGTTTTATTTTACCAGCTTCATGCTTTGGAGGGCATTTTGTTACACCAAAATATCGTCGTCATGAGTTTTGTGTCCTTTATATGCCTTGTTTCCTTAAGCACTTGGGTTAAAATACCTAAAGGAGAATTGATGTTTATCCCTTTGACTTTTTTTGTCACCCCGATGCGTCCTGTTCTTTGGAAAGGTGCGTCAGACTTAAGGTGACGCGCTCTGCACATTTGCAGAGCAGGTTAGTGATTCCTTCTGCCCTTGCACAAGGTGTGTCACCCTTCCAATGCCACAATTTTTCCATGTGCAAGGTGTGTCGTTGTTGGTTAAAGTGGATAAAGAGAAGCTTTGAGTGAATTCTCGAACCTTGGCTGTCGTGGAGGTATATCCCTACATACCTGGGAAGGTGGAACTCGATCCCCTTACCTAGTGGGATGATCCCTTAAACTTCTCCCCTAAATCCTCAACCTATCATATCCATTTTGGCCTATAAATATGACGCCCCTCTCCATGGTTAAGGAGAGGAAGGATAGAGCATCCATATGCTGGTGGAATTTTGCTAGGAGATCATTTTCATCCACAAGAAGGTTAGAAGGATTAGATCATTTGAAGGCTTGGATCATTTGAGGCTTAGGATCATTTGAGTTGGTGTTATAACGTCAAAGCATTGGTTGTAACTCTCTACTTTGTGTTTGTTGCAAATTACATTTAATACAATTTATTTCCATGAACTTATTGTCTTGATAATGTTTAGGATTGACCTCTTCGACTGTTGATCTAGTTAGATTCATAATCATATGCTTTCATTATTCGTTTGTTTCCACTTGCTTTATCTTGTTTTGTAGCCGAAGATCGAGGAATTGGGAGTCATATCAAACAAGGAGAAAGGATTTGCATCTATAAGGTAAGTTGTTTCCCAATTTACTTTGCAACTTCATCTATCTAGGAAAGTTAATTGTGTTATGTATGTGTTTTGTTCTAGATCTGAATCATTCAGACTAGACAGATCATTCTTTGTCCACATTAACAAATTGTCTATAAAAAGAGATAGGTGAGGAAGAGGTCATGATATGTCACTATGAATCAATTCGAGAGGATATGAGGCTCTCTTTTCCTTTCCTTTTTCAAACTTGTGCTCTGCATGCTTGCCAATCAAGCAACCTTGACAGGTGCCTTTAGAAAATATGATGTTTGGTAGGCCTTCAACCATGATCTTATTGTGCATTTATTGCAAATATTTGCAGTTGAGGTTCCCAAACCTCTCATGCAAAAGCATGCTAACTTCATTAGCATGGGTAAGAAGTGAACTTTGAGTTGAATAAGACATGAAATGAGAGAACTCATAAACCTTGGAATGATGATATATAATTCCTTTTGCAATGGTTTTTCCAGAAGAGATATTTGTTGTATCAACAACTTCAGGAGTAAAAATGAATTTATATGGAACTCCTATATGGGTCATTTGATAGAATGAGAGGTGATTATCTGCCAAGGTAGAGACATACATCACATAATTTAAGTGTCCATGATCAAGATTGATTCTTCCAATTCCTTTTGAAGGAATTTCTAAATCATCTCCCATTAGGATGGAAGGCCCAATAGTAGGTTCTAATTCTAAGAATATATCTTCGGATGAATACATGTGTCTGGAGGCTCTAGAATATATGATGAAGGAAGATGAATTCGAAGTTCCAGCCATGAGTGCATGACATCTCTCCTTATATTCTGATTTAGAATCATCTCCTTTACTCTTGGCACCTACAGGTACTGGAAGGTTGTTCTTATCTAAAAGTTGAGCCATAAGATCAATTGTACTTTTCATGGAAGCACTTTCAGGATAAAAACCTCTATTGCAGTATGGAAATTTGGTCTTCTCCTTTTGATTTTTCTTGCCTCTCTTGGAATTCAAAGTTCCCTCTAGTTTATTGGGAGACTCCTTTTGGTTATGCTCATACTGTTCCTTCTCCTTGCCTTTCCTCTTTCATTTACCATTCGCATCCATGTATTCTCCAACAGTAAGAGATTGATTCCTAGATGGTTTTATGACGCCCATTTGCACCAATTTGTCATGCTTCTTTGTGAGAGATTGAATGAATCCATATAGATTGGGCATATTCCAATTTGGGATGGATAATTTAGTTGTTTGGAAGGTGGATACGAATACAGAATAGAGTGGTCTCAATTTTGACATAATGGAGTGAATTAGCTGCTCATCCTTATTCCCAATACCACACATTTTAAGCTACACAACCAAATTCTTGAATTATGTAAAGAAGTATGTGATGTATTTGAAGTTGTTGGGGCTCAGAGAGATCAACTTATTCTCCAATTGATGCCCTCTCAAATCATCTTGCTACCCAAATAAAGATTCAAGCTTTGTCCAAACCTACTTGGGATTTTTCAGACCGAATAGATGGAGGAGAAGATCCTTAGAGATGCTGAGACACATCAATCCATGCGCCTCATCAAGCTTATTCAGGTATTTAGATTTATATAAAGCACCATTTGGTCTGACTTCAATTCCCTTGAGCACTTTGTTAGTACCCAATATTTTCTTGAAAAATAAAATCATTCATGCAATTTAAGAGCACATAAGTTTTTGGAAATTTTAGCCCCGGAAGGATAAAGGATCCTAATGAAATACTAGAAGCATGCTAATATGACCTACGACTGAGAACCATGGGACAATATTTGAGAGATAAATTAGAGGAGCGGATAGCCGTCAGATCGGAAGTAAGATCAATGGTCCATAGATCAAGTGCGCTCATAAAAAGAATGAAAGTTAATCAGGTATAGCGCATGTGCAGTTTATCCACCTGTTGATCAAGACCAATGGCTCTAATTGATGGTGCATCAATAAGTTGCATCCATCAAAAAGGTATCTTGGGTGCACATTGTACTTGGAACCACCTAGGACACCTTCCCTGCAGTTATTGATCGTGCCCCCTTGAAAGCATTTTCTCTAACCCGCTTAACATCGATGCGTTACCACTCTAAGAAACCATAATGGTATCTGCTCAAACTTAAAGAGTCATTGTTTTACAGCTCAGCATGACCCAACAACCTATCACTTCACAGTCAAATCCCTTCATGTCGTCTGTCCAAAGTATCTTGTCACTCCTCCAGTCCATTCATCTAGTACACGGCTTCCATCTATCATTTGGGCGTCACTTATCTTTGTTACTCTCCTTCCGGCATTCGACGCGTAAAGTGCATCATTTCTTACGGTGTAAAAGGTTTTAACATAGCTTCAATATTTTATTATTTTTCATCCAAGAAGTGTGCTCACTTGACAACTAGCTTACCAAGTCAACAGAAGAAAACAAGTTATACCGGTCCAGGTCAGCATCTTTCAATCTGATTCAGCCTCCACGTGTCAAACTGTTAGGATATTTAGACACTTAGGAGTTAATTAAGATCAACTTGTGTAATATATCAGTTAGGAAAAGTGTGTTTCTTTAGTGTGCATTAGTATGCATTTGTAAATATTTAATCCGACGGTCACGATATGTTGTGATCCGACGACTCAACTTCTCTTCGATCATACCTAACCTTGATCTGTGGTAGAACACCCGATTGGTCCATGATCTCTATTTAAAGAGCATGGAGGGTCATTGTTTAGTTGATCGATTATGAGAAGCTCATTTGTAACTTTCTTTCTTTGCATAATAAATTGCTCCGTAGAAGCTATTTGGTCGAGGACGTGGAGTGTTTCCCTCACGAGGGTTTAAACCACGTCAAAACATCGGTGTGTTGATCTGTGATATGTTTGTGTGAAGTGGTTTCTCTAGGTGTTCGGTCTTTTGGGAGTACCATGTGTACCCGAACACGGTATCAGATCTTTTATGAAGAGCCACTTCCGGTTATGATCTAGATCTTGAACTGTTGTTGCCGAAACTTGAAAGGGTTTCTGGTTCTGGTATTTCTATGCATTTATGGGCTGTGGGAGGTGTTCCATTGCGTCTGGATCACCGTTTCCATTGGGAAATAGTTTTCGTTTGATCGAAAACGGTTCCCGGTTGCTTCAAAAACGTGTATTTCATCAGATCTGAAGGTATAATGTTACAGTGACGCTTTTTTATTTCTATTTTTTTTAAATATCTCATATTTTATCAATTTTTATTATTAATTTTTTTTAGTTTCGGATTGTTGCTTTTCCTATCTGCATATGCTCTTTGTCGTGCACCTTGTGCGATCTCGGCGAATCAGAAACAGAAAGGAAAAGGGTTTTTCTCGGCTACGTATGCTCTTTGCCGTGCACCTTGAGCGATCTTGGCAAATCAGAAACAGAGAGAAAACGTAGAATTTCTAGGAAAGCTAACAAGATCTAACCCCAAACGTGTAGAAAAAAAAAAAATTGTTTCGGTTTGTGGTGTGTTTTACAGGGAAAAAGGCAAGCACGAAAATCGAGCAAGAAGAGTAAAAAAAAAACTTCCTCATTCCCATATTTTACATACCTTTTAATCTAGCTCACTTGGTTCAAAGTTGTTTTATTCCTTAATAGGTCTTGATTTCAAGTCTTAGGAAGTTACTTTTAAAAGAAAAAGTGCATACAATTTCTATTTTCATAAAAAATAAAAATACAAAGTGAGTCACTTAAGTTCCTTTTTATTGCTGCACTATTTAAAGTAAATCATTGTAAAAGTGAAATCACTTATTTTACAAAAGTGATTCACTTAAAGCAACTTTATTGTAAAGTGATTGTCAAAGATTCATCTTGGGAAGAGGGGGGTCCTTTTTTTAGCTGGTCATTTTCTTTCTGCCACGTCACTATTGGGGACATCTTCAACAGTTTCTTTGTTCAAGCATAACTTCATCATACGGAGTCAGTTTTCAGTGTCATTTTTTTTAAACCGTCTATTTTTTCAAGCTCTTCGCATCCCGACTATTGGTTTCTTCTTTTACATCCATTAATTTAGAAATATGGCCGCCCCTTGTGATATTCTACTTACCAGTTCCAACTATTTCTCATGGAAATATCGTATGGAGGATGTTCTACGAAGTAGAGGACTTTTCAAAATTACCTCAGGGAAAGAAACAGAACCTACTGATGATGATAATAAAATCAAATGGGAAAATAGATGTGACGAAGCTCGTGGATTGATTGGGATGTCAATCTCTACTGATTTGCGATTCCACATATCTGGAATTGATGAACCTGATGCTGCTTGGGACAAGTTGAAATATGTGTTTGGTAAACACAATGAAATTCGAGGTCACCAACTTGAAAATGAGTTGATTTCTTTAAATCCAAGTGATTTTCTATGCATACAAGATTATTTATCTAAGTACAAAACTCTTAAACTCTTATGTGAAGAATGCAAGATTAAGAGGGAAGACAAACAATGCATTTATCATATTCTTTCCAAACTTGGACCTACATATTATGTTTTTGTATCTACATTTTACTCCATGAAAGAATCCTTAAATGAAGCTAGCTATCAACAGCCTAATCTTGAATCCTTTTGTGATTCCTTGATTAGAGAGCAAGATAAGCTCATCCATCTTGGAATAATTAACAATGCAGATACATCTAGGAAAGCCTTATTGTCCCAATAGAAAGAAAAGTCCAAGCCTCCCAAGAAATAAAATTTTCACAATAATAAGTCAAACAAGGGTCCCAAACCCTCTCAGTCATCTCCTTCTTTAAAAAATGACAAAGGATCCAAGCCAAAAGGAAAGAAGACTGAGCGTCATTGCAACTATTGCGGGAAAGATAATCATGATGAATTTAAGTGTTTCAAGAAGATGACAGCCTTGGAAGCAGCAATGAAGAAGCACCACATCATCCTATATTCGCCTTCAGAATCTACCTCTCATGGACATGCACTTTGTGCTTCTGGTTATTCTTATAATGCATCTTCTTCTTCTACTTCAAATGAATGGCTCATTGATTCTGGAGCATCTTATCATATGGCTAAGGAGCAAGCCATCTTTTCTACTATGCATGAATGTAACACCAAACAAATATTTGTTGATGATGATAGATCTCTAAGTGTTGTAGGAGTTGGAACAGTTCCAGTAGATAATGGTCATTTCAGTGATGTACTATGATCCAATCTAAGGGACTAAGTCTTCAATTTTGGGCTGAAGCCATTAATTGTGCAAATTACATAGTTAATCTCACCCCCACTCAAGCATTACAAGGTATCACACCAGAAGAAGCATGGAGTAAAATTAAACCAGATGTAAGTCACTTCCGTGTGTTTGGTAATGAAGCATGGGCTCACATTCCGGATGAAAAACGGAAAGCATTGCAGCCTAAAAGTGAAAAGAGCATATTTGTTGGATATTCTGAAGATGTAAAAAGTTATAGACTTCTTCAACCACATTCTCATGATGCAATCATTAGAAGAGATGTTAAATTTGATGAAATTCTCTTGGCCTGCGAGCCTAACTCGGTGATTGTGCCATCTTTGGCCTACGAGCCTGATTCGGCAATTGTTCCTTCTTCCTCTTCTTCCAACTTCCTTGACAGGTTTCCAACTCTAGTTTCTGATGATGACAGTGAGGATGAAAATCCACCTCCTCCTGCTCATGTTCCTCCAGTTGCACCAGCACAAGTGATTCCTCAATGGGTCCGTTCAACATGTGAAGCAGCTGGTGATCTTGTCGGTGATCCTAGAGATCAACGTCGAACACATTCTTAGTTTCAGCAAGCCTCTTCTCTTTTGGCTCAAGTTTCCGAGTATCATGATCCAGAAACCTTTGCAGAAGCTTCAGGAAATCCAGATTGGGATGCAGCTATGGATGAAGAATATCATTCCTTAATGGCAAACGATACTTGGGATCTTGTACCTCTTCCAAACGAAAGAAAACTTGTCATATGTAAATGGGTCTACAGAACTAAGTATGCATCAGATGGAAGTGTTGAAAGACTTAAGGAAAGGTTAGTTGCCAAAGGTTTTTCCCAAGTTGAAGGGATTGACTACAATGAAACCTTTGCTCATGTCGCAAAAATGAACTCCATCCGCCTTATTCTTTCCCTTGCAGCCTTACACAGTTGGGAATTCCATCAAATGGATGTCAAGTCTTCCTTCTTACATGGTGATTTAGTGGAGGAAATTTACATGGAACAACCTCCTGGATATGTTCAGAATAACCTTAGCCTTGTCTGTCGCCTTAAGAAATCCTTATATGGCCTTAAGCAAGCTCCTAGAGCTTGGTATGCCAAAATGGATAGCTTTCTCCTTGACACTGGTTTTTCTAGATGCCATTCTGACCCCAATGTCTATACCAAGAAAGTAGGAAACCATCTCATCATACGTGTTCTATATGTTGATGACCTTATTCTTACTAGTAGTGACCCTAAGCTTATAACCCATGTGAAATCCAGTCTTAAGCAAAATTTTGAAATGTCAGACTTTGGACATTTGCATATTTTCTTGGTCTCCAAGTCCTGCAAACCAAAGAAGGAATCTTTCTTTCTTAGTCTAAGTATGCTTGTGACCTTCTTCGTCACTTTCACATGGAAGATTGTACACCAGCCCTTTCTCCCTTCCAGTCTGAAGTCAAACTTTATGCCACTTGTACTTCACCTGAAGTAGATGCCACCTTGTATCGTCAGCTTGTTGGTAGTCTCTTATACTTGACTCATTCCCGTCCTGACCTTTCCTTTTTCATTGGTCGTGTTGCCCGTTATATGAAAACACCTCATGAAAGTCACTGGAAAGCAGCTAAAAGAATACTTCGATATATTCAAGGTACAATTCAGTTTGGGATTCATTACGGTACAGGGGGGAAACCTTTGTTTGTTGGTTTCACTGATTCAGATTGGGCCGACGATGCTGATGATCGGAAGTCTACAGTAGGTTATGTTTTCAGTCTGCGGTCTTGACCTATAACTTGGGCTTGTAAGAAACAACAAGCTCTTGCTCTTTCTTCAGCAGAGGCAGAATATCGAGCCGCAGTTAATGCCAGTCAGGAAGCTTTGTGGCTTCAACAGATCCTTTCAGAGTTTGGATTCGAGCAGCAGCAGCCTACTCCACTTTGGTGCGACAATCAAAGTGCCATCAAGCTTTCCAAAGATCTAGTCCTACATCAATGCAGCAAACACATTGAGCTAAATATGCACTTCATCAGAAATCTTGTTCATGCTCATGTTCTTGAAGTGTTCTTTTGTCCTACAGATGATCTAGTTGCAGACATCTTCACCAAGTCTCTTATAGAAGCAAATTTTTCTAAACTTCGATCTATTTTAGGAGTTCAAGAATGTATCATTAAGGGGGGATAGGCTCTAATGCCTCCTTTCTTCTCCTAAGAGTGTCACTTTTGTAAATCCTTCAATCCTATCCCAAGTTGTTCTTAAGGGGGGATGTTAGGATATTTAGACACTTAGGAGTTAGTTAAGATCAACTTGTGTAATATATCTGTTAGGAAAAGTGTGTTTCTTTAGTGTGCATTAGTATGCATTTGTAAATATTTAATCCGACGGTCACGATATGTTGTGATCCAACGGCTCAACTTCTCTTAGATCATACCTAACCTTGATCCGTGGCTTAACACCCGATTGGTCCATGATCTCTATTTAAAGAGCATGGAGGGTCATTGTTTAGTTGATCGATTATGAGAAGCTCATTTGTAACTTTCTTTCTTTGCATAATAAATTGCTCCGTAGAAGCTATTTGGCCAGGGCCGTGGAGTGTTTCCCTCATGAGGGTTTAAACCACGTCAAAACATCGATGTGTTGATATGTGATCTATTTGTGTGAAGTGGTTGCTCTAGGTGTTCGATCTTTTGGGAGTACCCTGTGTACCCGAACACAAACAGGTATCCATATACCACTTCTAACTATTCTTGTTACTGTAATCATGTATTTCTTTATCAGTTTACTCGATCCCTAGTTTGCATAAATCCCTAAATTTTAGATGGTTTTTTCCATCCTTTTGCTTTAATACTATGAACCAGTGAAAAAAATGGCCCCCAAGACCAAAGTCACTCTTCCAAACCCCCGCTTCTCATGAGAAGAACATGTATTTGACCACGAGGTTGACATCGTTGATACCATTATCCACAATTCAAATCTAATTGAGACCCTCCGAGAAGCCAAAGAGCTCGCTTTCGATGTCCAAGACAAACTTAACCTCTAGAGCTCCAACTTCTCCCATTCCATTTTCCCTAGGTCTATTGTGTTCCCTGAATTTGTTACCTGGTGCTCAAAATACTACTCCTCCATGACAACAGCAGTTCTGTCAGCTGACTCAACCAAAAACCTATTTTTCATTACCCTAGAAGCCCTAAGAAAGATGTTTTGCATGCATGAGTCATTAGCCCCTTACAGTGTCAACGATAAATCCCAAGACATTGTTTTTAATGGAATCAGTATGTTTGATCGTCATCTATTCCTATCCAAACATCTAGATCCTGGAACGGCTATACAAACCATTCCTCCCCCCTATGCTACAATATCCTTCTTTGAAGACTACAGAAAGGCCATATCAATTATTTGCACTATTCTTGGCCTGGAGGATGATAAAACGGTTGATGAAGTCATTTTGGGAGTCATGTTGAAGCTAACCACAAAACCTGGTAAGAACCCGCCACATTTTGATCTATGCACATTTCTAGCTAACAATATCCATGAATGAAAATGGTAAAGGAGTTGAGACAATACCTCTCAACTACAATGAAAAGGATAATAGCAATGGCAGACCACCAACAAGATGCCTTGACGTTTTTTTTTTAGAACCCAAGGTAGTCGATCAAGTGAAACTCAGTGATTGAAGGGCAGAAGAACATATAGTTAATTTCAAAGAGTTTAGCAAACTAGACAAGATGGATTTCTATAAGAAAACAAGTTGCATGATGTGCACATAATTGTTAAATCTAAAAAAGAAGAAAGAAAGCTCGGGACAGCTCATGAAAAGTTTGAGAATTTGTATAAAGTTGAAAAGTGGACCACAAGATCCAAACAGGTTATTATTATATCTTTGGAATCAAAGTTGTTGTCATTAGCAACAAATCCCTATGATGATTCCCCAATCAAGTCACTTATATCTAAAAAATACAATGAGATCGCTACACTGAGGAAGAGGCTGAATAATCCTACAACTGAACCAGTGCAATCTGAAGAATTGAAACAAGTGCAGGAGGAGAAAGAAAAAATCTATGCCAGAATGATAGAATTCCAACAGTTGTGTGAAGAAAGGGGAGAGAATATTGATGATCTACATTGAAATATTGCAAGTATGAATATGGAAGCCACCAAAATTTATACCGAAGGGAATAATAATGCTTCAATCCCCATGATTCATACAACAAGTCAATCAATAATGCAGATCCCAGAAGTTGCAATGCAAAGTCATCCCACTCCAGGAGCAGCAAAAGTAGTTGGAAGTCATCCTGTAGCAGTAGAAGTCATAGGTGAGCCCCAGGTTGATCTCCTAGATACTATTGATCTAGATTCAATGGAAGAGGACCAAGCTAATTTGAGGTCAATTCCTAAACCTATTGAAGAGGACAATAACCTAAATGCTAGACTCGATGAATCCAAAAAAGAACTGGAAAATAAGGATAACAGGGTCCTTGAATTCATCTCCATTTATGCTTATGTTCTGAAATTGTCTATAAATTTCCTCTACAAAATTGTCTTTCATCTGTTAATATTGTGTATGACCTAGTCCAGTCAAATTCTTGTAAAGGAATAATCTAAACACTGTGCAACAAATATATAGCTCTGGTATCTATAAACAAATGAGCTTCTATCATGCTCGGGCGTGAGTCATTTCATCCCGGTTCACCTCTGGGGACTAAAACACTCTGTAAATATGAATATCTCCATATGATCCTTCCATTCGAATAAATTGAAAGGAGAGAGTTTTGGTATTGAAGATAGATCCATTTTAGGATGTTGCTTGCGCTACTGATGATGGAATAACCTGCAAAAACATTACAATTTACTTTGGAAATGTATCTTGGAGGGTTCCTAAGCTCTGAAAAGATATGATACCATGTGAAATTACATAGGTGGGATTCACAAAGCTAAACAAACCTCACTAATTTCACAAAGCTTTTACAAAAATTATTAAGAAAAGTTGTTAAATTCACTCATGAAATTGAAACTCAGATGAAAAAATGTTGTTTCTCTATCATACATCAAATAGTTGGTAAATAAAATATGTTACAATACACAGAATTTGATATCCTTTGGCAGTATTCGAATTCACCTCAAGTGGCAGGCTTAGTTTTCATTGGAACCATCACCCGATAAGGTCTAGTGGCCAGTAATGATGAATGGCTAGTCAACTGAGGTGGATTGGCGCATGAATGAGGCATTGTGGATAGAAATTAGGGGAGGGTACTCCAAGGAGGCACATAAGTGACTTGTAGTGGTCAAAAGAGGTGCTCCAACGCTCAGTTGCAGTGAGACTAGGTGTAACAATCAGTTAACAATGCAATCAAGGGGACAAGGCGCCTTAATTCATGGAACTAACTATAATTACTCCTAAAATCATATATGAGGGAGAATTAACACTCTAGTGATGTGGATAAGGAACTCTGAGTGGATAGGGAGGATAATGATGACGAAAATGAAGCACTAGGGGGACAAAAACAAGGACTAGGTGCTAGAAGACTCAACTACCAATGCATGGAATGCATGCAAGATGCATGGATTGCATGCATGCATGCAAAACCAAGGTTGAGATGGTTAGAATGTTCCAACAAGAATTTGCAATATGAGTGGTTCTATTTTATGTATATGGGTTATTTGTTTCTGATCTGATATATATGTATACATCTGAAATATTTGATGTAATGTGTGCATCAAACGTGAAAAATTCCTTTTCTATGATTCTTGTTGTTTTTCCATTATTAGTTCTTTTGGAAAATTTGTGTAAGCTAGTTTTGGGACTTTGCAAGAGAAATGTTTGTTAAAACGTATATGAGACTCCTTTACTAAAGATATTATTTTTATGTCTCTTATAATATTGGTAGAATGTGTTGTTTGAATGTGGAAGAGTTTTAGAAAGGTCTATGCAATCCATTTGTAATGAATCCAGTTGTTTTTCAATTATTAGTTTTCTGGAAAAATAGTTTTAGCTAGATTCAAGACTTTGCAAGAGAATTGTTTGTTAATATGTCTATATGAGTTATTTGATTCATATCTGATATTTTAATCTGATATGTTTGACTAAATGTGTGAAAGAGATTCCAATAGTCTATAAAATTTGTTACCGTGATCCTAGTCTATTTCTCGAACTTTTATTCTTTTCGGAGAGGTTTCCATAGCCATGATTTGGGATTTGAAATGTTTAATGTATATGAATATGAAGATACAGACATATGGTTGTATATGACCTCTAATATTTTGATCCTAACCTCCGATCATCAGTTCCTTCTTGTTGAATTGCTTTTGAAAACTAGAATTGGAAACTAGCTTCGAAACGGTGAAATTGCTAACTAGTTTTTGGATTCGAAACTCTGTTTTTGGTAAAAGATGAATGTACAGCCATATGCTCTATTTTTGGTACTTTATTTGTGATATATAATTATATTTTCCATATATGTACCTTCACCCTTGTGTTCCTCATAACTCAGTATGATTGGTTTGATTGAATTCCTAGCAGTGTTTATTAACTGGTTGTATTGTTTAAACTTGAAAAAATATTTGTTTATGTACTCGGATCAGAGATAAAAATGTACTTTTATTGTTTGCTACATGCACACTTAATTATGCACATAATGTTTGTAGGCTGATGTTTTGGATAGTTGGTATGGTTGTGCTTCAAAAATTCACAAGACCAGTTGTTTGCGTAGTGAAACTAGTTGACTAGTCTTGGTATCTCATTTTCGTGTATATTATGTTTAATTATTTAAAAATTGTTATTTGTCCATATTTAGATGGTTGTAGGTGTTAATTATCCATTGGGATTGATAAATAGCGTGTTATTTGACTAAATTATTTTATTCTAAGTGTCGTCATTTGTAAGTTAAGTGTCGTAATTAGCGCATTAATTACCTTAATTAACCAGTTAATGACATATTGTTGGGAATGACCTTTTTGGGTGCAAGTAATCGGTGTTATGGATTGGGATGGATGTATAATGATGTTAAACAGTGTTGGATAGGCTTTCCCAACCTTGGTTCAATTTCTTTCTGAAATGTAAATTTTATTTTAATTAATTTGCGATTATCGATATTTGGTCGTAATTAATTTGTGAAAATTGAAATTAAGTATTTATTATATTTCTCTGATGTGCTTAAAGTTTGTAATTATCCTCTTGGAAGTAATTATATGCCCCTAGCCCCTAAGTCTATTTTATAGCCCTGGAGGAAATTGCACAACATTGTTTTTTGATATTATTCCATATGCCTTTTATTTTATGTATGAATTCATCATTTCAACTTGGTTGTTAGAACATTATTATGCCTAGGACCATAGTCTCAATGATGTTTAATTAATGATTGTTGGTTCAAGCAAGGTTAATGATTATTATCTAACGTTTTTAGGCTAATTATGACCAATTCCACTACCTAACCGCCCAGTTTTGGTCAAATAGTGGATAAGGTGCCCTCATTTATGGCCACTACACCACCAAGGAACGCTCTTATCCCCTGTTTTATGGATCTGATTTAGAATTGGGGTGTTCATCCATTGAACTTGGTCACTTTTGCTCCTTTTTGGTAGTTTTGGCCAATATTAGGCCACCTCCACTCCACCACTTTCTCCACAACTCATGTGCATCCACCATTAATGTCCACCCATGCCATCCTAATGTTCAAGTTAGACATTCATGACTGTTTGAGGTGATTTGGGAGACTATTGTTTAACCTTGGGGGGATTGAGGTCCAATGTAAGCTAGCCACTTGTAGCTTATTTGAATGCCTCCAAAGGCTCACAATTTTTCCCAAATGTAATATAATGACATTCCCATCTTATTTATGGGTTGGATAGTAATAGAATTATCAGCTATTTGTAGCATGCGTCGTGTATATTGTGCTTCTTCTACACTGTTTTCATGCATACTTAGCCAAATTATTTATTTGTGAGTAATTCCTTAGCTAGTATATCCTATTGTGATTATAATTTCACATGGTACCAGATCTCTTGGAGCTTCTAGTCGAACCAGACTGCTTCAGAGGTGCACTAGAAATAGTGGAGCAACCATAGAAATCATTGGGGCCATTTCCTTGAAGCCACTAGAGAAATCCAGTGGAGTCTACCCAGGTGTGATGCGCTCCTGAATGTTCCCTCTATCAATGCAAGTTTCGAATTAGCTTTTTAGGATTACCTCCTGAGTGATTGAGTGTTTTCATTGCATGTGTTCAGTTTTCTTTGTCACCAAGTGCACAAGTTGCAAAATGGAGAAAACTCATGTCACCTTGCTCATTCCACTCAACTACTTTGAGTGGAAGGCCGAAATTATAATCCAGTTGAGATCAAAGGTTCTCTTCAGAGTTACCATGGGGACTAAGAATGAGTCGAACTCTGCAGTAGAGAATTTGAAGTTCTTCAACATGATGGATGAATCATTTGGCATGCTTTGTCTCAGTATCTCAAGAGATCGCTTGTTTCATGTAAACAATCTCACTACACCAAATAAAGTGTGGCTCAATATTGAGTCATTGTTTTGGAAGACTAATCAGTTGAGGGCCACAAACTTGAGAATGATTTGACCTCTTTGAGCCCAAGCAGCTTCGAGACCATTCAAGACTTCTTCACCAAGTTCAAATCCTTGGTTTTGTAGATCAAGTAATGTGGCATTGACAAGAAGGATGAAAAGTTGGTGTTTTCCATTCTTTCAAAGTTGGGGCCTAAGTACTCTGTGTTTGGTTCAACTTTCCATTCCACCAAGATCAATGTTTGAAACTGGAAGATTCCATATTTGGTAGACTTCATGGAGTCTCTTACACAAGAGCAAGACAAGTTGGTCCAAATGGGCACCATCAAACCATCACAGGACCAATTTCTTGCAGTTGGTGATTTGAAGCATGCAGAGGGGAATCAAAAGGCCAAAGGTTTGAAGTAGCAAGAGAAGAAGAAAGACAAAGAGAAGCCCAAATTTTCTGAATGGGTTTCGAATCCTAGAAAGGAGAAAGGGAAGAAGAAGGAGAAATTGAAATGCACCTACTATCACAAGGGTTGGAACCCTAAGAGTGCATGCATGAAGAATACCATTGACATGATGGCGCACCTCCTTGAGAAGAACAATATTACTATTGGGGCTCCGGTTCGGATTGAATCAACTAAATCGTGAAATCAATTAACCGTCTTGTTCATGCGACAGATCATGGGATTCCCATCCACTAGATTCTTATATGTAGTTCTGTTGATTCAATTTAATGAGTTGCTTAATTCACTTATAAGGGAATAACAGAACTGTTCATATTTTGGGAGGGTAGAATATAGATCTGATCCATGATTTAATTTCTGAACTTTATTCTTTTTTTTATTAAAATATGTTAGTATAAATAATTTTGATTACAACTGAGAATTGCAGTCGTAATCAAATTAGTTAAAATACAGTCAGTCAATCATTAACAAAGACTCAATCTGAATCTTATCTATAGATTGCATATCTTCGTTATGTTTTTAACCTAAAGAATAGTCGATCATTAAACAAGACTTGATCTGGAACCAATTGATCGATTTCATATCTTGACTATTGATTTAAAATATTAGTCGACCTTTAACAAAGACTCTGATTTTGAACTGGGGTGATCAACTCCTCATACCCATCACGTTATTCTTAAAAACAGTCGGATCATTATCCATGCTCTGATCTTAATCAAAATATCAAATTCATGCATGCATAAGGATTTAAGAACAGTCGAAAGCATCGTCAATAATCAGATTTGAATTGAGTTTGTCAATCTCATACCTTCATTTATTTGTTTAAAGGAATAGTTATACTTTTATTTAAATCCCAATCTAAATTATAGGTATACGTTTTCCAATGTATTTCAAATCGCCCGAACAAGTACTAGATAACTTCTTGGGTTATCGTTTCTTGGTGTCCGATCTGAGATACTCAAATCGTTGTTACCTATTGAATTGGTCGATCAATTCCTTAAAATTGTTCCCTTGCCGAAGTTTACTCTGAAAAACACTAAACGGCTGAGACAGCTAGAGATTATGATTGTGTTAACGATCTCTCGGTATTACCATGGTTTTTTCCCTTAAGAATATCATCCACTTACCACCCATGACAGTCCTTATACTATTAAATGCACCCAACCTTAGAACTAGCCCTGGTGGTAGTTGGACCACGGTTCTTTCATTAAAAGAAAACTAGTTCTGTTAGCAGTAAATCTTGGAGAGATACTCTACAACCTTACCCTATCGGAAGGGACTGGTAGTGTGACCCTGCCTTAGCAAACCCACCTAACATCTTGTAATTAGTTTGCCTTGCGTTTATCACCCTATTCATTTCAGCCAAGAAACTCCCTTGCGATGACTCCCAATGAAGCAATTATGTCTCTATGAATTCTTGCATAGGAGAAATGACACAAGACAGCCACGTATTCTAGATAATCACTATAACATCTATGGAAATGTAACAAGAGGTCGATTGTCTCCAGAGTTAAGATTACACTCAGTTGTTTTAATTAATAATTGGTCAAACAAAATTTAACCGTGAAATAACATCGATTATGTTTTTTCTTAAGAAGAGACCATATAACTAGGACTTCTCGATGCTTAATGAATAATTATATTGATTTATCTTAAAGGAAACTATGATATGTGATGATCCATTATGGAATTACATTTAGATGTCAAAAGGAAATATTTGATGAATTAGTTATGGAGTTACTTTTTAAATTCTTGAAAAGAAGGTATTTATATGCAATAAAATAATTATAGAATTATATTTATTTACTTTTAAATAAACTGTGATATATGATTATCCATTATGGAATTACATTTTGATGTCGAAAGAGAAAAATATTTGAAGAAATGAAAGTTAAAGGATCTACTTTTTGTAAAGTAAATGATATTATGAAAGGAATTAATTAAGATTTAATTGATGGTTACAATGGCATGTAATATATATATTCAACTTTCTAAGATTTATATTTGGTATCAGATCCCGGTCGAACCTGGTTAGGATCAAAGAGTTTTTCACAAGGATTAAATATAAACTGTTTATGAATTTTGAAACTTGAATTGAGACTAATGAACTAATTAAAATTTTACTTCCATGACTAAACAGGTATTATCATAGATCGAAGAGGTCGTAGAGGTAATACTAGAAGAGGACGAGGGTGAGTAGCTCGTCCACCACCTCCATCCAATCCTTTAGCCATGCCACCAAGAACTGAGGAGACTATTAACCTTCCCTCCGGCGAGGTTATGACTATGATGAGGAACTTCCAGAGAATGTCTGAAGCATTGATGAACCGGTTGGACTACGAGGAAGACCGGAATCCACATCTAGAAAATGAGCCTCAAAATCCACCACCAGCAAATATGCACCAGGAAATGGAAAAAATAATATTTCCATATTTTTGGGGTTCCACTAAGGGGACCACATCAAAAGCTTGGCTAGATAATATGGCGATGTGTTTCTCCTTGAGGGAGTACACCTCGAACCTGAAAGTACATATGGCTATCCTTCAACTGAAGGGGGAAGCACTATTATGGTGGAAGACCCTACGACCAAAGTTGGGTATTGATATCAACGAAGTTTCGTTGGAATTGTTCGAGGAACAGTTCCACAAGCACAACTTATCGAAAGAATTCATTGAGAGACAACTCGACGAATTCAATGCCCTCTAACGAGCAGGTAGGACCGTACAAGAGTATGAGATTAGGTTTATGGAGATCCTGAGGTACACACCCCATATTGTGACTAAGAAGATAAAGGTAAACAAGTATGTCTTTGGACTGAAATACAAGATTCGAGACAAGGTCCACATCCTTATGTCGCAGACCTTACATGACGCAGTGCAAAAGGCCTCGATTGTTGAAGAGGAACTGATGAGAGGGGGCTCATCCAAACAGAACTCTCTAAGAGGAAACAGAGGTGGACCACCTTCAAATCCACCCAAGATGTACTACGGGAAGCAGAATAATGTTAGGGGATGCATCCATGAAAAAGCATACAAGGATACAAGAATGTCGTACAAACCACCATTCAAGAAGGATAACTCTAAACAATTTGGGAAGCCAGCACACTTTGGACCTCGTACCAACAACATGAAAATTGGAAGGACGAAGAAAGGACCTAGAGAGGGATGTTGGATGTGTAGATGCCCACACTACCAAAGTGATTTCCCTCAATAGAAAGCTGGTTAGGGACAGGGACAGAGACAAAATCATACTATTGCAGCAGATATGGGACAAGCGCATCGCATCCATGTAGTTGTTAATAACCGTCAGGATGAACATCAGTCTATTGTACTAGAAACGACAGGTATAATTAATGGTATGAAATTTTCTTTACTCATAGATCCTGGTTGCACTGAAATATTTATTTCTCATTCTGCATTAGAGAGGAGTAAGATGATGAGAAGTGCTCAAGACGATTTCAACTTAGTCGAAATGGAATATAGAAATACCCAAAGTGTAGGGCTGAAGGTAGAAGATTGCGAGGTAGATTTAGGATTATGACGCACTAGAACATTTTTCTATGTGACCGCCCTAGCGACCTATCACTTGATCTTGGGCATGGACTGGCCAGAATCCCATGCCACAATAGTAGATTTCCGAAGAAAAGAGATGAATTTCTATGATGATGAAGGTCATAAGAACACTCTCATCGGGAATAAGAATAAAGTATCCATGCGGATGATTTCAGCATTGCAACAAAAGAAGAGCTTGAGGAAAGTATGTCAACTATATGATGTGATCACAATGAACAAAGAGGAGGACAATGCTAACATAGTCAGTCACCCTTTGTTTGTGGAATACATGGATGTGTTCACAGAAGCTTTTCTTGGATTGCCACCGCAACAGGAGCTAGACTTCATCATTGAACTAAAGTTGGGAATCAAACCTATCACAAGAGCTCCGTATAGAATGTTTGTACCTGAATTGAAATAACTACATATACAATTGCAAGAGATCTTGGACCTGGGATTGATCAGACCGAGCATTTATTGGTGGGGAGAACCAGTAATTTTTTTCAAGAAGAAGGATGGATCATGGCGTCTCTACATTGACTATCGCGAATTGAACAAGGCTACTGTGAGAAATCAGTACCCTCTACCCAAGATCGATGACCTATTCGATCAAATGAAAGGTGCAACGATATTCTCAAATATTGATTTGCGATCGGGACACCATCAGTTGCGGATCAAGGAGGAGGATATTCTGAAGACTGCTTTTAAAACACGGTTTGGACACTACAAGTTTGTAGTTGTACCCTTTGGGTTGACCAATGAACCTAGCGTATTTATGAACTTGATGAATGTCATTTTCTTCCAGTACCTAGACAAGTTCGTACAAGTGTTCCTTGATGACATTCTGATCTGCTCGAGGACACCAGAGGAACATGAAGAGCATATCAGGTTGGTATTGCAATGTCTCTGGGAGAACCAATTAAATGGAAAGTTGTCGAAGTGTTCTTTGTTTCGGAAGGAAACCCACTAATTGGGACATATTATTTTTGAAGACAGCATACCTATGAACCTCGCAAAGATAGACACTATTTGGGAATGGCCAATGCCTATGAATGTGCTTGAAGTAAGAAGTTTCATGGGGCTTGCAGGATATTACAAAAGGTTTGTGGAAGGATTTTTGAGGATTGTGGGACCCATCACAAATTTGCATAAAAAGGATTGGCCTTTTATTTTGACAGAAATATCTGCCAGAGCATTTGAGAAATTGAAGGAATTACTAACGATGGCACCGATCCTAAAAGTGTCGGATATGGAGCAGGATTTCCTAATATGCACTGATGCATCGAAGGAAGGGATGGGATGTGTGTTGATGCAGGAAGGGAGATTAATTTCTTACACTTACCGAATACTTAGACCACATGAGGAAAACTATGCAACGCATGACATGGAATTGACTGTTGTAATGCATGCGTTACGCTTATAGCGACATTACCTAGTTGGGAGGAAATTTGAACTTAAGATGGATCACCATGGGTTACAGTACATATTCAAGAGTGATTTGAATGCAAGATAGAGGATATGGTCTGAGTAACTGAGTGAGTATGATTTTTACATCTCCTATGTGAAGGGGACCTTGAATAAGGTAGTTGGTGCACTTAGTCACAGACCCTGCATCTTTTCAGTGATTTCGATGAAGACCAATCTGAGGGAAAAGATACTTGGGATACAACAGGGAGACACATGGCACAAGGAAGTGAAGACATAAATAGAGAATGAACAGATGAGATTACCCAAGTATGAAGGGTACTCATTGGAAAGTGGCATATTGTTGAGGTATAACAATTGTATTGATGTGCCAATGAACGATGAGCTTAGGAATTTCATTCTAACCGAATCTCATGGAACAGTTTATAGAGCACATCCGGGAGTGAGAAATATGTATGCAAACTTATATCCCTTATTTTTCTAGCAAGGGATGAAGAAATATGTAGTGAAATTTGTTTCCAAGTGCATGGAGTGTCAGTTGGTTAAAGCGGAGCATCGACATCCCGCGAGATTGCTTCAACCTCACGCCATACCTAAATCGAAATGGGAGTTTATATCTATGGACTTCATAGTGGGATTATCGTTGACATGAAAAAGGCTTCACACTATTTTTGTGGTAGTTGACACTCTCACAAAGAGTGCGCATTTTATTCCCATTAAAAATACTTATCAGGCACCGGAATTTGCTATATTTTTCATTGATGAGATAGTACGACTACATGGGGTACCAAGGAAGATAATATATGATCGAGGATCAGTATTCACGGGTATATTTTGAACAATATTCTAGGAATCTATGGGGACACAACTCAACTTTAGTGCTACATATCACCCTAAGAAAGATGGATAGACTAAGAGAGTGAACCAAGTACTAGAGGACATGTTGCAGATGTATGTGATGGATCAGCATACTAGTTGGGAGGAGTTTCTACCTCTAGTATAATTCTCCTATAACAACAGTTATCAGAGTTCCATACAGATGGCATCGTTCGAGTTTTTATACGGGCGATCATGCAAGACACCCTTGAGTTGCGATAGGCTAGAGGATAGGACCTTGCTAGGACCTAAGGTGATTCAGGAGATGGAAAACCAAATTGTAGATATCTGTGCTCGACTGAAAGAAGCGCAGGATCGGCAAAAGGATTATGCAGATGCGCATACACTCGACAGAAAATATGTGATTAGGGACCGATTATTTTTGCAAGTGAAACCACAAAAGAGCACTATTAATTTTGGTAAAGGGACCAAAATGTCTCCTAGATGTGTGGGACCCTTCGAAGTATTGGAAAGGATAGGACTGGTTTCCTACCATCTCACACTACCATCATCTCTACATAGGATGCATGTTGTTGTTCATGTTTCAGTACTTAGGCATTATGTTCCTGATTCTTCACATATTATTGACATGAGGAATTTACAGATATTGGGTGAAGGGGTCGTGACGGCTGAACCGATCCACATATTGGACCATCAGACATGGCATCTTAGGCACTGTGTGATCGACCAGGTTAAAGTTTAGTGGTACAGTTATAACCCTAGTTCTACAACGTGGGAGGACGCAGCTAAAATGCATCAAAACTTCCCTTATTTTTTTTGAACTTCAGGACAAAGTTTTAACAAGAGTGGTTTCCTGTAATGCTCGTCTTAGTACATTGATTGATTAGACTATTGAGGGAACTGATATTGAAGTGACCAAATTAAATAAAACATGAACAGTAAGTTATGCATTAATTATTATTGAATGAAAATTGTTGATATACTAGCAAATAATGAATATGCTCGACTGATTGAGAAATATGATGGTGTAATGCATGAATGTAATGAATTATGCCTTTGATTCCATAGATGTGAATGAATGATATTGACTTAGATATAATTGAATGAAGATAAATATTCATGATGATATGATATTTTTTTATGTTGCAGCGCTACTAATGTGCGCCTTGAGTGTGTGCAGTAGTGGTGAAACGAATTACCGATTGAATTGTTGGCCAGATTTTATGTCTATGGCCAACTAATGGGAACCAACCCACACAAGGCACTTAAAGTATCCCCCGGTATGTTTGGTATGGCTAATTCTCACATGTTATGGTCCTGCTACCATCTAAGTTTCACTCTCTTAAGGAGAGTCCTGCTACTAAAACTTAGAAAAAAGTGTCCTAAACTAATTACAAATTAAAAGTTAAACTAAACTCTAATGAAACTACTAAGTTAAAACTATCTATTTATCAATAGGTTATGCTAATCTGTTTCAAATGAAATTTCTATTTAACAACTAATAAATCAAAGCTTGTTGTCTATATCTAATCTATGTTTTTCTCTCTTGAGGAGAGTCTCACTGTTTAATGATATGAGTTCTGAAACATGAAATTAGAACCCTAAATATGTAATATAACTAATATGCAATATATAACTAATTTATGATGCAAATTCCAATAGCTGAAAAATAATTTATATTTAATTATATCTATTAGATCTAACCTATCCTAATTAGGAGCTGTTAGGATATTCCTATACTCCATCCTAGTCCTACCAGCATTTTCATCCTTTGCATTTTCAGTCTTGCATGCATTCTGCATGCATCCACATGCTGCCCAGTCATCAGGTTGATACCTCCAGCACCTAGTCCCTAGTCTTCCAGCACTCGGGAGCTTATTTCCACTCAGATTGAGCCCTCCTAACCAGTGATACGCCCACATCTCACCATTCACTTGACAAAGGCGCCCTTCTTCACCTACCAATCCAGTTGTCTTCAGTTAACTGAGTTCTCTCCTTGATTTTAGGCTTGACTCACTCTTAACTAACCTTACCACTCCAATGGACTTCCAGTGTGATTAGACTGATCATTCTGACTTCAGTTAGCTCCTCACGCACCCTCCACTGAGCCTCCTTCATTCAGTTAGTATCTCCATGTGCCAGTTACACCTACCACACTTAGTTAGACTCAGTTTGACTGACGGTTGACAGTTACTTGTGCATTGATGACTCCACCGATGATGAGTTAGACTTCTAGTTGTGCTCTGATGACACTCCAGTGATCTTTTGATCTCTCCATGAAGGCTAATTCGAATTGCCACCTTGGCATTCGAATTCCTCATGCATTGTATTATTTATTTGTCCATTTGTGATTAATGAATTAGTGTGTGTGAAGTATTTTTGCTTCTATCCGAGTTCTACTGTATTATTATTCTGTTGCTCATCTTACTGCATTGACTACTCTTAATCTTATTCCTGAATTCTTTCATTGTGAGGTATACATCATCTCTTAGATCTACTGTGAGTATTTTCACATGGTATGATAGCATGTTGAGAGTATTGTTTATCTCCATTCCTGAGTGTTTTTTGCAGGTTATTATCAAGATTTCGAGTGTAGCAGTTGCAGCAGTTTCTGCATTTTTGCAGCAGTAGCAATTGAAGATATTTTCTATTGTTTTTGTAGGTCTTCTACAGCTTCCATGTATTCAGAATAAATCCCTCTTCTTTCTCCATTCAACTATGATGAATGGAAACCAAAAATGATAGCATATTTGAAGAGCTGTGGTCTCTTTGATTATTGTTTTGAAAGAGAGTTTGAATCCTCTAAAGAAGAGATTGATTGGTTAAATAAAGGTGACAATTTCTGTGCAACCATGATGTTTTCTATGTCTCGATGCATGGTACACCAATACATTGATGTTGAATCTCCAAAAGAGCTATGGGCCCACCTGGATGAAAGATTTGGAAATCGGAATGAAGGGATTGGTCCAATCCATTTCGAGAGAAAGCCCACTATTGCATTTGCTTTCCTTGATGATCTCACGGGTCATGAACCAGTATCAAACATATCTCATATTGAAGTTGTCCACAAAGAAGAAGAACTTGCAGATTCTACCCTCATGCTCCAAATTTCTTCTATTTCGAATTATGTGCCAGCTCACACGCTAGAAATTGTAGAAGGTCCTAAATCCTCTCTTGCACCAGAGTTTGTTGGTTTGCATCATGATCTATTGAATGTTTCGGAGGTAAAATCATCCATTGGAGGTATTGCATTCGCTCTCCTTGATCACTCACCTCTTATGTACTACTATATGATCATTATTTCATGCTTTCAGAAGGTTATTGAAGATAATGGCCATTTTCATTCGCTTGGGATAATTTCTCGTGCACTTACTAGTTTTGATCTCACCTCTAATGGTTCAAAGGAGATCTCAAGAAACCATGATTCAAGTCTTGGATCTAATTTGGATTCCAAGCAATCACTACTTGGGATAATTTCTCATGCATATGATGGTTTTGATCTCACCCATGCTGGTTCAAAGGAGATCTCAAGAAACCATTTATCAAGTCTTGGAGCTGATTTGGATTCCAAGCAATCACTATTATTTGATGGTTCTTTTTGGCATAATCTCACCCATGATGGTACGAAGGAGAAGACAAAAGACTATCTGCACATTCATAGATTTGATCCTAACTCAACTGATTCGAATCACAGGTTCAAGGATCATCCTCACACCTTTGGATTTGTTCTCATCACATTCGATCTAAAGAGAAAGTACAAGCACATGCTTTTTGAGCATGATCCACTTCTTCCCAAGAAGAAGATACCTCCAAACATATGACCAAGCATCACACCTGCTTGAGTTTGGAGCATTTATTTTTGTGTGTGCCTTACAATCTATTTTGAGGGGGGGTATTTTTCCCATGAGGTTTTCCCCATTTTCTCGATGTATTGACTGTTATTATTCATTGTATTGGGTGACCTTTGGTCTTAGTTACCAGGGCCCAGGATGGATTAAGGGGGGGTGTTAGGATATTCCTATACTCCCTCCTAGTCCTACCAGCATTTTCATCCTTTGCATTTTCAGTCTTGCATGCATCCGCATGCTGCCCAGTCATCAGGTTGATACCTCCATCACCTAGTCCCTAGTCTTCCAGCACTCGGGAGCTTATTTCCACTCAGATTGAGCCCTCCTAGCCAGTGATGCGCCCACATCTCACCATACACTTGACAAAGGCGCCCTTCTTCACCTACCAGTCCAGCTGTCTTCAGTTAACTGAGTTCTCTCCTTGATTTTAAACTTGATTCACTCTTAACTGACCTTACCACTCCAATGGACCTCCAGTGTGACTAGACTGATCATTCTGACTTCAGTTAGCTCCCCTGCGCCCTCCACTAAGCCTCCTTCATTCAGTTAGTGTCTCCATGTGCCAGTTACACTCAATTACACCTACCACACTCAGTTAGACTCAGTTTGACTGACGGTTGACAGTTACTTGTGCATTGATGACTCCACTAATGATGAGTTAGACTTCTAGTTGTGCTCCGATGACACTCCAGTGATCTTTTGATCTCTCCATGAAGGCTAATTCGAATTGCCACCTTGGCATTCGAATTCCTCATGCATTGTATTATTTATTTTTCCATTTTTGATTAATGAATTAGTGTGTGTGAAGTATTTTTGCTTCTATCCGAGTTCTACTGTATTATTATTCTGTTGCTCATCTTACTGCATTGACCACTCTTAATCTTATTCCTAAATTCTTTCATTGTGAGGTATACATCATCTCTTAGATCTGCTATGAGGATTTTCACAGGAGCATGATTGAAATTAACATTGACTCAATTTTCACACATATATTAAACATGTAATAATTTTAAATTGAGAAGAAAATCTACATTATAAAAACATCTGACATATCTAAATAGCTTCAAAGATCCTGCTAATTAATAGAGTAAGATCATGAAAATTGTTAGAGGCTTTAAGTTATGCAAATCTAAATCAATTTTATGTCAATAGATCCAATGATAAAGTAATCATAATTCCCAGAATAAAATTCAAGAGATTGTGATCTTAAAAAAAAGTAAGCATACCAAAGAACTAAGTTCCGGCAATTTACTTAATTTCATTGAGAAAAAATGATAACCAATATAAACAGTCAATTTCTATTGCTCTCTAAAAGAACAATTTGTACAAAGCTTACAAAAAAGTCCTACTCATACCTATGGAGCATCATTTCTCCATAAACATGTTGATCTACCAACTGTTGGCTGGGAGTGCTTCCATGTTGACTTCTTTGAAAGAAACTTTACAAAAGAAAATACAGAGAAGATAAAGTTCATCCTCTGGTATCTGGAGACCCTCCTCCCTCTCTCAAAATTTTGAGTTCGAATTTATAGAAGTGAAGAGCAGTGGTAAGGATAGCATCAAATCCCCAGGTGTCCGGTTCGTTCAACTGGATGCCAAACCAGCCGCAACGAATTTATGGAAAATTAACCTATGTTCAGTCACGTTTTTCTCTCAAACTGTTGAGATATTTCTAAAACTGCCCGCGGTTATGGGTAAAGGAGCCCATTTGGGAAGTGGCTTTTCAACCGTTTGAGTTAATTCCTCACGGTTTGCTCACAACCCTCCATGCAAAAACATCTCTCTTACAGGTGCGCGATCTGTTTTTTAATTTCATCCTTCGAGTGACAGAAACAACAAATTAGGGTTTTCGTGCAAATATTATGTATTAACATTCTAAATAGTGCCTTATGTTTATTATATCAAAACCAATTAAATAAATAAATCATTAACATTGTCTTTGAATAGACAATAATAATAATTAACAAATATTGAATTTTCAAAAGATATTGCATAAACACTATATTACTTTTAGATCGGAATTATATGACTGGAAGAAATTAAATATTTTCATATATATAGACATTAATAAGCCATCTAAATAAAAATTAGTTTAACAACAAGGAGAATTAGTTATTTTTCGTGAAAAAATAATACTTCACTTAATGAATGGGAATCATTGACTCCTTCCATAGTTTCCAAGCATGTTCTCTAGGATATAATAAAATTATAAAATAAGCCTTGAGTAAATTATTTAAACTTTGTCCTAAAATTATAACATCTCAAAAAGGACAAGTTTTCATCAAAAATTTAAGGCTAGTAACATTCAATGATCCTTTCAAAATTGAAACCAAGGTTAAAGCTCTATTTCTTTAAAATGAAAATTTGTAAGACGAGGATTGAACATATAAAATTGAGTATTTAATTGAATTATTAAAATCCATCAAAGTATACAATTATTCGTTGATACATTTAAGAATCAAAATGTTTTGCAAGACTATAGAAGAATTAAGATAATTCAACCAAGCCAAAATGAAATAAGTATCATGAATAACCTTAAATAAGGACATAGAAGCATAATTAAGTCGTCACGAAGCCAGAAAACCAATGTGGTAAAGATCAAACAAATCGTCAAAACTCAATTTCATGAAGGGTAAGAATTTTAATCAAATGTTAAAGGCTTGAAAAATTCAATGGATCATTCAAATTCAGAAGTAAGAGCATGGTCCCGCCATTTGATATAAACTCTTTCAAGACGTAAATTGGAATTATTACAATTGAGCTTTTAGTTAATTAATTATGATTTATCAAAATGGTCGTTAACTCGCAAATGCACCGACAAACCAAAATTTGTTACAATTGTTGAAGCATCATATAAAACCAACAAAGCCAAACCAAAAGATATGATTAGATCAAATTAACTCAAGTAAGACTAAGTAGGTTTTGTTCATCAACTAAAGGGGCAAAAGACGCCAACGACAAAAATATCTACATCACCAAATCCTTATTCAATGAAATCCAAGCAACCACCTACCAAAGCAAGGAATATAAGATAAAAGAGAATCAAAACAAAATATTTACAAAATTTACATAGGGGGGCCCTTGATTTTGAAAAATAAAGGGGAAGTTGTTGGGGTGCCAACATGACTCTCAATGGAATAAAAGGGGTCGTAAGAATGGGAAATATACATAGGGGTACGACGACAGACTGTCGACCCTGAAATAGCACTCCACACAAGGTTCGTAACCCGTATCAGATCACCCGATGAAGTGTGTGTTGTACAGGCGAGGCCACAACGATTTGGTTGCATATGATGTGTTGAGGGACGCGTAATAAGGAAGATCTTATTCCTCAATCGTCATTAGTCTCCATGGAAGTTTAGTTAGAAGATCACGGTAATGAATCTTAATTGCTGCATAGTACTCCCCACACAAGGAAAAGGAAGTTGTCGGAAGGACCCATAGAAGAGGTACGTATACAACGACAAGAAAGGAAATATTTACATTCTTGTATATAAAAATTTAGGCATATATGTTAAATGTTGCATATATGGAAATTTAGAATAATTGACTGAAAAAGAATTTTAAATTAAGAGATATTAGAAAAAGGGATAATTGGGGTAGAAATTATGTACACCCATTAATTCAGGATAGATATGCATTGGATTAAAATGTAAATAATATTAAAAATAATTAATTATGGAGCAAATCTAAATTAGAAAATATCTACAGATCAACTCCACAGGCACCCACTAATCTAGGGATTGGAATTTTAGACTAGGGAGACAACAAAGAGAGAATAAAGGAATTTAGGTGCACCAATGTGTGAGAGTGACACGTGTTTCATGAGAAGGAATAATAAGGAATTAATAAATTAAAAGTTAATTGTGCATGAGAGGACACATGTCATGCAAGAATTTTTCTATTTAAGAAAGGGAGAAAGAAGAGAGAATGATCCCTTGATCCCTAATGTTGGATGGACTTCTTAATAGAAGTTTTCATTTGAGTGTGGTTCATTGGAGTTTGGTTGATAATTGCTCTAGGGATTGGGATATCCCATCAGAGAGTCAAGTCTTGTATGTTATTACGACCCCTATTTGATCGGGGGATCGGGAGGAAGGAGAGTACTCCCGATAAGGTAGGAAGGTCAACCGAGGAGTCGCTCAATACTTCGTCAAGCATTTAATTTAATTGGAGCGGTATCGGATTCGATATCACCATCAAGAGCAATATCAACCTTCAGGACAAGTGCACATCTATTTCCAAAAAAGAAAGAATTCTTGCATTTGATTATAAGATAGTTGTATATTAGAGTGTACTTATACGGGTGAATTACAGAGATTAAGATGCATTTATATATTTTGCATGATGTTTTTATTGAATACCGTGGTTCGAATTCTACCTTTCGGGTTTGATATAATTTGATCTATTCATGTGAACTGTTGATGGATTTTCTCTTGTCAAATGTTACAGTTCAAATTATCGTTTTACATAAATTACTATTGGGGTTTCGGTTCTAATTGAATCAACTAAATTGTGAAATCAATTAACCGACTTGTTCATGCGACAGATCATGGGATTCCCAACCACTAGATTCTTATATGTATTTTTTTATTCAATTTAATAAGTTGCTTAATTCACTTATAAGGGAATAGCAGAACTGTTCGTATTTTGGGAGGGTGGAATATAGATCTGATCCATGATTTAATTCCTGAACTTTATTCTTTTTTTTATTAAAATATGTTAATATAAATAATTCTCTTAAGAAGATCATCCACTTACCACGCATGACATTCCTTACAATGTTAAATGCACCCTACCTTAGAACTAGCCCTGGTGGTAGTTGGACCACATTTATTTCATTAAAAGAAAACCAATTCTGTTAGCAGTAAATCTTGGAGAGATACTCTGCAACCTTACCCTGTCGGAAGGGACTGATAGTGTGACCCTGCCTTAGAAAACCCACCTAACATCTTGTAGTTAGTTTGCATTATGTTTAATATCACCCTATTAATTTCAACCAAGAAACTCCCTTGCGATGACTCCCAATGAAGCAGTTATGTCTCTGTGAATTCTTCTGTAGGTGAAATGACACAAGACAGCCACGTATTCTAGATAATCATTGTAACATCTATGGAAATGTAACAAGAGGTTGATTGTCTCCGGAGTTAATATTACACTCAGTTATTTTAATTAATAACTTGTCGAACAAAATTTAACCGTGAAATAACAACGATTATGTTTTTCTTAAAAAGATGTCGTATGACGAGGACTGCCTGATGCTTAATGAATAATTATAGAATTATATTGATTTATCTTAAAGGAAACTATGATATATCGTGATCCATTATGGAATTACATTTAGATGTCAAAAGGAAATATTTGATGAATTATTTATGGAGTTACTTTTGAAATTCTTGAAAAGAAGGTATTTATATGCAATAAAATAATTATAGAATTGTATTTATTTACTTTTAAAGAAACTATGATATGTGATGATCCATTATGGAATTACATTTTGATGTCGAAAGAGAAAAATACTTGAATAAATGAAAGTTAAAGGATCTACTTTTTGTAAAGTCAATGATATTATGAAAGGAATTAATTAAGCTTTTATTGATGGTTACACTGACATGTAAGATGTAATAAAATATATATATATATATATATATATATTCAATTTCCCAAGCTTTAAATTTCCCTTTTGTTCAACACAAGAAATTTATTCACACATTGGGATTCATGTTGTGTCTTGGATTCCATTAGACTTCATTTGTGGTTTCCTTGTCTCTGTCAGCAGTTTTCATTATTGGTTGTTATTCATAGGGTCTCTTTCGTGCACTATTTGTATCTGGTACATGTGAGAGACGCACACTGTTATTGGTTCATCATGTTTGTCCGAGTTCTTCCAAATCATTCATCCTATATTCATACCTTGTGCTGGTTTATGGGGGATTCCCTAATGCCCTCATTCTAGTGGATCTCATTCCATCGACTTCATATCATCTATTATGGAATTGGGATCTAGAGTCAGATGAGTACCTTTAGACTTGCAGTCATCAGTGGCAGGTTCTCTCTTCATCGACAGTTGGGAATACATCAATGTATCATGATCGATGGATTGTGAAAGTGTTCAACCTCAACACCTTTATTCACACTTGTTGAATGTACTCGGTGCCTTCACACCCATTTTAATCATTGTTGGGTAGTCTTGTGTCTGTTAACATTATACCTCAATAACCAGTAATCTGATGATGTTTCATCGTGTTCGACTTCAATACATGTATTCACGTGATGGGACATGCACCATCGACAAATCATGTAGAATACCTCATACTATAGTGGCATCATCCTATATGCTACTACTCTTGATCTTGACAGTACCTATGGGACCTCAATTCTCATGACAGAGCAGTTGTACTCCAGTATATACCATATGTCTTCAGTTGGTTTGGAGACTAGACTCCACTGTGTGTTGCTCATGGTTGTGACCACTTCTGACATATGTCAATTATGTACTGCCTATTCATGGCCAGGAACACCTATTGTATGAAACTGCTATGTACTTCATATTTGCATTCATGTATACAAACTCAATATTGTAATGTTCTGATGAGTGGATAGTTCTTCTGGATAGGTCTCCACTACTCCACTCTGAGATTTATAATGCATTTTGACCATCATGATCACCCCTCTAACCTCATACATTAGGGGGCATATGTTATAGCATGGTTTGCCACACCCTATGCAACATGCCTTGATGGCCTACCTTGTCCCTCTGCAGACTCATCCTACCCTTCTTGCTCAATGAAAACCCCAAAAAAACATATTCTTGTTGATGTACACGGGTCATCATCACTACAACATGCGTATATGCAGCTTGCACCATTATAGCATGCGTACATCGGGCTTCATGCTCAAAATTAAAAATATTTCGAGTTTTCCTTTCCAAGTCACGACTGTTATGATCCTCGACCTTCTATATATGCTCCGATTCGACCCTTCACCTCCTTTGAGGGCTATATATTGAGCCATTGTGAAGCATTTGAAGGAGGATAAATTGGAGAGCAAGTAAAATCTGGAGGAATTTTTCCCCATTGCCATTCCTTGAGTCTACATCCCTTTGTCCTTGTAAGATTGAACTTCTCTTATTTTCATCTCCCAAGATCCTCCCTATCTTGTGAAGGAGGAACCCAATTACTCCTTGAACCTGCGAGCTTGCCATTATATGGAGGATTAATGTGGTGGAGGCCTAGGTGGAGGAACTTAGTTTCTCAGTTCCGACGAGTTGTCAGAAGAAGGTTTTCACTATGTACTTATGTTCATTATATTAATAGAAATACTCTTTTCTCATCCAATTCATGTTGCAAATGTTTATATTATTTTCATTGGGCATATTTTCTTAATATGTTCATGGATTATGCTATATTATATGCTAACAATTTATGTGCATTTTATATGCTCGTATGACATGGTTGTTGGGGACAAGTTGCAGGGGAAGAGAATTGGATTGAGAGCTCAATGGTGGACTTCTTCAGACATTCGAATGATGTAAGGGTCTCATCCTTTTATTGTTGGTATCTCATGTTTATCTAGCATATTTGGTAATTGAGTTGATTTCTGGTGTCACTATGTTTGTTGTGGTTCCACCCCAAGCCACAGGAATACTTTCTTTGCAATAGTCAAAATATTGGGAGTGAGTCGAGCTTCACCTGTCAACCCCAAAATAGAGTTGCAATGAACCCTGATTATCTCCCATTTCCAACTTTCCTGGCAAGATGGTGAGCCAACATAGGGAAATCACTAGTGAGATCTTTCCAGTGATTTGACACCTAACTATGTTTCTTATCTCTTCTCCTAACCCAGTCAATGATGGAATCAAGAGCTATATATTTAGCAATCAATATGTTCCTCCATAGGATTTCCTTGGTCAAGAAGTTCCACAATTTGTTTTCTACCAATACCTTATTGAATAGGAAAATATTCTTCATCCCCTAGCCTCCCTGGTTCTTTGGGGCCTCCGGAGTTTTCCAATTCACTAGATGGAACCCCTGGTATTCTATATTATTCCTCCAAATAAAGCTGAAGTATAGTTTCCTAATAGTATTAAGAATCGGGAGAGGAATAGTTTCCATTAAATTCCAATAAACTGAAATGGCCTCCAGAACTGACTTGACCAAGAACAGCCTGCCCCCCTCGATAACCATCGGTTACACCATATATTGATTATGTTTTCAATTTTGCCACCAGCCAAAGCCATTCATGCTTCCCATACTCATTAGGTTTTGGATTAAATCCAATATAAGGGATTCCATCCTCCATTATTTTGCAATCATATGGGGAAAACCTCTTCCATAAGACACTATCACCCAATTGATTTTCCAACAAGTATATGGCATACTTCTCCGAACTAATTTCCATCCCCGTATCCCTGCAAAACATATCCAAATATGCTTCCAATCTATGACATTCCAACTGAGAGTAGATACATAACACAAATATATCATCCACAAACATCAAATGAGTCAAGCTCTCTCTCCCATTAAAAGAAACTCATGTCATCATTCTTTTGTTCCTATCAAAATTCAAGAGCGTAAGTAACCCTTCCATAATAAGTAGAAATAGATAGGGAGAGATAGGGAATCCCTACCAAAGACCCCTCGATGATTTAAATAAGTCCAAACCAACCCCATTAATCAATACCGCAAAATGAGGGGACGTCACACAACTCATAATCCAAGTCGTCAATTCCAGGATGAAACCAATATGCAATATGACTAGTCTCAAAAACATCAAGGAATCCTTGCCATAGGCTTTGGATAGATCCAACTTTAGAGCTTCCATCTAGAGCTTCTAGGTTTTAACAGTATGGATACCTTCTTGAGCCAAACCCACTACCTCGTTAATTAACCTTCCCTTTAAAAACCCAAATTGTTCTCTCGACACATACCTAGATAGGAAGGGATTCAATCTAATATCCAATATCTTGGCCATAATCTTATAACCTCCATTGCATAATGAGATTGGTTGAAAATACGCAAATGATTTAGGTCTATCCTTCTTTGGGATCAAAGCAAGGAAAGTAGAATTCAATAAGGCCGAGATAACCCTTGTACGCCAAAATTATTCAACCATTTTCAAAAGATCGCCTCCCGCTATATCAAATAAATCCAAGAAGAATTCAGGGGGCCACTGCCGATCTTTTGTCTCTCCGGAATTCCTTTAAAGCACTTTGGATTTCTTTAATGGTCAATTCCTGGGTTAACAGGTCATTGTCCTCAAAGGACAACATACGGGGAAATTTCTCAAAGACCTACAGCTTTACTAGCATATCCTAGTGCCTCGACTCGGAATATAAGTTTTGAAAATGATCAATCGCTAGCACAGACAAATTCTTGAACCCTCTTACAGGGTGGCCACCCACTTCCTCCAACTCCTAGATGATATTGTAATTCCGGAAGTGAGCCACCATATTTTGGAAGAACTTGGTATTATGATCCCCTGCATCCAACCATAAGGCCCTGTTTTTCAACCTCCATTCAATTTCAAACTCCTTCAGGATATTCTGCTTCTTCTTCTCAAGGGAAACTATCTCATGCCTGCAAATCTATGATGACAAAACAATCAGGTCTAGAGCATATCGACGCTCCAATTCCTTCTAAACTTCAACCAAATGTGCTTCTCTCTCCCAATGCATCAACCCATTCCACTTCACCACTGGATTTTTTAATGATCTCAAATTATCAACCATCTAAATACAGGCACTACCATTTCCTTCAATGATATGCCTCCAATTTGGAATAATTAAACCTTGAAATTGAGATATTTTTGCCCAATCAAAATTATATTTAAATGGGGATCCATGTTTATCCTTTGGCACCCAAATTTCTAGATACCAGGGTCAACCCAAGACTTATAAAGCTGCAAGCTAGATGCTAAATTGACATGCATAAAAAAATGGTCAAGTCCCTTGGAGATACCTTGGGCACCAAGACGTTTGTTGCACCAAGTAGGCTTAAATTCCACTGGATTAACATCCATCCATTCACTGAGGTCAAAAATTTCCCTTAGGACTGGACCTAAGGGGTCATCTCGAGCCACTTCCTCACATATTTCATCTGCCGCTAGGGTCATATTCAGGTCACCACTTGCTACAACATTATAATCCTTATAGCATCCCTGAGAAAGAAGGGATGACCAAAATTCCAGTTTATCCTCATATGGGTCGTAAATATTAAGGATTAAGAAACTCCTATCCAATTTAGTTATGTGAACTTCAACTCCCACAACAGACCTGCTGGAAATAGAGTTAATAATATGTACCTTCCTCGCAAGCCCAGAAACCAAACCTCTGAATCTACCCTCTACATCCACCACCAAAAAACGCATATGAGGAAATGTAATGTACCCACCTGCGGACCCAATCCAAGGAAGGGAACATGATGCCAATCTCTGGGGCTTTCACATAAAACTCAGCCCATTCATTATATTCTCGGCAAGAAGTGAGATGTGTGCAGATGGAAAACAAACAAAAATGCACAGCGAAGATAAACTCATCCACACACAGATATTTTGTATGCACTCAACATATCAATAACAGGCATTAAATTATACATTGCAGAGGCAAAACACATAGATAGAAAAACACTTATCTTCATTGTGCAATGTCCCAAACAACTAGCTATGTCACTGCAACGTTCCACCCAACCATAGGCCAGTTGTGTTCATCAATCTCTCAACACAACTGCCACCCCCGAGCTGGGCATGATTCTTACAAGGAAAAGGGGACATTCCAGCTCTTTCACAGCCAATTACTCATTTCATCTGAGCCAAGCCAGTCCACAGATGGGTTTATCAAGCTAAATTTGAACCCTTGAGGCTTACAGTCAAGCTCAAGCCAAAGCAATGGATTTACCAATAGGATGGCCATGGGTTTGGGCTTTCCCCAAATCGTTCCAAAAACGAATTTTGGGATGGGGAAAAACATTCACAGGGAGGAAAGCGTTTTCTCCCCAACTCTCTAAGCATTTAACAGCAAAAACGGTCTCTATGGAACCCCAAATCAATTCCTCTTCTTTCCCACTGGTAGACAACACAGAAACGCCCTTCTCCCAGCTGAGAAAACAAGGAAAAACCAGAAAAACGTGGCTGCAAAATGCCTAGGTAGATCTAAACTCGTGAGGGAGAGGAACTGGTTGATGGATAATGGCTTGGGGAGCAATTCATGGCTCTTTTCTTTCCCAAGAAGCAAAACGCAATTTCCCATGCAGGGTGGCTTTCCCATACCCGAATTTGGACAGCCATACCTCTCATTCCCCAAGGCATTAACTACCTCAACCAACTCTTGGGAGAAATGAATGATTGGGTACAAAAGTCAACATGGGTAGTTGAGGGTTTGATGGGTTCTCTCATTGACACTTGGCTTGACTTGATTGGCTCCAAGGGTTTGAATGTTTTCCCTCCCAATTCCTTGTAAAATCATGCCCCCGTCTCTTGTTGCATTGCATAGCTAGTTGTGGGTATTTTATTAAAATGCATATTTAAATGATGTTTGAATTCCAATGTGCCTGGCTAGCACGCAAACCATATGCATCAATAAATCAATGGCGGGGCCTTGGCCTTGATCTCCTCACCATGATTTTATAACAATATTACATCATTTACGATTTAAATGACATGGGGTCAAACTGGGGACATTACAGGAAAGAACTTATCTACGACTGCAATCACCACTGAACCCACCATCATCGATTCCCGAAGCAACAAAATATCTAGTTTCTCGACCTCCACCAAACGCTTCGGGGCATTGATTTTGTCCTACCTTCCAATGCCTCGAACATTAATAGAGGAGAGCTTCATCAAGGAAACCCCATCGGGGGTTGTCCTTCTCTAAGAACCCCATAAATTTTCATCTTCCTTCCCTAATATATTTCTCGTTTGGTCATTTCTTTAGCATGAAATATTTTTTATTTCTAGCCTGCTTTAATTGGAAGAGGCCCCGAGTGATCCTACAGCTCCAACCCTCCTAACAAAAGAATACATTTCGATATGGAATGGAGAAAGTATGGACCTCTTGAACTATTCCATGATGCACTACTACCTTTTGACTCCAACAAAATATTTGGTGACATATTCTTGGTCGATTCAGGGCCCATCCCAATAACTTACTCTCCCACCAAAATCCCACCAAGAAGCACTCTCGAATCTTGGGTCAAAGAAGGTTCGACCCCACCTACCACCTCCTCTTCTAAAATCGGCTCCAGACATACTAAATCCTTAACCTCCCCTTAAGCTTGAATTTTATCCCCATTATTCTACCACAACCTCACACCCCACTACAACTAATTGTTAGACATTTCCAACCCCTCCATAAATTCTAAGATTAGGGGATCTTTCTTTTCTAAAACCACTTCCTCAGTAGCCATAACTTCATCTCGAATTACCTCTTCTTCCTGAACCAACTTCTATGCCACCCTATGTTCCCCACCATGCATGGCACCCGCCTTGTTAATATAATGGGAGTAACTATCGTCACCAATTGATGCTTCCTTCCTTTTCCATATTTTCTTTTTGAATTTCAATGAGCAATTAGCTACCATGTGTCTGTAAAGGTGAAAACGAGCATACATGAAAGGGACATTCAAGTAATCCAGGTGCTGTGTAAAAATGAAATCCCCCACCACTAAATCAATGGACTCAAAAAATCCTTGTCTAGCATCAACCTCAACCAGAATTCTTACTGCTGATCAACGTTGGGAATTGAAAAAATCTGCATTCACCACCACAAACCTCCCAATAGCGTCCCCAATTTCCTTGAACCCCTCCTGTGACCAGAAATCCAAGGGCATGCATGGTAATTAACAAAAATCAGAAAGGATGCCAAGGATTCAAAATGTGGGTCAAACAACGGAGGCCAAGGTTTTAACGTGAGAGGTTTGGATCCGTTCAACCACACTCTGTGCAAAATATTTTTGTCTGCCACTTGGTTTTTGAACTCAAAGCCTATCCACCCCCTTTCTAGGACTAAAAATTTGGGAAAATCCTCCATGACCTGCCTCCAATTTGATTCAACCCATCTCCTCACCACATCTTTAGAGAAACGCCTTCCACATAATTTCCCAATCAACATCCTACTAGTAAACCTAGGGATATCCATAATTGATATATCCTTTCCTACTACCAACTCAAGGCCAGATCCTTTGTTCAAAAAAACCTTCTTCTTCTTCCTCCCCGTAACACCACAGCTTTGCCTTACTACAAACGCCTCCAATTCCTCTAGCTTCATCCCGCTTCCAATAAAACCTCCCCCTTTCGGATTTGAACCAGATGAAGGAAATCCCTCGACAAATACGGGCGGAGATATTCTAAGTCCATCAACCTCTGTGGGAGGTCTAATCGCATGACCATACTCATCATGAAGAAACGAGGGCCTTAATGGGTATGCATACAAACCCTAATGGCTAAGGTTGGGATTCATACCTATGACAAATGTTGGCATCACTCCATGATCGGAAATAATCTCATCCACCCACCCACATGAATGATTTCCATAATTGGTGCCATCTACCCATGCCTCCACCTTCTCTTGATTTTCTCTCAGATTCAAATCTTCCAACCTTACTTGCTCCAGGAAGGATCTGAACCATGTGAATAAGCTATCATTTGACAACCCCACCTACCACATAAAAAGGGTTTCAAGGCCCCAACTACCTCTTGGTTCACACAACCCCCTATATTTCTCTTAATATGATTTGACTTCATCATTTGAACATAAAATGTTGATTCTCTACCCCGAGTCGTCTAAATAATCAACCAGTTGTCCACGGAATTCCTCCATAGATGACTGGATACACCTATCAACAACTAGAAACCCTAGCTTGATTTCCTCAAAACCCTAGCCTTCTTCATCCCCACATCCTAATCATGTAAGACATGCAATATTCGAATTAATCATTGCATTGAATTCAGTCATATAAATATTATGTTCTATATCAGAATGAATTACCTTTATTTGTATAGTCAATGAATTGAAGGAACTATCAGAGAATTTAATTATGTGTTGTGCATGAATATGTATGGAATGCAGTCTACATATTTCTACCTCAAAATTTATATGTTGATGACTAGTTTTAGTTATTTAGTTTATGTATGAAATTAATGGATGGAATCTTTTTGAAGGACTTGATCTCTTTGTGTTATTTTCACATTTTATGCAAAATGGTGTGCTATGTTTTAGTTATTGCTTCTAATTATGATTTAATAATTGAAATGAATTCTGAAGGATTTTGGTTAAATATTAATTGGGTGGAATACGAAGCTTATGCTTTGGATATTCCTATTGAATTCTTATATATCTATTCATGAATGTGATGAATACATTTCCCTGTGAAAAGTCATGTATTATGTTTAATGGAATTATTTCCTAAAATTATCTAGGTGTTAGAATTGTTCATGTGGGTACGTTCAATTATCTAGTAAATTATTTCTAAGGTAATTTTGAAATGTTATTTTCTTTTCCTTGCAAAGAATGTTGGATGTTTTTCTATGATCAGAAGCCTTATCCAGGTTGTCCGTGGAAGCTAGACTTGGGTATGTGAGCCTTAAGTTTTAATGTTAAATTCTGAAGCTAAATGGTTGGTTTCCTAATGCAATCATAAATGGTTTTAAGTTATAGCTTCCAGATTGAGGGAAGGTGTCTATATGATTTGTTTATTCATATCAATTTTCATGTCTTAGCCTATTTTCTTTATTGAATTAGGCTAATTTCCAAGGATGAGTTGGAAAGTGCCTTCCATATTTATATAAAAATTTAAGAGCTATAGTAAATGTTATCACCCCGCATGTGAAAGTTGTTGAGTATGTGTTAGGGTCGTAGTATGTGTTAAGGTCATAACAGGGTACATTACAATATCATTGTTATTATCCATTTAACCTTGATGATGAAAAAAAAATCACTTGAAACATGATTTGAAACATGATAATGAAATACATTGACAAAAAATTCACTTGAAACATGATATTGAAATACATTTACCAATATGAAGTTTTTCATTATAGATACTTCATTAAGCATCACTTGAAACATGATAGTGAAATATATTTACCAATATGAATATATTGTTTTTCATTATAGATATTTTATTAAGCATGGACATATTGTAGGTCCAATGGAGTGGTGCAACGACACCTATGGTGGATGAGGGCCATAAGTCTCGGGATCCATTCTTGTAGAGGGCCTAGGCTACCCTTGATTCCTAAGCAGAATAGCAAGATAGTGTAAAAAAAAAACATAAACATACTATGACTTTTGATTAAAGTTAAAACTTTATAACTTATATAGTAAAAGAATACAAATTTACTTAATAAGACTCGATAATAAATCATCATTGAGTAGAACCAAATAAAGGTTAAAGGAACCTACACTTATAACTTTTATAAATGAACTCCACCCAATGAGAACTATGATGTATACACTAATATAATAATTATTAAAAGTCCCATTTCTTAAGCCATGGCCTCTTTGCTTAATTACTAAAAAGACAAAATATGATTTGATGCACTTGGATCAAGGAAAAACATACACTTCTCACTTAACGAGATAATGAATCCAATTAACATCATTTGACACTTTAATAATCTGAAAAAAAAGTATTACTTGGATTAAAATTTAGAAAGCACCATCCATTCACGTAATTCTCAATTCAATTAAAATAAAAAATAACATTATCTTTTGATATTATAAGGTAACTAAATGGATATACGATTTTTGTCATGCTGAATTTAGTTAGCCACAAATAAAATTTTAATAGATATAAACAAAATTTCAAAATTGAATATCTGACAATATCGGACAATGAATGTTTGACTTGTGATGGTTAAATGATTGAATATCGGAGCTTTATTTGTGTATTCGAAATAGAATTGTCATTATTTACTTTAAAAATGATGTTTCGACGTTGATAGACATCTATATCTAGAATTAATTGTCTTTACTAACATGAAGATATCTATATTTTTTTTCATTGATGATATCTATATCTTTTTTCTTTTCTTTTTTTACGGAAACAGTGTACGGTAACGGTTTGACCTAACCCTTAAGGACTCAAGGCTCGAACTCGTGACCTCCCCCCGTACCGAGAGAGTGTTTGCACGTCTTACCAATTGAGCTAACCCTTGGGGCTGATGATATCTATATCTTTATGCGAGAATTGAGTTATGATTTTATAATTTATATAATTATATTATGTAATTTAATTTTTTTATTTTTTAAATTATTTTTTTATTATTAAAAATATGAAACATTGTATTTAAGTGTAATTGTACATTATATATAAATTTTTAAAAAATACATTTTTAGTCTTTTGCATTTTCCCTCAAAAATATGGTTTTGTTTAAGCATCGAGTTTTTCATTCAACTTCTCATACATTGTTCCACCTAATTCATAAATGTTTATGCATTTTTTCAAATATGGTTGTTTTTAAGGATCCAGTTTCTCCATTCAACTTCTCATATATTGTTCCACCTTATCCATAAATGTTTATGCATTTTTTCAATTATCTAATGAGTTTTTTAAACCTCAAAAAATTATTTACTTAATTACAATCGTCTTCAAAATTTTGAAAAAATAGAAACTTTAAAGTGAAAATAGCAGGTGTTGTCTAGACTCTATCACAGAGTCATATCTTGTTTCCACAAAGTGTAGTTCCCCTTGAGGTAGGTGTAATCCTTCTTTTGAGAGTGCATTAGCTTGTTGATTTAGTTTTATGAAGACATGACAAATTTTAAATATGATGAAATTTCTAGTTAACTACTTCAAGTGTGTGGCAATTGAAACTAATGTTGTATTGTAAACCTAGTGTACCCCCTGCATCCACTTCACACACCAATTTTGAATCCCCAAAGGCATGCAATTACTGAATACCATATTCATATGTAGTCTTGAAAGGGTTTCTTAGAGCTTCCATTTCCGCAAAATTATTTGTACCCTGATCCAAATTGGCCTTGAAGGTGAGAAAATGTGAATCTATGAAATAGCATGCTCTCCCTAATCCAAAAACCTATTATGGTCCCTAACATGCTCCATCAAAGTGGCGCCATCAACATCTTTTATCTATCTATAGTTCCTTTATCTGCTTGAAGGCTACTAATTTTGGACCTTCTTTACAATAATTAAAACTGAGGAAATTTGAGCAAAAATCTAAGAAGTTTGTTTATGCAATTCCTCAATTATACTTGAATTTCTTGCTAGCCATACACCCCACAACAACAAAAAGAGAAGGGATATGTAAGGTTTAAGTTACTATCTATTAAACCATGGATGTAAACATTCTTCAACATTGTTACTTGCCCACAAATACCTAAGTTTCAGCTAGTTACTAATGTCCTTCCAAATTTATTTGGAGAAAATACAATGAACAAATAAGTGCGAGGCAGTTTCCTATGCTCTTATGCAAAGCACACAACTATCAAGGCCCTATACTTTTCTCTTTTGTCGAGCTTCCTAAGTTAGTACCTTGTTGCATAAAACTAGACACATAAATTTTTATTCTTCTTTGGTGCTTTTACTTACCCGATCTGGGACCACCACCAAGTAGGTTGTTTTCTAAGTTCAACCATCAAAATTTGACTACCCAGTTTCGTTGTATATGTACAACTTGCTATGTTTCCCATCCACATAAAATTGTCCAGACCTTAATGAAGTATTAAATGCACTATCATTATCTCAAAGACAAAGATTGCCCAATATATTGCCTAACAATCTCGAAGACTTAGATCCCCTGAAGATTTCCAACCCTATGACCATATATATGTCATTTCTTCGTCCTTAAATTGATTAAGATATCTCAAATCTTGGTCCTAGAAATAATGCACCAGATCTAGAGGAAGAAAAGTTTGATTGTTGCATCTCATAATTGTACCTTCCCCCACTCTAACCTCAACTATGTTTCCTACTTTCTAAGCCAATAGATCTCCAATAACTAGAAAAGAAGATACCAAATCCTTCCAATGATTTGATCCATTCTTTGAAGACTTATCCTCCTTTCTAATCCAACTCATTGTGGAATTTGGAGTTAAATAATTTTGAGAAATAAGTCTATTCCACATGTTTTGTTTTCCTTTGTTATCAAGTTCCAAAGTGTTTTCTAGTCAAGGAGGTTCCAAAGACATGAATTTTTTTGAGACCCAAACCCCCTTATCCTTTCAGCTTTGAAATCAATCATCAATTTGCCCAATGTGTGCCTTCCTTTCCTTCTCTTCCATGTCATAAGAAACTAAAATATAACTTACATTTTTTTCCAAAAATCCCTTAGGGATGTGCACCAAATATTTCCAGTAAAACAAAACCGCTTCCAACACAGACTTCACTAAAGTCAATATGCCCCCCCCACCCCGTGACAAACATTGGTTGCACCAATTGTTCATCCTTTTTTTTAATTTTACCTACAAACCAACCCCAATATTCTTTTCCATAAGCATTGGATTTAAGAAGGAAACCTGAGTACTTAAGACCCTTCTTAAAATTAACTTTTGAAAATGAAATAAATTTTAGAAGTTGATATCCACCCTATCATCAATGACATTGAAATTTAAAGCAAACTTCTCTAAATTGATTTCCATTCTAGTAGCTTTATTGAAAAGCCTCAAAATTTCCAATAGTGTTCTACCTTCTAAAACTGATCCATTTCTTAACAACAACACATCATCAATGAAAAGTAAATTGGTCAAATCAATGTTGAACCCCACTCTAATGCCTTCTAGTATTTTAGTCCTCTAAGCCTCCAATATCAACCTACCACAAACATGAACAAATATAGAGAAAGTGGACAACCTTGACGTAGTCCTCGAGTAGGAATGAAGTAAGGAGATGTTAGTCCATTTATTGAAACTTCAAATGAGACTGAGGTCACACAACCCATTATCCAGTAAATCAGGTTGAGAGAGAATCCCATGTGGATCAATAATAAGTGGCGGTAAAGCCAATAGGTTCTATTGTAGGCCTTGAGAGGTCTAACTTGACTATCATTGCCTTTAATTTTCTTGTCTTAATATTGTGAAGTCCTTCTTGTTATAAACCAATTGCATCATGGATTTGCCTCCCTTCTAGAAATCCAAATTGCTTAGATGAAATTGTAGCGGAAAGAAATTTTTTGAGCCTCACTACCAAAACCTTTGCAGTGATTTTTTAAATGCAATCACATAATGAAATCGATATGAAACCATCAAAATTTACAAGCTTATCTATCTTTTAAATCAATGTTATGAAAGTTTAGTTGAAATTTGGTAGAACCCTCCCGGACTCCCTAACTTATTATATTACTATCAAGAGATACACTCCCAACAAATCAAAGAAGCCAAGAAAAATTCAATCATCCACCCGTCGAGACCAGGACTTTTACCTTTTTGAAAGGAATACAGCACCTTCAATAATTCATCCAATGAAGCTTCCTCAAAAAGCTTTGCATTGTCCTATTTTGTAAAAAACTAGGAAAGAAGGAGCACGCTTTCATATAGTTATATTTTTCATCTTGGGGCCTTTCTAAATATTGGAGAAACGCTACACCGCTAGCTCTGCCAACTTCTTAAAACCTCTTACCTTTTGTCCATTAGTGTCTTGGAGTTCCCAAATTGTATTTCTACATTTTTTTGTAATTTGCAAATATGAGAAAGAATTTTGTATTCTCATCCCTAGCTCCATCCACACCACTCGACTCTTCATTCTCCAATCTACTTCACTATCATGAATATGTTTGTCTCTCTTAACCTCTAACTTTACGAGCTTCTTTAATTCCTCATCTAAAAAAGACCCCCATAGAATTATTTTCAAAAAGCGATGAAATGACACCCTCAACTTGTTTTAACGATTTGTCTCTATTCCTCATCCTCTCAGTTGGCCACTCCACAACTTCTCATTTTAAAGTTAATAACGAGCCTACAAACTATCTACCCATAGGAATCCCTAAACCCATTGCAAAAGGTGTCCATTCTCTCCTAACTAATTCTTGAAATTTACCCTCCTCCAACCATATCATATTAAACTTGAATGGAGAAGGAGGTTTTTCTTCTACCTTTTCTAATTCTATAAATATGGGATGCTAATTAAAACTACCCTACCCAAGACCTACGTAACTCAAACTTTTGATTCAACTGATCCATGACCAAGAACTTATCTGGGCATTTTGACACCCCAACATTACTAGGCCTTTTAATTTTCCTAGTGGGCCTTAATTTCGCTAGCTCCACATCTGCAAAGTCTTTCATCCTTAATTGATGCTAAAAATACCCTACAAGTGCATCCAAATGAACTAAGATACCCCATATTTATGGTCTGCTTAATGTGAAATTCAAATGTCCACCAACAATCAAATTGTTTTCCTTGATTGTTGAAAGAGAAAATATCGATCCCAATAGATTTTCTTTCATTTTTAAGGCCCACACACATTCAATAAAGAGACTTAAGTGTCCAAGCTCTCACACATGAAGACCGTGCATAGACTTCAATTCACCACAAAACTATTAATTAATATAATTTCAAACCCCCATCACGTAAGTAACATCCTAACAAACCACAATAGTGTATCCACAAATACTCCCATGTAATATCCTAGCCAAGATCTGACCAAGATATTAACTTCCACTCAAAATTTTAACAAGATTTTGCTAGTAATTTTTAAGGCCATTTCTCAAACTGGGCAGGATGTAAGTGACGGGGACTGAAACTCTGAATGAGGATGGTAGGAATGAGATTAGGTTCTGGAATTTGTATGGGAGAGTGTGCAGCAGCAATTTAGACATAGGGAAAATTTTAGGATCCTTTGTACAAAGCACGGAGACCATTTATGTTTCGGACATCAGCTACCGCTGAAGCCTACCGCAATGCTTCCTAGGTACATCCGCATGTACAAACTAGATCAGGGATTTGGGAAGGATTAAAAAACTGATATTTGTGTTCATGGAGGTCTATGGGCATAAAAAATCAGCAATTAAATACTGGATGAAGAGTTGGGGGAAAATTGCTGTGACTTGGACTGTCGAGCGAGTTTTAATGGTTGACTTACAAAACATGGTAAAACCCTCCCAAATTCAGTACCTTAAGGTTGGAATGTGTTCTAGGGTCTTTACATGAGCAGCAACGACTGACAGAACTGGTTTCTAACCAACAGAACTCTTTTAATGCAATTTGAACACTGTAAGATTTACTTATGTATTTAATGGACCTATTACAGCATATTTGATTGAAAATACAGAGCAGCAAACTTTACATCACCTCATTAGATTTCCAAATAACTTATATACCATAAAAACCTTCAAAACCCCCTTAGGTTTATCCAATCCTTCATTGAAACATATATCTGGCTGAAAATATTTCTGTAATGTATTAGGAGAGTTATATCAGAGATTCTAAATCATCTAATCAGCTGAATACATCTACCATTCGAAAGTACAGTGCTTGAATGGTGAAACTACTCCAAAATAAGCTAGAAAAACAAGACTGAAAGCCATTATTACATCATGAGCCTCTGGGGCATATTCATATGAGAAGTTCAGAAGATTTTAGGACTGATTTTAGATGCTTATTACAAAGATTTGATGGCTGTAAAAACATCAGCAAACCATCCTCTCCAATGACAGAAGGAAAGAAGATTCAATCCCTCAGTTCTTCACCTTTTGAGTACAAAACATGACACCCTTGGGGAATCTCGAACTAGAATCACTTGGCCATGATAGAAGTTGAATGAATGGCTATAAGTTCAACTTCAATTCTGAATATGGCCATCACACATCAGATCCTTCATCACATTGATCACTGGAAATATTTCAATGGAGCAACCCTTCCACCAACACCTTGCAATACTGAAGAATGGGGAAGAAGAGAGGGGATAATGAGAAGGATCCTTCTTGAACTCTTAAACTCTTCTAAATCAATTCGAACCCAGACTGATATCAAAACTTTAATGGCTGCAAAATTATCTTTAGTGGCTTCCCAATAGTCTTCAATACCTGTTAGAGAGAGAAAGAGAGAGAGAGAGAGAGAGAATGAGAGAATGGGGCACATCACCCATAGAGTGGCTTGGGCGCATCACCAAACCTAGAGGAGGTTCAAAGCTCTCATACAAACTTCACAATGACAAAAGTTGTGAAATGGAGCTGGTTGACTTCTTTTATAAACTTCAGGATGACCTGCTGAGCAAGTTACTTGGCTTGGTGACCTGTGAGAATAGGCCACCCATGAGTGGACATACTTTCCTTAATTTTGCCTTACATGCTTTCTCCTTTAGAAACTGTGCCCTTCTTGACCTTAGATGTTTCCTTCTTACATTAGCACTTGCTTTCCTTTTGAACTAGGCATTGAAATGGAAACTACACCATTCAGGATGTTTCCTTTTTGGTAAACTGGACTGTTTTTTGGCAAGTGCACCCTCCTTAGCTTTTTCTAGTTGTTTCTTTTTTCTGATTTGGAAACCTTATTTCAACCTTCCTTCTCTTCATATTTTTGCCATATCTTCACCCCTTAATCCATTTTGGAAACATTTTCCACATGGGCGCCCTCTTGGCCCACTTACTCATTATCTATTAATTTTATTTATCAAAATTAACTTTAATAAATAAATTTGCCAATTTGTGAGACTTAGGCAAAAATTAATTCTAAGCAAATAGAATTAATACAATTTAATTCCCTTAGGGGTTGATCTTGTCCCCTTTCACCCATGGTACTGGATGAACCAAAATTGGGGACATGACATCCCAAGTCTTAAAAAGGGATTTAGGATGTCATACTAATGAATCCCCCTTGCACATTGTTTCTTGTATAAGGAAAATGTCGGGTCATTTTTTCTCTACTATTTTGAAGAGGCTTGATATTTTAGTGGGGTTCCCCAAACCCCTTACAATGAAGGACTATATTTTCATTTTGGGAACATGGGGGTGGGTTGTAATTCTTTGATAGCCCAATCCAATTTTTTTTCATGTCCTTGTAAGGTTTATGCTACAGCCTTATTTTGTGCATGATGGAGGAATTTTTTCTTATCAATAGTACCCTTCCTTACCCCATCCTTCTATCAAAACCTAAACCTCTTGACAACTAATCTCATGATTAGCTTACATGAATTTTGAAATGAAGGATATAGGAATTCCCTTTGGAATCTTTTGAATATGTAGGTTTGTGATTTTCAAGACAATAATCTTCCCCAATACCAATCACCAAAGAGGAACCATAGTCCACTAGATTTGGAGACTTAATATTTTTATCTCTTCCCCCACAAAGCAAGACTACCAATTAGTTTCCCCCTCTTATTCTTGACTTTTAATTCTAAGAGATAGACTCCCTCCCTAGTCTAGGCCAAATTTATTTATCACGAACTCTAAGGATGGAAGGAGAAGGTTCACCATTTTTAGAAAAAAGACTCACCCTTTGCATTATGTCATATTGAAGATGAATTTTTTGAGTCCCCTCCTTCATTGATGGCCTCTAGTATGTTCACTAGATTATGATGTATTGAACTAGGATTCTCTGCAAACTATCTTGCCTCAATATTTCCCTCAATTGCTCACTCTCTTAAATCATTTGAACTACTAGGAGGCTGAACCAAGTTGATAAGCCTCCTATTCTCCTTCTCTGTTCTTGAAGGATGAGATAGGCTTGAAGTATCCTCAGTACCAAGTTGGAGCGAAAATTTGTCACCGTGTGCAATCTCCTCATTGACCCCTAGACCTTTATCCAAATTTGTATCTGACTTTACCTTTCCCTCTATGAGACAAGGTTTTTTGAATAAGCATGCTTCATGGCCCTCCTTTTGCAAAGTAATTAAATTTTCCACAACATAAACAAATGGCACCTTCAAACCATTAATAGTTCCAACCTTCAAAACTTCATGTGCATTCAACTCTTAGGATTCCTTAGATATTAAGGGAAGTGTTTTTATCATTTCTATTTATCTCCTGGGGAATTCCCCACCTTTATTTTGGCACATTTTCTTCATAAAAGACTACTCGCAATCCTCCACTACATGTCCAAACATATGGCACCTTACACACAAAAACATAGAATTACAATAATCAAGAATTTGTTTAAAAAACTTATCACCAAAATCTACATTGATACTCTCAGCCAACCCCTCTAAGAAATAAATATTCACCAAATCCTTTGCTATAGAACAATATACACTGAACTTATAAGACATATCAATAAATAATGTTTTCCCTACAATATTCCTCAAGTCCCCAAAAAAACTCGTCACTCTAAAGCTCAAGGGGAAGGTCTGGTATTTTAACTCAAATGGCAGCCAAATTTCGCTGCTCACAACGAGGATTGAAACATGGGTGCCAAAATTTCAGATTCAAATGACAAGAGCCCCAAATCCAACAACCACTCGTAACTTTTATAGTGTCTTCTTCATACCTAAATTTAAAACCCAACCAATCCCTTATCATGATATCAAAAGTTGGGCCATAACCTAAAATAGGCCCCCACCAATATTTTACCGGTTCACAAAGTCTTACTTCCAAAATATGCACTCCAAAGAAATGACCAAACAATTGCTTTCATGCATACTCCAAAACTTTATCCACTTGGAGGTCATCCCTGATTGTCATTTTCACCTTATTCTCCCTCCTCTTAACCACTTTTATCTTTTTATTCTACACTTTTCGAAACCCCACCTCCAAATTTCTATCTGACACAATATTCCTAGAGCCTGCTAATGCATTAATGAGATCCATAGAACCTCCAGAAAACCCTTGCACACCCCAAATACTCACAAGAATCCCATGATCCCCAAATCTAAATCTTTGGTAAATCACCACCAACTAAACGAATATGTAATACAAATCTATATGATAAGGATAAAAAATTAGTTGTAGTTTGATTAAATGTTTTTAAAAAATCTTAATTTGTATGATTGACATTTATATCTAGAATTTTCATTCTTTACATGAAAAAAGTTGTTTCAATGTTAATCTATATTTTTTGTAAGTGTTGATTTATAATTTTTATAAATATATTACATGTCCTTCAAAAATATATATGATACAGATAAAATATGAATGGTTTCATAATAGTTGATTAATTGTAGAATAATTTTTTTTTTCCAATAATTTGAAATATATATAAAAAATCATAGTACTTTATAACTCTATGTAACGTAATAATGGATTGGCTGTAAATTGATTATGTTTATTTTCATGATATTCTGATTTTTTCATAATTATTTTTAATTCCTTAATTTATAGTGCTTCATAACTTCAAGTACCAATTTCATACTTGTGTACATATATATTAAAAAAAGTCGAATACACTAAGTGATGGTGTTTTGGAATTATTATTATGATGTAAAATTTTGATGAAGAATACTAAAAACAACAAAAAAAACCATATGAATAGAATACTCAAAATGAGGTATTATTTTTTCTGTAACCAGATCATATATATTTGTATTAAAATAAAGTTGCAACCAAACTATTAATTAGCATGATAATACAAAATGTGTAGCAAAACTAGTTATACTTATCTATTTTTCTTCAAAAAGACATCTATGTTATTGTCTACCTATGCTATCGAAAGAGTATAATTAATTTTGTATTCTAATTAACATGTGAAATGCCTTGCATATTGTCCTATTGGAAATAGGTATTTGCTTGCCATTACCTAACCACGAAATTTCAGAAGGGTCGTGTGCATGATGGACCACAAAATTACCACCAACCTTGGACACATGAGCATCCTCTAATTGGTTTTTTTCTTGATGAGATTCCTATTGTACTCGATCTTCTTTTATCTCTCTTCCCTACTTTATCTCATAGAATCCATTAGAATGGGTAAGTGGAGAACATGAATGGGTTCCTTCCACTACAAGGAAAACACTTTCTAGGGGAGATTTTTGTGGAGGATTTTAGTGTTACAATCTTATGAAAAATTACAAAAAAAATAAGAAAACTCGTATAAATTCTCCATCATTGCTAACAAAGGTTTTGACAGAGTTTGTAACATATGTTCACTATAACTAAAAGAAATTTGGTAGGTAGAGGTTATACCATAGGTTTGTTATGCAATGCACATATTTCCAACATACGCACTGGTGCACCAAAGATACGATGCACTAGTGCATGACAGTAAACCAAGATGCATAAGTGCTTGAAATATATCAATGTCGAGTCAGTACATATATTATGTATTCAACGCCCGGGTGCTAGTTATCCACACAAACACACCAATGCACTTATTTCTCTTGTTTGCCCCATTGCACATATTTTATCAAAAACTGCCTGGTGCTATTGTATACGAATATACATCAATGCCTATATTACCATGCATACCAAAATGTTTTGTACCATTGATGATGTTCGGGTCAACAATGGTGTAGTTGTTATATGTATTGGCACTAGTGTGTTTAATTTAAAAAATGCATCAGTGCTTACAATTTGTCAAAAGCATTTGTTTCTATATTACAATACGCACTGGATTGTTATGTAGCATTGATGATGTTGTTGACAACAAAGATGTTGGTGTCATAAGTATCAAAATCGATGCATTTAATTTTAAAAACGCACGAGTTCTTAAAATATGCTAAAATCACTGGTGCATGTACTACTTTGAACACATGAATATATTGTAATAGTAACATTAACAATATGATTAATTGAAACATTGTTGTTATCATTAAACCAAACGGTGTTTTTATAACACATGTGCACATCAATGTGATTATCTAATTAAAAAACACTAATGTGTAATAGAAATTTAAACACACTATTCACTATTTATGAATGACCTACATGGTTTAGTGAGTTCAAAAAATGCAATACATTGATATGCCCACATTTTAATTAATTGTTTTTTTTAATTTCAATTAATCATAAAAAAATCAAATATTTTATATATAATAATATTGTTTTTTAAATTCTAATTATTGCATTAATGTGTTATACCATCGCATTATACATTTATTCATTATAACAATGTAAATCATCCATATGTTTAATCAATAATGTGTCATTTTACAACATTGGACAATGCAATAGAATAAGAAACCCATTTTATTTATATGAATCAGAAACCCTTTGTCATATAAAATGGGAGAATATAAAGTTTCATGATAATCAAAATGTCAATATGTAATTGTTACACTTATTGGTAATATGTCATCATCCAATTGAGACAATATGTCCATTGCACTAAACAAAATGTCTAATTTTCATAAACAAATATTTCAAAGCATACAACTTGCAATAACATTCAATTATATTTGTCATCATAATTCGCTCTAACTATTGTCATTACTCAAGTTGCTTGCATGCCTCATTTCTTCATCACTTGTAGGCAATATTGTACTTGGGTTATTTGGCCAAATGTTTTGTTTAATGGCTTGATTTTGTTCCTTCTCTTCATTTTCGATATACAAAAATAGAAATAAAATGTAATAAGTGTATCTATATTTATAATATAATATGCATGATTGTGTAAATCAAAACACACACCATAGAAAGAAGTGATTCATAAAAAATACACATTCTTTATAATCTCTCTCCTTACCTTGCTTACCTTGCAACCGTAGTGATGTCTCCTTACTTGATGTAGCCTTTGATCTTCACCTGCAAAACAATATACAACAAACAAGTGGAAATACACAAACACTAGTAATATGCAATATTTATTAATCCAAACTAGTGGTCAAGGAAACTAATTCTAAAGATCTGATGCAAACAATATTTATGGAAAGAGTATATATTATTGTATTAAAACAAGTACAAAGGGAGAGATTACAACCACACCTTGACATTGCAACTTCTTCCAACTAGCCTTTTTCCTCAAAGATCCAACCTTGTCCTACTAGAGAAAGGGAAATTAGCTCTAAGGAAATTTCAACAGCACTTGGATACTCTCTTCTTCCTCCCCCATTCCATTAAGGTAACCTTGCATTTATAGGCCAAAGAAGATAGAATAGTTTGAGGATCTCATGGAGAAGGTTAGGGGATCATCCCAAAGGCTAGGGGTTCAACTACCACCTATGATGATCTGTAGGGATAAATCTCCATGAGAGTTTCGTTTTAGAAGACTCTCCAAACTTCTCTTTTTTCCTTTTAACAACCACCGACGCACCTTGTCAAAGAGCAACATGCGTCAATGAGGGGTGACACATGTTGAATGAAGGAAACTAGGGTCAACGACGCACTTTTTCAATGTGCATAGTGCATCCTCAAGTGTGTAACGCATATTGCAAAGGGGCAAGGCGCGTCATCCTTCCAAAACTAGGAAACTAAAAGGAAAAAACCCCTTCCTAAGTCATTTAGCACTTGGCACTTTAGGGATCGTGGTTAATCCAATGAAACACATTTCATTATCATGGTGATGACGAGATTTTGGTGTGACAGATTTCCCCCCAAAGTATGAAGCTAAAGGAATGAGATAGGTGAAATAATTTGACAAGGGGAAACTAAGGCAAAAAACCATCGGTCGAATTGTTGAACAAGGACTTTACAGTACAATAGACTCTGAGATATATGTCTCAAATAACCCATAACATAGATGTTGACCAATACATTGCAAATCCATGTTAGTACTGACTGAATTAACACAATCATGGCTAATAAGATACAAGCGTAGATCCATGATGAGATAATTACACAACCACAACAAATACAAGAGTGGATCTGTGTGATATGACTCAAAAAATATCCATCGCAACCTTGGTAAGATACATAACAAAAGTACCTCAGGGTATTCATCTCGAACCCAAAATGATATGAATCTAACCATGTGATTACAATGTGTTGAAGTCGAACATGGTAGAAACCACTTGATTACCGGTAAATGATGAAAACCGTTAACAAGTGCGAGGGAAATCATCATTGATGTCAATGATTCCCAAGGTATCATAGTACATGTGAATCAATGAGAAAAGGTCAAACATTCGATGGAATATTCCAATCAGAAGTCAATGATGTAAACTTACTGTTGAAAGCGAGGTAACCTGCCATTGAGGCATACAGGCCCAAGGTACTTAACTAGTTCCTAGGTCTAATCCTTGGATGATGTGTTGAAGTCAACAAGGATAAACCGGTCAAAGGAGGACATGATGCTTCCCTCATCATCGACACGAAATAGGATCAATTATTTTTCTAGAGTAGATTAGACTGAGAGGTGATTTCAGGATTGACTCAAAGGTAAAAGATCGAAAGGAGGATGATTGTAAAGTGTTGACTCAATGGGATAGACCTCCCTTGAACACTTAACGATGCGAAAAATGACAAGGCAACATTGACTCAACGAGGAGAAAACCAAGGCATAACATGATGCATGATTGTTGTATTCTTCAGATGACGCGAAGGAATAACATGACTCGTGGAATGGGCATGACTCGAGGACAAGTTGATTATCCAATTGTTTAAGTAAGATACAGACAAGTGCCATGTTCAATGACGACTATAAGCTGCCATTAATACAGGTAAATACACACTCTTTCCTTATTCCCCATCATGATTGATGAGTACCTCTTTGTTTATTAGCGAGCTTGAGGAGGATAACAGGTGCTTGGTATAGCTCATCCTTTGGACGGGTCCAATATCACATGTTTTACGAACCTAAGAAAGGAGGGGTTCGTCCCTATAAGGGTCCTTCAATGTTGAATTTTAGCGAGTCCATAGAAGGTAAACTCGGTGTCATTTCATGCTTAGAGTCTGAAAAGACTAAAGAAAATTCCAAGGTGTACTTTTTTGTAGATTTAGTCTCCTCACCGGAAAAAGGATAAAACAATTTGAGAGAGAACTCTTCTAATCATGATTGACTAGAGTATTCTTTTTTTGTAAATAGTCCAGTTGGTCCGAAAAAGGGGTAAACTATCACCGGAAAGACGACCTTTCTAATACTATTACAAGCATGAAAGAATTAAGTTCGCTTGGCGATATTTTCCTATTTAGGGAGTATGAAAAGAGATTAAATAAAACTCCATGGGGATTCCTTTTTCGTAACGGTTTTACGAGCCCGAAAAAGTGATAAAAGTGTACTCGGTAACGTATTCTCATGTGTTTACAAGCATGAGAATGAACAAATATTGAGCTCGAACCCGTTTTACTAGGTTTTTAACGAGCACTATCATGGTGTAAGGAGCACTCGGAAGCTTTTTCATGTTTAATAAGGAGTATGAAAAAGTCAAAAACAAACTCTTCCATAGTCAATTGTCATTAAACTTAACCTGGATCTCCATGACAAGTGTTAAAACCATGTTTGACTCGAAATAATGATAAAAAATAACTACATTGGTAAAAATAACTTGAAATAATGAAATAAAATATTAAAATATTTTATTTCAAACATATAAAAGAGGTAAAAAGTAAAATATTGTTACCATTGTGATTTTTACCAACTAAGTGTGAGTGAAGGAGTCTTTTCTAGTGCAAACTTGTCGTGAATATTGTGGGAGTATCAGGCATCCATTCCCTGTTCCGTCAGATCCAGGTAATCACTCTCCTCATGCTCTTCATTAAAATGCTTGATTTTGCATTTTTCATGCCATTTTTGGGTTTTTATGGGTTGTTTTAAGAGGGGTAAATGTGTTCCCTGGCTGACACACTTTCCCCTTTTAGAAATGTGTCATCCAAGGAGCTATGCTCATCCCGAAGGAAAGACTGCGTCGTCGATGCCCTGTGGACAAATCCGATGTCCGTCGGCGTAGGAACGGCTCCAAAAAATAAAAATAAGGCAAATGGTTGGGATTTTCCACTTGGAACTTATTCTAATGCCTCCCTAATGACTATTTTTGCGGGTTTAATCCATCAAAATGGTGCAATGGAAAGAAAGGGAGCATGAATTAGAGGATGCCCAAGCAGCCAGTGATCCAAATGTCATGTTGGCTTTGAGAGAGTGTGGGATCTTGAAATTCTTTCAAATTCCCGAAATGAGGGCCCAAGTTCACCTACTAAACCATTTAATATGAATGTGGGACCCTAATAAACAATATTTCCAATTTGGGACTCATATCCTCACCTTGGAAGTGGAAGACATATACTTCATCACAGGGATTTCAAGACGAGGAGCTCCTATTTCACTTTCAGGACCCAGGGGTGGTGAGATGACCATTGATGAACTTGTTGATCAGTATTGCACCCTCGAGACTCGAACACAAGGTGGAAATATTGTCATCAAGCATGTACGGGACCGTCCGTTGAGGACCGTTTTGTTCACTATCGAGAGGGTAGCGGGCAATAGAGCCCCTCATCAGACTACAAGGGCTCACATGCTCTATGATATCGAGTGCATGGCTCCCACAGTTTTCAATTGGTGTGAGGGTGTCTTGGTAAACTTGAAAGAAAAATTGACGAAGTGTAGGAGAGGGAAGTTAAAACAATTTGGCTATGGATCGATCATAGTGTCCTTCTTCTTAGAGTGGATACCTCACCCTCGTCCGCATATGTTGAGGTGGGTAGAGGTGATGGCTCGCCATGGTGGTGGTGAACCCATTATCACTTGTGGGCCCACATTTTTCGGATGGTTGCGCAATCAACTGCTTATGGTGGAAGACTACGCATATGCAGGCATGGATTTCCGGGGAGATCCAAATCTAGCGCTCCCAAACGGAGAGTAGAGGAGTGATCTAGGTAAGAAGGAATTTATTTTTATCGTTTTAAGTTTCTATGCATTTTATCATATTTCATTTTTTGTTGTACTGATACCTCATGTACTTCTTCACAGATGTTGGGCCTTCAAGACCAGTTGGATCTTCACCTATCAAAAGGAGAGGAGTAGTCAGGGAGATAGCGGCAGTTAACCGAGAGGATGTAGAGGAGCTTGATGAGATCGACGAGAACCTCCATAGACTGACCGTGGACATTCCTGATATCTCCATAGATGAATTTCCATGGAACTATCAACGTCGTACAACTGGGGTTTCTGGTCATTTTGGTCGGCTACTCCACCGGGTGGCAAGGGCCGTCATACGTTATCATGAGCACCACTGGCGATATCATGTACATACATTGATGTACTGAAAGCCATGAGCTTCATATTTTATCATGATGATATACTGAAACATATGAGCTTCATATTTTTGTCTCAATACTTTTCATGAAACTTTTATCATAATTAATATAAAATCTATTTTTGTGTTTTTATATTATATAATGTGTCTATGGTGAATATAAATATCATAGGGACTGCTTATTTATGCAAAAATGATTTACATGTTCCAGTAGTGAAATTTCTAAGAATGTGAGATATACCAATTTATAATAAAATTGGCTAGTGAATCGGCAACCGTATTCATGTGTCTGGGGATGCGTTGGTATTGAACAAATTAAAACAATCTAACCAGGAGACGTACGCATCGTCAAATATGGAGTAGTGTAGGATTGTGAATGGAATAGACTCAGTTTATTTGAGAGACAACGAGCTGAAAATCCAAATAGACAATCATGTGGTCTACACCATAGGAAGAGGCGTTGGTTAATAATCCAATTACCGCATGATACTCAGTGGAATTATTGGTTGGAGAACCAAGGAAAAAACTCCAGAACTAATGGGTTCACCGACACGGGAATAGAGTACCCATGCTGTCGAAGAAAGGTTTCGAGTATGCCAGCTATACCCATCCTCAAATCCATAATAGGTTTCCATCTGCACATTCAAGCAAAACATGGTATATGAAGCCGCTATGCAAATGAGACCCTAACCTATAAAGGAAAAATTCACACACAGTATACACAAAATCTACAAGGCACTTATGCAAAATTTACCTAAGAATAGTACCTCTTGAGGTAGATCCCATTTCTAGGCTCCCCCAAGGGTATCCCATCATAATCAACTAACTCGTAGGCCCCTTTTTCTAAAACATGTTTCACGATGTAGGGCACATGCGACATGGACTCGAACTTACCTACCCCCAATTTATCATTGTTTTTTTCATATGTCAAGACTAGGTCGCCTTCGTTGAAGATGCGAGGTTCGACGGATTTATCGTACTGGGATTTGATGCACTTCCTATGTGCTTCATTAGTGAGAGCAGCATCACGACGGGTTTCGTCCAGTTTGGATAAATATAGGAAGCGTTCATCTTCAGTCGCGATGTTTGGAAAGAGTTAGATGGCTAGTTTTAAAGACGGGATCTCGCACTCTATAGGAAATATTGCTTCCATTCCGTATACCAATTCCAAAGGTGTGAATCTGGTAGTAGTTTTAACAGAGGTTCTATATGCCCAAAGGGATGAAAAGAGCATTAAGTGCCAATTTGATCTATGGGATCCTACTGTGCATTGTATAATGGTTTTCAAGAGCTTATTTATGGCCTCTACTTGACCATTCGCTTGGGGGTAGTAGGGGGTTGAGTGTTCATGGTGAAATCCAAGTTTCGCACTCAATTTATTTACCATTTGGTTCTGGAAATGTGAGCCATGGTAAGTGAAAATGGGTAGTGGAACCAAGAACCTAGCAATAACATAATTGAACATGAAGAGTTTTGTCATCTTCTTTATATGTAGTCATATCCTCGAGCCATTTTGTGAAGTAATCAACAACTACATTAGCATAGCCATGCCCCCCGGCTAAGGTAGGCTTACAGTGAATGAAATCTATGCCCCATTTCGCAAAGGGGTCGATGGCAATAACTGGGTGTAAAGGGGCAGGATGAGTGTGCTTTTTGGAATGAAAAAAACTAGCAGGGAGGACACCTCTTAACGGCTTCCATGCAATCTTTAAAAATGGATGGCCAGAATTATCCAATGTGTAAGATCTTTTGGGCTGTAGCCATCCCAGAGAGGTGACCACCACATTCCCCTGAGTGGCAGTCATTCAAAACACGCTCGGCCTCCTTGTGAGTCAAACATCGTCGTAAGATCGAATCAATCCACAGCGATATAGGGTGTCACCAATGATTAGGTAATATTTGGCATGATGGTGGATACGACAACGTTCATCATGGGATAAGTGAGGCTCAAAGGTTGTGTTTGGAGATACAAGGTGATATCTTTGTACCATGGATCAGAGGTATTGATCAGGAACAATGACTCATCAGGAAGAGAGTCAATGGGATCATATTATTGATCAATACGGGGAAGATCGCAAATTAGCTCCTTGAATACTAATGGATTTTTAGATTTTGCCTTTTCAAACTGTAATCAAATTATTGAAGAATCACTATCCAATGTGAATATTTCCCCCCAGTACTTCACGAGTTTAGACGTAGTACATAGGGTTTGAATCGGCGATGATAGTAGTTGTACAGAGGAAAATGTAATGACAGAAATTATGGATGGCGATGGCATCTGCCAACGCCAACACCAACTTCTCGACATGTGAATAATGAGTTTCAGAGTCAATAAGACCCTTGCTAAGGTAATAAATCACATGTTCTTACGCGTTGTTATCTTCCTGCACTAAAACCATACTAATAGTCGAGGTATAGGCAGCAAGATAAAGGATATAATCCTTGGTATAATTAGGTGGTTGTAACACAGGTGCATGGGTAATGGTGTGCTTGACATTGTCAAATTTACTTTGAGCATAGTCGTCCCAAACAAAAGGGACATCGTTTTTTAACAACCGCATATAACACTGTGTCTTTTCCACATAATTACACACAAAGCAGCGCAAGTAGTTTTCCTTCCCCTACAAACTTTGAAGTTCGGTGATGTTTGTGCGTGGAGGTAGGGCTAGAATAGCCTCTACCTTTAGGGGATTGATACAAATCCCATATTTTGAGACGAAGAATCCAAGAAGATGTCCAGAATCCATGCAAAATATGCACTTGTGAGGATTTAGGTGGATGTTATAGCGTCGACATCTGAGGAAAACAACCGTCAAATGATCGATATGAAACTCACGATGATTTGAATGAGCTGGAAAATCATAGAGTTATGGATCCATGAAATCCTTAATATCGTGAAAGGCGTATGAAATGGCCCACTGGAATGTAGCACCAACATTTTTAAGGCCAAAAGGTAATTTGCAGTATGAAAATGTACCCCATGGGAAAATGAACGTGGCCTTGTGTTGGTCTTCTGGGTGGATCTCAATCTGATTGTATCCAGAAAAGCCATCCATAAATGAGAAGATGACACTACCGGCACAGTTGTCAATGATTTGTTCAATAAATATGGTAGGGAGCATGATTGATTTGGTTGATTGGGACATTCCCCCATCGCTGGTAGAACTGGCTCTTTGTTACCTTCACTAGTCAGTTGGTCTATGGACCCCATTGTCACCATTAATTGTGCTTTTGGAAGGCCCAATTACATTTGAGAGGAAGGACATTAGGTCTTTTAGGGAATTTTAACTTATTTTCTTTTTAAATACAAGTTCACTAACTCTTAATTAAAAAGAACCTAGACGTGGGAACTCTTGCACTAAACCGAATTTGGACATATCACTCACTTGTTGCACCATACTGCATATTTTGTGGTGGGCATATTTTTGCATTTGTTCAATTGTGTTTAATTCCACCATCACTCTCACTTGACACTAAGATTTTACCATTGAGGAACAAAACAACCTTCTAAGGCATTCCTGAATATTGCAAGGCCTATCCCCTCTCTATCGAGGGGTTTTTTTCACCTTCTCCATGTGGTTCACATGGAAGATACTCTTATTGGGGCTGCTCCTAGGCCACATTGATAGGATCATCAAGGAGAGGCCACTCCTTGCTCGGTTCATTTTCTCCTCTCGGAGAGAGTGTTGATCCTTTTTCCTCATCCACTGCTATAATATTTCACCTTTATTTGCTCCCCTCAGAGGGAAATTAGATACCTTCGCATCCCCTCCTCTTGGAAGAGTTCGTCCTTTTAATTCTCCTCTCAAAGATCCCTTGTATCACTTTGATCCCTCCTCTCTCGTAGGAGGGCACTCATTATTTTCAAAACCACCTTTGTCTCCACCTCACACAAACTACACACATGACACAATGGCAGGACAAAATCATACCCTACCTTTTATGGCTAGCCTAAATATCCCAGATTTGGCCAAATAGATCAATGACTCGATTGCACATGATCCAATATGGCTAGCTATTCCAGATAAACTTCCCTCTGACATTCCCAAATTTGACGGGAAGCAAGGGGACGATCCTGCCAACCATGTAATGTCCTTCCACCTATGGTGTTCCTCCAATAGCATAGTGGAGGATTTAGTGAGGCTTTGCCTCTTTCAACGCACCCTCACCAGAACGGAAGCCAAATGGTACGTGAACTTACCAATATCGGCCCATGCCACCTTTGCAACATTGGCCACTGCATTCCTCACATACTTCCATATTTCGATTTTCCATGACCTTGGTCTCGAAATTATCACATAGTTTCGGTAAAATAAATCCATCCACATCACATACCATATCCATATGAGTGACGTAAATGCCAGAAATTATGTAAGATCGAAATACAACTACCATTCTTGTTGGATTAGTTCATCAAATCACTCCAACCAACTATTGCAAAAAATGTCACTACATCCATGCCACAAAATGGGGAATATGCCATCCTAAAGGCCCAACATTTTGATCTTATCTATGCACAATCCAAATACCTTTACACTATCCTCCTTGATTCCCCTCAGCATCGGTCATTGGATCCTACACTTGTGGGTTCATCACACTCATCAGATGGGATTATTAGGTCCATTTCCCACCAAGGAAAGGTTCCTCCTCCTCCTCCTACACCATTCAATATGGCCCCACAATACCCACCCATGCCACCTATGTCACCCCCCTTGCTCCTGTACCAACTCCTCCAATTGGTCAGTTACAGTATGGTCCCTATAGTCCTACTTATATGAATGTTAGCCAGGAAGAAATGGTACCTCCACCACAAATGGCACAAGCCATTCCTACGTCCGCATCTTATGGAGCACAAAATGAATTTATCCCACCACCAGGGTATAACCCTTACTACCCGTTTCCATGCCCGACTGGTCAAACCCCCACACCTCACATTGGGGTTAACCTTGTTCAACCCTCTTTCACATAACAAGCTTAATAGTTTAAGAGGTTTAACACCAAAAATATTCCAAATTCTCAAAATGAGAGGAATAAGAAGGGGAAGAACAAACAAAACCAACAGTAGGGGAAAGAGGGAGACCCCCCTCCCCAGCAAAAACAGAACCTAGGTAACTATAACGTGGGGACAAACAACCCCCCCCAGACAAGGGAAGAATTCCAACCTGAGGACCAATTACTCTTGCTCCATTTGTGGATAATATGGTCATTACACTCACCACTTCCCTCTTATCTTGAACTCCCAATGGTTGGTGGAAGCTAAGAAGAAGACAATGTTAAATCCTCCTCAAGTCCTCAATCCTCCCTAACCCCAAACCATTGTCTTACAATAACCCTTCGCCAATCAAGGGGTCATTATGCAACAATAGGATCCCCACCCCTCCGACGATGGCTTCTTCCAAAACATATATACGATGGATGTTAACCTTTAGACTCAAGCCAAAGGTTATGATAGGCCTGAATCCCCCGAAGTGGAAGATGTCCTTATCCCCTTGCAGGTCCCTTTGCAAATAACACACCCAAGTAATGAATGGATCCCACAGATCCTCAAATTTCTTCTTCAGCACACACCTAATAACCCCCTTATGAAAGCCTCCCACAATTACAGTGTTGTGGATGGCTTGGCTCAATCACTTGCCACAATGTCCACATTAGAGGTGTTGAAATCATTCCCAACCCAACAAAAGGCATTAATCAATGCAACACTGTTGACCCTTCCAACTCGTGCCTCATGACCTTTGTGATAACAGCATTTAGTGCAGGGACATGTCTACACTAATTTAACTATCTTCCTAAGGAATGGTGAGTTCCTACGTCAGTAACTTGAAAAGATTATTACAAATTTCCAAAAGATCTATATCTATTCATCAATCCAGACAAACACATTTAAGATCTAAAGCCATCCAAGAATTAAATTCATACAAGATAAACCAAATTTAAACTCATAGATGGTAGAAACTTGAATCTATTCATAGTAGAACAATGGAGAAATACATCCTTACCATGGCATTAGCTATGAATCCTTCCTCCATTGACATGAGATTCCTTTCCTTCACCCTTTCTTTTGAAGAGTTTGAGCTCTTTCTCCTCCTTCAGAATCTTTCCAGCATTCCTTTGCTCTTCCTTTGTGTGCCTTTACCATGCCCCAAAGCCTTTCTTATATAGAATTGAGAAATGTGCCTTAGGCTTCTCTTTTGAGTGTGGGATAATCCATTTTCCTCAATTTAGATTATTTTAACTTGAAAACCCACTTTCCATAGTTTTTAGGCTTTTTGCACCATTTAGAATGATTTTAAGCACAATTAATGCATTTTAATGCATTACTTAGAGAGGATTCATCTCTGCATGAACTTGTGTCATGTCTTGCTGCTGCAGGTGCATGGTAAAAATGTGCTTCTTCCGTCACTTGACTAAGGGTGTTAATTTTATTGTTAACACTTTGATCTCGACAAATGTGAACTGCGACTACCCTCCTTAGTCGCATTTCAAGTCCCCGTCATGGTAAAAAACATTATGATTCATTGATGTATCATTAAAGAAGGCACATCCAATTGTGTCATGTCCTCTAATGTTTGGAAATGATTGGGATCACCTGAGATCTTTCCCTTTTCTATCTCTCTCTGTGCATATGATGGGATGCCATCCCAACCTAGAGGATTGTACCAAAATGTCCCCATCGAGCTGGGGGGGAATGGTCATAATCGATATTGAGGTAGTTGATGCTCCACTCGACTACAAAATCCTCTTGGGGCATAGTTACATGTACTCCATGAAGGCAGTCGCCTCCTTAGTCTTTCATATCATGATGTTTCCCTTAAATGGGAATATTGCCACACACGACCATCTTAACTATTATGATCCCAATTCCACTATCACCGGAACAAATAAACCCCCCCATGTTGATATTATCCTCGACATGTATAAGGACTCTAATTTTCTAGGGGTGTACTTTGGTCCACCATTGGAAATCCCTGCATCTACCAATGGCCTGATGTGTATTATTTTCACCACTAAAAAATGGGCCCACCTCCCCCTCAACACCGTCATCAGCACCACCACTGAGCCATGGCATTGAACAAATGTTGAGTCCATCAGTACCTCCTATTTTCCAAATACCATTCTTGTACCCACCCACAGGCGTGCAAGGGATGTTGGTTAAGGCTTAGTTGACTCTAACTAGCCTCACTTTGGGTATTATGGTATGGTACCTTACATCACCCTATCTAGAATTGGATTATAAACTAGTATCCCACTATGATTTTGTCCCTATTTCAGCTGTTACACCTTCTAGGACAATTACATTATCCGTACCTCTAGTTGGACCTATGATATCCACAAATAAACCACCACTAGTAGTCACTAATACCACCAGTGGGGACATCAAACAACCTAAGTTGAAAGACCCCCTCCTATCTGACCCTTCACCCATTTCCTCGGGGTCCACTTAGCCTAAAGCAAGGGGCATCAACCAACAATGGTTAAATGCCCCAGTAATGACCAATACTCCCACATAGAGAGTCACTCCACCATGTGGCTTTGGTGGGCAATAAGTCCATGTGTCAAATTTCTGAGCTCAACACCCTTGTTATTTTGACACATGCTCCACTAACAGTAGCAGTGTACACCTCATCTTCTCCTACACCTAACTCCAAATCATTGTGTATGAATCATGCATGTGTGATATGTTCCAAGGTTTCAACGCAAGAGGAGCGGAGCCGTTCAACCACTCTCTGTGAAAATTATTTCAGCAGCCACTTGGTTTTTGAACTCGAAGCCTATCCACCCCCTTTCTAGGAATAAAACTTTGGGAAAATCCTCCATGACCTGCCTCTAGGTTAATTCAACCCATCTCCTCACCACCTCTTCAAAGAACCACCTTCCACAGAATTTCCCAATCAGCATCCTACTAGTAAACTTAGTGATCTCCATAACCGATATATCCATTCCTACTACCAACTCAAGGCTGGATTCTTTGTTTGAAATAACCTTCTTCTTCTTCTTCCCTACAACACCACAACTTTGCTTTACTATAGATGCCTCCAATTCCTCTATCTTCAACCCGCTTCCAATAAAACCTGCCCCTTTCGGATTTGAACCAAATGAAGGAAATCCCTCGACAAATCCAGGCGGTGATATTCTAAGTCCATCAACCTTCGTGGGAGGTCTGATCCCACTACCATACTCATCATGAAGAAAGGAGGGCCTTAATGGGTATGCATGCAAGCCCTAGTGGCTAAGGTTGGGATTCATACCTACGACAGATGTTGTCGTCACACCATGATCAGAAATAATCTCATCCACCCACCCACACGAATGATTTCCAGAATTGATGTCATCTACCCATGCCCCCCGCCTTCTCTTGATGTTCTCTTGGATTCAAAGCTTCCAAACTGACATGTTCCATGAAGGATCTGAACCGTGCGAATAAGCTATCATCTGAAAACCCCACCTGTCGCATAACAATGGTTTCAAGGCCCCAACTACCTCTTGGCTCACACAACACCCTAGATTGCTCTTAATATGATTTGACTTCATCATTTGAACAGAAAATGTTGACGCTCCACCTCGAGTCATCCGAATAATCAACCAGTTGTCTGTAGAATTCCTTCATAGATGACTGGATACACCCAACAACAACCAAAAACCCTAGCTTGATTTCCTCAAAACCCTAGACCCCTTATTCCCCACATCCTGGTCGTGTGAGACATGAAATATTGGAATTAATCATTGCATTGAATTCATTCAGATAAATATTATGTTCTATATCATAATGAATTACCTTTATTTGTACAGTAAATTAATTGAAGGAATTGTCAAAGAATTTAATTATGTATTGTGCATGAATAGGTATGGAATGCAGTCTCCATATTTCTACCTGAAAATTTATATGTTGATAACCAGTTTTAGTTATTTAGTTTCTATATGAAACTAATGGATGGAATGTTTTTGAAGTACTTGATCTCTTTGTGTTATTTTCACATTTTATGCAGAATGATGTGCTATGTTTCAGTTATTACTTCTAATTATGATTTTTTTTAACAGAAATAGGGTATTAGTATATGTATTCTGAAAAGGATGTGCACAGCCATTCATTACAAAAAGAGGAGTATTTCTTCAGAAAGAGGGAGCTGAATATAGCAAACAGTTATGCCTATCTTGGCTATGAAATTCTAATTTTGGTGCTTCCTATGCTTTTCCATAGAGGAAGTGGGATAAACCCTTACAAATTGAGAATTTAGTAATGTGCAGAAAACATTCAAAACTGGAGCAAAAAGAAAGAACCTACAGAGAAGAGAAGAAGTTATCCATAATTATGTTTCTGCACAGAGGAAGCATTAGTCATTTATTGATTCACAGTGGGAGCTTCCTGAAAATGGATGCATTGAGTCTTCCTAGTTATGCTTGAAACATCTTCCTTGATAATATCAACCTTTTCCATTAACTTGAATAGATTTCTCTCTAAATCATCAATTATGGAATCTTGACAGGAGAGTTGTTGTGAGTTATACCTGACTTCGGAGGCGATTTCGCTATTATGCTTGATACTGGTGCAAATTGCTTCATAATCCCTACAGAGATGAAACTTGATGTCTTCATTGGTAAGATTCAGAGCCGCAAGACCTTCTTTCACGGTGTTCATGGAACTGCAAAGGGGAGCAGGATGAGGGGAAGTTTGAAAGAACTATCGCCGGAGGGGTCAGGGCCACAATCCAGGGGCTCGAAAATGGAGAGGATGTCAAACGCAGACGGGAGCAGGAGAGCAGTGGGGAGAGAACAAGCCATTGCAAAGGTTTAAACCCGAAGGAAGAAGGGAGGAGTTAAGGCCGACTCGCTTGAGCTGACAGGAAGTGGGCAAGCCATGTGATGGGTACGTGATAGGCCGTGTGCCTTCAGTAGGAGCGCGGGAGTGGGGCAGTCCAAGAGAAGTCTGAAAAATCCAAAGAGGGGGGGACAATGCAAGGTGAGGGGGTTAGGGAATAAACAAAGAACCATCTTTTTCATTATTATAGAGGATTTGGCTTATGGCTAAGGTGGCTCCCTTGTTGGCAACTTCACCAGCAGCATAATTGTTCCCTCTGAGAATGTGGAAGTAGAGAATGTCTTGAGGGAGGGTGAGGATACTGATTCTTCTTTGAATTATGTGGCTTTTTTATCCTTTTGTTTTTGTCCATGATCTCATTCTTTGTATGACATGCCTTGAATCGCCAAAGACCTTAAGTTTGCTGACGTTGAGAGAAGCGACAATTTCCAGGGAGTGGAGCTAGGCGAGCCATTCTGCTTCATTGTTTGTTTTCTTTCCTAGTCCCTAAGAAAAGGAAGTGACTTTGTTTCCTCCTGGATCAAAGATGATCCCACCCGCACCTGCCTCCCCAAACTTCTAATTATGAGTTAATAATTGAAATGAATTCTAAAGGATTTTGGTTTATTAATTGGGTGGAATACGAAGCTTATGCTTTGGATATTCCTATTGAATTCTTATATATCTATTCGTGAACAATCCTACACATGAATGAGTGTGATGAATACATTTCCCTGTGAAAAGTCATTGATTCCATTTAATGGAATTATTTCCTAAAATTATTTAGGTGTTAGAATTGTTCATGTGGGTATGTTCAATTATCTAGTAAATTATTTCTAAGGTAATTTTGCACTGTTATTTTATTTTATCCGTGGAAGCTAGACTTGGGTATGTGAGCCTTAAGTTCTAATGCTAAATCCCGAAGCCGAATGGTTGGTTTCCTAATGCAATTATAAATGATTTAAGTTATAGCTTCCAGATTGAGGGAAGGTGTTTGTATGATTTGTTTATTCATATCAATTTTCATGTCTTAGCCTGTTTTCTTTATTGAATTAGGCCAATTTCCAAGGAGGAGTTGGAAAGTGACTTCCATATTTATATAAAAATTTAAGAGCTATAGTAAATGCTATCACCTTGCATGCAAAAGTTGTTGAGTATGTGTTAGGGTTGTAGTATGTGTTAAGGTCATAACGAGGTACGTTACAATATCATTGTTATTATTCATTTAACCTTGATGATGAAAAAAAAATCACTTGAAACATGATTTGAAACATGATAATGAAATACATTGACAAAAATTCAATTGAAACATGATATTGAAATACATTTACCAATATGAAGTTTTTCATTATAGATACTTTATTAAGCATCACTTGATAGTGAAATACATTTACCAATATAAACATATTATTTTTCATTATAGATATTTTACTAAGCATAGACATATTGTAGGTCCGATGGAGTGGTGCAACGACACCTATGGTGGGTGGGGGCCATAAGTCTCGAGATCCATTCTTGTACCCTTGATTCCTAAGGAGAATAGCAAGGTAGTGTAAAAAAAAACATAGACATACTATGACTTCTGATTAAAGTTAAAACTTCACAACATATATAGTAAAAGAATAATAAATTTACTTAATAGGACTCAATAATAAATCATCATTGAGTAGAACCAAATAAAGGTTAAAGGAACCTACACTTATAACTTTTATAAATGAACACCACCCAATGAGAACTATGATGTATACACTAATATAATAATTATTAAAAGTCCCATTTCTTAATCCATGGCCTCTTTGCTTAATTACTAAAAAGACAAAATATGATTTGATGCACTTGGATCAAGGAAAAAACTTACACTTCTCACTTAAAGAGATAATGAATCCGATTAACATTACTTGACACTTTAATAATCTAAAAAAAATTATTACTTAGATTAAATTTTAAAACACCATCCATTCACGTAATTCTCAATTCAATTAAAATAAAAAATAACATTATCTTTTGATATTATAAGGTAACTAAATGGATATACGATTTTTGTCATGCTAGCCACGAATAAAATTTTAATAGATATAAAGAAAATTTCAAAATTGAATATCTGAATATGAATGTTTAGCTGATGATGGTTAAATGATTGGATATCGGAGCTTTATTTGTGTATTCGTAATAGAATTGTCATTATTTACTTTAAAAAATGATGTTTCGAAGTTGATTGATATTTATAGTTAGAATTAATTAATTAATTTTAGATTGTAGTTTACTTGGTGAGTGAAGGAGGTCCAAGGTATTTAGAAAGTATGAGGTGGGGTGGGATTCAATTTCTCCATATTCTAATATATTTTGAAGGAAGGAAAAAAAAAAAAAAAATATATATATATATATATATATATATATATATATATATATATCTTTAGTAACATGAAGAAAAAAAGTGATTTCGACGTTAATAAATATCTATATTTTTATGCGAGTGTTAAGTTATAATTTTATAATTTATATAATTATATTATGTAATTTAATTTTTTTGTTTTTTAAATTATTTTTTATTATTAAAAATATAAAACATTTTATTTAAATGTAATTGTACATTATATATAAATTTTAAAAAAATACATTTTTAATCTTTTACATTTTCCCCAAAAATATGGTTTTGTTTAAGTATCCAATTTCTTCATTCAACTTCTCATGTATCGTTCCACCTAATCCATAAATGTTTATGCATTTTTTCGAATATGGTTTTATTTAAACATCCACTTTCTTTGTTCAACTTCTCGTATATTGCTCCACTTGATCCATGAATAATAATTATGCATTTTTTCAATTATCCAACGAGTTTTTTAAACCTCAAAAAATTATTTACTTAATTATAATTTTCTTCAAAATTTTGAAAAAATAGAAACTTTAAAGTGAAAATAGCAGGTGTTGTCTAGACTCTATCAAAGAGTCCTATCTTGTTTCCCCTAGATGCATGTAAGGACGAGCACATGCGACTCGATTGCAATCTCTCACAATCTTCCTACATTTGGGTTTCAAATGGCGGTGCGGCGGTGCGGTGATGGCGATATCCAGACTAGGGTTTCAGATGGAATAGGGTTTGCGGTGCTCTGATGGAGGTGGAATACCGTGTGGTCGTTTTACCAGCTGGGAAATGAGTAAGTTTTTCTAGACTGTGAATAGGACCGGCCGCTGCGGACAGAGTTTTTTACACTTAATTTGATATTCCTGTGTTTTTATTCGGTGGCAAATGATTGGGCTTATTTCACGGATATGAATCTAGCAATCTTTCTGGGGATTCTCTGTTTGGCGCTTTTGGTCTGAACTGTGATTGTGCCGGTCCTTGCTGGGGTTAAACAGCATTTCCCTGGACGTTGTCGTGGACCGCTGTGTTTTTATGTGGGTTGTGGAACTGGTTTTCATCTTTTTACGGGCGGTTTTTACCTGGGGTGGACCACAGGCTTCTTGGGACGGTCCCCTGTCTGATAGCTCCTGTTTCCCCAAATAGCACTTGTCAGGGTCTGCTTTTGGAAGCAACCGTCTTGCCTGGCGCTGTGCATCTGGGATTACCTGCTGTTACGTGGTAGATATGGAGGGTCCGGATCTCAACATGTCGGCTGGCAATAATATGAACGCCTCTGATTATATGATTGAAGAGGTAGGCCTGTTCAAATCTGACTCCTTCTTTAGGAACCAGCTCCGTGGAAAACGGACCCTGAACCCTGGTGGAAGACAGGTGGCACACAAGGGAAAAACACCAAAGAGACACCTGGACATGGGTGCGCCACATGGAGATGCCATGGGCTCGGACCCATCGGTTGGCAGTGGTAGGGTTCGCCCAGAGCGGGCTGGTGGTGATAGGCATGGTTCGTCGTCTAGAGCAAACAACAGGCTTGCAGGCAAATATTTTAACAAACCGGGGGAGACACATCTTACGGTGGGTCGAGATATTGGTTTGGAGGAAGCTGTGGAATGCAACATGACCGTTCTGGTTGGCAAGTTTTCATACCATGCCATGAATAAGCATAATATCGTCAAATGGGTTGAAGAGACATGGAACCCCATACTGGAATACACTCCCCAGGTATTTGCCTTGACATGTGGCTGGTATGGTTTTAAATTTCATGAGGAAGCACACAGTACTCGAATTCTTGCGGGTCTTTGGCTCTATGGAACCGGGAGTCTCATGCTGCAAAAATGGCATACGGACTTCAATCCGGTCTCGGCATCTGTTCGTCTCAGACATCTATGGGTGCTATTGCCGGGTCTTCCACTGGCATTGTGGAACCGTGGGGCTTTTGAGGCCATTGGCAACCGGCTGGGTCGTTTTTTACATGTGGAGGAGGAACACCTGAACGGCTTTGACAGGCGAATGGGGAGGATGCTGGTTGAGGTTGATGTTTCCCTTGGTTTGATTGATGTTCTGCACATCAGTTGGCGTGGTCATCAGTTGGCTCAAGTCATAGATTACTGGGGCATACCCTTCCGTTGTTCGAACTGCAAAGCGGTGGGACATCTTTGGAGACAATGCAGGGCTCCTGCTTCTTCCGGCTTTCTCAGGGAGAGGGATCCTCTCTGGTCGTCCGACAAGGGCAGTGATTTGGAGATGGATGCGACAGGCGCACTTGATGGTTTTTCAAACCGGGTTCCCAACCCCCTCACACCTGGCTCAGCATTATTCCGTAAGTTGGAACTACAGGACCCCCATTTTTTCCATTCATTAAATGAAATGGATATTTCTTTCATAAATAACTTAGATATAAACCATGGCAATAATGGAAATTATGTGGGTCGTGATCAAAACAAAGGTTATGTTTCCACCGGTACTGATAGCACCTCAAATGACAATTCTGTATATGATGACCCGATTATTGAGCCTGAACTGATGGAGAGGTTACAAAAACTTAGCCCGGATGAACCTATTCATGCTACCTTGGATAATCCTGTGAATTCTCCCTCGGCAACTCTGCCGGTTCCCAACTCATTGGCATTGGACAGTATAAGCAATAATGTGGTCGCGGAGCTGGGCTGTGGGGATGTGGAGAATGACCCAGCCTGTATTAAACTCTAATGCCATATTGGTTGGGGGGTTGGGGACGGATAATCTGAACCCGGTGATTATGACGGGCGGGGTCGCCTTGGTGACAGATAGGCCCGGTGATGATCCTATTAACATTCCGGATGCGGGTGGGAATGCCATGCTTATCCCATCATATTCCGATATGGTGAAGAAAATCCCTATCCATACATATTTTAAGAATAGGATTGTGGACCCTGTGGACCTTACTAGGGTCGGTGAGGACCCATTAGCATTGAAGGACCCTACTCCGACGGAGGGGGATTGTAAAATACCTACTGGTAATATACCTGTGTCCACTGGGGACATAAGTGTTCTTAAGGGGGCCCATAGGGGTGGACTTGCACAAGATTTTTCGCCTATAAAAACTCGAAGTGCCAGAAAAAACAAGAAGGCCACTCTTGGGGGGACAGAGGTGGACCTTGATAAGACTCTTTCCCCCATTTCTACTGAATCCCGGGCTCTTAGAGGAATGAAAGCCCTTGCAAGGGTTAGGAAATGATCTTTCTCTCTCTAAATATCAGAGGGGTGGGGGGCCTGCCCAAGCAACTGGCCCTCAAACGAATCTTAGAAATTGTTAAACCTGATCTAGTACTCTTACAGGAAACTATGGTTAGCGGGGAAAAAGCACGTATATTTTTTAATAAAGTCAAGCCGGGATGGATGTATTGTTCTGTGGATGCGGCTGGGCTCTCTGGAGGTCTTCTGGCGGCATGGAACCCTTCGGTGCTGAGATTATCACCAGCACATATATCAATGGGTATTCTGCTGACTGGAAACATGCGGGGTTCGGAGCAGATCTTAAACATCATAAATTGCTATGGACCGTACTGTGATCGTGAGGCCTTCTGGAATCTGGCGGCTTCTGAACATCTGCTGGCCATGGAGAACATAATAATTGCTGGGGATCTTAATTTCACGTGGGGGGATGGGGAATTTTGGGGATCTACGGCTAGATGTGATCCCATGGGTCCTTTTTTCCAAGACTTATTCAGGAAGTTTTCTCTGATTGATGTTGCCCCGAGACCGTTGGCACCAACCTGGTCGAATGGTAGGAAAGGGGCTGATCAAGTCCAGAAACGTATTGATCGATTCCTAGTATTAGAATCTCTGCTGAACAAATTCCAGAACTATCGTTCCTGGATGCATCAAATTAAAATCAGTGATCATCTGCCTATCATTCTCCAATTTGATGATGAACCTTTCCAGAAAACCTTTCCTTTCAAGTTCAATTCCACCTGGCTTGTGGATGTGGAATACACTACGGGTGTAAGGAATTTATGGAAGCAAATGGATGTCTCTGGGGAGAGATCTGCTATGGACAAACTGGCGGTGAAACTTAAGTTGCTTAAAGACTTTACTATCAAGTGGGAAAAAACAAAAAAAGCCTTAATGCGTAAAGAACTCACTGAGATTGAGTTGGAAGTGGAATATCTGATGAATCGAGGGGTTGAGAATGAACTGAATACTATGGAACTTTCTTGTCTCTCCACTCTGGAATGCAGGAAGATGAAAATTCTTCTGGTCCAGGAAGAATCCTGGAGGCTGAAAAGTCGGGCTACTTGGCTCAGTGCGGGAGATCTAAATACAAAATTCTTCCACCGTTATGCAGACTCTCGACGTATGCATAATGCTATCTGGGACCTGAATGACCATCATGGCCGGAGGATCCGGGGGGAGGAGAATTTGATGAATGAAGCTGTTAGACACTTCCGGGAATATTATTGTGATCCAAAAAATACCACCCTGGCCGAACAATTCAAGCTTATTAAAGAATATCCACGAATGTTCCAGGAAGAGGAGGGTGATAACATCTTCCTGGAGGTCACTCTGGGAGATGTGGAACACACTCTGAATGGATTTGCAAAGGATAAATCTCCTGGTCCTGATGGGTGGACTGTGGAGCTATTCATTCACTTCTTTGATATTATGGGGGAGGACCTGCGGATGGCTGTGGATGAATCTCGCAAATTGGGCATTGTCTCGGGGGCTCTTAATACTACTTACCTGGCACTTATCCCGAAGACGTCCCACCCGAATGGCTACGATGAATACAGACCGATTGCTCTATGTAATTTGGTCTACAAGATTATTGCCAAGATTATTGCTGACAGAATCAAGCCTATCCTATCACTACACATTTCTATGGAACAATATGGGTTTCTATGTGGAAGACAAATACATGATGTTGTTGGTGTGACTCAGGAAATCTTTCATTCTATCAAACAGAGGAAAATTGAAGCACTGACACTTCAACTGGATCTTGTTAAAGCTTATGATAAGGTGGATTGGAATTTTATGAGATTAATTCTCATCCAGATTGGGCTTCCCTGGAGGGTGATGAAATGGATAATGGCTTGCATAAGCTCGGTTAATTATGCAATCTTGATCAATGGACATCCCACTGATTTCTTTAAGGCTTCAAGGGGTCTTCGGCAGGGATGCCCTCTATCTCCCCTATTATTCTTACTGGTTATTGAAGGACTGAGCCTATCCATACATAAGGCGCGCTGAGAAGGACGGATCACTGGCATTAAAGTATCCAGGGAGATCTCTGTGACACATTCCTTTTTTGTGGACGATGTTATGCTTTTTGGAATGGGTTTAATTGCTGAATGGATACAATATAAGCTCATACTTGATCTTTTCTGCCTGGTCACTGGAATGATTATCAGCTATACAAAATCGTTTTTCCTGAAGCACTTGCTGGATGAAGGTACGGAGGAGGCGATCTACAATATCCTGCCTCTAAGGTTTACAGAACTGGAGGCTGGCACTAAATATCTGGGCTTCTTCATCAAACCTTCAAATTATAAGATTAATGATTGGACATGGCTTGTTGGACGCTTTGAGGCGCGCATTAAACATTGGAGCTTCCGTCTTCTAACTCTTGGTGGCAGGTTAACGCTGGTAAAATCTGTTCTACAGAACTTAGGAGTTTATTGGTTTTCACTCTGTAAAATCCCACGTACCATATTAAGTCTTATTAGACGGAAGGTTTTCAGCTTTTTGTGGACGGGGAATGAAGCTCGGGAGAAATATCATCTAGCAAAATGGAATTATTTGGCACGCCCTTGGAATCTGGGGGGCTGGAACATCAAGGACCTGGAATTCTTTGTTATGGCACTTCATGCTAAGAGTCTGTGGCGTGTATTATTCAATGAATCATTGTGGGGACGGATCGTTCGTGCAAAATATTTAAAAAACATCCCGGTTTCAAATTGGCTAAGGTTGGCCAGGCCTGCTACGCTGGGAATCTCAAACATTTGGAATGGACTGATCAGTGCTATCGGGGTGCTTACACAGTGGATTGCATGGATGCCGGGCAATGGCCGTAATATTCAGCTGGGAACGGACCCTTTTATGGGTGGTCCTGCGTGTCATACACTATCTTTAAACTTGAGGACACATCTTCGTGCACATGGCTATTACACACTGGCTCACGTGGCCTGTCGATATGTGGATGGACATACTCATTGGGCTACGGCTGAACAGCTGGGTTTATCGGGCTCACTGGGGAATGAATGGGCCGATTACACCCGACCATTGTATCTATCAAATATCAGATTAACTGACGATGCTGATAAACTTATTTGGTCATGGGATGTGGCGGGTGGGATTGTCTCGGCAAAAATGGCATATGACTCTTTGTTTGCTGATACCTGTTATTCAGCGAGATGGTGGGATAAATATATCTGGAAACTTACTTTACCCCTCAAAATTAAATGTTTTGCCTGGCTCACGCTGTGCAATAAGATCTTAACTTGGGATAATTTGTGTCGCCAAGGCTTCTGCGGCCCGGGTTGGTGCATTTTCTGCTTCACACAGGGTGAAACTGTGGACCATCTTTTTTCATCCTGTTGCTTCATTAGAGATATCTGGAATATGATTGCTACCAAAGTTGGTATACATTATCTTTGGATTCACGGCACTCTGAATGAAAATCTGGAGCACTGGTCTCGTTTTGATGGGGGATGCCCTAAACTCCCTTTTTTTATGATATGGGAGGTTTGGAAGGCTAGGAACATGTGTATTTTTGAAGGCAGAATACCTTCTAGGGACGGTATCTGCTTTAAAACTAATGCTGCACACAAGGAATTCATTTCTGCTCATAGTACCATTGGTGGGAGTGATACACATGCAATTTCCCGTAGACTTGCTCCTCCGGTACTGGTTTTCCCTTGTGCTTTTTTTGATGGGGCTGCGGAGGGCCGTCGTGGGGGAGGGGGAGCTGCCGCCGTTCTTCACCTGAACATGGATTTATCCATACATATCTGGCTTAACCTGGGTAATGGTTCTAATACCCGGAGTGAACTATGTGCCCTGTGGCTCATTCTTTTTTGGGCGCGACTGAAATTACTCACCACACTTGTTATCTTTGGTGACTCTCTTTCTATTATCTCTTGGGCCTATGGCAAGACTTCACTCAATGTCCTGCTACTCAAACACTGGATGGATGCGACCAAAAACCTTATCCGGGATTTTGAACATCTCCACTTTCAGCATGTTTATAGGGAGGCTAATATGGAAGTCGATATGCTTTCTAAACGTGCTATTCATTCTCGGGCTGGGGTCATCATGTGGCAGGAATGGCAGGCGGATTCTATTATTTCACAGGGTTCCTATCACCTACACTGGCCTTGATTATATGATGCTTATTATGTTTTGCCGTTTTATATAGTGTTTATTATGCTCATTTTTGCGGATATCTATCTTACTTTCTGGTTAGCTATATGTGCAGATACTCCATAGAGCCTGGATCCAATTTCTGGTTGGACTTCTATGCTCACTCTACATTTTTGCGGCTGATATGTCCGTTGATTTGGCTGTTTTTTGGCATTATTATTATGTTATACTTTATATTTGACACTCTGGGCCTCTGACAGCTGTTGCTGTGGTCACTTTTGATTATTGTACTGTTTTATGGACATATTGTTTATGGTGTGATCTCGGGATCCGTTTCTCCTCCCGGAGGGATTCTCGCCTTTTATTGTGGACATATGGTGCTATTTCTGGACATTTTATGTTATTATGGGTGACTCATCATCTGACTATGTCTGGCAAATCTATTGGATGGATTTGTGAGCAGACATGTATGTTTCTGACAGCTGGTTCTATTTACTATTTCGTATATTAATAGTAAGTTATATTTTTCTGTGAAAAAAAAAGTGTAGTTCCCCTTGAGGTAGGTGTAATCCTTTTTTTGAGAGTGCATTAGCTTGTTGATTTAGTTCTATGAAGACATGACAAATTTTAAATATGATGAAATTTCTAGTTAACTTCTTCAAGTGTGTGGCAATTGAAATTAATGTTGTATTGTAAACCTAGTGTATCCCTTGCATCCACTTCACAACCAATTTTGAATCCCCAAAGGCATGCAATTACTGAATACCATATTCATATGCAGTCTTGAAAAGGGTTCTTAGAGCTTCCAATTCCGCTAAATTATTTGTACCTTGATCCAGATTGGCCTTGAAGGTGAGAAAATGTGAATCTATGAAATAACATGCTCTCCCTAATCCAAAAACCTATTATGGTCCCTAACATGCTCCATCAAAGTGGCATCGTCGACATCTTTTATCTATCGGTAGTTCCTCTATCTGCCTGAAGGCTACTAGTTTTCGACCTTCTTTACAATAATTAAAACTAAGGAGATTTGAGCAAAAACCTAAGAAGTTTGTTTATGGAGTTCCTCAATTATACTTTAATTTATTGCTAGCCATACACCCCACAACACCAAAAAGGGAAGGGATATGTAGGGTTTAAGTTATTATCTATTAAACCATGGATGTAAACATTCTTCAACCGTTGTTACTTGCCCACAAATACCTAAGTTTCAACTCGTTACTAATGTCCTTCCAAATTTATTTGGAGAAAATACAATGAACAAATAAGTGTGAGGTTGTTTCCTATGCTCTTCTGAAAAACACACAACTACCAAGGCCCTATAGAAGTCCCTTTTGTCGAGCTTCCTAAGTTAGTACCTTGTTGCATAAAACTAGACACGTAATTTTTGTATTCTCCTTTGGTGCTTTTACTTACCATATCTGGGACCACCACCAAGTAGGTTGTTGTCTAATTTCAACCATCAAAATTTGATAACCCAGTTTCATTGTATATATACAACTTGCTTTGTTTCCCATCCACACAAAATTGTCCAGACCTTAATGAAGTATTAAATATGCTATCATTATCTCAAAGACAAATATTTCTCAATATCTTGCGTAACAATCTCAAAGACTTAGATCCCCTGAAGATTTCCAACCCTATGACCATATATATGTCATTTGTTCATCCTTGAATTGATTAAGATATCTCAAATTTTGGTCCTAGAAATAATGCACCAAATCTAGAGGAAGAAAAATTTGATTGTTGCATCTCATAATTGTATCTTCCCCCACTCTAACCACAACTATGTTTCCTACCTTCTAAGCCAATAGATCTCCAACAACTAGAAAAGAAGATACCAAAGCCTTCCAATGATTTGATCGATTCTTTGAAGACTTATCCTTTTTTCTAATCCAACTCATTGTGGAATTTGGAGTTAAATAATTTTGAGAGATAAGTCTATTCCACATGTTATCCTTTGTTATTAAGTTCCAAAGTGTTTTGCTAGTCAAGGAGGTGCCAAAGACATTAATTTTTTTGAGACCCCAACCCCCTTCTCCTTTAGGCTTTGAAATTGATCATCAATTTGCCCAATGTGTGCCTTCCTTTCCTTCTCTTCCATGTCATAAGAAACTAAAATATAACTTACATTTTTTTTTCCAAAACTCCCTTCGGGATGTGCACCAAATATTTCCAGTAAACCAAAAATGCTTCCAACACAGACTTGACTAAAGTCAATATGCCCCCCCACCCCGTGACAAACATTGGTTGCACCAATTGTTCATCATTTTTTTAATTTTACCTATAAACCAAACCCAATCTTGTTTTCCATAAGCATTGGGTTTAAGAAGGAAACCCGAGTACTTAAGACCCTTATTAAAATTAACTTTTTGAAAATGAAATAAATTTTAGAAGTTGATATCCACCCTATCATCAATGACAATTAAATTTAAAGCAAACTTCTCTAAATTTATTTCCATTCTAGTGGCTTTATTGAAAAGCCTCAAAATTTCCTATAGTGTTCTACCTTCTAAAACTGATCCATTTCTAAACAACAACACATCATCAATGAAAAGTAAATGGGTCAAATCAATGTTCAACCCCACTCTAACACCTTCTAGTATTTTAGTCCTCTAAGCCTCCAATATCAACCTACCACAAACATGAAAAAATATGGAGCAAGTGGACAACCTTGACGTAGTCCTCGAGTAGGAATGAAGAAAGGAGATGTCGATCCATTTATTGAAACTTCAAATGAGATTGAGGTCACCCAACCCATTATCCAATTAATCGGGTTGAGAGAGAATCCCATGTGGATCAATAATAAGTGGAGGTAAAGCCAATAGGTTCTATTGTAGGCCTTGAGATGTCTAACTTGACTATCATTGCCTTTAATTTTCTTGTCTTAATATTGTGAAGTCCTTCTTGTGATAAACCAATTGCATCATGGATTTGCCTCCCTTCTAGAAATCCAAATTGCTTAGATGAAATTACAACTAAAAGAAATTTTTTGAGCCTCACTACCAAAACCTTTGCAATGATTTTATAAATGCAATCACATAATGAAATCAATATGAAACCATTAAAATTTACAAGGTTATCTATCTTTGAAATCAATGTTATGAAAGTTTAGTTGAAATTTGGTAGAACCCTCCGAGACTCCCTAACTTATTCTATTACTCTCAAGAGATACCTTCCCAACAAATCAAAGAAGCCAAGAAAAATTCAATCATCCACCCATCGAGACTAATACTTTTACCTTTTTGAAAGGAATACAACGCCTTCAATAATTCATCCAATGAATATTCCTCAAAAGGCTTTGCATTTTCCTATTTTGTAAAAAACTAAGAACGAAGGAGCACACTTTCAGATAGTTATATTTGTCATCTCGGGGGCCCTTTCTAAATATTGAAGAAATGCTACACCCCTAGCTCTGCCAGCTTCTTAAAACCTCTTACCTTCTATCCATCAATGTCTTGGAGTTCCCAAATTGTATTTCTACCTTTTTTTGTAATTTGCAAATATGAGAAAGAATTGTGTATTCTCATCTCCCTAGATCCATCCACACAGCTTGACTTTTCATTCTCCAATCTACTTCCCTATCGTGAATATGTTTGTCTCTCTTAACCTCTAACTTTACGAGCTTCTTTAATTCCTCATCTATAAAAGACCCCCACAGAATTATTTTCAAAAAGCGATGAAATGACACCCTCAACTTGTTTTAACGGTTTCTCTCTATTCTTCAACCTCTCAGTTGACCACTCCACAACTTGTCATTTTAAAGTTAATAATGAGTCTACAAACTATCTACTCATTGGAATCCCTAAACCTGTTGCAGAAGGTGTCCATTCTCTCCTAACTAATTCTTGAAATTTACCCTCCAACCATATCATATTAAACTTGAATGGAGAGGGGGTTTTTTCTTCTACCTTTTCTAATTCTATAAATATGGGATGCTAATTAAAACCACCCTACCCAAGACCTATGTAACTCAAACTTTTGATTCAATTGATCTACAACCAAGAACTTATCTAAGCGTTTTGACACGCCAACATTTCTAGGCCTTTTAATTTTCCTAGTAGGATTTAATTTCGCTAGCTCCACATCTACAAAGTATTTCATCCTTAATTGATGCTAAAAATACCCTACAAGTGCATCCAAATGAACTAGGATGCCCCATATTTTTGACCTGCTTAATGTGAAATTCAGATGTCCACCAATAATCAAATTGTTTTCCTTGATTGTTGAAAGAGAAAATATCGGTCCCAATAGATTTTCTTTCATTTTTAAGGCCCATGCACATTCAATAAAGAGACTTAAGTGTCCAAGCTCTCACACATGAAGTTCATGCATAGACTTCAACTCACACAAAATTATTAATTAACATAATTGCAAACCCCCATCACAAAATTAACCCCCTAAAAAACCACAATAGTGTATCCGCAAACACTCCCAAGTCTTAAAAAGGGAGTTAGGATGTCATACTAATGAATCCCCCTTGCACATTGTTTCTTGTACAAGGAAAATTTCGAGTCATTCTTTCTCTACTATTTTGAAGAGGGTTGATATTTTAGTGGGGTTTCCGAAACCCCTTACAATGAAGGACTATATTTTCATTTTGGGAACTTGAGGTTGGGTTGTAATTCTTTGATAGCCCAATCAAAAAAAAAAATTTGTTTTCCTTGTAAGGTTTCTGCTACAGCCTTATTTTGTGCATGATGTAGGATTTTTTTCCTATCGATAGTACCCTTCCCTACCCCCATCCTTCGATGAAAACCTAAACCTCTTGACAACTAATATCCTGATTAGCTTACATGACTTTTCAAATGAAAGATATAGGAATTACCTTTGGACTCCTTTAAATATGTAGGTTTGTAATTTTCAAGACAAAAATCTTCCCCAAGACCAATCACCAAAGAGGAATCATAGTCCACTAGATTTGGAGACTTAATATTTGTATCTCTTCCCCCCAAAGGAAGACTACCAATTAGTTTCCCCCTCTTATTCTTGACTTTTCATTCTAAGAGATAAACTCCCTTCCCAGTCTAGGCCAATTTTATTTATCACAAACTCTAAGGATGGAAGGAGAAGGTTCACAATGTTTAGAAAAAGACTCGCCCCTTACATTATGTCATATTGAAGATTAATTTTGTGAGCCCCCTCCTTCATTGATGGCCTCTAGTATGTTCACTAGATTATTATGTACTGAACTAGGACTCTTTGCAAACTATCTTTCCTCAGTATTTCCCTCAATTGCTAACTCTCTTAAATCATTTGAACTACAAGGAGGCTGAACCAACTTAATGAGCCTCATATTCTCCTTCTCCATCCTTGAAGGATGAGATAGGTTTGAAGTGTCCTCAATACCAAGTTGGAGCGAAAACTTGTCACCGTGTGCAATCTCCTCATCAACCCTCAGACCTTTATCCAATTTTTTATCCAACTTTACCTTTCCCTCTATGAGATAAGGTATTTTGAATAAGCATGCTTCATGGCCCTTCTTTTGAAAAGTAATTAAATTTTCCACGACATAAACAAATGGCACCTTCAAACTATTAATAGTGCAAACCTTCGAAACTTCATGTGCATTCAACTCTTAGGATTCCTTAGATATTAAGGGAGGTGTTTTTATCCTTTCTATTTGTCTCCTGGGGAATTCCCCACCTTTATTTTGCCACATTTTCTTCGTGAAAGACTACTCGCAATCCTCCACTACATGTCCAAACATATGGCACCTTACACAACAGAAACATGGAATTACAATAATCAAATACTTGTTTAAAAACCCTATCACCAAAATCTACATTGATACTCTCAGCCAACCCCTCTAAGAGATAAATATTCACCAAAGCCTTTGCTATAGAAAAATATGCACTGAACTTATAAGACATATCAATCAACAATGTTTTCCCTAGAATATTCCTCAGGTCCCCAAGAAACTTGTCACTCTAAAGCTCAAGGGGAAGGTCTGATATTTTAACCCAAATGGGAGCCAAATTTGACTGCTTGCAATGAGGGTTGAAACATGGGTGCCAAAATTTCAATTTCAAATTAAAAGAGCCCCAAATCCAACAACCACTCATAATTTTTATAGTGTCTTCGTCATACCTAAATTTAAAACCCAACTAATCCCTTATCATGATATGAAAAGTTGGGCCATAACCTAAAATGGGCTCCCAACAATATTTTACCGGTTCACAAAGTCTCACTTCCAAAATATGCACTCCAAAGAAATGACCAAACAATTTCTTTCATGCATACTCCAAAACTTTCTCCACTTGGAGGTCATCACCGACTATCATTTTCACCTTATTATCTCGCCTCTTAACCACTTTTATCTTTTTATTCTACACTTTTCAAAACCCCACCTCCAAATTTCTATCTGTCACAATATTCCTGGAGCCTGCTAGTGCATTAATGAGATCCATAGAACCTCCCACAAAACCCTTGCACACCCCCAAATACTCACAAGAATCCCATGATCCCCAAATCTAAATCTTTGGTAGGTCAACACCGACTAAACTGGACTCTTGTTCCACTTTCCCAACAAACGAATATGTAATACAAATCTATATGATAAGGATAAAAGGTTAGTCTCCGAGAATAATTGATTGGTTGTAGTTTGATTAAATGTTTTTAAAAAATCTTAATTTGTATGATTGACATTTATATCTAGAATTGTCCTTCCTTACATGAAAGAAGTTGTTTCAATGTTGATCTATATTTTTTGTAAGTGCTGATTTATATTTTTATAATTTATATAAATATATTACATTTCCTTCAGATATATATGATACAGATAAAATATTGGTGGTTCCATAATAGTTGAGTGGTTGTAGAATAATTATATGTTTTTCCAATTATTTGAAATATATATAAAAAATCATAGTACTTTATAACTTTAGGGATAAAATATCGGTGTCCTATGTAACGTAATAATTGATTGGCTACAAATTGATTAGGTTTATTTTCATGGTTTTCTTTTTTTCAAATAATTATTTTTAATTCCTTAATTTATAGTGTTTCATAACTTCAAGTACCAATTTGCATACTTTTGTACATATGTATTAAAAAAGAGGTCGAATACACTAAATGATTGTGTGTTTTGGAATTGTTTTTATGATGTAAAATTTTGATGAAGAATACTGAAAACAACAAAAAAACATGTGAATAGAATACTCAAAATGAGGTATTATTTTCTCTATAACCAGACCATATATATTTGTATTGAAACAAAGTTGCAACCGAACTATTTATCATGATAATACTAAATGTGTAGCAAAACTAGTATATACTTATCCATTTTTCTTCAAAAAGACATATATGTTATTGTCTACCTGTGCTATAAAAAGAGAATTATTAATACTATATTCTAATTGACATGTGAAATGCCTTGCATATTGTCCTACTAGAAATAGGTATTTGCATGCCATTACCTAACCACGAAATTTCAAAAGGGTCATGTGCATGATTGACCACAAAATTACCACCAACCTTGGACACATGAGCATCCTCTAATTGGTTTCTTTCTTGATGAGATTCCTATTGTACTTGATCTTCTTCTATCTCTCTTCCCTACTCTATCCCATAGAATCCATTAGAATGGGTAGGTGGAGAATATGAATGGGTTGCTTCCACTACAAGGAAAAAACCTTCTAGGGGATATTTTTGTGGAGGATTTTAGTGTTACAATATTATGAAAAATAACAAACAAACAAACAAAAAACTCATCTAAATCCTCCATCATTTCTAACAAAGGTTTTTACAGAGTTTGTAACATATGTTCACTATAACTAAAAGAAATTTGGCAAGTAGAGGTTATACCATAGGTTTGTTATGCAGTGCACATGTTTCCAACATACACACTGGTGCACCAAAGATACGATGCACTAGTGCATGACATTAAACCAAGATGCATAAGTGCTTGAAATATATCAATGTCGAATCAATACATATATTATGTATTCAACGCCTAGGTGCTAGTTATCCTCACAAACACACCAATGCACTTATTTCTCTTGTTTGCCCCATTGCACATATTTTATCAAAAACCGCTTGGTGCTACTGTATACGAATATACATCAATGCCTATATTACCATGCATACCAAAATGTTTTGTACCATTCATGATGTTTTGGACAACAATGGTGTAGTTGTTACATGTATTGGCACTAGTGTGTTTAATTTAAAAAATGCACCGATGCTTACAATTTGTCAAAAGCATTTGTGTCTATATTACAATACGCACTGAATTGTTATGTAGCGTTGACGATGTTGTTGACAACAAAGATGTTGGTGTCATAAGTATCAAAATCGATGCATTTAATTTTAAAAACGCACGAGTTCTTAAAATATGCCAAAAGCATTGGTGCATATACTACTTTGAACACATGAATAGTGACTATAATAGTAACATTAACAGTATGATTAATTGAAACGTTGTTGTTGTCATTAAACTAAACTGTGTGTTTATAACACATTTGCACATCAATGTGATTATCTAATTAAAAAACACTAATGTGTAATAACAATTTAAACACACTATTCACTATTTATGAATGACTTGCATTGTTTACTGAGTTCAAAAAATACAATACATCGATATGCCCACATTTTAATTAATTGTTTTTTCAATTTCAATTAATCATAAAAAAATCAAATATTTTATATATAATAATACTATTTTTTAAATTCTAATTATTGCATTATGTGTTATACCATTGCATTACACATTTATTCATTATAACAATGTAAATCATCCATATGTTTAATCAATAATGTGTCATTTTATAACATTGGACAATGCAATAGAATAAGAAACCCATTTTATTATATATGAATAAGAAACCCTTTGTCAAATAAAATGGGAGAATATAAAGTTCCAAGATAATCAAAATGTCAATATGTAATTGTTACACTTATTAGTAATATGTCATCATCCAATTGAGACAATATGTCCATTGCACCAAACAAAATGTCTCATTTTCATAAACAAATTTTTCAAAGCATACAACTTGCAATAACATTCAATTATATTTGTCATCATAATTCGCTCTAACTGTTGTCATTACTCAAGTTGCTTGCATGCCTCATTTATTCATCACTTGTAGGCGATATTGTACTTGGGTTATTTGGACAAATGTTTTGTTGAATGGCTTGATTTCGTTCCTTCTCTTCATTTTCGATATACAAAAATAGAAATAAAATAATGTGCATATACATTTATAAGTGAATAAGTGTATATACATTTATAATATAATGTGCATGATTGTGTAAATCAAAACGTACATCATAGCAAGAAGTTATTCATAAACAATACACATTCTATCAAATTCATTCCTCATGTTGTCTCTCAACAAATCCTATCTTGGCTTCATTCCATACTTTTCTTCGTGCAAGTTGTATACACCAAGACTCATATAATTAATAAAAAATTCTTGTTATTTGACTAATTGAAAACGAGGGAGCTAAAACAACATAGCTACTTACAAATTACACAATTAATTTTTAATACTCCAACATATACTCACAATCCATACCTAATCCAATGTGAGCTAATCCTTTAGACAACTCTTTTAGTATGTTAGCACCTGTTAGAACATATCTAGTAACAAGTATAGATTAATTAAAATATAAAAATCACAACAAATATAAAATCTTAAGGAAAATGCAAGTGCTCACAAACTTCACAATCAAACTTTTCTTCCTTCTCCTCCTACTTTGTGTGTTGAATGCCTTCCATTTAGTTTTCTTTTGTACTACACAATAATTGAAAATCAATATTTCATATGATAATTAGCACATGTTAGAACTTATCTAGTAACAAGTATAGATTAATTAAAATATAAAAATCACAACAAATATGAAATCTTAAGGAAAATGCAAGTGCTCACAAACTTTACAATCAAACTTTTCTTCCTTCTCCTCCTACTTTGTGTGTTGAATGCCTTCCATTTAGTTTTCTTTTGTACTACACAATAATTGAAAATCAATATTTCATATGATAATTAAACTCTTTGCACATAAAATAAAAAAATCAATGATTACATATATTTCATGGACGTTGTTGTTGGGATGGCTCTTTTTACAATAAAATTATGTTCATTTCTGTAACTATCTCTTGGTACTATTGTTTGGATATCCCTATCAACATGGTTCATATATCACCTTGTTTGTCTTTTAGAATTTTCACAATCTTCCTTAAAAACAAAAAGCAAAAAAAAAAACTTTTAATATTTATTTGAATGTAAATATAGCCTAAATATTAATCTTGTATTCTTTTGTAGTATATACATATTATAGAAAAACATGTTTAGGAATAATATTTTTAAATGATTTTTTTGGTTGTTGTATGTTTTTTTATTGCAAGTTTGTTAGGTTTCAGTGACCATTGATTTGGAAATTTTTGTTGTAGATTATATATAACTTGTTTCTTGAGGCCCTTTTGGGTGGGCCCCTTGTGAATTCTTCCCATGGACCGTTAAATTGTTTCTTGGAGTCACTAGATTGATTTTTGTACTATAAGTGGAAACCATGTCTATATGTTCTTTCCACTATATCCCTCATAATTTTATAATAAAAAAATCCCCTTTCATTAACTTCTAGCATCACTCCAAATGAACTGAGGAAAAATTCATCATTGTATGCATCCTTCATAATTTTAACTTATTAGGATGGCATTCCCTCCCTTCGTTGTCAATCCCTACACAACATTAACAAATCTGAAATAAAGTGTTTGGAACATGTTAACAACTATTTTTAAGAAGTACATTATTATTACCTTCATCTTGATTACCTTCAACGAAAAACTTCATCTTCATTACCTTTTTATTCACCTAATTCCTTCCTTTGAAACATTTCCATAAATGTTTTACTCTTTTTTACATTCAAATTGCAAACAATGTTATTATTTTTTTCAAAAAACAATTCTACATGATACACATTATACAATACACATCAATTTAAACCTATATATAATTCAAATACATTAATATTATACTAAAATTTCAATGATCTTGTCTTGTTCTCTTTTTGGGATGTGCTCCCATCGTTCTCATACTAAAATTTCAATGATCTTGTCTTGTTCTCTTTTTAGAATGTGCTCCCATCGTTCTCGTTGCAACAAATTTTTTCCTTGAACTTATATGAGACATACTCTATCAATAAAATCCATGCACCAAGAAATATTTAACAAATAAAACAAGTAATTTCAAGCTATGAATGCTTTCAAGTTAATCAGTGTGCAAGACATAGTAATATGCATCCAAGTGTCATACATAAATATATGCACTAGTATTTATTTGGTTGCATCTAATTACTTTTTTTAAAGAATAAAATAAACTCATGTGGTGTGTTATAGAGTAATGTGGGAATTGGTGCATACTCTCTGTATATTTCGCGTCATCAAAATCATAGAGTATTGAAAATACAAATAATAAGGGTGCACTTTCATAGAAAAGGGCACTAGTCGTTTTACTGAACAATGCACACCAATTATTGTACAAGCATTTTTTAATTGGAAATGATATGTTTTGGTATCCATTGCAATAACTAGTTCCATTGCTATAGATACCCAATGTCCCATGTATAGATTTAAAAACATCCACTAAATCATCCATTGCCTAGAAGAAAAAAACTCATTATGAAATAGTAGAGAGGGTAAAATCCTAATGGTAGAGTTTACAATCACATAAAACAAAAGGGAAACAACAAAGAAGTTAGGGTTTATATCATTGAACGTAACTATGGAAACCTTATATTTTTTTGATAATGCATTGTAAATATTAATAGGAACCAAAAAATTAATGATTTTTTAAAACAATTAGGAGAAAAATTGAGATGAATAGTAAGAAGTTACATACCTGAAATTTATTCTCTGTAGAGTTGTATGTGACCTATGGTGCTCCTTTACAAATTTAATTCTTCAGAACAATCTGGCCACTCCAAAGTTTTTGTTGGTAAACCTCTCTTGCACAAGTCTTCCCTCTAACTTTTAGTAAAAGAACAAAATAGTACTGATGGTTTTCTATCGTAAACCACTTTTAGAAAATGAAATTCTCATTCTTTTTCTTCATTGGGTATTTCAGCTCATTGATGAGAAACATGTGTGCCCATTTATTTTTTAATATTTTGGTTTCTGATGTGCTTTTTAGAGCTAAGTGCACCAATGTGTTGTATGTGTAAAACACATCAATATAATACAAACATGGTCAAAATGCAAGTGCAAACATATGCAATTAAAACTTTGTGGATATTTTCTTTCATGTATGTTGTTGCAAATGCTTATGCTCATTACATACCATAGGTTGACGTACTGGTGTGTTTTATTTGCAGTAACACATCAGTGTAAATATTTGAAATAAACACATTGGTTACATTGAAAATCCCTTCGAATGTTTGTTTGGAATTAAAATGTTACATGCATCCCAACATCTCTTTTGGGAATGCAAACACATAAATTACAATACTCCATATGATACAAATGATGCTTTAATTCACAACATATACTAAAAGAAACATTTCAAAAGTCTATTTGAAGTTAGATCGTTATATGCTTCTAATAATTGTTTGATATAATGTTTGAACATACCGAATGCATTGTGTTTACTAATATCATCAATGTAATATCCAATATTTTTGTAATCAAAATTCTTATGATGAGCAACTTATCAACCATCTATTATTGTACCACACTATGATGTCAAATCAAGAGAAGGCTACTAAATAAGTGTAGCTCGAAGAGGAAGCATACCAAGCATGGTTGAATCAACCACCTATTCAATTCCCACTACGTCCCAAGTAACTATTTCAAACTATCTATATCAACATTGATTCTTCACATGTTGGGGATTAAGGCAATGATATAGAGGTTGGTGGATGATTTCTTATGGGATACCAATTCCATGTGGGGAATGTTGTTAAATGAGTTCCTGCAATATGAGCTAGGGGATGATGCTCATATTGTTGATACCTTCTTTGAAAGCTTGAATTTTTCTTCCACCGCCCCTCTCTTTGGACATGGGTCAAAATATACTCAACTAGGGACAACCTTGTTACTGTAAAACTTGAAAGCAATGTATCATATTCCAAACATGTGTTCTTGACACTTCTAAGGTAACCAACTATTAAGTCCCCTATTTTTTTATGACTCTTGTCACACAATCAACATTCAAAAGGGTTGATTTTATGCATGCTTGATGACAATGTACGTTTATATTGCCCACTAATTGTAAGTTACTAAAAAATAAGGTACTTTTGAGTGAAAATGCCTTGCCTAACAATTGCAAAGAGGCAAAGCAAATGTTGAAAAAGTTGGGTTTTGAGTATATATCATATCATGCATGTTTGAATGATTTATTCTATATAGAGGCAAATATGTTGACAAAGAGATATGTCCAAAATGTGGGCATGACAAGTATCAAAATTTAAAAGACAAGGGTAAGGAACATGGTCCTCCTCATAATATATTGAGGCACATACCTATAATCCCAAGGATTCAAAGCCTCTTATGTTGCAAATAACTAGTCGTGTTTCAAGGATGGCATGCTTCACACAGAAGTGATTCGGGAGTTATGTGAATCAAGGGAGATTTAATAGCTATGAAGCATATAGAGGATAAATGGTCCAATAAATCCAAGGATGAAGTACATAGCCTTCAATTGAGCATAACCATGGATAGAGTTAATCCATAGTCCCTCCAAACCACCAACTATTATGTTTGGCTAGTAGTAATGATCAATAACAAAAGCCCCTCCAAAACACCAACTATTATGTTTGGCTAGTAGTAATGATCAATAACAAACCCCCCTCCCATGTTTGTATATGAAGAATGAACATCTTATGTTAGCACAGCATATTCCTTGGTAGAAGACAAGTGAAGAACATGGATATCTACATACAACCATTGATCAATGAATTTAAGTAATTATGGGAAAGGATACTTGTCTATGAAGTATCAAGTCCCATCCTAGTAGAGAGGTATTTTACGTTGTATGGCATATGTGCATACACCACACATGATTATCTCAGATTAGGGGTTTGCATCGGTAAGCATGTTAGTTGATTTGTTTTGGTGAACTTTGGTTGTCATCGATGTCAAATAAGATTCAATATTCTTATGCCAGTTTGAAGAAATATATGAAAGCCACTTCAAAGAAGTATATTTCTGTGCCTGTTTAAAGAAGTATATGAAAGATACTTTGAAGAAGTATATGGATGCCAGTATGAATAAGTATATCGAGAAGTGCATCCAGTCTGAAGAAATGTGGTACAGGTGCAGGTCTCAAGTCCACCTAGTCATACTCCTTCAAGGTAAAATCCAAAGGGTTGATTGGACAAGGTTCGGGAGTGCACAAGCAACTTGGAACAAGAAGTGGTTTTATAGTTATGCAAACCCAAAAAGCACGCAAGACTCGCCAATTGGAAGAATCTTTCAGTTGTTAAAGCACACACAAGAACCAAGAAGGTTGTAGCGGTTGAAGATGTCAAGTATGCAAGTCCCACAAGCAATGGTACATCAAGGGCATAAGACCACACCGTAAGGGTGCAAGTCCCACTAGTAAAAGGATCATGTATGCGCAAGACCCATAAGAGATGACACCTCAGCGGTGCAGAACATGACAAGTGGCGGAAGCATGAACCGTGAAGCAAAGAAGAATGAAAGCCACAACCAACTTGCGGACATACAATCCACGCAGGACAAGTATAAATAAGGAGCAAGTTGGAGATTTGAAAAAAAACTTGAAGTATGCTTTGAAGTGAAAAGCTAGAAGATACATATTTATCAATCTTCTAATACTCGGGGCATCAAGGACTCGTGGAACCAGAACAACATAATATAGCAGAGATCCGAGTGCACACATGCAGAGCATTGGAATAGCTGAAGGTGTGCAGAATGATACTGTGAATTTGTGACAGTTGCGCAAAGACAGAAAGGTAGAATTACAGAAGATGCACAAGTGTGTGAGGACTGAATGACAATATTGCATACATCACGGAGACAATCACAGATTATCTAAGACATCCTTTGATACGCGAAGTGAAGAATTTTTTCTGATGCGCTAAGACAAAATTGCAGTACAATGAGTGAGTGGCATTGTGATAAGGATGATCTAAGACAAGTGCGTTAAACATAAAGGATGAATCATATGATGCACAAAAGGTTGCAGATTGTATAAAGACAGGTGAACCAAGACATAACGAAAACATCTTAGAAGGTGCGCAAATGCATCTGATACTGATGCGTGAAGTCAAAACAACAGGATACCAGTAGATGCACAATATCAGTTGAAGTTGCAAATGTGCACAAACAGAATGGCATACAGAACCTGAGTGCAGATTGCAAAAGATGATGAAGCAGCACACAGTTTGTGAAGTGCTAAGTCGATTGTAATGTTGTGAAGTGTTCAAGTGAATTCCGTGATACAGAACAACATTTGCAATATATCAAGGTTGCAGAAGGTGCACACATCATAAAGAAGAGTATATTATCATAAGTATGTGCGGATCAGAAGTTCAACAAAGCAATATCTTTTATTATATATCATGGCAGTAGGATGAGGCAAGGAGAAGGGGGTCGTAGCCTCCTTCCAGTAGGTGCCGGTAAATCAGGGAGTCGGTGCTTCCTTCAGGTTGGTGCTTGTAAAACCAGGGGTTCGGTGCCTTCTTCCAGTTGGTGTTGGAGAACTTAGGAAGTTGGTGCTTCCTCGAATGTAATCTTTATATTATAAGAGAGCATTCCATGGTTTTCTCCCATTTGGGTTTCCACATAAAATTTTGTGTGTTCTATGTTTTTGTGCATATGTGGATGAATATTTTATTTATGATGGATGCATAATTAAAGTTCAAGATTATTCAGTTAAGAAATTAAAAACTATTCATAACTATGTTAATACTGATTCACCCCCCCTCTCAGTATTAAATAGATTCCAACATGTTTATATTGATAACATTATTTTGGCATAGTTAATTTGGTGTAGCTATTTTCTTTGACCCTAACGTGCTTTGTATACAATAACAGTGCATGTGTTCTAACAAGAGGCTATCATGGATGTAAATGTTGTAGACCTTTTATAAAGGCTAGGTGTCCAACCACCTACGAAATCCAATTTACAACTACTTGAGGGTATTCCTCCTAGAAACCACCGTTATATAAAAGAAACATATGATTTCAGTGGTAAACCAAAGAGAACTCATGCTTTTGAAATAATGACATTAGATGACTAGCTTAGGTCATATGACACAAAGAAGGAGAAGGAGATTGTGGGATTGTTCAATTCAAATAGGGAACCTATGTTTGATGATCCTAAATTTTTTGACACCTATCACTAGTAGAAAAATGGGTGATAAATGACCAGGCGACCAAAAAAGTTGGTCACCATGTGAAATAAATGACTAAATCACCAAAACATTTGGTTAGCACAGTGTTTTTAAGTGAAATATGACCAAATTTGAGCAATTTTAAGTGATCACAACTAAAAATGACTAATTTAGTCATGGGATAAAAAATATGACTAATTTAGCCATGGAATAAAAAATATGACTAATTTAGCCATGGGATAAAAAATACAACTAGACAGTCTAATAATAATTTTATAAGATGTCCTAATTATCAAATATTTCCTTATATGTCACGCACAAATTAAGAGTGTCTATATATAATATAATATAGGATTTTATAATTGTATGTAACATGTTTCTATACACCTATGGAAATGTTGATATTGTAATTGTAATATACCTAATTAGTTTGCAATGACCAATTAGTTTGCAATGTCGACTAAGGGGGTTTCTCAATTCATTTGCAGCGTTAAAATTTATGAAATTGTAAAAAAAAGTTACAATTACATAAATTAAATAACGGTGTAGATGGATTCAAAGATCCCCTTGATACATCCCCTAAGGGGGTCTCTAAATCCATCTACAACGTTAAAATTTATGAAATTGTCAGAAAAAAAATTATGATTTCATAAATTTTAATGTTGCACATGGATTCAAAGACCCCCTTTATGGGGGCCTCTCCTTTAAGGGGGTCTCTGAATCCATCTGTAGCGTTAGAATTTACGAAACTGTAAATTGTTTTTTACAATTTTGTAAGAGGGCCTTTGAATCCATCTACAGTGTTAAAATTTACAAAATCGTAAAAAAAATTACAATTTCATAAATTTTAATGCTGCATATGGATTCCAAGATTCCCTTAAAGAGGGTCTCTGAATCCATTTGCGGCATTAAAATTTACGAAATTGTAATATTTTATTGTCAAAATTACAATTATCCAATATTATTCAATTTTGTCAAATAAAGCTTCGATTTCATCATATGTGTGTGTGTTAGTTAATAGATAATATATAGTCAATATAACTTGGATGCGGGTATCCTAGAGCCACGGGTGCGTGGAGAGATCACCATCTTCCAGCCCATTAGACCGACCCGTGGCAGAGGAAGTGACGGTACTTTAATGAGTCGTGGGGATTACACCTCGGCTCATTCAAAGCAGTAGGTCCTTGTCGCTTCAGCCAGCTTGATTCAGGCCTCCTAGTACCAACACCATGAAGCTCAAGCGTGCGGCTCCACTGGCCTCCTACGGACACAAGTTAAAGCAAATGGTTGGGAGTTTTCTCTGCATCCTCCATCAGTTTGGGCTCACCACTCCTGCCAGAATTGTTGCAGCCTTTGATGATTTTCCTTCAGCAATGCTCTCTGCTCCTAGTAGAGGCCCCCGGATCTCGAACACCATGTCGAGACAAAGAGGAAGGTCACACAGAGGGATATATGGTCGCTCTGGTAGTCACCGGGACTTGGTCGCTTCGGATGGCTATGGAGAAGGCATCTCCATTCCGGTTTAGTTGCTTATCGACAATTGGGAAGCTTGTCTGTTGGTTGACCACCTTTCTTCTGGAAAGAGCAATGGATGCATCAATCATTATTGGCTCGTCAAAAACATGCTAGGAGCACTCATGGAGGATATGAAGGCTAACTAGGACAAAGCTAGGAACATTACCTAGACTATGAAAGCTCACATGGCTAATTTGGAAGGCCTGGTAAACAATTTGGAAACTACCTTTGGTGGCCAGAATTATGTTGTAGGGATCCATGTCGGCGGGAGACATGCAGGTGGAAGTCATGCTGGCGGTAATCATGTAGGCGCGAGTCATGTAGGCGGTAGTAGCATAGGTGTTGTTGGAGGTTTGGAGAATTCGGTGGCTACGGGGGGAGAGGAAAGGGATCCTATGCTCTCAAGGCGGTGTGGCAAGGGGATTTCCACTAATCCTTTCCCCATCCCTTCCACCATTGGACAGTTGGCGGTCAAGAGAGTGCGGGAGGATACGGAGAAGATTGTTCTTCCTTGGCGTAAAGCTGAACCCAGCCTATCAAGAGGTTGGACCAGGAGGCAACGGAGGAGGACAACTTCAGCTATCCAATTCTGGAGGAGATCCCCCCCAATGATACAACTGCAAGCAAATAAGGTTTCGGAGGAACTCTACGATTTCCCGTTCTCTTGTCTTAGATTGCTTACTCTTTTTGTTTATTTCAACTATTTCTATATGAGTGCATACAGACGCTGTTTATTCTCTGAACATTATGATTCTTGTTGTACTGAGCAGAAAACTGGAAACTTTAGTTCCAGCCATTTTGATCCTTTTATTTTTTGGGTTGGTGGTTCGGTATTCTTAGACCACCATTATCAGTCATTTTCTCTGTATTTATGATTTCCACTATATAACAGCACTTTACATCTTACAAAAATATATATATATAGTCAATATATAGTATTATATATATATATATATATATATTAATTACTATATTGTTAATTTATTAATATAATTCATATACTATTTAATGTTAATATATTAATATGTTATATACTATATAATTAATGATGATGATGATGATTAACGTCCACTAAGACCAACTTTGGTCTATCGAACCTTAAGAAGGTTATTACTTGGTTTCATTTAAAATTTTGTTCCTATGCTTAAAAAGCTTGGCAAGAAGCTTTCCAAGCTCACTATAGCTTTGGCAAGTTAGGAGGTTAGCAAGGTTTGTATTGTAGCAAATACTATGAAACTCATATCTAATGTGGGTTTAAGCATGGCACTCTAAGAGAAATTGATTTTCATCCTCAACGCTCATAGACTCACAAAGATGGCAAACCCTTTCCGCCCACGGAGTTTTGGGAATAGACCAATGCCTTGTTTCACTATGAAGCTCATGGGAGTTCGTTCTAATCTTGGCTATATTAATTTTCTTCTTTGAACAAGTTACTATCGAGAGATATTTCGGATCTTCCAAATTAGGGTTAATGACCTCCTTATAGTATCTTAGTTTTCTCTTAACCGTTAAATTTTCCTTGCACCACAATTTCTCTTTAAACTTAAAGGTAATAATATTTTTGACATTATCGATATTCTGTAAAGTGTCATTTTCATCAATGCCCCAATGGTCTAACCAAGGCATCGTATCTTTACACCAACTCCACTTGAGGCATAATTGGTTTTGACTTGAATTTAAAGCAATTTTAGGAAGTCTCTCGTTTCCCATGTTATTTATCTTGTGCTTGTACATCAGGTACCTAGTCATAGCCATGCTCTCAATGGGGGAAAGACCCAGTTCTATGAGGAGAATAATATATTATATAATATATTAATATACTATAAAATATACTACAGAATGTTAATGTATTAATATGCTATGGTTATTAATATTAATATTAATATAGTTATTATATATAGCTAATATATTAGTATATTATATAGTTATTATATATATTTAATATATTATGTAGTTAACATATTGTTACTAGCTAATGTATATAATATATTAATAAATTTACAAAAACAAGAATATAATTAACAAAACAAATATAATAAAGAAAGGGAAATTAAATAAAAAGGAATGAACGGGAAAAATGGGTAAATAAGAAAAGAGATTGGAAGGGAAAAGATGAGAAAATAAAAGAAAACAAGGTTTTTTTCAAAAGGAAACCCCAATAGATTTCCAAGAATTGCATCACGGAGAGGAAGCTCTTCCTGTGACATGAGCAAGGTTTTTTCGATGTTAATGGTAATGGGTAGTCTTTAAGATCAGATTTACTGTTGTGAAATCATATGAACCAACATTGTGCATTTCATGTTTTTTTGTTGGTGGGAATTGAAGTGAAAACAGTTATGTGAAACCAATGATATAGAAGGCCAAGACTAATTTCAGGGTTGTTTTCTGGTTTCCAAAACCATGAAGAGGGCTTACAAATTGCGTATATGACTGTTACTATTGCTCAAGCAATAGGCAGTGAGGGATTTTGAGGTAAGCTACTTCTCTCTTTTTATTTCCATGTGGTAGGTTGTTGAAAACCCCAATTCTTGTTTGTATTTATTTATGAAAATTTTGTTACTTGTTTTTATTTCTGAAAAATTAAATCATTGTTTGCTTCAATTGGGTCAATTGAATCACAGACCCAATCTCCTTCATGATCTTCCATTCGGTTAATCTTAGACCCCATCCCCCTACAACTTAACGGTATCCTCTCAGTGGATAGGTTGCTTCTGGGCATCATTGGTTTTGATGAGGTGCGAGACTTAGAGCACTGTATGTTATTAATCTCATCTCAATAGAACACTTTATTAGTTCCTCAATTTCCCTACCCGCTATAGATCAAGTATTCAGCTCCGTTACAATTACAAGAACAATATTTTGACACTCTTTAAAACCCTCTTAAAATCTCTTCCAAAAATTGCCTAAATCTCACTCACATGCAATACTTGGTTGTTGTTCTCCTAACGACAACCCAGACATGTAATACCTCAACACATTGGCAAACGAAGGCTTGGACACATATCTGTAGATTGTCCCTCAAGGGATCTTCTACAGCGTTAAAATTTATGAAATTGTTAACACTGCAGATGGATTCAGAAACCCCTTTTAAGGGGGTCTCTGAATCCATATTCAACATTAAAATTTATGAAATTGTAAAAATTCATTTTTAAAATTGCAATTTATATCCATTGTCAGATTTCATCAAATAATTTAACATAAAGGGAAGAATGCTTCATAATATTTATCCTCCTCTATCTACTTGACTATAGAGCACCTTGATACTCTCGATGCAATAACTAGACTAGTCAAAACTTGAAGCCTCCATTTAGTCCTAGAGTGCGAGTGTTAATAAACTTAGTGGAATTTGATCAAAGTTAAAGAAGGTCCACGGATGGTTAATTAAAACTTGTTTCATTGTTGTATGTGGAGGAGAATATTTCTCTCACCTGCATCAATTTCCAATTGGGAAAACTCCATCAAGTAAACACATGGGGTGGCACTTGTTTGACACTTGGATCTCGAGAACCTAAACATTCTATCCTTGACAACACTCGGGCATACTTTGATTTTAAATTTGGCAAGCATGCAATGCTTTCAAAGCTAAATTGACCAAGCTTCTAAATTATGACAAAATGAAAGATCAAAACCATTGACTTATAGAGACCACACTTATATATCATATAAATACCCTTTGTGATAGTGTGTTAAGGTTTTAAGAGTTTGTGATATGTTTTATGTTACAGTTGGAATTGTAGTATGTTAATGTTTGTAAGAGTTTGTGATATATTTTTAGTGTGAATTTTGATTATATTTAAGGGTGCTAGCTCGATTGAAGAGCACATGCCTTACAAGCAATAGACTAGTGGTTTGATTCCTCCATGCCCTATCTACATAAATCAATCACTAATTAAATGACCAGTTAACAACAATCAATGACTAATTAAATGACCAGTTAACAACAATCAATGACTAAATAAATGACTAAATGTACTACCAAACATCAATAATTAATGACCAAATAAACGACCAAATAGCGACAATTAATGACCAAATAAATGACTAAATATATTACCAACTCATGAAGCAATTCAAGCAAATTATGACTAAGTGATAAATGACCAATTTGGTCGGGTGATAAGTGACTGCTAATTTGTCACCGACAGTCATGCAACCAATTTTAATAATTTATCTCCGATTTTTAGTCATTTTTTAGTCACTTATCACCCTTTTTTGTGTACTAGTGTATATTGAGAAAATGCCCATTGGGATGAAAAGGAAATCTATATTTTATGAGCTTCCATATTTGGAGCATCTTAAAATTTCTCACTTACTATATCTCATGCATATATTTAAAATTGCTTCATATTATTTATGGATGCACATATCATTGAAAAAAATGACACACTCAATGTTAGGAGAGATAATGTTTCTTCAAATAGTAAAAAGAAACATTGGACAAAATATGAAAGTATAGGAGAGGCTAGTTACCTCTTGGTCTTTTAGATAAGTTGATGTCCCATGGATTTTGAGGAAAGATGATGTTTCTTTGGTGAAGGATGTTATATTGGGTGTGAACACACCTTCTTTATATGGGTCGAACCTACAAAAGTTGCTTCATTATAGAAGAACATTTATCAAAGTTGAAAGCACATGACTGTTTGAACCTTCTAAGGGTATGTGTTCCAAATATATGCTTATTTTTTAGAAATGTAGTTTATAATATATTGTGCACACAATTTTCAATTGGTTCTAGCTCAGGTGGCTGGGAGGAATGATTGTTATCCTCCCCCCCCCCCCCCCCCCCCGAGTTCAATTCATGCAAGTGATATGTTAATCTATTAATGAGTATATTGTTGTAAGGGACTTGAGCCCTATGTTGACAAATCCTCAAGATTCTGTGGAATCTATTTTACCTTGGGTACCATCCTTGAAATGAGGGGAAGTAGTCGGTGGGTTTCTCCAGGATATTTATTACATGGAAAAAAAAATATACACTCGTAGATTTATGGCAATTAATTTTGTATGTGTTTATTTTATAGTGTGACTATCCTTTGCTACTTTGCGGGTGTGTGAAATATGACTTTTCCCTAGGTCTACTATGTGCCATATTTAAATTAACTACATTTGTATGTTGGATCACATCAAAGGAGATCCATATGGCTAGCATTCCATGGTGGCGTCAAGAGATTGTTTGTATGTTTGAGAAATAATTTCCCACAAGTTTCATGGACTTGTAGGTCCATCTTCTAATTCACCTAGTTGATGAGGTTGAATTATCCAGGGTGGTCTCATGTTATTGGATGTTATTCTTAAAGAGGTAAATGAAAAAATTGAAGGGGTTTGTTCAACAAAGGGGTAAACCTAAGGGCGCTATGGAAAAGGGGTGCATAGTATATGAGTCATTCTACTATGCCAATGAGTACATAAAGCAAAGTGACAACACAGTAGGCATAGTGGTTTGGGAAAACTAACGGGACGAGGAAAAAAGGGAAGGGGAGCTACTCCAAATGAATAGAAAAAGGTGCATGATAAAGTGTAAGTCACCTATATTTTCTCAAATTTCTATAGAGTATCTATAGACACTAAATTTGATAATACATATTTGATCTCATACTACTCGCTTTGATTTAATGTATGCATGAATGAATTCAAAAATTGAAGTCATCAACAAATTCATTCTTTATAATGCAGAGGTAATGCAACCATGGGTCGCATTGTATGAAGAGAAAAGAAGGAAATGGGACAATGTCAGGAAAGATTCTAGATAGTTGAACAATAGAAGCATACCTATCTTGATCATTTAAAAGAAAATATGCCAAAGATCTATCCGAATAGTTGGGTGGTTGACCGGATCAAAGATAAATATGGTGCATCCTCACATTATTCATGTGATGAATATGATGCACTAAACATAGGGATTAGGTGTCACAATTTTGTAATAATCTCTCTAAGTACATTGTTCAATTTATGCACATCTTAATTATAACATGTATTATGTTTTTAATAATGCTTGGGTTATTAGACATATGACACTGTTATTTATTCACATTTGTACAAGTGCATTTGTTCACATCTACGTGGGCATATGAGCATCATTTTCACACTAACAATTTCGATGATGAACATGTAATACTAGATTGTGGAGTGGAGGTTGAGTTCAACCAATCTAGTCATGTTATCAACTTTAATCAAAACCTAATAGAGGGGAAGTTAGGTTACATTACAAAGATAATAGAGATCATGCAAGTGGACTTCTCATCTTTCCAATGTGTTATTTTTAGGTGCAAGTGGTGGGATACTTTTAACGAGAGTAATGTAAAGGAATATTGTGATAGTGAGATAATATGTATCCAACTCTAGAAGGATGTGGGATAAAACTAAGGAGACTTGTGTTTGTCGAAACACAATTGCCAAGTGTTTTTCTACTCGGATGTGTTTTCTAGGGATTGGTGGTTCACACTAAGGCACGATCCAAGGCCAAAACATCTTTTTGAAAACAACAATGTTATATTGTCAAGTGAGAAAGATAATCAAGGTGATTGCAATGAATAGTGAAATCTACATGTTTTATTTCAGCATTTATATTGTGGATGTGTTATAAAATTTTATTACTGATATGTATAATGGACCAATTATATTTTTTATTCATTTTACGATGTTGGATATGAAAATTTAACAACCATTTACAACCATAATGTTAAAAATAAATTAAATAGTACAATCATAAAAGGTGGCTCTAATGTATATTTATTTTCAATATTAAACTAAATTATTTTAATGTTTTCCACTGAAAAAATCGTAATTTTATTAGTATAAATAAATCTGATTTAGTGTATGCTTAAAGAAGCATTAACTTCCATCTTGTTGTCAAAAATCTTGGTCCGAAACATATTACATCAAGAAACCTCACCTAGAGGTGAGCTACATCCTCAACAGTAAGCCTAGTTCCCTTATATCATCAAACTAGAAACTTGACATATGTTTCCTATACACCCTATCCACATGTAGATATAATATTCAGCCAAATGATCTGGAATAGTGCAATATCATACAAAAAGGCTTTATATATAAGAACGTTTAGAGAAACATATAATTCTCAAATCTCATAGAAAAACTATTGGATTATAAAAATCCATAATATTACCAACATGATCTTCCCGTATCTACCAGTACCTAGAGGCTATATTCAGTCCTTCCTTAGAGAGACCATCTGCTATTGTACTTTGTTCTCTAAATATACATTGAAAGGATATGGATTTAAAGTCATCCTTTTGTGCCATGATTTCAGATGTAAAGTAATACTTTCACAAACATATTCACTCGTTATCCATCTAATAACAACCTATGAATCTCTAAAAACTTGGATTTTTTGTGCTCCATGATCCCAAACAAGTTTGAGCACCAACTTTAGAGCCACAATTTCGCTAAATTGTTGGACCCTCTACCAATCCCTGCTTTAAACTTTAAACAATGATGATCCAACAAATGAACCACACCACCTACACCACTTAGCGTCAAGGATCCTTATGCAACTCCATCAAAATACAACCATGCCCTAGACTTGTCTATCGTTTATGCATCTAGATCTCTTGAAGCCTTTACCAACTTACACTAATCGAAGTTATTTAGAATATTGATTGATTGCAAGGCACACTACAAAGGTGGAATACATCAATTCTAAAAAATGCCAAGATTCTTGGATAACCAAACTCTTTAAGAAAAGATGAGTGGAAGGGCTCAAAATTGTTTCACTACTCATTTTGCCTCCCAAGATTTATGGATTTCCTCAATTCTAACCCCAATAAAAAATTATGTGCACCAGTTAATGCATCTAATTCCTTGTGTTTTAGTAGCAAGGTGCTCTACAGCCCAGTACATGGGAGATGTTGTAACACATAACATTGTGTAACATTATGTAGCATGGCATTCCCATTAAAAAGAAATAAAAATGCAAATGATGTCAGCTTAAACAAAACAAAAATTATATTGATTTCATTTAAAACCTAGATATATCAAGCATCGAGAGGGATCAAATATCTTGAGGTGTAAATTTTTTATTAATATGTAAAAAAGTTAAGATAAAAAAATTTACATCTCAAGAATTTGGATCCCTCTCAGTGCTTGATAGATATGGGTTTAAGATGGATCTATGCTAGTATGAACATGAAGTGAGAAGATGGTTGATTTATTCCTCCCTATCTTTACAGAGAACACACCAGTTGGGACAATGTTTATTTCACTTTTGGAGGCACGTAAGAACTTTGTTATTGAGAGAAAACCACATGAATATTATGTTCTTTAGAGGACATTTGTACTTCCAAATTAGGCACCAACACCAAATAGGTTCATCTCTATTATCATCCTCAAATGGACCTTATACCTAGCTTTGGGACATATGTCCCTCTAGTTGAATTCTTAACCCAAATCAGTTCATCATTTGCATTACTAAAACACATATGGCTTAATTTTAAATTTGCAGCATAGTCATCCCACGACATTGCTTCTTCATTTTGTAAGCCAATATCCATTGCTTTCTCTTACTATTGTCCCCCGATAGTGGATGATTCAGAGTCTACAACTTGAGACAGATTAAATAACCCTCCCCCCTTAAGAGTTTCAATAATATTTCTAGACAGATGTAATACTTCACCACATCCAACTCATGGGTGTTCACCAATTTTGACCCGTAGGACATCCCTCACCTTCTACATGAGCCCACCACTGATAAGAGGAAATTCCTTCACTATAGCATTATGATAATAGATCCATCATGAAATGATTTCAATGAGGATTAAATCCATTCTTTTGTTTCCTTAGGTGCAATGTACTTTTCTATTATTACATTGCACCAAAGGCCCTTTCCCTAAATAAGTCTCCAAACACTCATTGTCAACAGGGACAAAGTAAACTGGTAGAATTTCTTTATCCCCCATCCCCCTAATGCCTTCAATAATGCTATCTTTTCCCATTTAACAAGAGGAATTCATCTTTTGTCCATACTTATTAACCATAAAAAAAATTAGCTAATCCTTCTTAGCTTATCTAGAGTGCTTTTCAGAATAAAGCAATGGTCATCCAATAAATGGGAATAACTTCAAGCACCAATTTAACCAATATCAACTGAACTCCCTGCAACAACCAATGATTACACCAGTTCAATAGCCACTTTTACACTTTAGAAATAATCCATTCCCAATCATTTTTCCCATAATCATTAGGCTTGATGTTGAACCCTAGATATTTAAGATCATTATGCAAAACAACTTGTTGAAACGAAAAAAAGGTTTCTCATAAACCTCTCCTCCCAAGCTCCCAACCCTGCACAAGTAATGGCATGTTTTCTTATATTAACCAACATTCTAGTAGTAGAACAATATAGATCGAGCAATTACTTGAGGTTAAAAGCATCCCATCTTGATCCATCACAAAATAGTAAAATTCCATCAACAAACAGAAGATGAGAAAGATTGATTGTTCCAATTATAACACCCTTCATGGACCCAGATATTTTAGCATGCAACATAGCCCTACTCAAACCCTCTACTACAATGAGGAATAATGTAAGTGATAAAGGACATCCCTAATGGAGGCTTCTACCTAGCCTAGAGAAACTTGTTGCAAATCCATTAATTGGAATATAAAATGAAACAAAGGAAACATAGTTCATAACCTTGGTTACAAATTAATGATAGAAACCTAGGTGAATAAGCATAAGGCTCCTCAAATAGTTCCAATTCACTCTATCATATGCTTTGGTGAGATCAATTTTGAGTATCATAGCCAACAATTTTCTAGTTTTTATCGAATATAATCCCTCCCATGGGACCCAAATGGATTCATGATTCTTCTTGCGTGAGAGAAACCCGGGTTGTTCTTTAGATATTGACCTTGAGGGATGTCTTTTACCCTTTCGACAATAATCTTTCCAATGATCTTATATATGTAGTTGCGCAAGGAAATCAGACTATAATCTTCAAAGGACTATGGCTTATCCGACTTCAGAATTAAAGTGATAAATGTAGAGTTGAAAGTGCTCAACATCCTTCCACTTACCTTGGGATCCTCGATCACCTTTGACAGGTCCTCACCAATGATTTCATAAAACCCAAGTAATAATTCAACCATCCATTCATCCGGTCTGGGACTCTTGTATTTTTTAAATTTGTGTAGAACCTCTTCCAACTCCGAATTTGATACCTCGCCCATTATCTTGCCATCATTTTCCTTTGATAGAAATCTCATAAAGAAGGATCACATTCAAACTATGTCTACAATATTTACTCTACTATTATCCTTATAGATCCCTTCAAAATACTCTTTCCCACGTCCAACAAGCCCTTCAAAATTGGAATCTTTCTCACCATTCTCATCCCACAAATTCCAAATAGAATTGACATTTTTTTGGTGGTTTGCAAAATGATGAAATAACTTGGTATTTTCATCACCCCGTTGAAGCCATGCAGCTTTGCTTTTCAAATTCCAAGTAGCCTCTATGTCCGATATCAAATTTTTCTTCCTCTCCCCAAGAGTGGTTATCACCTTTTTAGACTCATCTGATGAATAACCTTCCAAGTCTTAAGAATACAACTACTCTAGCCATTCTTCCACTTCCATAATACCCCCAGTCTCCTTTTGATTTTTTTCATGGGCTCAAGCGGATGCCGCCTATTTAGTCTTTGTGATATTTTCCACAAACCAGATCAAGGTCAATTCAATTCTAGTCTTGTCAAAATATCACTAGTGCTCCTTAATCTAAGACACAAAGTATGCTTCTTTATACTTTAAAGGGCTGGGAGGATTTGATCCATCCATGGCCATATCCAAAAAAATAGGAAAATGATTTGATTCTCCACCTACGCTAGCCCATGTTTGATCCTAAGATGGTAATTTAAGATCCCTTCGGATATGAGAAACCTAATAAGGTGTTTCATAATGTTGTCTAACCCTATGCGCTTATTCCTCTAGGTAGGTCACTACTTAATAGGTTTGATACAAAGGATCCCATAGTCCTCCATCCTTTGGATGCTGTAGAAATTTCTCCCTACAGATAAGAAGAAACTCTCCTAGGCTAGACTAGGATGCAACTAGTTCTAATCTAGGATAATTGAGAAACAAATGCTACCTTGAGTCCTAAACTAAGATTTACAACAAGATTGAATGCATTCAAAAGAGATGAAAGATATAACTCACCTTTCAATTCGAAGTTTGTCCCGCTCTTGACTCTTGATCCCGAAGCTCCCAAGTAGAACCTGTTAAGATCAAACAAAGGACAAGCACACGATCTTCCAAACAGATTGAAGTAAAGATTAAGTTCAAATCTAAATTAAATACATTTCATGTCAAATATTCACACATAGTACACATGAAATGGGAAAACAAGACAAGTTATCTTATTAAGAAGTTTGAAAAGTACTTACATAGGTTGCTTGATGCCCAAGCCAACTCCAGCTCCAAGTCTTCTCACCTCTAGCTATCTCTGTAAATCTCCTAATACCATAGGTTGGAGGCCTCAAGTGGTTCCCCCTTGGCTCATGGAAATACTCTCTCTTATAGCATTTGGATGAGTTAACCATAAGGAGAGGAAGCTGGATCTAGTGAGGGTTTAGTGGATCAGCCAAACTAAACAGAGAGACGAGGTTGGGATTGAATCAGGAGTGGCAATCCCAAGGTAATCTCTCAAGAGATATAGATCCAAAATCCAAGGCAAAGGGATAATTAAGGATTTCCGTGCCCCTGTCAGCAAGCATAACACAAAATTTTTGTGGGGTATAGGTTAGGCAGAGCGCGAAAAAGGGAGATTTTCGCGGTCTGATGGATCTGCGGGGCCTGAAAATCGAGGCAAACAAGGGTATAGAAGTTGACACGTGTCTGGGTAAGTTGTTTCTCGGTCATCAAGAGGTGAATTTATCTCCAAGGTGTCCAGATGAGACCTAGGAGAGTGCCAACAACACATAACATTCATTAGGGAGAAATGTCGCTAGGTCGCATGGTACAAAGATGTGACACTAGGGTTTGTAGTGTAACTTTGAGGTATAATTGATACGATGGCCCATGTTTGATCCTAAGATGGTCATTTAAGATCCCTTCTGATATGAGAAACCTAATAAGGTGTTTCATAATGTTGTCTAACCCTATGCACTTATTCCTCTAGGTAGGTCACTACTTAATAGGTTTGATACAAAGGATCCCATAGTCCTCCATCCTTTGGACGAAATAGTCAGATGAGGGATCCACTTGAGTTGATTTCCCTCAACTATTCGATTGCCACATAAAATAATTTAGATCTTTCCCAATAATAATATCATTATGTCACAAGGAGTCCACCCTAAACAAGTTATCCCAAAATGGCACCCTCTCATAGTAAGGCTCTTATAGATTGAGCACCTTAATCTCCCTACCAAGATCTTAAGCATGTAATACTAGAGCTAATCCTGAATTCATTGACCAAGAATTAGTACAATAGAAATATCTAGAACGCCATCCTATAATGACCCCCTCCCTCCCAAGCGACCATGAGAATCAAGAAAAGAGAAATCCCAACCCTTAAATAATTTCCCCAATTCAACAACTAGACACTTTCCATCCCCCATAGTTTCCTGCAACCAAATAATGCTAAGATTATTTAGTTAAGTCTTTTCAGGGAAAGCTTTTTTAGGAGCTTCCCATCCCTCTACTATTAAAAGACATACAAATCATGGAGAGCCATCTTCATGAGGGACAGATGCTCAAAGAACCCTTAATAAAGAGGATTGTTAACCAAAACTAACTTCATATACCACTTTATCTTGAGTATGTGAAATGAAAGAATTCCTCCCACATCCTATCCCTTTCAACTCCCTCATAGGAATTAGGTCTATTCCTACAAACCCCCCTTACCTCGTGAATAGACATTCCCTTTCGTTGTCGCATGTTATAGCAGTTATTGATTTTCCCTAAGATTAATTTGGTCAATAGACTTTACAACTATATGCACTTGAGAAGTCTCCCCCTCAACCTTGAGATTCACCAAAGGAATAGTTCCTTCTCCATTGTCCTATTCTAGACATAAGGATATTGAGGGGATCATAGCATCATTAATCTCTCATGAGGGGAGCTCATCACCTTCATTATCTAGTAGAGGAACCTTTAACTAATCCCATGAGGGAAATCCATTACCCTCGACATCACTAGCAAAAAAATTTAGAGGCACAAGATCAAAGATCGGCATACCTTTTATTGTTAGGGGATCCGAGTCTAGAATGTCATCTCCATGACAAACCACTTGAATGGGGATATCCTTCACCATGCCATTTCTACCAGCCTGATATCAAACCTCAATATCATCAATTTGAATATGATGTTGCTTCGATGCCACCTTCTCATAAACAGATCCTTGCTAGAGACCCAAATCTACTTGTTCCAAAGAAGGTGGAGGTTGAAACAACATTTTTCTTCTTCCGGACTTTCATATCAAAGGGAAGTACACACCCCATGCAAGATGACCCATATTGTGACACATGAAAAACTATAAAGGCACCCCACAATAATCCATCTATTGAGTGAAGGAGGACAAGTCCTTTTGAATAATAATCTTTAAGGATAAACTATATCTCAGGTCCAAACTAACTAAAATCCTTTCCATAGACCTTTTATTTGTCTTGAGATAACTCATATCTTCCTCTAATTACCAATTTCTTTGAAAACTTACCCTGACCAGAATTCAAGTGGAAGTCCAAGGATTTTTACCCATGGAGGGACCTTGTCCATTCTCTTAAAATGAGAGTTGAAGGATGGACACCATCTTTTCATTAAAAAAGGGGAGTGATCCCAAATCCAATGGGATTCCAGAACCGTCTTTGCATCCTGGTCTGCTTTGAAGGAGAAGGAAGGCCATCCTTTCTCAAGGAAGAATACACTTGGGGAGTAATTGATTAAGGGTTCCAAATGCTTTTTCATCTAACCACAAATACTCACTTAACCAAATCGTCTTCCAAAAATAGAACCAACTAGAGTTGATTCTACCATATTGACGACTTCATTCAAGCTAACATCATTTCATAGAACCAACCTTGGAGGGACACTCTTCTGCTTGACACATTTTTCCTTTTTCTTTTTCTCGATCTCGCCAAGGTCTTTTGATATCTATGGAGTACATGAGGGCACCGATTTGGATTTACCAACAACCGCTTCCTTAACCTCTACACCCTTTAGAATCACAGGAATTGCACCTTTGAAAGGAGAAAAGCCATCCCTCGTACTGGAATTAGGCCCTCCCAACAGATTATCATAAATGTTTACCTGGTCTACCTCAAAGAGCCCTTTGGATCCCCTACTCCCACATAATTCTTAACCAAAGACTCACTTTGCATAGGGATGCTACCCTATAAGTGTGATAAATACTACCAATGCAAGCTTCAACATCCATCATATTAGACTCTCGTGGAAAGGACGATTTTGATTTAATAAGAAGAACCTCAAGACCCGAGTGCCAAAACATAATGAATGACACTTAATGCAATAGGAAGGAGGATTAAATCTTGATAGTTAGCAATGTTGGATAGGTTTAATACCATAATTAATGCCATAATGTGCTCTAGACCCCAATAACTGACCGAAGGGCACCATGACCAGATTACCCACATCCATCAATTTTCCTTTAAAATCATGAGCCAATAGAGAAGGTTTATTCTATTCATTAACCTCACAAATGTTGTGTTGAGAACTCGCTTGACTCGATGAAGAGTTAATGACCACCATTAGAGAATAGTCCCAAATGTTACCCGTAAATGTGAACATGAACTCCAAGGATACCATTCGGAAGTTGAGATCATCATTGATTGTAGGGACAAGAAAGTGTCCTCCTGACGAAGGGCCCTTGGAAACCCCTACATTTAAAGAGTGCACGAAAAATATCCTCCTTTATTAGATCATCACCCGAATAGTCTAAAACTTCATCATACATATCCATATCACAAGCCACCTCTTAAACAAAGCATGGAGATCAACCTAGCGACCTCTTCTCCCGAACCTTATTTTCTGTTATAAACAATCCGATATTAAACTAAATTATTGTGATTATTTGTATTATATATTTAATATAATATGTTTTTCGTAAACCATGTATTTTAAATTCTTTGTTTGACACAAACTCATGTGTGTTAACTTGCCTTATAATTATTGTGCACATTACATTATTCAATCCATAAATAATACAATATATATGCCATGTTCCATAGTTGTTATTCTTGTCTTGCTACAAAGTACATTGTAATTGTTTTTAGTTCAAACTAATTTGACATTAAATTAATTGTTTTTTATAATGTGATTGTATATATTATATATTAATAGATTTTTTTGAAAAATAGAAATTAGTTGTCTATTTTTTAATTGGTGCTTATTTTTTATTTAACAAATTTTATGTTATTTAGAAAATATTTAGCAAGAAAACAAAATCAGTTAGAAAATAAATGAATTTAGTAGTAATTTAAAGGGCCGAATATTGAGAGTACTGTTGTCGTTGCATGTATTCAATACAATTATTTGTATTAATGTTTCTTTAGTAATTTAAAGGGCCGAATATTGAGAGTACTGTTGTCGTTGCATGTATTCAATACAATTATTTGTATCAATGTTTCTTTAGTAATTTAAAGGGCCGAATATTGAGAGTACTGTTGTCGTTGCATGTATTCAATACAATTATTTGTATCAATATTTCTTTAGTAATTTAAAGGGCCGGATACTGAGAGTATTGTTGTAGTTGCATGTATTCAATACAATTATTTGTATTAATGTTTCTTTAGTTATACACATGTGTGTTATTGGTTTGCAATTGTAATAGGTTTTAGTTCTAACATCTCCAAGTAAAACGAGACAAATATAACTAAATTTCAATTTGAAAAATCAATTTCACAGTTGACTTTCAATATTTAGGAAAATTCCATTTGTTTGTTGAACTATTTTCATCAGCATATGGCTCAGTAGAAGTATCAACAGGAGTGAGGCACAGTCAAAGGCAAAGCATAAGCCGGCTATGAAGTAGAACTACTCGAACTCTCACTTTAACGACATCTAATGGGTTGAATCGTATCATATTAACACAAATCACAACTCAAACCAAACCAGAAAAACCGTTGACTTGACATGGCTACAACTAGCTAACGAATGACCAAATAAAATAAATCGATTGGTTGTGCCGCTACCAGCAGAATTTGTACAACAAACAGTTTGTAAAGGCTCAGATTACTCACATAATAAATCAATCTGAAGAGACAGAATAAGTAGTATGGCTACTCTCACTGTCATAATGGTCACTATATGACTTAGTGTAGCACAAATGTCACATCGAATCTCCAATGGTGCACCGAGGCTTATTCTTTAAAAGTGGGGCCGCATGGGTAATCTATTCTTCGAAGTGATATGGATTAATTGCCAATCTGAAGGTTACATATGCTTGCAATTCAAAGAGGCTCGCTTGCTACACAAATGCGGTAGCTGATTCCTCGAATGGGATGCTTATCAATCTTACTTTGGGCTACATTGTATTATTTACAAAGTGGTTCGAGTGGCATGCTAGTGGTGCTTGTATTGCAATGTGGGGATCGCTTAGTAGTATACACCAACAAACAACAAAACAACAATCGTAAGTAGTAGGCTGCTCAGTCTCATACCCATTCATTTACCAATCGTACCTCTTATCAACCTTTTACTCAGTGTCGCGATAGATGTGACACATACAGATCATAAGTAGTTGCATGGACTGAGCAAGACTCAGACTCTAGAGGATACACCAGACAATCCGGATGACTAGATTAAGCATCTGGACAACCAAACTATTAGAGCTCTCGATGAGCTCGAGCCTTCGACACCTTAGTATGCACCTCTTTGTGATGCCAAGTGTTGAAATAATCTAACTTTGAAGAATATTCTACGTGTATTATTCCTCCTTCGGGAGATGTCATTAATGTAAAAGGTCATGTAAAAGTCATGAGGTAAAACCTTCATTGTAAGTCAGGTCGTTAGTACCCAAAAGAATGTAATATAAATAGTATATTGAGTTTTCCTAGAGAGGTCGACCGAGTTAAGTTAGTGAGGCCGACCTAGTTAGGTTAAGTGTCAAGTAAAAGGTAAAGTATAAATAGAGAGTGTCTCCTCTCATTTGTACCATTCACTCACTCAAGCATTTCGTACTAGAGGAGAGAGGAAGATTGTGAAGGAGGAGAAGGATTGTACTTGGCTCTAGAGTTTTGGTTTTGTCTCTCTTCTTTGTGAGACTTATTTTTGGGCATTGTACTTTGGTAATCTATATTGAGGAAGTTCTTGTTGGGTTTTCTTCCCCTTGAGGGTTTCCCAGGATAAATTGTTGTGTACCTTGTGATTGTGTATCTTTTAGAGATCCTCTTTATGCTGCTATTGTGAAAATGTATTAAATGCTCATGAAGTTAGAGTTTAGTCTTTAGTAGCATATAACCTTAACACCAAGTAGAGTACTCAGAGCATAATCTAGATTATCAATCTTCTTTGAATATTGATCCGACCACCTATGGCTATCTGAATACCTAATAGACCTCTTGTTGGCCAATAAGTAGCAACTCTCAATCGAACTACACTTTTTCCTACAAATCACAATTGCATTGATTGATAGAATGAGATGCCATCGAAGTTTACCTTTGGCTTCAAAATAGCAACTACTCATTTACAACACTGTATATTCTTTTGGCTACACTCAAAACGCTACCCATTGCAGTACATATTTCCCACCATCGGGGTTACTTTCAGTCCATTCTACTTGCTAATTGGTTGGGGGTTCTTTAGAATGCTATTGATTGAATGCAACTCAACGTCCTTTGGAGTATAAAACCTACAATGGTCGGGCTATCGGATAATCACTAGCTAGTAAGACAATAGGGTAATACGGTTACAATATTGTAGTTATTATATTAGAACGTCTATATTAGTATAATATTATCAACTTGAGTGGGCACGACAGTCAAGGACATGTATTGCCTCTTAGGAGGTCATAGGTTGAAATCCAAATGGAGTTATATGCCAAATGTTGATGGAAGTGAGTTCAACAAGATGCCTAACATAATGAGAAGGTTTACTTAACTCACCAACAAGGTGATAAAATATTTGAAAGAACTAAACATCAAGATGTGAAGTAACCATGGTAAGAGTTTAATAAATTCCATGGAAATGTCAAATTCATCTTAATAAATATGTCCATATCATAAACAAAATCCCTCACTACTCCTTGTATCGAGGTTTCATAACATCCAAATATTATCACACGAGATTATCATTCCCTAAAATATAAATCACAAGTGATCAATGTTTAATACTTTTGGAAAATTGTAAAAGGAACTAGCACATATTTGAAATCTTGAAGTTGTGTAATTATTTAAATTTTGATATCCATATTGTGGATTATATTAGATGAATTATTCTTTGGAAAGTTTAGATTATTTTGTTTCTCAATGTTTTGAACCCAAATCAAAGTTCATCATCATGGCATTAAGTCAAATATGAAACTACTTCGTAATTTTGTAATTATTACAAATAAATCAAAACTTTATACATCGTTAATTAATATATTATCTATGTCACGCAATAAAAAATTTAATTTAACCCAATCCATTGAGCTTTTTTCCTTGAAAAAAAGCATAATTTTATTTCATCTTTCGAGTACAAAATTACATTTGATAAGCTTCACTCTTGTAGAGTATAATTGATGTTAGGCAATACCAGAAATGGACCAGAATCTATGTCCCTGAAGAAGTTCAGAATATAAAAACCAGTACATATGATCAGACCAGTGATGAACGGCGAAGCCCTAAATCGGATCAGCCAAAGATTGGCACGAATACAATAAAAAACATCGTGTAATGAGCTGAAAAGTAAAGAAGAGAAGCCAGCAAAAAAATTTCGCTGAAGGAAGAAAAAACAAAAAAACAAAAAAAAAAAATTGGTGTGAATAGGACCACCGGTTCTGAAAGAGGTTAGCCACCGCCGACAGAGGATAGCTGGACCCGTAGTTACAGTCGCCCCACTACCACCGCAGCCAATACTGCACACTGCCAACGAACACCATCTAAGCTCGCTGCCACAGGATCTGTGCTCGCCGTGCTCGATGCCTTTCCAGGCCCACTTCCATCTCGTCGTGCTTGATTCCATGCCAGGCCCATTGCCGAACTCCTACACCGTCATGAAAACCAACCGCCGCCGCCGCCACTGGATCTCTGTGCTCGCATATCCAACGGGTCGCCACGCAAAGGCATCGCCCTCTCACCAAGCTCATGAATAAACCGTCATACTCCATCGCGTCAGCGGCAGTAAGCAACGCAGGGGGGAAGAGAAAAGGCGGCCATGGAAGGAGCCATGGCTGCTGAAGTTCTGAGTTGCAGCCTCTCAAAACCTAACCCTTGCCACAAAAAAAATATTGTACTCCACTTAATGCCAAGTTGGTGTTTTTCCTCAACCCAATCCACTGAGCTTATTTGCAATGTTGTTATATATTACACTTTTCATTCAAGATAAAAATTTTCCTATCATGATTTAACAGATATTAATTATTTTGTTAGATTTAATACTATAATTATAATTTTATAAAAATTCATGACGAGTTTGATTAAATTCATAGTAATAATTAAAAGTATAAATCATTAACATACACCTAATATATTTTATAACTAAAATAATATCAACATCAACATGATATGAAAACATGAAAAATTATATACATGAACAATAATAACTAAATCATGCAAGTATGTCAAATATATATATATATATATATATCGTACATGTCAAATAGCCATCACAACAATCATTATATATGTCATGAAATTGTAGGTTTGCCACCAAAGCTAGATGCATCAATTCCTCTACCACTAAAGCCAGAGGCATCAATACCTCTGCCAAGTAGCGCTGCAAAAAGTAACATCTCATGTATCTTTCCCCGACATCTATATCACCTTGGTGCTTAGTTAGGGATGGTGGTCCATTTTTAGTTGTTTTCAACCCATGGTTTTGCAACCCATTCTAAACTAATTATGGTCAAGGAATTGGGGTTGTAATCTAATATAGGTTAATGGATTAGCGTTTTGGATGACATAATATTGTATTGTAAACAAAAAAGATAATACGTTGAGATAGAGAGTGGAGAAACACTCATGAATCTTGGTTTTTTCGGTTTTGAGTTTCTAGGGTAAGTCTCTAGGTAATTGTAACATCCTGATATTTTCATAAAAAATTTAAAAAAAATTATAACAACGAATATTGTTAATAATTGTAATTGCGGAAATATTGAATGCCGTAAGGACAATATTAATGCGTCATACATGCGGAAAGTAATTTTGATTTACTTCTTACTCAAGGAATTAATGTACTCAATGTATTATGGCACTTTTCAACTTACGACATCTTTTTTGTATTAATTGTAATTTAATAACTGCGATAGGATTTTTCTTTAATTAATAAGTTCTAACAGCTGCTTTTGATGATGATGAAAGGGTGGTCCTACGGGGTACCCTGGAGCTTACTTAGCTACGTTTAGTTAAGGCATTTGCATCCTGTGATCCATGTGCAGACCGCGGGTAAGATAAGAGTACAGGTGTTTATCGTCAGTGTAAATTTGTATGTTGATTACTTCATTGCGAAACAGTTACTAGAGGTTTGGATACCCGGTCTTCATCTAGTTTGTATGCTGTAAAACAAAACTTCTCCAGTGGTGTAACTTCGCGTCGTCTAGGTATTAAAATGCTTGAAATTATCATCATATGTCTAAATGGCGTTATCATCAATTTATTGATACCAAAATCTATTGTTGAGGCTATGCGAAAGTTGTAATTCTAGTGCTTATACTATAGATCTTATCATTCTGTCTTGCTTCTATTTAGAATATTCTAAGTCTGAATTCACAATTTGATTATCAATGCCAGATTAATATATATCAGTGGTCTAAAGACTATTGTTATGAACTTGACGTTATAGGGTATAAAGTCGACATTCGAATCTCAACTTAGATGTTCATCTATCAAATGGGCTTGTAATGCATGGCTCTCATTTAAGCGTTGTATTAAGTGACTATACTTATAAGTTCATACTCTTATTAAGGGTTTGAGGATTATAGCCTTGTATCAAAGCCTACAATGCACATGGCACGTGGCTTATACAATTGCGATGATGTTGTTATCATTTCCATATATTTTAATATAGCATCCAAGGGATTATGCATTCATATAATGTATAGGTTGTATCATGAGTTACTATATTTGTTATGTTCAGACCTTGCATCCGAAACAATGCATTGCTACCATGGAGCTAACCATATGAAGGGTTGATTGTGACAGGGTGAAGAGTTTAGTTGGTTCCAACTGTCGTATTAATGACTTAACCTACGTCGCAGGTTTGTAAGGTGAAGTGGAAGCCGAGTTGGCCAGTATCACATGGTTGTATAGACAGTAATGACTCCATGGTCCGAGCTGGGCTATGCTTTGGCTCTCATGTAAGTCGACCGACAACTTGGTAAGAGTGACAATTTAATGCAGTAATGACTACAGTTGGGTGCGAACCTCAACGTGCCTTGATGGGCATCTCTACATCGTCGATCTCCGAGAGGTGTGAGGCTGAGATTGATGCCCGATCTTTGCGTGGTAAAATGGGAAAGTTTGTGTTTCAGTCCTTCATTGTTGCGTTTGTTTTGGAGGGAGGTCATGAAGCCGACCGGTTGATGCGAGTTAGGGTTTCGAGCTTTGCACCTCTACGTGGTAGTGTGATGAGTTCGCAGGTGGTGCCATAGCACCGTGCTTTGACAGAGGTGTTGCATGCGGTTAACTCTTTTTTTGGTGGTTGTGGTTCGTAAACCAATCCTGTGATGGTTATAGAGTTTGCGGTGTCTGGTTTCGTTGTTGCTTTCAATGTGCTTACCAATGTGGCGTGTCTATGGTTTGGCGTTCCAACTCAATGGTAAGTTCTCACAATGCAATTTTTTTTGTTTTCTTTCCAGTACTATGTATAATTTTTTTTATAAAGTTTTCCTCGGTTTGTAACCCCTTGAGCCATGTTTGGGCAGGTACCCAATGCGCAGGATGAAGACGAGGTTTGGGAGTGGGAGGTGATACGTCCAAAACCTGGTAAGTTCTGGGTGTTCTCAAAACCCCGTGGGTGCCCTTTTTATTTCAAGTTTTGATGGTGACTGTAAACGCCGAGGGTTGGAGTTATAGGACCCTAATCCGGCAATGGCTTTCAAGTTTTCAACTTTAAAAGAAGATAGTCTGTACAGGGTAGTCTTTGGTTGTTTGAGTTATCGCTCGTCTCTACTGCCTATCAAGGATATGTATTTAAGTGGCTTGTTGCTCCATGGATTTATTTTAATATTGTACTTTTTCTAAGGGTGAAACCCTATGGACTGTTGCACCATAATGTAATTTTGTTAATGATTTTTCTACTGCCGGTGCCTGAGGGTTGAGGGTTTCCTTTTGCTCACTCTATTTGCATTTTTGGATGGAGTGCCACCATTTGAATATCGTGTGGTTGGAATGTTTGAACAGTGGTCGAGCCTCGTTGTAGGTAGCTTCCACTGTCCATCGTCATTGCTTGTTAGGTTTGGAAATGATAGCTATGGAATGTTTTGTTGATAATGGGAAAATGATACCACCATGTTTTATGGTTTTACGAAGGTGCTCTATTTGTGACCGTAGTTTTGCTTTCGGTTTGCATGTCTGAGAAATATTGGAATTCTGGAACTTGTAATGCTGGTAATGGCTAAGTCACACGTTCTTCTTTTTTTGTTTAAATGAGTGGAATCCTTCTGTTTTGAATGCGTCCATGCTAGTGGTTTGAGGATTGAACCCGAGCCTGGGTCGCAATCTATACATAACTATTTGGAGGTCTTGTTTGTTTTTTGTACTATGGTTATGAGTTTTGGGTGGGAAATGATGTGTCTATCGTGCCATCGGTCTCTGTGAAAATTCCTTGGTAGCTAAATCGTCTGTTTGTAATCTCAGAACGAAACCTAGTGTATGGTTGCTATTATTAGATAGGAATTATGACAGGGTTTAGAGTCTCGTACTTTCTAGTGTTTGGTCACTCGAATCGTACTTTGCTTTTGGTTCAAAAAGATAGGGGATTGATGTATAACAATCAGAAGTGTAACTAGGAAAAGAAATAATTATGGTGTGTTTGCATGTGGATACTGTGGATTACTATACTTAGTTGAAAATGCATAAGATTCATACTTGTTCTTACAGCTGGTTAAAAGAAAACGTATAGAAGAAGAGATTAACAACTGTATGATGCAGATGGATTTTTCTTGCAACAATGAACTAAAATCATAGATTTTTTATGAGTAAAATAGATGCGTATTCATAGCCTTTTCATGCAGAGAATGAAGTGTTCTGTTTGTTTTCAAGAATGAAAATTATGTGAACAGTATTTTCATTCTGTGCAGAGATTTAATTTGCAGTTGTTAAAATGTCTAGAAAATGAAATGCCTAGGGAATAAAGATTTGTGCATGTGTGTCTTTCGGGGTTGAGAAACAGATGAATGTTATGTTTTACCTAAATGAACATATTTAATGCTACCTCTTTGTACTGGAGTACGATGCAGCCTCACGCATGGGGAAAAATGCAGAGGAGTCATTTTATCAGTTAAGCAATTAAAATTAAATCAGAACTTTAAGCATTTTACTGCTATTGATCATTAATAATATTTCTAAACCAATGACTGAAAGAAATCATGTAACTGGAGAACACAGAAAAATGTAGAACCTGAGTGTGGTAGGAGAAACAAATCACCCAAGAAGCCTGTTCCACCCATACTGCTCCTAAACAACCAAGATGCCTACCTTAGGACCCCCGAGTCTGTTCGTTGATCCACCAGGAGGAAGAAACTTCAGAAGCTTGGGACCCCCACTTGCAGCAGCAAGAATTTTTATCCAGCCTTATAGGCTTAGCAGTCAATGGGACCTGCACCAGCACCTCTGGTTTGTCCTTCTCATAATATTTTGCAGACTTATACTTGCACTCTCCACGGCCTCCCTATTCGAATCTCTCAGTCATCACCTGATGCACATGAGGAAATGTTTCTGCAGAAAACATTCTAAGAGCTCCCTGCTCAATTCGAATTTCCTTTTATAAGCTTCCTAGGTCTTTTTGTAATTAATTGGTCATTAGTGAGCTACCTTCTTACCTCTCTCCACCTGGAGAGGAAATGCCACAAATTAGGGGTAGTTGTCCCATAAACAACAGCTAATGGTAGAGTGCAAATGTTGCCATCTGTCCCATGCCTTCTTGCAGCTTCCATTCCTCCTAGTGGGCCAGTGAACACTCTTGTAACAGCTTTCTTGAGTGTTTGTCTTCAATTTTTATTTATTAAATAATAATAATGAGTCATTACATTCATCTTTGACCTAATTTGGTCATAATTACAAAACTTTATAATTATAATTTAACACTGAGTATTTTGCAAAAGGATAATAATATAAAATGATTATTCTCAAAATTTGGGTAGGTGACAATAATGTCCATGTGAGGCATTGTTAATTCTTGTGTTTTAAATTCTATTTGGTATTGCTTTTCTTACATAGGGTTATCAAAACTCTTCAATCTAGTAGAGGACAATGAGGGGATGCATGTGATCTATCTAGTGGCGGTCGATGAGGGGATGCATATGGTCAACCTAGTAGAATAAGAGGAGATGGTGGTTGTTATAGTACTTGTCCAGGTGGAGGATGAAGGGATGGTGGTATGTCTAGTGGATGATGAGGGGGTGGTGGTCCCTTTAGTGGAGAATGAGGTGTTGGGGGTTCCTCTAGTGAAGGATGAGGGGGTGGTGGTCCCTTTCATGGAGGATGAGGGGGTGGAGCTCCCTTCGGTGGAGGATGTGGGTGGGGGAGTGTCCCTCCAGTGGAGGATGATGGGTTAGTGGTGGATGAGGATCATCGTCCTTAGAAGATGAATTGGGTGAAGTGGGTCAAGCACGAGCCCTTAACCTCTAGACAAGGTTGAGGGATACAACAACTTGATGCATCAATAAATTGATTTTACAAGGAAGGGAGGACCATATCTATGATAGCTCAGGTACCCATATGATATTTGGAACATGTACAGGTACCCATTTGTAACCATCAAAGCACAAATGTCATTTTTCACCACTGTATGCTATCTTCGATTTGGTCTCTTTAGCATGCTATGCCTCTATACTTGAGGTTGTTGATCCTCCTTGGCCTCCGTCGTCTTCTCATCCCGGGGGAGGCACAAAAAATGCAACTAAATTAATCAAAATATAATGAATCATTTCCTCTATCATTTGGTGTCTCTCCCTGAGTAAATATGATGTTTGTACAACCTCTCTAGTCCATCCTCACATATGGGTACTCTATAAGGTCGAGGACGAGATCATCCTCACTACCAAATAAATATGAATCCTTTGAAGAAACATGCCAACAAATCTAGTTATGCTGGCCCCTCTTGGGCGACATCTACCCCCACATGTGTAGGTGTATATCAATCATCATCCCTGGAGGAAAGAAAGGGAATGTCAATTGAGTGACTAGAAACATATCAAAAAATAAAACAAATAGCTCTGACACAAATGGGATCAAGTCTAAATCCCCCCCCGCAAAAAAAAAGCAATGATCCATAACGAAACAAAACTATCTAAAAGAAAAGTTGACCACCTAACCAATCTTGACCTCTAAAATAAACTATCTACATAACACATGAAAGGAAAACTAATGTGTTACCCATCAGAGGTAGAGTGTGCTGGTGTTGTGACCAAAAGTGTTAGGCACCTAACCACCTTTGTCTTGAATGCATGAAAATGAATCTAGACACTAGCAACCTGAAAGTCACTAGGGTCAACAATCTTTGCACTAGCATATCTAAACATATACGTGTTGACTCTCTCCTGCAACATTAGAGGATAGATCATGGAATTAAGGAAAATCCTCTAGTAATCAAATAAATATATTCCTCTATGGTTTGGTAAAATAAGTTAGAACCGATCTTAAATACCTACCCATTATAATCCCAACTACATGTCAACTACATCAATAGGCACATGTTCCCCCTGAAGTATACAACCTTCTCATAACACTTGATAAGGCCAACATTCCTTAAAAAGAAATGACTTTGCCATGTCATAGAGTGAAGGTACAAATCCCTTTCCCTCTCAAAGCCTCCCACTCACGTAAAAATATACGCATCATTCATGGTGCACATATGAGTAATGACACATCAATAATATAAAGTTAATAGATTTTTTAAATGGATATAAAGTTCATAGATTTTTTAAATGGATGGATACGCCATTATGCTTCCTTACATTGCACACCAATAAAGTCATAAAATATGCTTGAAATACTTAACGATGTGCTTGAAATACTTAAGCACACCATCAATGATGCTTTTACTCTATTACCAACTCACAAGTAACATGGGAATTTTTATTTTAATGTTGCCGGTGCACTTCATATGTACCTAGGCATCGTTTTCAATGCATACGTATATTTCTATGAGCATTGTATAATGATGCATTTGCAATATCAAAAAGCGTCATATATGGTGCCTCATATCTTATACGTCACATATGTTTTTTGAAAAGATGTTTGCTTTACTGATGCATTGTAAAAAATAGTTAAAAGTATCAATACCAATTACATTGATTATCAATTAGTATAGATCCATCTTAAACCCGTATCTATCAAGCACTGAAAGAGATCCAATTTCTTGAGGTGTATTTTTTTTTAAATTTAAACTAAAGAAATTTGATCTCTCTTGATTGATAGATCCGGGTTTAAGTTTTAAGTTTTTATTTTATAAACGAACATCTATTTTTTAATTACTTTTCATAATATTTTATTTTATGAACCAACATGGATTTTTTTTAAATACTTTCCATAATTTTTTATTTTATGAGCCGACATGAATTTTTTTAATTATTTTGTTAGTAACAAACGTTACAACATCTCCCCCATACTGGGTTGTAGAGCACCTCGTTTGGGTTGTAGAGCACCTCGTTTCACTCGGTGCAATAATTATTTTGTTAGTAACAAACGTTACAACATCTCCCCCATACTGGGCTCTAGAGCACCTTGTTTCACTCGGTGCAATAAATGCATTGGTTGTGGTGGGACAATTTTTTGTTAAAACATTGATCAACGCTCATGGAATGGTGGGAAGTGAGTCGAGGGCCCCAGTGATCAAATTTGGAGGGTGGGTTTTAATTTTTATTGGAAGGGTATTTGTTCTTGGAGCCCTTCAAAGATGAAGGGCAATTTAAATAATTGTATTTCAATTCAAGTCTAAATTAACTAAACCCTTCTCCCAAAAATGCAAAACACAAATATTTCCCATCCAAATCTTTACAATCTTAAACAATTGAGCACTCTTGAATATCTACATGATAAAATGGTATCTTTTCAATAAAACCGAATTTGAACACATTAATTTGACATATATGTAACATTAATTTTACAGTTCATTAAAATAGCAACTATTTTGTTGTATTTTTATGGGTTAGACCACATTTCATTATACAAAAAAAATACTTAGACTATGAAATAACCATATTGGGGCATCTACGTGATGTTATGCATACTGCTAGACGTTGTAACTAGATATAGTCTTAAAATAAAACTAAAACCATTAGAAAATTACTTACTATTAACTATGTACAAAAAGAAGCCAATGAGCAAAATGAGGCTATAATAAACCTACAACCAAAATCTACATATAAAACCAACCAAAACCTTAATTCAAACCGGAGAGAGGGAAACCATCCAAGCTTGAGAGATGTAAGAATGATGGACATTAGGCGCCTAAGAAAAAACAATACATAGCTCAAAAAAATATTAAAAAATAATCCTCCATAGCAACCAAGTTAGCAACACTAGCATCATAAGGGCCTGGGCATCAAATTTTGTTGTTCAACACTTGTTGTGAAGACATATAGGTATGGGATGGAGGGGAAATGGAATCAATCCTAAGTCAACTGGAGCCTTGTGACTCGCTACATGTTTGAGTCTCGACAATCACCTTTTAAATTGAACCAGAACAGGAAAAGAAGTTTGTTAATTGCTCAGTTTGCAAAAATTATAGATACATAAGTAATTAAGAGCTCGAGCCTCTAAAATTTGATGTGTTTTTTACCAATCCACAATTCATTGAATTCATAGTCACTGGCATGAAATTTAAGTTATTTAATGAAAGAATTAATGTATCTAGCTCTATGTCGAAACTGTTTTCCATGCTAATGCAGGCCACTTCCCTCCTTATTGTCTTGCCAAAAGGCATGATAATGAGGAAGAAGACTTAAAATTATGGACTTCACCATCAAAGAAGCCTTACAATCACATTGGTAAGGAGCTATAAGAAGATCACAACAATCCAACGTGTCAAATCTCAGATGATAATGCAAATTAAAGACTTATATGGTAAATTTAATATAAGACTTACTTATAGTTGTCTCTTACTCTTTGCGTCTTGACACATTTGATAATTTATGGTTGTCTTTGTGCCTTGAACTAATTGATATTATAAGGTGAGGATGTGCATGCATAATAATCCTTAGTCATGACTATGTTGATGTATATGTAACTTCGGAATGTATTTCATCTATGTATTTCATATATATTTATTGTACCCTTATAAGAGATGTGTTATTCCTCTATAAGGAAGTGTCGTCATATGTATTGACAAGTGTCGCAAGTGTGTGTACTTGGCGATGGGTTATTAGACCACCATGTGTGGGGTCGGCCCTGAAAGATATATTATATTGTGGATGTACCTAACTATACAAGTTGGCCCCATAAGGTCACTGGGCAAACAGACTAGTATAAATAGAGATCGGGAGATCTATATTTGTATCACTCGGAAACTCACACTTCTCTCACTTAGAAAGTGGCGCACTATTGAGGAGGAGGATCATCTACTACCAGGAGACTATCTCAGTGTATTTTGGTTGTACTTTGGTTGAGCCATTGCTCTCTCTATCTCTGAGGAAGTTGTGGGGTTTTTCACCTTAGGGTTTTCCCCATGGAAACTCTGTGTCTCTTGTCTCTCATGCTTTTGATTATTGTGATGCTTGTCATGCTTATTGCGATTGTTATGCATTGATATACTGTATATGTTATTCTCTTAGTGAAGATCCTAGAGTATTGTGAATTAATGCTCAAAACTTAACATGGTATCAGAGCTAACCTGAGAAGAAGACATTTTGTAGTGACGGAAACTTGAGTTTCTTGTTTATTGGGTTTCGCTCCACAATTTTTGGAAAAGCAGTATAGTAGATTGACTCTACTCATCAAGGAGAATCTATCTGTCCAATCATAATTCAATTCTGAGCATTTTCAAATTTGGCCCTAAAAAATAGGATTTCCACAAAAATAGGAGTTTCTGAAATCTGAAGACATAGCTGGCTCCTTGCAAAAATCAAAGTTTAGAGCTTTGGATCGAGATTTTTGGCTGGGTAGATCTCCGGGAAACTCAAACCCTAATTCAGGGCTCTCCCCAGTGAACCCGGGAGAACAAAAAGGCAAATCTGAAGGGTAAAGCTTTGCTGATCTCAAATTCTGAATACGCAAGGCTGATCAACTCATCAAGGTGCATCTTTCTATCCTTTTAGAAAGTTGAAATTCACATTTTGAATTTTTAGGGTTTTTCGACAAACCCTAATCTGGGACCAGATCCAGTTTTCAGCATTTCAAGTGGTAAGACCTAAATCTTTTCTATTTCCATTTGAAGTACTCTTTAAGATGTCTCACCACACCAAGCTTTAGGATAAGCTTGAAGGGGCTGATAACTTTCGAGCTTGGAAGTATAGGATTGGGTTAATCCTGGAAGAGAATGAGTTGGACTCATATGTAAAAGAAGACATCCCTATCCCAGAGGATGAAGAGGCTAAAGTATTGCATAAGAAGAACTTGGTCAAGACAAAGAGAATCATTGTTGATTCTATCAAAGACCATCTCATACCCCATGTGTCTTCTCTAAAGACACCCAAGGAGATGTTTGACTCTTTGACCAAGCTATTTGAAGGGAAGAACATAAATCGGAAGATGACCCTGCAGAACCAATTGAAAGGAGTAAAGTTTCAAAATGGAGAAACCATTCAATCTTATTTTTCTAGGGTCTCCCAAATTAAGGAACAATTGGAAGCGGTAGATGAAATGGTGGAGAATGGTGAAGTTGTCATGACCACTCTAAATGGCCTACCCAGGTCATGGGATTCCTTTATTCAAGGAATTTGTGCAAGGAAGAAGTTGATCTCCTTCAACAGATTGCAGGAAGAATGTTCTCAAGAAGAAGCAAGGCTCGTGGCCCGAGAAGAAAAGATGGGAAGTGAAGATCAAGCTCTCACAGTACACACCAAGAAAGGAAGGTCAAAGAGAGAGCACTCTCATACCAAGAAATCTTCACACTATCATCAACATAAAGATAAGAAAGATCTCAGATGCTTCACATGTAATGAGAAAGGTCATTTTGCTTCAGAATGTCCCAAGAACAAAAGGAACAACAACACCAAGAAGAAGAAGGGCAGTAGGAAAAGATATCATGCTCATGCTGCTGAAGATGATGAACCACCCAAGAAGAAGGCTAGGGAAGAAAGTGATGATAGTGATGATGACTCATCAAGTGAAAAATAATATGTTCTAATCTCTGCTCTCATAGGTACTATCTCCCATGGTTGTAATGATTGGTTAATTGACAGTGGGGATTCGAAACACATGACTGGGTTTAAGGAATCTTTTGTGAATCTATCTGAACATGAATCACCCCATAAGGTGAAACTTGGGGATAATTATCAATACCCAATCAAAGGAAGTGGTGAAGCCTCCTACAACCTAGATTTTGGAAAATATTTGAAGATGAAAGAAGTCCTTTATGTACCTGGGCTCAAGAAGAACTTACTCTCCATCTCTGCATTGGATGCAAAAGGTATGAGGGTTGCATTTGTGGATGGCCAAGTCCCAATGTGGCCAAAGGGAAAGACCATAGATGATGCAGTAGTGATTAGAGAGCAAGAGGGATGTTTGTATAAATTGAAGGGACAACCTAAACATGCCATGGTGCATGAATCCATGGAGCCAAGTGAACTTTGGCATAGAAGACTTGCTCATATGCACTATAGGGCACTTCCAATTGCAAGCAAGGCTGTAGAGGGTCTTCCTGAAATCAAGACCAAACATGAAGGTGTTTGCAAAGGATGTGCAAAAGGCAAGAACATTAAGAAGGCTTTCCCAAGCAGCGAAAGCAAGGCAAAGGATATCCTGGAAATCATCCACTCAGATGTATGTGGTCCTATGTCATCTAGTTCTCTAAGTGGGTATGTTTACTATGTCTCATTTATTAATGACTTCTCCAGGAAGACTTGGGTATACTTCTTGAAGAACAAAGATGAGGTGTTTGATAAGTTCAAGGAATTCAAAACCTTGATGGAGAATCAAACTGACAAGAAGATCAAAACATTCAGATCCGACAATGGTGGAGAATTCACATCAGGTGACTTCAAGAAGCTTTGCAGTGATTCAGGGATTAAGAGGGAGTTGACTGCTCCTTATAATCCTCAACAGAATGGAGTTCCAGAAAGGAAGAACAGAACAATCATGGAAGCAGCAAGGGCAATGTTGCATAGCTAGGATCTACCTATGCATCTATGGGCAGAAGCAGCTAGAACAGCTGTATATGTGCAGAACAGAACACCCCACAAGATATTGGACAACAAGACACCAGAAGAGGTATTTTCTAGTAAGAAACCTGAAGTCAGCCATCTTAAAATATTTGGTTGTCCAGTATACACTCATGTCCCAAAGGAAAAGAGGACTAAACTAGATCCTTCAGGAAAGAAGGGTATCTTTGTGGGTTACAGTGAAAGCTCGAAGGCTTACAGAATATACTTTCCAGGGTACAAGAAGATTGATGTCAGCAGGGATGTAACATTTGATGAAAACTCAGCATTCATCAAATCAAGGAAGGCACCTATCGAAGTTTATGAAGAACCTAAGGAAACTAGATTTCAAGACACTACCATGACTGAAGCAATTCCAAAAGTTGTTCGTGAGTTTGAAGATCCGCAAGAACCTGTAGATCCACCCCGTGAGGATAACTCTCACAAGAGGAAACCTGCATGGGCTAGAGAGCTCATTCAAGATGCAGAAAGATTTGGCATTCCAGAAGAAGAACACAAAGCAAAGAAGAGAACCAGATCACATACCAGCCATGTTGCTTTACTCTGTGACATTATGAACAAAGAACCTTCCAGTTATGAAGAAGCAGCGGAAAAGAAAGAATGGAAGGATGCCATGGTTGAGGAATACCAATCAATAATGGAGAATAATGTTTGGGATGTTGTCCCAAGACCTGAAGAGAATTCTGTTGTGACTTCCAAATGGATCTACAAAATCAAGCATGCTACAGATGGCAGTGTAGAGAAATATAAGGCAAGATTCGTAGCTCGTGGCTTCTCTCAGAAAGAGGGAATAGATTATGAAGAAAATTTTGCACCTGTAGCCAGGTATACTTCCATCAGAACAGTACTTGCCCTGGCTGCAGCAATGAAATGGAAAATACACCAGATGGATGTCAAGACTGCTTTCTTGAATGGTGTAGTTGAAGAGGAAGTATATGTGGAGCAGCCACTCGATTTTGAAATATATGATAGGGAGTCATATGTGTGAAGATTGAAGAAAGCCTTGTATGACTTGAAGCAAGCTCCCAGAACTTGGTATGGTAGTATGGACAGTTTCCTATCTAGTTTGGGCTTTACCAAGAGTAAAGCGGATTCCAACCTTTACTACAAGGTTGAGGAAGGAAATCCTGTGATTCTACTTCTGTACGTGGATGACTTATTTGTAACAGGAGATGACAGATTGATTGCAGATACTAAGAGGAAGCTTGCTGCTGAGTTCGATATGAAAGATTTGGGAATGATGCATTATTTCCTAGGTATGGAGGTGTGGCAGAATGCAGGTGGGATCTTCCTTGGTCAAGGGAAGTACACAGTAGATATCCTGAAGAGATTCGAGATGATGGATTGCAAGGCCATGGCCACACCCATGGCATCGAACCTAAAGCTTCTATGTGATACTTCATCTGAGCTAGTTGATATCTCTATGTATCGTCAGATCATTGGGTCCTTGATGTACCTGACGAACACGAGACCAGATATTTGCTTTGCTGTGAACACATTGAGTCAGTTCCTGACAGATCCAAGGAGTGTTCACCTGGTTGCTGTAAAGCATGTTCTGAGGTACCTGAAGGGTACAGTGGATTATGGGCTCAAGTATGAAGTGAATCAAAATTTTAACCTGCAGGGTTATGTTGATTCAGATTGGGCAAGCAATGCTGCAGATAGGAAGAGCACATCTGGGTGCTGCTTCAGTATGGGATCAGGTGTGATCTCTTGGTTTAGCAGGAAGCAGTCCTGCGTAGCACTGAGTACAACTGAGGCAGAGTATGTTGCAGCCTGTTCAGCTAGTTGTGAGGCAGTATGGCTACGGAAGCTACTGTCTGAGTTATTTGATCTCCCGTCGGATGCTACTAGTATCTTCTATGATAACCAGAGTTGTGTGAAGTTGTCTGAGAACCCAGTGTTTCATGACAGGTCGAAACACATAGAGATCAAATATCACTATATCAGGGATATGGTGCAGAGAGGAGCTGTGAAGCTCCTGTATGTTGCGACGGACGAGCAGATTGCAGATGTGCTAACGAAGCCACTACCCAAGGTGAATTTTGAGTACTTCAGGGAGAGGCTGGGTGTTCTTCAGATCGAGGACACTTCGAGGAAGAAGTGATGGACACATTTGTTGAAGCCATTCCAAGCATGTTGGAAGGAGAATCCTTCACATGGCTGTGGATGTAAGCGCTAGATGATGAGCATCATGATGATGTTCTGGTTTCTGCTTTGTATGATCAGTTGGATCATTTATATGTATATGTATGTACGCATCATGTTGGATGCTTGGACCATGTATCTGTATATGTATCAGGTGGATACATTGTATGATCAAGTGGATCATGTATGGTGATATGTATCATGTATTTGTATTTGTATCAGGTGGATCGTGTATGGTGATATGTATCATGTATTTGTATTTGTATCAGGTGGATACACTATATGATCAGGTGGATCATGTATAATGATATGTATCAGGTAGATACTTGGTATGCATCAGGTAGATGCATTGTATGATCAGGATGACGAGCTTCAGGATGTTGCTCCAGATGATATGTACCAGGACGGTACAGTGATGATGATCAGGATGATCATATGTATCAGGTGGATACAGTACATAATCAGTTGGATTATGTGTGATGAGTTCCGAAGACACAGATGCACAGTGCCTTTCCGACATGGTGGTAGATGCGTTCTCCCATGTGCGTTGATGTAAGTGCAGAGCCTTTCCGACATGGTGGTAGATGCATTCTCCCATGTGCGTTGATGTAAGTGCAGAGCCTTTCCGACATGGTGGTAGATGCGTTCTCCCATGTGCGTTGATGTAAGTGCAGTGCCTTTCCGACATGGTGGTAGATTCCTTCTCCCATGTGCGTTGATGTAAGTGCAGAGCCTTTCCGACATGGTGGTAGATGCGTTCTCCCATGTGCGTTGATGTAAGTGCAGAGCCTTTCCGACATGGTGGTAGATGCGTTCTCCCATGTGCGTTGATGTAAGTGTAGGGCCTTTCAGACATGGTGGCAGATGTGTTCTCCCATGGTCGTTGATGTAAGTGCTGTGAGCCCTTCACGGATGGTGGTAGGTTGGTCCTCCCATGCTGTTGAGTGTAAGTGTTGTGTGTGTGCATCTAGGTTGTGCTTCGTGATACTCTGTAGCCGTGGACAGGTTGTGCAGTAACATGTAAAAGATCCTGGGAGATCCGATAGGTTGAGCTGTGTGCTCGTAATCAGTCCTGGGATGCTCTTTCGAGGTTTTTTTGACTCACGTAATTAGGCCTGAGGATTCCACAGTATGGCCAATGATGATGAAGACCTATAGGTGGTGGGCCTACATCCAGTATGAAAAAGGACTGGCTCTGTAGAACTTCCTATGACGAGTAGAGTCAGAGATTGGTTGAGATAGTAGCAGCAGTGACGATGATGATGACGATGCATCGATGACGATGATCCCGAGAAGAAGACTTGTCTAGCAGAACTGTGTCGAGAAATACCTTCCTAGTTAAGAGGGAGTGTTGATGTATATGTAACTTCGAAATGTATTTCATATATATTTATTGTACCCTTATAAGAGATGTGTTATTCCTCTATAAGGAAGTGTCGTCATGTGTATTGACAAGTGTCGCAAGTGTGTGTACTTGGCGATGGGTTATTAGACCACCATGTGTGGGGTCGGCCCTGAAATATATATTATATTGTGGATGTACCTAGCTAGACAAGTCGTCCCCATAAGGTCACTGGGAAAACAGACTAGTATAAATAGAGATCGGGAGATCTCTATTTGTATCACTCAGAAACTCACACTTCTCTCACTTAGAAAGTGGCGCACTAGTGAGGAGGAGGATCATCTGCTACTAGGAGACTATCTCAGTGTATTTTGGTTGTACTTTGGTTGAGCCATTGCTCTCTCTATCTCTGAGGAAGTTGTGGGGTTTTTCACCTTAGGGTTTTCCCCAGGGAAACTCTGTGTCTCTTGTCTCTCATGCTTTTGATTCTTGTGATGCTTGTCATGCTTATTGTGATTGTTATGCATTGATATACTGTATATGTTATTCTCTTAGTGAAGATCCTAGAGTATTGTGAATTAATGCTCAAAACTTAACAGACTATGCGATGAGGATTTAAATGGAAGAGGATGTAAAGACATGTAATTTTTATACGTATTTTGGTGGCGAGTGTCGAAGAGAAACGTGGTGAGAAACCACATATTTTTGGAAGGATGGAAGGAGGTTACATGATCATGATCATGCCACCCATCAAATTGAAGACAATTCCCGAGCCAATTTTTTTTTTTTAATTTTTATTAATAACCATTGTGGTACTTTGGTCCAAATGTTTTTTCTAACGCATTGTTTCTCCATATTGTGTGCCTAGTGCCACCTCTCTATATCAATGCATAAATCAACCTAAGCTTGGTTTGTAGTTCTAGTTGCATGTCATTATTTGTAGTTGCATGCCATTGAGTGTTGTTTAGAGTTGTCGTGAGTTTGTGACATTCATGCAATAAATGAAGTCTTGTAGAGGAGGACTCATCAAGGGGGAAATTTGAATTTCATTTTGACGAAAAACTAGTGGACATTGGTATCCAGGTTCACATAGGTAGTAGGCACAATGTTTCGGCCTTGTTTTGGGCCTAGTAGTGGTTCTACTATTACAACCATAGTCATTGACACATTGTCACACCTTAGATATCAGCCCGAAATGTGTCGGGATTCAGAGTCAAATCCTAGTGGCTAGTACCTCGTAGTCGTCAGTCATCACTCGTCACCTTGCAAAGCTAAGTAGTGAGTGCATGACATGAGTGAGTGAATGATTATAATTTATGATATTTCCAATATTTTGAATGATGAATCGAATTTTATAGAATAGGAATTTCAACATATAAATTGAAATTTATATGGATGGGTAATTTTAAATGTTGCCCTTCTTTTGAAATATTTATATAAATTATGTCCTTCCTATTAAAAGGGTAAAATTCAGATTTTAATTTTTTTTTGAAGGGCAATTTTAACTTTACACTTCTAAGAAGGGCTAAAACCCTTTGGAAGGGCCGGGAAAGGTTCAAATTTAAACACTACTGGGAACTGGGATGTATTATAGATGGTGCCTCAATGCATTTTATAAAGCACCATCCATTCTGAGTTAGTTTAAAAACTCACGTGCAAGGAGTGCATTTTAATCACAAGATGCATATTAATGGTGCAATGTTAATTAACAAAGCATACTAGAATAATGTTTTAATAGTAGTATATGTATCATAGTGCGCTTGAAATAGAAAGGGCATCAATAAAGTGCTTATTTCTATTTAAAAACACACCAAATATGGCAGGGTAATTTTAAATAAAATTGTTTTATGGTGCTTGCCTAATGTCTGGAAACACCATGCATGGTGCCCAAATTCATCTTTTTTTTATGCATTGACCAATCAACCTAAGCTTAAAACTCGCACATGGTCGATGCGTTGTTTATAACGTGATGCAATATTAAGGATGCCACATTATCAATAAAACACATCGACGTAACATTTTATTTAGTTTAACTTACAATAGTGCTCTTTTAGAACCATGATGCATCGGTCATGATGCTTCTTGTAAATTTACAGGCTACACTGACTGATCTGGTGCGAGCCAAACTCGTTGAACACTCCACATAGTTTTTTTTTATTATTTGGAAAAAAACATTAAAGTTATGAAGAATTTCAACTTTTATCCACTAAAAATTTAAATGAGGAGGTAAGAATTAATTTACCTTGCAAGCCAAGGAGGGATGGTTGCCATGACATAAATAAATAAAAGTAAGAATTTAGAAGTGTATTCCCAAAATTGGAAAACAACCAAACAAGCATATGACTCTAGGAATGAGGCAACTTCGTCATACCAATAACAGGGGTCTGTGCAAGAGAGAGAGCACCAGTGCTTCTATTGTTGAAAGCACTACAGGACAAGTAAAAATGAAAAAGCTATTAAGTAATTTTATTATTATTTTACCCTACTTCAGTGTGCTCGATAGGATGACGTACCTGTATGTTTGATTTTATAAGAGCACCTTTGTATAATGTGTCTTAGTTTGGGAGAACCAAGGCATGTATAATTTAAATTAAATGCACTAGTAAGTTTTTTTTCAATTTTAAATATACAAATCTATATTTGATAACAAAACATTTAAAATAATTTTTTTTTTTCGCTCCAAGAACTGATTCAGAACTGCGGTAGAGTCGTGGATCTGTGCAGGCTTTCTCAGAGATCGTGGTGTGTTTTCGCCCTGGAGTTGTTGGATCGGTCTCAGAGGGCCTTGGAGCGCGAGGGTGTTAATATGGGGGATTTCTTTGAACAATCGAGCGGTTCTTGGCATTGGAGTCAGCATCTATAATGGCAGAGATCTGCTTGGTTTTCCAGCTAGCTGAACGATTATGTCTGGCGTGGACAGATTTCCTGAATTAGAAAGGGAATCTGGCGGAGAGAAAACCAGTGGCAATATTTAAATCCCTTACCAATAGAAGGATTCGGCTTAAGAATGACTTAACTGCTAGGGCCTCGATGATATAATCAATTGGAATTGATACAAGAACCAACAAACCATGTTGGATTTGACATGATAGTGCAACCATGCTGAGATTCAGGGCATTCGAAGCTGAGTGATGTGGTCCAGCTGCGATTTGGATCTTGGTGACGTGTGAAGAAATTGAAGGGGCTTGCGGGTGGACGGTCTTGAACCCACGCCATGGTTGGGTGACGGGCCACACTGGGATGTGTGGGGATCTTGGAGGATTCTGTGGTGAAGAATGTTGATTGCGTGTTTTGTGGCTTGGGGGCCAGTCCCTAGCTGTTATTGGATTTTTTATTTCTGGGTTACTGTTCTGTCAGGGTAGTTGCTTATTTGGTGCCAGGGAATGGTGATCTGGCTGATTGGTGCAAGGGGTTGGTGATCTGGATGATTTGAGGGAACGATTGGGGTGCCATGGAGGAGGATGTGGCTTACCACTCGGATGGGGTATATGATCGAGGGAATATTGCTGCTGGAACTGACTATGCGGAGGTGGAGGGGACATGGGCTATGTATGGACCCTTCTTGAAAGGCGGGGGGCCAGTGGTCTCTTCTGGGCCCGTGGAAGCGCAGGACAGGGATGGGCATCATTTTAAATTACCTACTACTGCCAGGGTGTCTATTCCTCGATTAGGGGCTTCTGCGAAGGCTGACTCACAAAAATATGCAGCGAAGAGGGTTAATGAACGGAAGAGAAAGGATAACTTAGTGCTGGGGGTGGATGTAACGATGGAAGAGGCGGAGGATTACACACACACAGCAGTGGTTGGACATGTTCGGGGCAAAAGACTTGGCCGTGGATTCCTTCAGCGTTGGGCGAATGAGCAGTGGAAGGATCTGGTGTCTTCAGCCTCTGAAATCAGGGTGCTGATGAAAGGCTGGTTTTCTTTCATTCTATTGAACAAAGGGGAGGTTGATGCAGTCTTAAGCCGACATTGGTCGATGTTGGGCGTCCCTATCATTCTGAAAATCTGGACCCCCTTTTTCGACTCTAAAACGGAGAAAATTGTTGCAGAACCGTTGTGGGTGAAGCTTCCTGGGCTCCCCATGCATCTGTGGAATGAAACTCGGTTTGCAGCGATTGGGAATTTCCTAGGTGATTATGTGTGTTCTGATCATTCACATAATGTGACTGGAAAATACATGGTGGCAATGATTTTGGTAAAAATCGACCTTCGGCTGGGGCTCTCTGCTGAGATTAATGTACAATCCAAGGATGGGGACTTCGTCCAACTTCTGGATTATGTGGGTGTGCCGTTTAGGTGCCACCGCTGCCACGCTCTTGGACATCTGGTAGCCAGCTGCCACTTACCGTTTCGGGCTAATAAGCCTATGGTTGATGATGGAGTTAAAGTGCGCACTGATCCTATGTTGTCGGTGAACCCTCAGGTGGTGGTGGTTGATGGCAGTGGGCCTACTTCTGACAGAGGGGTGAACTCTGATTATGTGGTACCATCCGCCAACCGCGGGCTACATGGAGCTGAGGAAATTTTGTCTCCTTTGGTGAACAAAGGAATGGAGACCTGTAGCTACTTGTACTTTGTCTGATGTGGATTGTGTATACACGCCGTCCATTGTAACAACCAAACACTCCAGCAGTTCTGAGGTCGAAGTATCCGATATGCTCTTAGAAATAGGGAGATTGCTGTTGATGGAACGGGGGGGAAGGGACTTCCTGAATTAGCTCATAGTGTTGGGGGAAAGGGTCGGGGATGAAAATCCCATTTGTCAAAAGCACAAGATCGGGATAAAGTAGATTTAGTGATGGGCACACAAACTTCGATTGAGTGGGCACTTAGAGCAGCGAAAGCCCTAGATGGGGGTTTTTTATGAAAATAATGTCCTTCAACTGTCGTGGGTTGGCAAGTCCCATTAAAAAATCGTCCCTTAAGAGGTTGGTGGACTTAAATCAATCGGATGTTTTACTGCTGCAAGAAACTTTGGGTGGCAGTGAGGATGTTGTTCGGACTTTGGAATCCTTGCTTCCAGGATGGAAGTTTGTAGGAGTGGATGCACGGGGGCGCTCTGGAGGGCTGGCCTCGGGGTGGAAGGTGAAGAGTTGTAGATCTGATAGTTCTTGGGGTATCTATTCTGGTATCGGATTGGAAGTTTGGGATGCTGAGATGGGCAGGTTGATCACGACTCTCAATATCTACGGACCTTATTCAAATAGGGTTGGATTCTGGGAATCACTGTTAAGTATGAATCTTTTTGATGGCAGGGATGTGATTCTGGGAGGGGATTTAAATCTATCTCTGGGGTCTTCTGAAGTGTGGGGGCCTCGGGTTGCACCGGATTCATTGGCAATTTTTTTCATTCAAGCCTTCGCCAGGAAGGATCTACTAGACATTCTACCAACCAAGTTAACTCCAACTTGGAGGAATAAGAGAGCAGGGGACCATAGGGTGGCTAAAAGACTGGATAGATTTCTGGTGGCCGATGTGTTGGCACTGGGGGTTGATGTTGTCAGACAGTGGGTAGGGTCAGGTGGGGTATCTGACCACTGCCCCATTTTCCTGGAGTTAAGAGGCAGAAGTAATAAACCCCCAAGCCCTTTCAAATTCAATCCTAGCTGGCTGAAGGAGGAGGATTTTCATAAATTGATTAAGGATTTGTGGGTTCATCGACCTCTAGATTCACTGGAGCATGTGGGTGCACACTTTCATCATAATCTTAAGCATATTAAAGAGGCCACTATCCTCTGGGCTCATGAAAAAAGGGTGAAAGATGAACAGAATCTGCTGGCTGCTGAGTCGAATATTGATAAACTTCTACACTGTCAGGGTATGGGCTATTTGGATGAACAGCAGAAAGGAGAGTTGATGGAGTGGGAATGTTGCAGGAATGTGATTCTGTGTGAGAAAGAAGAGACGTGGAGAATGAAAAGTAGGGCGATATGGCTTCAGAGCGGTGATGAGAACACACAATTTTTTCAAGCATATGCAAAAGGGAGAAAATCCACAAACTCTATTTGGGAACTATCTTCTGCTGATGGGGAACTGGTCTCCAGTTTTGATGGATTGGCGGAGTTAGGTGTCAGACACTTCGGAGATTTATTCACTGCACAACCTGGGGCCTCTATTGCTGAGGTTTTACGTGTGACTCAGCTTTTCCCTTGTTTTGTGGGGGAGGAAGAAAATCGACTGCTGATGGAGGAAGTGTTGCCGATTGAGCTCTCGCTGGTTATGCATTCCTTTCAGAAAGATAAAAGCCCTGGGCCTGATGGCTGGCCTATAGAATTCTTCTTGGGATTTTATGACTTCTTCGGGGAGGAATTATTGAATGTGGTGGAAGAATCACGAAAGGCTGGGTTTGTACATGGTCCTTTTAACTCGACCTTTGTTGCTCTTATACCAAAAGCGGACAAGCCTGACAGCTTTGATGAATTCAGACCTATCTCTCTTTGTAATTGTATCTATAAGATCATCGCTAAGGTTATGGCGAGGAGGCTCAAGAATATTTTGTCTCAGCATATCCCATGTGAGCAATTTGGTTTCTTGGATGGTCGTCAAATCCATGAGGCCATCGGTGTTGCCCAGGAAGGATTACACACTCTGAAAGTGCAGAAACAGAAGGGTGCTGTGATTAAGATTGATCTCTCAAAAGCATTTGATAGGGTTAGTTGGCTCTACATCCGGATGCTACTAACTCATCTGGGTTTCTGCTACGAATTTATCAGATGGATAATGGCCTACATCACTACGGTGAGCTTTGCTGTACTAATCAATGGTTCTGCTAGTCCATTCTTCAAAGCAGGAAGGGGCCTACGACAGGGATGCCCACTCTCTCCGCTGCTGTTTCTCCTTGTTGCAGAAGGCCTCAGTCGTTTTATTCTGAAAGCTAAAGCTGATGGTTCCTTTCGAGGCATATCCATTTCTCAGGTATTGTATATTACACATCTCCTATTTGTAGATGACATTCTGATATTTTGTGATGGCACTCGACAGGATATTGATAAGGTGGTTGAAGGTCTCAATTTAGTGCAAGTAGCAGCGGGTATGTTAGTGAATATTGACAAGTCTTCAATCACATGTTCGCATTTAACCGAGCATGAGAAGAATAGTATGGCACTCAGATTACCTTACAGGACCTTTGATATTGATGATGGTTTGAAATACCTTGGCTTTCATCTGAAACCAAATGCTTATATGAAGGTTGATTGGTACTGGTTATTAGCTAAATTAGAACAACGCCTACATGGTTGGAGTCATAAATGGCTCTCCCGGGCAGGGAGGCTGGTTTTGATTAAATCAGTTTTGGAAGCAATTCCGTTGTATTGGTTATCTCTTGCTTGGATCCCCAAAGGAGTATTGGAGCAGATCCGTCGGTTGTGTTTTGCTTTTCTTTGGAAGGGTAAGTGTGATAAACGTGCGTTGGTGTGGGTCAAATGGGATAAAATTGCGGTACCAAAAGCACTGGGAGGATGGGGGTTAAAGAATATATTTATGTTTGCAAAAGCCTTGGGGGCCAAGGTGTCGTGGCGACTTATTCATACTTAGAGTCTCTGGACTAGAGTGGTATATCATAAATATATTGCCCCTCTAACTCTACACGAATGGATTAGGCTGGGCAATAAGTCGAGGGAAAATTGCTCTATGGTTTGGAAAGCGGTGGTGCAGCATTTTCATTTGATAGGCTCTGGATTAGTGTGGAGGATTGGAAATGGGCGCCTTATTCGTTTAGGACTGGATCCTTGGGTTGGCAGTAGGGGAGGTCATATCCTACATGTGGAATTGAGGAACGTTTTGGCAGCTAGAGGCTGTCATTTCCTGGCTGATATCGAGGACCCGGAAACATCTACACTTTGGCATTAGGGGTGGATCTCTGCACAACGACTTGAGATTCCTGGAGAAATGCATGGGGCTTGGGCAGATTTTTTATGGATATTAAGACATTCGAATATTCGACTGACAAATAGGATTGATGAACTTATCTAGGATCATCATCCCTCCGGATTATACTCCCCAAAGAATGGATATATCCAGCTGAATGTGGATGTACATAACAGGGGATTGGAGTGGTGGTGGAAATATCTGTGGAAGTTAAAGTGTCCAGGTAAAGCAAAAATTCTCTTCTGGGCTATTCTGGAAAATAAGGCTCCAACCTAGGACATCCTGGGTTCGGGGTACTGTCCACTTTGTACAGATGCGGAAGAGACCAATTCTCATATTTTTGTCAATTGTCGGTATTCTCAGGACGTTTGGGCAGAAGTCTGCAAATATTTGGATCTCAATATGAGATGGCAGGGCGAGAGTGTTCTTGAAGCGTTCCATTTGTGGTGGGCATTTCAAAAGACCTCATCCATCCAGGCTCTCCCTTGTATTTTCGCCTGGGGCATCTGGATTACCAGAAATCAGATCATCTTTCAAGATTGCAGGGTTCTAATGGAGAAAGTTGTGGCACAAGTTGTGGTTGTTATCCAACACTTTAAGACACCTATCCATGTGATTAAAACTCGACCTGTGTGTGTGGAATTGATTGATAAATCCATGCCGTGGGCTTATTTTGATGGAGCTTCAATTGACCATCAAACGGTGTGTGGAGGGGGGGGAGTCCTTTACAAATCTGAGTCCCATTATTTTCATATCGTGGCTGGTTTGGGGAGGGGATCAAATAACTATGCAGAACTTATGTCTCTTAGGCTGCTGATGTTATTTGCACTTGAACAAGGATGTCTATCTCTACAGATCTTTGGCGACTCTATGTTAGTTATCGGATGGGCAAAGGAGACAACACATTGTTCTGTGATGGTACTCTTACCTATCTTGGAGGAGGTGATCCGGTTAAAGCAGTCATTTAACCATATAACATTTACACATGTCTACAGGGAGAGGAATGGGATGGCAGATCTGCTATCCAAGGAAGCGACGCAGCAGCACTTAGCATATGGCAATTGGAGGATTACTATTCACTCACCGGAGGGCACCTACAGTTTTTATCACAGACCTTTTAATGAAGATATGGAGGCACAGAATTGAGCAACTGATCAACACTTGTTTGACCAGCGATTGATATATTTGTTTGAACAGCGATGGATATAGCGAGGCACAGAATTGAGCAATAGCTCAGCAGAAACGAGCAATAGCTCAGCGAATTGAGCAAAAGCTCAGCACTTTTCCACATTTCTGTTACTGTATATGTTTAAATATAATTGGATATATGCGGGCTGTGTGGACAGCCGCATACATTGTGCTGTTATATGGCGAACAGTGATGGACTCTTTCTCTTATCGCTGTGACAGTATTTGTTAATATGATTTTGGATATATGCGGGTTGTATGGTCAGCCAGATACATTGTATTGTTTTATGTTTGGGACATCAGATCTGATGTTAAAATGGGACTGTAAATATGTGACAATGTAGGGATCTCAATGATTCTCTTACATGTACAGAATGTAATTTTGTTCATATTTTTTGAAATAAAATTACGACTTTTTCCAAGGAAAAAAAACAAAACAAAACAAAACATTTAAACCTTTTCCAGTGCACTTATATTTGATAAACGCACCAATTGTGTTTTTTAATTTTTTTAATAATTTTTTTTTTATAATCAAATGTAGAGTCCATTGTCGCATTGAATATGTAAACTGCATGGAGGTGTATGACATAGGAACGTGCCCATTACCGATTCATTTATCTTTATTGCACATGAGGGCATCAATATTTACATAAACACGCCAAAGTGTTTTTTAGAAATTTAAAATATAAAACACTATATTATATTATTGGACATCATGTCCATTTCTGGTGTGCTTTATATTTGGAGCACATTAGGGCATATGTCTAATACGACACTTCATTATGGTGCATCATATGTGATGACACACCGGGGCATCGATATTTATGTAAACGCAAGGTGAAGTTTATTTGAATTTTTTAATATAAAATATATTTTATAGTGAAATTTCAAGTCCATATTTGGTCTGCTTTATATTTCAAACACATCGGGTCATATGTCCTATAGGGAATTGGGAAATGATGCATTGTATATGTTGAGGTGTCAACGTTTAGTTAAATGCACCATTCATTTTTTTGAAGTATTCAATCTATACAATATATATTTTGGAATGAAATGCCATGTACATTATATGATGCATTGGATATATAAAGTGCATTGGTGTGGATGTATTTATGTGCACTAGTGCATCTTTGTTGATTCAATGGCCAAACAGAAAACCTCCATTGGAACTTCTAGTTGCTCACCTCCACTAGAAACCTCTACTATAAATGGATAAGGGAAAGAGTTTTTGGGGAGGTTACACAAAAACATCATCTAGAAGATGTTTTCCTTGTAGTGTTCCCTTGTTACTTTCCTTTTTTTCCCACTTCCTCCACTCTCTCCAACATTTCCTTGAGATTCTCTTCCAATTATTCAATTCTTAAGCTATTTTCACTGCCTGTAATTTCAAACCTCTATTGTTTTAGCTTCAAGATTTTTAGTTGTGCTTCAATCTGTTCCATCTATTGGTTCCAAGAATATCACTCTTCTTCATTCCCCCACTCCTATTTCTTCCTCCACTTATCTAAATTCCTTACCAATAGTCCATGGCACCCTTGCATCACTTCAGTATGACTTTCACATCATCGACCCCCCCTACACAATTCAAAGATTTCACATATGGCACATCAATTCAAATGAAGATGATTTTCCCTGGCTTCATCTCATTCCCCTTTGTTGAGCACAAAAAATATGATATCGATGAAATCCTATCAATCGTTAGTAAGGGGGATCTTGTAGACCAAAAAAGACGAACACCCAATTTCAATAAGCACTGAATCCATCCCCAACAAAAAATGTCCCAACAGTTTGTCTCGCCAGCACACAAAGGCATGATTAGAATACTCCCACATACAAAAAGTTGTCTCATCCGCATGATGCATAAAACATAGACTCAAAGTGTGTTTATGTGATGAGGCACCAACGAGTATTGTGACTTAAATGTTGGGCTAAGGTATCGGGAGGTGGCTAAGAAACATCGCCCCTCCATTTTTTGAAAGTTTTCCTTTTTCAAGCCCATTGCAAAATTTGCATAATGATCGACGCTAGAATTTTGTTTTCAGAGAACATGGAAGTAAGATAGTGTTTCAAATTCGTTGTGTTCTCTAAACTAGTTTGAGCAAAAGAGTATCTTTTGGACTTTAGGAAAAGAACATCTGATTACTGACTATTTCAAAGTCAATTATCATTGTGATATTCTTGATCCCCAGTTCTTTCCTAAGCAATAATCCTTGGTAAATAACTAATATATTTGTTTGATTGTTTGTCACCTCACCCATGCCCTAGTTAAATGATTTTTTTATTTATTTCCTTTGAGATCAAATATGATCCCCCCTACACCTACCACCCCTTGAAATGGGATATTATTATCAACAAGAGAAATATTACATTCCATGAAGCCCCATGAAATCTTTTAAATAGGTTGTGTACCACATAACTAACAATGAACTAGCAATTGTCTTATTCTTCCTAACACATGTCATGTTTTTCCTAACATATGTTCAAATCAATAACAACACACTAACAAAGTACTAACACATAGAGAAAATAATATCACGAGTTGACACATGTAGATGTTGGATGTCTAGTTATCTCCAATAGTCAAGCATCCACTAACTTAACAAATTGGTACACTTTTACCCTTTGCGACCTCAAGCATCTCTCCGATATTGAAATGGAGACATGTTGAGGAACCTTTGTTTCCCTTGAAAACCTTTTAAAGTGTGCTTTGAATATCATCTTCTTTTGATTCATTGGATCTGCACACACCCACCTCCTCCATCCACACCACTTCATAGTTGGTTTCTGTGTGCATACTGAGAAAAACAATGTTCTATGGTAACATTTTCTTTAGGTGTTCTACTAAACCTTTAAAAATCAACAAAACACCAATGGAGAGTATATAGTTTCCATGATGCTTTCAATAACAGATCGATCACCTTGTGCATGAACATATTTGGTAGTTGCAACGGATCTTGCAAAATGTCATCACCTCTTCACAAACATTGTTGAGAGCACAACAATAGTTATCCTTGACATATTAACACACAACTCTTGCAATCTCACTCCACCCCTAGAGTGATGTCACTCTCAATCGGGTAGACACACACTTTAAGACACCAAATCTCCTTACCAATCAATCATGGTTCACAATATATCTTCCATGGTCATTCTCATGGTACCACCGACAATATCCCTGTCTCAAGGGTCTCCAATCTCCAAAAAATAGATTGATGCACGAGCACCAACAATTTCATCTTTGCTTGTACACAAGGGAGCAATCGACTGATAGCCCCCGAGGTGTAGATCGGTTGGTGATAGGGTGCGTTGTTAAGGAAATCCTTGCAACATTGGTAGTTCAAACCTCGACTAGCCTTATGTGTCATGCATAGGGTAGTGTGGGCATACCTAGAGGTTATAGTGGTAGTAGACCATAATTGACCCCATGTCACATAAGTATGAGCCCAACCCAATTACCTATTCTGCTAGATACAAAAATAAAAATAAAAATGGAATGACCGACAATTGCATTTCATAGTGTCTCACAAAACATTAATATATGTAAGTTATGAATCCCGGATAGATAGATCTCAACAAGAATAATTTAGACACACCTCATACATTAAGAAAACACGTTAGATATGTAATCTTCTCATTGAAGAATATACTCTTATGATATCCTCTAGACTTATGAGGATTAGACATCAAAGGCTCTCATGTTCATGGGTGCTCTCGTGAGACAGTTGTGCCTAGTGCTTCTCTGATACCATGTGAAGAATATTAAAACAATGAAATTAACATATTACATAGAATGGGATATTATTATCAATGAGATAAATATTGCATTCCATGAAGCTACTAATATCCTTTTAAATAGGTTGTGTACCACATCCAACTAACACACACTTTTCTTATTCCTAACACATCTTCGAATCAATGACAACACACTAACAACATATTAGCACATTGACAACACACTATCACAAGTTGGTAGGTGTGGATGTTGGTTGATGCTTGTTTTCATGATCTTCCTTTTATTTTGTGATAAAAAACTAAAAAATCTTAATTCATAGTACTTCAAAACTTTAAGTACCCTTTTCCATGCTTTCTTACATGTCTATTAAAAAAGGTTGAATATGCTTAATAATTGCTTGTCATGGTATTGTTTTTACGACACAAAAATCCTTCTACTTAAAAAATTTATTATTGCACAATTATTGAGAGGAGACACATGGTAACATTTAAGCTTCACTATACCATGATCCTTATCCTAATGAGTACAATGACAAGGGAGTGATGCATCCTACCAATATAACGGTTGATTGGTTGCATGGTGAGTATGCTTGCTTGCTGCTTGGGTCTTTCCCTCTCATTCTTTGTGCAGTGAAAAAAAAGAAAGAAAGAGAAAAGCACTTTCATAGACATTACTCCATAGCCCCCTCTTACAAGTTTCCTACATGCCCATTAATGACACATTGCATAGTACCCCTTTACATGTTTTCCAACTTGTCTATTTAAAAAAATTTGGATACAACTACATTTACATGTTTTCCTACATGTGCATTTAAAAATAATCTAATATGCCTAACCATTGTATGTCTTGGAATTGTTTCTATGACATAATTCTCTTCTATCTACAAAATTACGACCAAACAATGGTTGAAAGTGAAGAGTTTGATACATCTCTGCAAGGAAAGCAATAGCAACATAATTTAAAACATAAGAAATAACAATGGCACACACATAGAGAGCGCACATAGATTTACCCTAGAAACCCTTTACTGAGAAAACCAACCTAACTAAGAGTCACTTCCCTCTCTATTTCATTGTATTATCTTCACCTTATTTACAATACAATATTTATAGCATCCAAAATCCTAATCCATTAACTCAAATTATATTACAACTCTAATTCCTTAACCAAAATTAGTTTACAATGGGCGAAAAAAACGTTGGCTTAAAAGTACAAATTGGAGTAAAAACATACCCAAAATTTTCTTTTGGGGCCTCCACCTTGCACCCCCTTTGATATGGGAACCCGAAAAGTGTATAACACGTGTTCAATAGAAAGTGTTACATTGTAGTAACATATGAACTTCAATATACCATGGTCCTTATGCTAATGAGGGTAGCCATAAGGAATTGATGCCTCAAAATGATATAAGAGCTGACTAGTTGCGGGGTGAGTATGCTTGCTTGCTTGTTCACTGAACTTCCCCTCTCCTCCTTTGTGTAACAAAAAATTTAAAATAAATTTTTAACTAACATTTCAATCCATAGTACACATTCACAAGGTTTCCTACATGCCCATAAAATCATAGCACTCCATTGTACTTCTTTACATGGTTCCTTGCATGCCCCTTAAAAAAGAGACAAGATATGCACACATATAACAATAGTACGTTCATCTCTCCTCCTTTGTGCAACAACACATCCTTCACTAGAAGCATTGCATAGTTTCCCTTTACATGCACTTAGTAACTATGTGTTTGGAATTGTTCCTACCACATAAAATTCACCCTATCTAAAAACTTTTTTTTTGTTGGCAAGTAGTAGTACCCCCTGACTAGCAGGGTTTGCCATTGATTGAGAGACCACGAACTAGGGGCATCTAAGCCGTCAAAATCACCTGGGGATTGCACCTGGCCTGGACCGCACCAACCCTTAGCATGGTTGGATTTTAGTATCCGCGGGGTTTCGAATCGACGAACTTTCCGCTTAGGGGTGTCTTAACCATCACCCACCACCGACTGTTCTACATCTCACGGATCACCCTATCTAAAAACTTACTAGCTAACAAATATTTATTTTTCCAAGGAAAAAACATTTCTTTTTTATTCCAACACGGAATAGAAAACACTTTCTTCATATGCACCAACCACAATACATAAAAAAGACAGATTCTCTCATAGAAGTAATTCTCAAATCCTTTAATAACCAAGAAAATCTTTTTTCAAAAAGTTGATGATTTAAGAGCATTTTATCACTAAAGTGTTGATATCCATACATACATATTATAGTAATCCAAGGTATTTTTTAAGGATTCTAATATTATACTCAAGTATAGTATTATAGGTAATTATTTTGGATTGAAAAAAACATATATATATAGGTAGGCGAATATTAAAAATGAAACATACGATTTACTACTTAAACTTTTAAATTTTGACGAATATTATGATAAAAAAACATATTTTATGTAAATATAGGCGATATTAGAGACTACAAATGACCAAATAGCGAATTTATTTTTTGAACAAAAACCCCCAAAATAGGCCAATTGGCGAAATTTCGGCCCTAAAATTTACCCCGTAGTAATGTAGAATTATAAGACATTTCAAGATGATGATGATGATGGTTAAAATCCAAATAGCGAATTTGTTTTTTGAACAAAAACCCCAAAAATAGGCCAATTGGCAAAATTTCGGCCCTAAAAATTACCCCGTAGTAATCTAGAATGAAAAGACATTTCAAGATGATGATGATGATGGTTAAAATCCACTGAGACCACTTTGGTCTATCAGATTTTATTAAGGAATTATTTGATTTGCTTTAAAATTGTATTCCTATGCTCAAAAAACTTGAAGAGAAGCGTTCCTAACTCACTGTAGTTTTGATAGGTAAGAAGTTAGGAAGGTTTGTATTGTAACAAAGATTTTGAAATTGAGATCTAATGTGGATGTATGTGGGTCATTCTAAGAGAGAGTGATTTTCACCCTCAATGCCCATAGTCTCACAAAGATGGCAAATTCTTCTAGCCCACGGTGTTTAAGGAATTGTTCAATGCCTTGTTTCACTATGGAGATCACGAGAGTTCGTTCTTATCTTAGCTATATTAATTTTCTTCTTTATACTACTTAAAACAAAGAGATACTTTTCATCTTCTAGAGTAGGGTTAATGACCTCCTTATAATATCTTCATTTTATTTTAACCTCTAAATTTTTTTCACACCACGGTTTCTCTTTAAACTTATATGTAATAATATTTTTAATATTATCGATATTTTGCAAAGTGACATTTTCGTCAATTCCTCGATGGTTTAACAAAGCAAGGGCACCTTTATGCCAACCCCACTTGAGCCATATGTGGTTTTGAATGAATTTTAAAGCAATTTTAGGAAGCCTCTAGTCTCCCATGTTATTTATCTTGTGCTTGCACATCAAGTACCTAGTCATGGCCATGTTCTCGATGGGGGAAAGACCCACTTCTATGAGGAGAATAGGATAGGTCATATTGCTTTTAATTTTGAGGTTATAAGTTATAAAACACTTATGGATTTGGTCAATATTTCTCCAAGATTATCTAGAGATGTTGCAACCCTAGACTTCACACCTATACAAGATAACAAGGGTGACGAGAGTTTCAAAGAGGAACTTCTTTCTATTCCACATAACAAGGTTTGTTGCTTTCCAATTGTTTTCAAGACCAAAATAAGCTTTCCACCCTCTATTAATCCTTTTCTCAATGCTATAATTCCAATTGAGCTTGTGATGGATATCAATTCCGAGATATTTGTATGAATTCATTTCGTCCAGGTTGTTATTTTCATACACGGAATTAACGTAAGTGACCTTCTTGGATTTGATAATCACAACTTTTGTTTTGTTGATGTTAACAGTCATACCCATATTAGAGCATAAATCCTTGAGAACTATTAATTTCTTGTCAAGATAAAAGGGATATCTTTCCATAAGAACAATATCATCAGCATATAGAAGAAGGATGATGACTATTCCTGTTCATGCCCTGCCAGTGCAACTTGCTTCTTCTAAACAAGCTTCTAGATTATCGATGTATGTGCCGAAAAGGGTAGGGGAGAGGGGGCAACCTTGCTTGCTTAAATCCATTATTACAATTAATATATTTTGACGACTCTCAATGTTCTTAAACTTGGAAATGACACTCTCGTATGACCTTATTGCAAAATCTCTCAACTCGGAAGGAACCTTTAGCTCTTTTAATCTATTCTGCATGTTATTTCTAGGCATTGTATCAAAATATTTTCTAAAGTACACAAAGCAACAAAAGAGATTGGATTTATTATTACGACATTCATCCGCAATGATCCTGAGCATAACAAGGTGGTATTTGGTTGAATGATTCCTTCTAAAACCTGCCTGACCTTTAGCCCATTTACATTGACTTTCTAGCCATATGTTGATCTTATTTTCCAAAATAATATCGTATAACTTGAATGAGAGAGTGATAATCATAATGGTATGATAATTAGAGGAGTTATTTTTATCAACACTTAAAAAAATAGGAATAATGAGGCTCTAAGTACATTGTTTAGGGAAACCTTGCTTAACTACTAGATTGGAGAGCTTGTGGATGTGAGGGATGAGGACAAGTCCTCCAATATTTAGGATTTATGCTTGGTAGCCTTCAATGTCCTTAGCTTCTCCTAGTACATATATTTCATGACATCTAGATATTCTATATAATTTCAGAAGTAATATTATCATGGAAATCAACAAAAGAGACTTGTCCCATACGAAGTATGAGCCACGCTTTAAACAATGAATTAGTGTTAGTGTTCATATCTTGATACATGAGTGTAGGTTATTCTTTTGAACTTAAGTGTGGTCTCCTTGAGTTAATTTTCCAAAAGAAGTGAGGTAATATTATGGACTAGAAGCATGATTTTCATCCAATTGATGTCTAGGAGGGAGTCCACGAAAACCTAAAGTTGGGTCAAACCCTTCTAATAACTAATTTCAACAAAAATATTAAATTCACGAATTCCCCATAATCATTGTAGCCTATTCCAATATTGGATTTAAATTGGATAAAGTGATGTTTAGTACGATAGACTATGCCACCTAGATCGCAACTTGAATCTAGCCCCTGGCAGGACCTATCAAAGAAGCCCCAAGTGTTATATCTATCTAACATTACTTTTCCTAGCTATATTTGAGGCCTAATCTCTTATGTGTTTTTGATTTGATGAAAGATTGCACAAACATGAGAGATAACTTTGAAAGTTGGCATCTTTCTATTATCAAATCGAATGGAATTACATGCAATCCATATACCCCATAACACCAAATATGGAAGAGTTATGAATTGTTTCAACTTCTATCGTTGGTACCAAATTTTTAGACATTCCTTTATGCTATATCCATTCCAAATACTATTGTGACCACCCAAGGACCAATGTCCCTCCAGACATGTTGTGCAAAGGTACAATCAATGAATAAGTGGGTTACAATTTCAACTTCCTAATTGCATAATAAATAGATGCTTGGTCCTTCCTTGTTCCTTTTTTTAATAATCTCCCACATGAGGACTTTACTAATCAATGCTAACGACATAAATGCTTCTGTCTTCATAGGATCTTTGTTTTTCCATATTTTTCCTTACCACCAACTTCTATCATGTGTTGCATTTGTCTATAATGCCCTATAACTTCATTTTGTAGTATAATACCCACCTTCCTTGTTTTGTACCTAAGCTAGTTCACCGGGGGCATCCTTTAATCTTATGTGAGATTTGCTTAGATTAGTTTGGAAGATGTTCCAATATTGTGTCATATTTCATTCAAGGCTTAGAGCTTGTGTAGAGAGCCATCCCTAATGCCAAAGATCAATGATGAAAGGGTCCCTAATATGATTGATTGTGCACTTGCCATTATTTTGTAAATGTTGAATCAAAGGAACAAGTAAGAACACTCCATTACATTACCACAACCCATAATTGCATCATCTCCCATTCTGTCCTGTTAACCCTCACCTACTTTCCATGGCAAGTAGGAACCAATTATTGGGAAAACAAGATTCAATGATTTCCATTGATTGTAGACATTAGTAATACTTTTCCTACCACTTTTGATCAATCCATTATGGTACTTGGAGGTATGTATTTTTGAGCTAATATCCTTTGCTAAATACTCTTTAGTAATAAGATTCCAGAGTGTTTTTACTGCAAGAGATTAACCAAAGACATGGATATTTTTAAGTCCCTAGCCTCCCTCATCCTTGGTTCTAATAATGGTTTGCCACATAGCTAGGTGTGTCCCAATCTTATCATTGCTTCCCTTCCAAGGAAAATAAAATCAAGTTCATCTAATATTTTCTATAATGCCTTTGGGAGTATGTGCTCCAGAGAGTGAGAGTAAACATGTATGGTCTCTAAAACATATTTGAGTAACACTAACCTGATATCTCTAGATAGCCATCTATGGTAACATAAGTTTGATTCTTTTTTCAATATTTATTAAGATCCAAGTCTATTCCTTCTTTTGATATCCATTGGGTTTTAGATTGAAGCTTATATACTTACTAACAACTATGAGTATACAACTATCCATATTCTAGTGGAAGCAACCCCAAAATAATTGCTTTAGTATAGTATGGATGTAGATAAAGATAGTTTATGTGGCATTAGTGTAGCATGGAAGAAGAATCCATGCATAGCTAATGATGGGATGTCTTCGATACTTTCCAAAACCACACCCTCACATGCTAACATATATTTATACATCTTCACACACCTTCATACTCCTCAAGAGGGTGGGATCAAGGTTGAAATTTGATGTCCTGCCTTGCACATCAAGAATATTTTGTATGATGTTCACACATAAACATTTCCTTTCATCTGACATTCAATTTCTCGTGTTACATGTCAAAAATTTTGTTTGGATGTCTAGTGACCACATTCCTATAAAAGATTATTAAAAATGATAGGGACTAATCATTCATGTCACACTACTCTACTTTTCTCACTAGACAACTAATTATTTGATAATTTCTAGAGCCTTAAAAAAATGTTTGTTGGAGTTTCCTTGGCTATGTTTAACATTCTATAAATCTTATAAAAAAAATCAGTGGTGTATCTCCATAGTGGATAAGCTATATTCCAAGTCTAGTCTTCTCCGACTCTAGTGAAACATTTGCCATCAAATATGGAACTCGCATGCTTCATAAGAAAACTACCAAGCTTCCTCTTAGCGAATATATTATAATATCAATTTCAAAAAGGAAAATCTTGCTAAGATTGATAGAGATTATAAATTTCGTTAGAGATAAAACACTTATTTTATAAACAAAGAAAAAGGAAAAACACAAGTCTATATGGTTGAACCTATGATCTCCCTTCTTAATGAAAATCATTCTTATATTGCTGAAAAATAACGTTGCAAAACATGGTCAAACATGGAACAATTCATTGTTATTTTGGAATATTAGATAATAGAACTTAGACACAATGGATTTCATATTGAAGGGGAAGCATCGATACCAAATAATTAATTCCAATATTGCCAAGTTCAAATATGTCTCAACTCTAAGGAAGATGTAGTGTACATATAGATTTGAACAAGCTACTATTGGATAAATAAATCAAGTTTTATCATTTCTCTTATATCAACCAATAGTTCAACAACAAATGACCAAAAAAATCCCACTCACTCTAATGTAGAGTGCACTATATAGTAAACATGTCATGTATAATATATGTGGATGTGTTAGACATTAAATATATTGAACAAGATAATCAACTATCAAGTGTAAAGTGCACTATCCCAATATTCCTGTCACACATCACCACCTTATTCCAACGGGTATTACACGTATAGAATTAGAAGCATACTGTTGAGTGCAAAGTTACTCCAAAGTCCCATAGAAATCAAAGGAGGTGACTAACCAAAAGAATGTAAATAAACAAGGGAAAGTTTCCACTGGTTAAGGTAGTTCTTTTGAGTTTTTTTTTAGCTAGTCATGCTCCTAGCTCAAACCTAGCTCAAGCGCCATTAACATTCTTTTGACAACTTGAGAGTTACCCATACAATGTTAACTATTTTCAATTTTTTTTTGTAAGGTTCGAAATTTCATTAAACTAAGAATAATATACAAAGCTGAAAAGTAAAAAACAAGCTGCACTATGAGTCCATCTGAGATTGTTTGGTTTGTTACCCCTATTTTGAAACTGTCTATGAAGGAAGTCTAGAAGCTTGAGGACTAGCAACATACATATTTTTATCAAAATACCCCCGCAGGCCGAGGGTTATGACCAAATTAACATAAAATAGTTTGTCTATATCAAAATCAAAGCCTATATCAAGACTAAAATATAACTATTTTCAATTTTTCAATTAACATCTACATTATTATCAATTATCTAGCAGAAAATTTAAACCATAGTCAATTTTATTGTTTCAAAAGTCTAAATTCTAACATTAAATTATGTTACAAACATTAAAAACTCACTAACCACAACTAATAAAACTTAACTCCTCTCTTAATTCATAACTTTACAAATATACCAAAACTTCTTAACATTACTATTACTCCTACAAAGTTGTTGAAAACCAAAATTTAACACAAAACTAAAACATTAAATAATGATTGGTAAAATTAACCCTGAAAAACACTACAAATAGATGTTATCTTATAACATAAGATATAAGAGTAACAAAAACTTTGTGGAACTCAAGTGTTCTTCATTGTGTTTTGTATTCAAATTAAAATGCTACACACGAATATTAAAGTGCATTAAGAAGTCTTCGTGATTTATTTGTATAAACTAAGATCACCAATGAAGACACATTTTAGACTCAAATGTAATCGCTTTTGGGCAGAATTCTTTATGTATTGCCTTAGGGTTGGATCATATTTGAGTAGCTTTTTCCCATGTTTCCATCATTCTATTATGTCACCACATACATATAGATGGGTTTTACAAATAAAGTTAGATATTAAATTCTAATTTAAAATTGAAAAATGTTTTTAGACAATAACATTTCATTTTAGAGAGTACCAATATTATTTTGATATCCATAATAAAGTACCAATATTTTGTTATCTGTAATAGTAAATTAGGTCCATTTAATCCTAGAAAAAAATTAAAAATGTAAAAAAATTAAAAAGGTAAATATATATTGAAACCACACATTCTCACTACCCACCCTCCCTTCGATATGTATTTATATATAAAAAAGTTGAAAATGTAAAATTATCTCGCTAAAATCAAACATTAATAACATATATATACCTTTCACTCCCTTACTCTCATCACCAATTGTCCCAAGAGCCTTTATTCTCATTACCAATTGTCCCAAGAGATGATAGGGATATATTAAGGAATTGTCTAAAAATTGGATGACTTGGTTAAGATGGTTTTTTTTATAGGAATCTGATTTTTTTTATTTTGCAAAATTTGAATTTAATAGTATTTTAATAGCTATTTTGATGGTAAAAACAGATTTAACACTATCAAAAACCCTTTAAACACCTAAAATTTCTGTTTTGAAAATTGTAACTAAAATTTTTAAAAATTTCTGTTTTGAAAATTGTAACTAAAATTTTTAAAAATTTATGTCAAATTTTTTCAAAATCTACTTAAAAAAAATCAAAATTTTCTTTTTAAAATCGTAAAACTTTTTAGCCTAATGATATACTAATATTCATGAAACAAACCCTTTCCAACCGTGGTTAGCTTTGTGTTCCCCGTGGTTAGGCAGCTAAACTAAAATTCCCCCCTTTTTAATTATTATTTCACTGTGAACAATTTACTGGAAGGGGGTTCGTATGGACACGCGTCAGTCTCGGCAGCGAGGTGTTCCATGAGAATAATGGCATACACAGCCTGCAGCCGGTAGTAGTTATCCAGCCCAAAGTAAAATCCTGGAATCTCTGCCCCTGGTAGCCGGTAAAGTGAGAAATATATCCAAAAGAGTACTGCCTGCGTGGAACGAGGGAAAAGGTCTAGACGAATAGATGCTCTGCCGACAACTGTAATCGGAAAACAGCAGTGGTAGCCTCAACATGGCATGGCAAGGCGGTACCTACTCCGTTAAATTCGTAAGTTAGAGGAAAATAATTTATACCCACTGCTGCCTGCCTGCCTGTTCTTCCTCTACCTTTGGGGAGTGGATGATCAGTCAGCCAGTCTGATGGGGATCCCCAATATTAATAGCCGCGTTTTTCGCCTCTCAATCAGAATGACGGGTTTCCATTAATTATAGGTTTTTATTTTATTCCACCACAAAAGGCCAACGGAGATAGAGACCCCAGATCTAGCTCCTTCTGGTCCCCATGCCCATTTTCATCTGAGTTATTACCATGTAAGCTTCTCTTTCTTTCTCAAAAACGGCTTGAAATTTGCTGATCTATTCATTTGGTAATGTCTGTTAATTATTCCGTCAAATGCTTTGGAGTATATAGGAGATCTGATGGCTGATTTTATATATTACCACTAACAATGATATGGGTTTGAAGCAGAGGATTATGATGGTGTAAAGGGTAGCATTGGCCGATATCTGTTCAGGAGGAGGAGAAGGAGAAAAGTTGTGTTAGGGCCGAGAGAAAAAGATGCCTGCGAAAAGAGGAGGCGTGTTGAATGGGGGCTGGCAGGGCTCCCAGCGTAGTAGAAACGGAGGAGGGGGAAGTCGGGGTTTTTATCATCGAATACCTGTGGCGGGCTTCCTTATCATCTTTGTGGTTACGCCATTGGTTTTTCTGGCAGCTAGGTCTCGCCACTCCGCATCTACATCTGCTCCTGGTAAGCTTCTTCTTGCCCTCTTCAAGTTGCTTTCTTTTTTGTGGGTCATCGTTTAATTTATCTTTCTTGGTAAGCATGCCCTTTTTCAATCTGGTAGTATTGCAATGAAGTGTAGCCTCCTTGCAACATTCAATGAAGACCCCTTCCATGTATCTATGTGATCTGAACCTTCTTGGGAAATTATCACCGCCCCCGCTTAGCCATTGAATCAAAACCCAATGGACTTGCTTTGGAATTTGTTTTTGGTCTTAGCTTTTTCGCAGGATCTGAAGGGGCAGATGTAATCAAACTTGTCTTCCTTATTTCTAATCGAATGTAGCATCTCTAGCATTTTGCCAAACATACCGCGAGTTTTTATTTGATAAGTTCCCTTTCATTTGATCTGTGGGAAGCTGTGAGTTCCAAGTCTGAATTAACACGGTACAGTATCCACTGGGGGAAATATTCAAACTTTGCACTTTTCCATGCAATACCAAAGGCTTTACAAACCGATCCTACGGTGATTTCCTTTGCCAAGCAAATTGCGACAAGGAAACTCATTATGAGTTTCAGCCAATGAAATTATTGATCTGGTGTAGCAAGAAAACACCAATCTTATTATTTACCGGCTACTTTCTGCAATACATATCATTTTCACTGCTCCACACTGCTTTCAGAGCACACTGGCGAAAACAAACTATACAAACTATAGATCTTACACGCACACACACACAATTTGATGCTTAATGAAATCTCAATTGTGACATGCATGATAGCAAAGTAATCTCCCTTTTTAGTGTTTCTGTATTTTTATGGATATTCAGTTCCATCAAGTCTTTCTACCTAACCTTTTATTTATTTTTTGTTACTTAAAACAGCAGGGCACAATTTCTCAGGAGATGGATCTGTTAGAATGGTATGCTCTTTACACATTTTGAAACTCAAGTTTAGTTCCATGTCCGTTTTGTTCCTTTTTAGGATCTGGAGAATGCACCCGCACTCACTCTAGGGTCTGAACCCAGGAAACGATTAGTTTCCCTAAACTGAAATTCAATCGCCACTCAGTGGATTGAAATAGAGAGGAATTATTTAGGGTACTGGATTTCTGCCATAAGTTTAAAGGCTCTCTTATGCTTTTATTTTTTTGTGGGATTCACAGGAACATGCAGACGACTGGAGAAAGCAGAGTGCAATAGAGAGCATTGACTCTCTTTTCCCAAAGGAGGCAAGTATTAGATATCTGCTGCATTTGGAGATCTTAAATGTGCCTACTCCCTATTGAGCAGACAATTGAAAATGATTTTCATTTACTGGGCAGGTGATTGATGTCATAACAGCAAACACAGATGACTCGGGATCTCTGAACTTAAATATTGTTGGACGAAATGACTTGTCTTCCTCGTGGGTATTGGAAAAGCCCTCCGAAGTAAACCAAAGGGACGTTACTTACTATGAGGTACGATTGGGGAAGGTTTTAGTTATTTTCTCACTGTTGAACATGAAAGGAAACCTGTGCTATCATGATGTATGTAGTTGAGTAGGCTTGTATTAAGCAGGAAGTGAAAACTGACATTGGCAGGGGTGCTCCTCTGTTTCTAACGGTGTACATCAAGCAGAGGCAAACGACTTCTGGAGACGGCTCAGAAAAGTTGCACTCGCAACAAGATGGTGTAATATCCAATGAAGGAGGCAAGGAAAATCCTGAGGCGGGTAAAATGAATGACGAGGAGCAGAAAAAAACTTCCAATGATGAAGAATTGCTAACGAATTTTCAAGAGGATGAAACAGGAACTGAAAATCGAGATGTCGAAGATAATGCCCTTGCTGGTAAGTTTTGGGTTTCCCTGCTTAGCTGATCTACTCTGTTGGTGGCCTATTATAAGGTAAGGTCTAGTCAAACTTACAGGACAATGGTTGTTGTAATGCAGACCATTTGCAGTTTGAAGAAAGTCCAACAAAAGTTTTGCGGAGGGTAACTTCTTTCTTGCAGTATATCTCTTCTTTTTGTTCTCATGGAAAAGGAGAAATTTTTAATATTCTTTTCCACAATCCTTATTGTTGAATGCCACTTCTTTTCCACAATTCTTATTGAATGCCACTTCTTTTCCAAAAGCTTCTAGATTTCTTAGATTCTTCATAATATGCGTTGATTTATAGTAGTTCAATGCTTACAGCAATTGAGACAAAAGAGAAGGGAGAAAAGGTCAACAGAGCTGATCCAACAGGATGAAGAAGAAAGAGTTGAGCTTGAAAATGCAGCAATTAAACGTTCCAAGGAGGTAGATTCTGCAGTCCTTGGCAAATACAGCATATGGAGGCGTGAGAATGAGAACGAGAACTCTGACTCGACTGTTAGATTGATGCGAGACCAACTGATTATGGCTAGGGTGTATTCAAGCATTTCCCAGGCTAGGAATAACCTTGATTTAAACCAGGAATTGATGCTTCGTATTAAGGAATGCCAGCGTGCATTGGGTGAGGCTATTACAGATTCTGACCTACCTCCAAGGTAAATAGTTTGTTGAATGGGCTGTTTCTAAATCAAGAGTAATAAGTGCTTCCATTTGCATTGGTGTTTATATCCCTCAGATTCTTTTAAAGATGTGATCTGCGTTTCAAGCTTTCTGCATTACATTCTCTTTTTCTTTGCTGATGATTGATATGAATGTTTCAGTGCACCTGAGAAGATCAAGGCTATGGGTCATGTCCTATCCAAGGCTAGAGAACAATATTATGACTGTGCGACAGTAACAAAAAAGTTGCGAGCTATGCTTCAGTCCGCAGATGAGCAAGTACGGACCTTGAAAAAGCAAAGCACATTTTTAAGTCAGCTGGCAGCAAAGACTGTTCCCAAGGGCCTGCATTGCCTGTCCATGCGATTGACTATAGATTATTATTTGCTTCCTCTTGAAAAGCGAAATTTTCCCAAAGAAGACAAGTTGGAGGATCCGACTCTCTATCACTATGCATTATTTTCTGACAATGTATTGGCTGCATCTGTGGTTGTCAATTCAACTATCATGAATGCCAAGGTGATGTATGAGCAGTATTATTACATTTAAGATACTCCAGAGTCCAAAGTTTGGAAGTCCAACAGTTTTATTGCTTATTATTTATAACGTTTGGATCTCATTGGAGCTGTTTTACTTGCGTTTGCAGGAGTCTGAGAAACATGTATTTCATCTAGTCACAGACAAGTTAAATTTTGGGGCCATGAAAATGTGGTTTTTAGTAAATCCACCAGGGAAAGCTGCGATACATGTAGAAAATGTTGATGATTTTAAATGGCTCAATTCCTCCTATTGCCCTGTTCTTCGCCAACTTGAATCTGCAGCAATGAAAGAGTATTATTTCAAGGCAGATCACCCGACTACACTCTCAGCAGGTTCTTCCAATTTGAAATATAGAAATCCAAAATATTTATCCATGCTAAATCATCTTCGTTTCTACCTTCCACAAGTTTATCCCAAACTGGACAAGATCCTTTTCTTGGATGACGATATTGTGGTGCAGAAAGATTTGACTGCATTGTGGTTAGTAGATCTTCATGGAAAGGTTAATGGTGCAGTGGAAACTTGTGGAGAAAGCTTTCACCGGTTTGACAAATATCTTAATTTTTCAAATCCCCACATAGCTAGGCACTTTGATCCTAATGCTTGTGGTTGGGCATATGGGATGAATGTTTTTGACCTCAAGGAATGGAAGAAGCAAGATATAACAGGAATTTATCACAAGTGGCAGAATATGGTTAGTGTCTAGTATAATTTATGTTAATTCCTGTGATGCTTTACAAGTATCTGAAGTAATTTAGCTAGAAGGTTTGATTTCTAATCTTTTCTTTTATTGTATATCAGAATGAGGATAGAGTGTTGTGGAAGCTTGGAACACTTCCTCCGGGATTGATCACGTTTTATGGCTTGACCCACCCTTTGGAAAAATCTTGGCATGTGCTGGGTTTAGGATATAATCCTAGCGTGGACCGTTCAGAGATTGACAATGCAGCTGTTGTTCATTACAATGGAAACATGAAGCCTTGGTTAGAGCTGGCAATGACCAAGTATAGGCCTTACTGGACAAAATATATAAAATATGATCATCCTTTCTTACAACAATGCAATATAAATGAGTAGTTTTCAACCTCAATATTCATACTGCATCAGATTGTCAGATGTAAAGTATAAAGGTCCTTGATTCTGGAAGTCTGGTCTGTCCCTATTCATTTCATAATTCATTCTGATTCATTTGTTTCTGGAGTTCACAGCAGGTTTCTAGTTTATGGCTTAATGAGTCAGATTTTTGCAGGTCCAGTGTGGCCTAGTCAGGTTTTTTAAGATTTTACAGATTTTAGGGCCTCATTGTATTACTTCATAGTTGAAGTAAAACTCCTATATAAGTATTGTCTTACATGTAAACAAGAAAGGAACATTGCAAGAGTTCCGTGACTCATGTTGAAGATATGGAAGTCAACATCAAATTCAGTGATTCTTTTTAGTTTAAGAAATTGATTTCAAAGTTCAATTGGTTGTTTTCTGATTTTTATTCTTGTAATATGTTGGCTCTGATTCCTAGCCAGAGTATGCAATTTCTATTCACATCGGTCTGTATTATTTCATGGTAATTAATAGTAGTATTTTAATCATGTACCATGTGGCACTGTTGGCAAAGTTGAATCACGAAATGCGAGGTGGTACCATGTGGCATTGTATATATTCAGCAACCTGGTTATATACGAAGTCTTTAGTTTTTAAAGCACGTTTTTAGACTTGCCCCCCTGCTTTCACTGTAAAATTTGCATTCCTGGCATATATTATAAATTGATTTTTGACTTGGGCTCGGATGTTACCCCTGCTCTCTTGGCATATGTTATGTTTGTCATGCGGGGGACCTACTATTTGTCATATTGGCATCCTACCTGCTACCGCCATTAACAATCCGGCCAGGACCATAACAGCTTAATATTATATCTAACAAGGCCCTGTCAACGATAATTACGAGACACAGGGACTTCGCAAATAGCCAGACATTGGCACCTGTGCAGGCCTACAGTCCACATGACATTATCAGAAGCATGTGGTCACATGGAATACATTATGGCTCGAATCGGATAGCATGAAATCGTTGAAATAGTTGTTGGTAGTGTTAAAATTTTCGTTTCAACAATTTGGCCAGTTGCAGCTTTGGAATGATGGAATTGTAGGTTGGTTGAGTTTGTATTATTTTAATTAAATGTCAGACGGGGATTAATGATTAAAAGACAGACAATAATTGACCTAAACCTAAAATCCCAGGCTAGTAATTTTGCTAATGCATTATTTCATTTCAATAATTTGTTGTTTAAATTATAATTCTGACTTTTTTTTATCGATTATGAAACCATGAATCATATTAATATTGACGTTTTGAAATGTCCAAATTGAGGAGTTTAAAAAATTGCGATTCCGGATATTCAATTGAGTAGAATCCCACCTGAAAATATTGCAACAAAATGACAATTTATGGTTGAAAGTTATTGCATACGCTATGAAATATATATATATGCATGGACCATGACTGCCGTTTGTCTTTTTCGCGTCATTGCTGAACATTCATATTGGTTGTTCTACAGACCCCTAGGAGGGTCAAAAGGATCTGGGGTAGTCCAGCTTGAACTCTGTGTGGGTTCGCACAGGTCATATTCCACACATTAGACGGCATATGTTATAATTTGATTTGACTTCGGCTCGGGCATAACACTTTATTAAGCACTCAGCCATTTTTTCACTGAAAGCTTGGGAGGTCTGTATTGTCTCTTGAAAATTGAGGAGTGTTAGCTCACTCTGATTGTGTCAGATTGTTGGATTCGATCATTGGTATGGGCAAGGGAAGGGTGGTGTCAGAGTGTTGGATTCGATCAATGGCGTTGGCAAGAGCCGTGGGATAACTCGCATTTAAATCTTTCTGTTTTTTTGGCGATTTGTTTCTTGGATTTGGTTATAAAAACCGGTGGAATTATAGTTTCACTTCATTTACTGTGGAATTATGTTACCGAAGCAGTTACAAGAGCAGTTCCATCAGCAGTTGAAGGGGTAGCAACCCCAAAATAAAAAGTATTACCAGCATCACCTGTTTTACTAGCATTATTCTCAACAGGAGCAGTCGAAGCAGCAATCCCAGCATAATCGGTTGAAACAGCATAATTTTAAGCATCATGATTCCCAGCAAGTAGAGTAGCACCAGCACCAGTTTCATTTCTGGCAGCACTACGACCAGGAGCAGTTGAAGTGGCCTAACCAGGAGCATCACGCGTAGCAAAAGAATTATAAGTATCAGTTGAACCAACAGCATTTCCAGGATCAAAGAATTCCCAGCCCAAGCATCACTGCGGAATTATGTTATGAAACTGTGTTTAGGTTTTGGTCCATTTTAAGACACTCAAATTATCGAAATTTCAAAAATATAACAAGAAAAGATAGAACTGTGCCTTGCCGGAAAATTTTCCAATCACCGACAGGGGGCGATTTGAATGCCAGTTATCACAGGCCGTTAGCAAGGGCTGGGTGTGTTGACCGCAACAGTCCTGCAACCTCTGGGAATTGTGGGAAATCGTTATTATGTTTATTGACGATTGTCGTTTTATTTAATTTCCTAAACTTGCATATAAATGGGCAGACTTTGAATTATTTGTAAATTTAAAGTTTTGACTTGCATTTTATGGGATGATTTTGAATTATTGGAAATTAAAAAAATTGAATTTAAGGGAATTGTTAACAGATGGTGATTAAATGTGAAGGATTCTTATTTTTAAGTTAAACTGTGTATGATGATCTAACCTAGGAGTTGTCTTTCAACTGATAAAAAGTAAATTAGACACATTTTAAAAGTGTAACTCTTGTATTTATATTAAAAAATAATAAAAGTTATGATTTTATTTTTACACGAACTTGAAAAAGTTGTTACAATAATATATTTAATATGAATTTAACATTTCATTTGGGTGGGGAGGATATTGGACCTTGGGTAGGGAGGATAATAATCCACCCTAGATCACTTGAGTTGAATCCAATTAATAAGAATAAAATAATTATGTTATTTTATCAATATTTTTTTTAAATTTTTATTAGAGTTGGATTTAATTAACAAAGATAAAATATTTATGTTATTTTTTAATATTTTTTAAAGAATTTTATTAGGTATAAAAGAGTTGTTATAAGTATTAATGTTGTAAATGATAAGTCTTATTGATCTTGGGTTTGGGAAGAGGAAGAGAGGCATTCTCAAAATACGACACTATCATCACATTTTTGTGAATGTTGTTAGAAACAACAATAAGAGAGTGAAAGTGTGATAGCTAAAGATGTTTAGAAATGGGAAAAGAAGAACGATCCAGTCTAGATCCAAATCCTAGGCTCTATCAAATCTCTGAGGTGCAAACCTCTCCTTGAATAGCTCCTTGAGTGCAATACCCTAGCCACCTAATCCTAAGCTCTAAAGTCTCTAGTTTAAGTCTCATATTTACTTTTTACTTTGTATTATTCTTTTTTGTTTATGGCCGACATAATATTTATTACTTTTTACTTTGTATTATTATTTTTTGTTTACTTTGTATTATTTTGTTACTCAACAAACACTCTAAAGTTTCATATTTATTTTTTACTTTGTATTGAAAGTAAAAAGTAAAGTCTCTAGTTTAAGTCTCATGTTTACTTTTTACTTTGTATTATTCCTTTTTGTTTATGGTCGACATAATATTTACCACCTAATCCTAAGCTCTAAGGTCTCTAGCTTAAGTCTCATATTTACTTTTTACTTTGTATTATTCTTTTTTGTTTATGGCCGACATAATATTTATTACTTACTTTGTATTATTCTTTTTTGTTTACTTTGTATTATTTTGTTACTCGACAAACACTCTACAAACACTCATATGTTACAAGATCTCCCTCATACTGGGCTGTAGAGTGCCTCTCGGCGCAATGATATGTCTTATTGATCTTGGGTTTGGGAAGAGGAAGAGTCAAAGAGAGCTACGAGGCATTCTCAAAATATGACACTATCATCACATCTTTGTGAATGTTGTGAGAAACAACAAGAAGAGAGTGAAAGTGTGACAGCTAAAGATGCTTAGAAATGGGAAAATAAGAACGATCCAAGGAGTGAGGATTTGATGATGTAGAAAATTGAATGAACAAAATTAAAATTCTCAGTGTTTTAATCTTATTCAAGTTATGTGATGTTAGCAAGGTACATTTTGTGTAGGTTTATGTTTAAACTTAACCAAGAACATACAAGTTAGATAATTTCACCAAGTTTAATATTTTTTTTATCCCAAACAAAATCATTAACATAGTTGTGTGAAGAAAAAGACTATGCATTATCTTTAAAATGAACTGGACAAAATCTGTATGATTGGTGGATTATTGAGAGATTTAGATTCAAGTATTAATTATGTGTTGTGTTCTCATTAAATATCTATTGAAATGCTGAGAACTACATATTAATTGGTAGAGAAGCCAACAAATATGCTCAAATAATAATCAAATATTATATACCAATGCTATAAACATGTCATGCCTAATAACATATATTCATATAGCATTATTAACAAGAGCCACGAAGTGGCAATGTCCTTGACATTGCTACCTGGGACATTGCCATATGCCAGTGCATTGACATAAAAGGAAATAGGCATGAAAGCAAACAAACAATGTTGAAGAAGACAATGATGAGCACGATGAGAATATAAATTTGTTCGAAGAAGGCAATGAGGACAACATAAAGTTGTTCCAAATTATGATAAAATGATATTGGCAAAGTTGTCAACAACAGTGAATTGCATATTGGTGGAAGTGCTTAAAAGTGTGTGTTGTGTATAAAAATCATGCCAGCAAAAGCATATGGTGCTATGGTTGAGAAATCAATATGGCATATGAAGTATGTCAATGAATTGGTCTATATATCAACAATGTTAATACACCATTCAAAGGAAAAAAACAACACAACATGGAGTAGCAAAAACAACTATTGTTGTAATAAGTAAAGGCAATGACATGAAATAAGCATAATGATTGAAAAAATCCTATCTGTTTTTTATATGTCATTAGCTTTCCAACATAGGGGAAAAAGTCTCTGTAATTTCAATGCATATAGATACAAACATTACATAGGTTTCTATTGAGACTATACGCAATAGATACAAAAATACAAAACACCATGAAATAGCAAAAACATCTATTGTTGTAATACGTAAAGGCATTGACATGAAATAAGCATAAATAAGCAAAATGATTGAAAAAATGCTATCTGATTTTTATATGTCATTAGCTTTCCAACATAGGGGCAAAATTCTGTAATGTCAATGCATATAGATACAAACATTACATAGGTTTCTATTGAGACTATACGCAATAGATACAAAAATACAAAACTTAACTAATATACCCATCACTTGTAGTCTTCTTTTGATTTTAAATTAGAATATGAAGACTTAAATAAGCATAGTGATTTCAAAAATGCTGATTTGTATACGTCATAAGCTTTCCAACATAGGGGCAAAATTTTGTATTGTCAGTTCGTATAGATACAAACATCATCAAAATATCATTTGCAAAGTTCCAAAAAAGTAGAAATTGCTAAGCAAGCTCTCCAATGCATAGAGCAAAATGTTGTTCAAGCATTATATACTATGTAAGAAGCAAAGACAACAAAAGATGTCTTTGTCAAGAGTACAAAATCTAAAGGGATGGATTTTCTTTAGTGGCAGATCAAATCTCTATGTTCCGGCTGTGGATAAATGCCCTGGAGCAAGCTTTGGATCGGTGGTAAGGTCAAGGACATCGAAACATCTACTAGCATGCATTTGTCTCTACACATTCAATGTAGATTATTGTCAGAGAAATGTGGGAAACAAATGTAGATTGCAATGCAGAAATTAAGTAGTTCATAAAATGCAGAAAATTTAACAATGTGAATGTTTCATGCATTGTTCATGTGCAGTGACTATTGAGGTACTTGTAGAGCTTCAAAAAATGCAAACATAAAGCAAGTGCTAAATTCTTTTGTTTAGGAGAGGGATCATTTAGAGCCAACGAAGCTGAAACACTGAATATTTCTACGATTCTATATTGTGTTTGAATATAGTCTATATTATGTTTGAATATAGTGAGACATGGCAAACTCAATCACCAGTTTGTGTCTAAGGAAGCCCGTAAAGTTTCATACAGAAAGCATACACCAAAGTTTCTATTTTTGTTTTCATGGAAGAGTTGTGCAAATGGTATTTTCTACATACATACCTTTACATCAGATACATGTCAAATTACCTAAAGACATAAAAACAACAATTTTCTTTGGCATTGGTATTTTGATCTTGCAGCAGATGGAAGTGTTGAGGCAGAAATGTTTTTTCATATGAAGTGTAGAGACATAGCAATATTTCATGTTCCTAAATAAAAAGTAATTGACAAGAATGTAGTTACTAATAAAAGCAGTGAACTATAGAAAGGAAAGTGGCTCAGAGAAAAACGACTGATGAAAAGTGTAGCTGTGTTGTCACTGTCATCAACATTTGTAAATTTAACTGACATATTGATTTAAAATCAAAAGAAGAAGAAAATCTTAAAACAACATGAAATGATTTGTTTATCAAAATCTTGTAAAAATGATTCAAGATTTTTACAATGACCTAGACGATAATTAGTTAGCATAAAAATATAACATTTTTCAAGTGTTTGTATAAGTATTGTCTATATTATAGACTTGAAAAGATCAATATTTCGGTGTAGATCTAATACATAACATAGAATAAGAATCTGTAATCAACAAAGTTCATGGAAGTTTGCTTTTAACTAGGAAGCACATAGTTATAGGAAAAAACATTGACAAGTAACATGTACTACATTAATGGTAATCATAAACCATGCAAAGAAATAATGCCAAATGTATTTTTTTCAAACTGTAGATGGCCAAAAGAGGCAAAAGACATCCAATCTGAAAGCAAGACAAACTTGGTATTATTGTTAAAACATACTCTAAATTCCAAATTACAATTGCTATGGGTCAAGCAAATGCACAGACACATGCATGCTGCATAGGTTAGAGATCACATAAATTTTCTTTTAATCAGAAAACACATAGCTACTGCAAAACATTGCCAAGAACATGTACTACAACAATGGTAACCATAAACCATGCAAAGAAAAAATGGGAAATGTACTTTTTTCCAAACATGTTAATGGGAAAAAGGGACAAAAGACATCCAATCTAAAAGCAAGGAATGGTTGGTATTGGTGTTAAGACATAATCTAAATTCTTGTAACATATTTTGTGAATGAAGACTTCAGCAAGGAAAAAAAACTTCAAATGAATTGTGTGTCAAGCATACAATATATACTTGATTATTAGTCAACCGATAGAGAACATGTAAAATAAACAAGAATTGTATTCATGTATGTTTCAGAGTAAGTAATTATTTATTGTTGTTGAACTTGCTGAAATTTGGACAATCACGCTTATGACAATTGGCCATGAGGAAATGCCAAAAGTAAAAAAAAAACATTTGTTGATGCAAGAAGTGACAGACTATGTAGAAAATGGTCTCTGTTGAAATTGCAAACAACAGGTTCTATGCTATGTTGCAGCAAAAACCAGTTTCAAACATATGAAAAATGTGCAGTTGAATCCAGGAAGAGGGTTGTAGTATAGATCAAAGATGAGGCAACAACAACAAAATAGTGATATTTGATTCTCAATGCTCTGTTGTTATGCAAATATAAGAACAACATAATGTACAGAGCTTGTAGATTCAAGATGCAAATTACACTTGCTTCAGACTAAGCAAACGTATAGACACAGGCCTGCACTGTAGTCTGGAGACCATGGAAGTTTAATTTTAGGCAAGAAGCACATAGCTACAACAAAAACATTGACAAGAACATGTACCACTGTTGGCCCGGTTTTGCAACCAGGCTTAGTGCTATGGGCACCTACTAACTAGTAGCAGCAGTTTCAATAGAATTAAACAAGAAACTAATCTAAACAAAACTAATCATGGATCTATGCAAGAATATAAGCAAATAATGGAAATATTTTAAAAACAAGAACAAGAAAATATGAAAGAATAAATTTGTATTTAAAAATGGGGCAAGCTAATGCTTGCAATAGTAATACCTCCAATGGTGAAGGTTGATGTAGAGCAACTCCCAAGATAAGTAGCTCCAAGCTCCAAGAGGTCTCCTCCAAGGTTGCTTACAATGGCCAAAATACTTAAGGGAGATTTCGGCAGCATGAGGATGAGATAATGGATGGATGTCAAATGAGGAGCCCCTACCACCTTTTTATAGGTTTTGGTGGTGGGGAATACCATTTGTGGTTTTGTGGAAACCAAATGGTATTGACCAACATGGTTTAGGTACTTTTCCCTCCTTTTTCTTTTTTTGAATAAAATTAATATTTTTATTCCCTTTTTAATATTTTTGGGAATTTGGACCCTTTTTGAGGGTTTTTATGCTTTTTAGGAAAACAAATCTTTTTTAGTGGAAAAAGGGGTGTACTCCGGTCTTTTGGTGACCTTTTGTTGGTTTCAGAGGCTCAGATGGTGAAAAAGTGGACAAATGGGTCATGTGAATAGGGAAATGAGCTAGTGAGCACTTTTTGGGTGTTAATAGATTGCCCCCTGATGTGTGAGGGCAGGAGCTCATCGTATGGCCGATAGACATCATAGTTCTTTTGTCTTTTTTCTGGGGTTTTAGGGGAGAGAAGAGACCGGTTGGAGACTGGAGCCACGACCCTTGGAAGCTGCAAAAACAAAAAATATTACATGGCCTCAATATGAATGAGGTATAATCTCTGATAATGGACGAGGCGGGCATTCCCATGCTCGTATCAAGACATATACATAACAATTAGTCCCAAGAAGGGGGATCTAATACATAAAGAATCTACTGGTACATCATAATGGTCCAGGGGGGACATTATTTTGGGATATACTCCCGATCATAACTGATCTCAATAACTGATACACAGGAATAACTGATGAACTGCTGAAACTGAAGGTGTCCAACATCTGTAGGGACTCAAAGACTATGAGTCATCTCTGAGAATTAATGTAACTGTATACTCAAGGGAGTATGAAACTGGGGTACATCTGAATACTGTCGCCATGCGCAACCCGGATATCTATAGAAAAAGGTGTAACTGGTTTTATCCATAGGAAGATTCTCAAATGTGGAGGAGTCAGGAGGTATCCGGGGTCTTCGACTAATAACTGAAAGGATCAATGTCCTGTGCGAATCTCAACGATGCGATCAAGGTGTTGAAGTCGAGCATGTTAGAAACAACCATTTGGAAAGGCACTGAGGATTCCTCTCGAAATGATTCGTAGGCACTCATCATAAATGGTAATGAGTCCAAGACATAGGTACCTCTAGGTCTATCCTCTGGAATAAATGTGGTTGTCGTCGACAGAGGGAGACCAGCAACTAACAAGGCAATGATTTTTCCTTGATAGGAGCACGAGGTGTAGAACTAAAGTGTTGTAGTACTGATGGTAGGACTGACATACTTGTGGGGATGGGAAATAACTGGGTCAAAAAGTGGGTAGACTCAAACTTCCTTTGTTCAGAGCATGATGACATGGTTGACCTGGCAGCGTAGGGAACTGACTTGTAGGTGTGGGGATCATTGCTTTGATTGACTGAATGGCATATATTGACTCTGGGGGGGAAGGACGAGCTGATAGGTGCTGTCGAGGGATTTTCAAGGTGACATACTGTAAAATACTCTGAACAAAGGCGACCAATCATGGGGAAGCTGTCATATGAGTAGATGTGATCTGTCGTGGCGCCAAGAGGCACCATTGATTCCTTCTTCGTAGTTTTAATGAGCTCCAAGAAGGGATAAAAGTGTGCTCTGAAATGGTATGGTCCTGTGAATTTTGTGAGCCCAGGACGGCTCATGCTCATGGTTGCTTTCATGTTTAGAGAGTCTGAAAACGGTAAGTGGATTCTATTGGTGTTCTTTTTCATAGTTTAGTCTCCAAGGCCCGAAAAAGCATAAAACGATGCAGATGGAGAACTCTTCTAGTCGATGTGACTAGAGTATTCCTTTTTCGTAATTAGTCTACAAGGTCCGGAAAAGGGGTAAACTTATACCAGGTAAACGCCCTTTTAGATACGTTTAACGAGCATGAAAGGAAGCAAGGTTGCTCGGCAATCTTTTCATTGTTTTTAGGAGTCAGAAAAGAGCTTAACAGAAACTCCCTAAGTGCCTTTTTCGTAAAAAGGGATTGCTCAGCCCGAAAAAGGGATAAAATTATACCGAACAAAAATGGATAGACGGGAGCGAGAAAAGGTCTCAAGCGTCATCATGTGTGTGGGATATTGGATCCGGTGACACAAAGATTGTCAAAAGGGGGCTGCGGTTTTGTGGCCCGCAAACCGAGGCAATGACAGGGCATTTTGCAAAAAATGGCCAAAAATTATGGGCGTGAGAGCGAGAAATGATCTCAAGCATCATCACAAGCGCGGGAAACTGAATCCAGCGATATAAATATTGTCAACCACGGAGAACGGCAGATGTGGCACGCAAACCGAGGCGACGAGGGGGCATGGAAAAAATGCCCAAAAAATATGTGGGTGAGAGCGAGAAATGATCTCAAGCATCATCACGAGCGCTGAAAATTGGATCCAACGATATAAGGTTCGTAAAAAACGGACGACGGCCGATGTGGCACGCAAACCAGGGCGACGAGGGGGCATGGAAAAAATGCCCTAAAAATCTGGATGTGAGAGCGAGAAATGATCTCAAGCATCATCACGAGCGTGGAAAACTGAATCCGATGATATAAGACTCGTAAAAAACGGAGGTCATAAGGACTTCGGAATGGTCAAAGCAAATAACTAGGTTAAAAAATTGCTACAAATAAAGGTGAGCCCACCAAGCCAATGATGCAGTGATGGGGAGAAATGATGACCCACGGGGGGAAATACTATGTGTATAAAATCAAATCGAATATACAACTGGTATGTGACCTCAAAAAATGGTTGAGATCACGCATGCGAAAAAGTCAGCAGGGTTAATGACCTGCCCCCATGCTATGTGCATGGGGTTTGTGATTGTGGATCACATATGTGTTGGTTTGAACGATGGGCTCATTGAGGTGTTGAGATAGAGATGATGGGGAAGGTTCAAAATGATTGATCATGCCCCCTTCCCGGGGTCGAGGTAATCTATTATGCCCCCTAACTCAGAGGTGTCAATGTGGTGCAGATGTTGTCTCAGAGAGAGATCAATAGAGCATTGAGCAACTGCTGGCGGGGTGTTATACCATGAGGCTGTGGGTCGTGGTGGAATACTGAAGTGATGATATGATGATGGGGGATTCCCTTTGTGGGGTGGATGCCCCCAGTATCTCCGACGAGGATCACGATGATGATGAGTAGGCAAGGTTTTGGGCCTGCCCCCATGTTGTGGACATGTGGTTTCCTGGTCGATTTGAAAGGGTTGAACCTGTGTGTCAAAGGGATCAATGGAAGGGGCCGACCAGACAGAGGGGTATCCAGTGGAAATCATGTAAATGGTGTTAATTTCTTCCGAGGAGGAAGATGGTGGGGGATGAATTTCCTCAATGAGAAGAGGGGATATCTCTAGGTCGACATTATTCAACTCGTACAGTGCTGCTCTGTAATCTGGGAGATCAGGGCAGTGATGTGAATAATGGACGTAGATTCCGCATATTGCACAAGGATGGTTTGTGCGTAATGATTTATCACGAGGTTTGGGGTTTGAGTCGATTTTGACAACCGAGATGTTGGGGTCGTCGTCAAGCATTTGCATGTGTTCCTGTAATACAGGTAACTGTGGACACTGATGGGTTGGATGGCCTAACTCGTCACACAACGAGCATTTGGGAGGAGCACGAAACACGGGGGGAGGTTTAACTGCCTTGGGTGGGGGTACCGCAGTGTATGGTTGCGGGCCTCTGCCCCCAGTGGGTCTGACGAGTGGAGGGGGGTTCGTCGACGACGAAGGAGTCATGATACCGAGAGGTGGTTGGGTAGAAGTAACAATGGGTTGCACCGGTTGCAGGATGACATTTGGTGTCGGCGGAGGAACGGGAGGCGTAATATACCACACGGGTAATCCCAATGTTAACCCGGGGAGACTAAGGGTAGCCATAACCGGAGCGCTTACTACGCCCGAAGGAGGGAATAGAAAGGGGATTGTGTGGATGGGTGTAACCCCAATGTGACTAGGGACCAATGGTGGTTTGGGTAACAAGGAGGGTTGATTACCGGGTGTTTGTGAAAGGGTGCAGAGATTAGCGACGTGGGTCTCCGGTGATGGTGGTGGAATGGCCTGGAATGTAGAGGTCATCGGCGCCTCGGAGTAAAGTCCGGGTCCTACCGAGGAAATGAATGAGGTAGGTCCACCACAAACAGGTTGTTCAACCATGGGGAGAACATTTTTAGGTGTGGCGGGGGCCTTGGGATCGTAATAGGTGAGCTGGTCGACCTTGACCACTCGTCCCTCATGGGGGAACTGCATGGTGCGAAATACGGATGAGGCAACAACCCGCATGGCATACATGTAGTTGCGACCAAGTAAAAGGTTATAGTCTAGTTGGGCATTGATGACCTCAATGTCAATGAGCACGGTTTTACCCGCCAGTTGGACAGGGACATTGGCTAAAAGACCTTGGGGTTGAGCCGAACGGACGTCGTAGGCTCGTAATGCAGTGGTGGACTGCTGGAGAGTAGGGGATCCCAACTTCTGCCAAACGAATGTGGACATGACGCATGTGGAGGCCCCTTCATCGATAATGCACCGATGGATGACAAGATTCTGAACAGAAACGGAAACTTGGAATGCTAAAGAGGAAGGCAGGCGGGGTTCAGACTGGTCTGAATCGAATGCGATCAACTGTGAATCATTGGGGTCAATGGCGCCAATGGCAGAGAGCAAAGTTTTGCGCTGCGAAGGACAGTTTTTCAAAACTTCTAAAGCAGACATGGCTGCAGGAGACTGGGCTAAGTCGTCGACAATGTTGTAATTCGACGCAACGCGAGCATTGGGATTACTGTTGATGCGACGAAGTGGGAAGCGAGGTGCTTTGGAAGCGCCATCAAGTGGAGCCGGAGGTATACGTAACATTTGATCTGTGGGATTAACGTTAGTGTTTTTGTCGGTGGGAGGGGCTTCAGAGGTGGAGCCATATTGGTTCCGACGGGTTTGGAGGTTGGCAGCGACAGTCGACATCATCAACAAATGGTGAGTACCTGAATCGAACATGGGTTGATCAGGGGCTGCATAAGTGATCTGCTGTGGTGGCACGTTGCCCTGAGGGGGGGCTAACGACTGAGTGTTCACTACACCCTAGTTTGGAAAGGGGTTTTGCAGCACCAAGGGTTGATGTTGAGGTGGTGGAGGGTTGGGTGGCTTTTGAGGAGCCGCTTTCCCTTGACGATGTGCATCGTCGGTCCAGAGTTGCCGAGCTCGTTCCAAATGTGGGCAAGAATGCATGTAATGACCATAGACTCCGCAGATAGAACAAGGGTGGTTTGTTCTGCTTAGGATTCCGATCCGGATTGCGGTTGGGAGGAGTAGCATTGTTATTCTGTGGAGGATTGGGAGGTGGAGGACCTTGCTGATGTTGTTGGTTATTACCGCGGTTACGACCTCTACCACGGTTCTGTTGCGCACCTTGGTTGCGCTGGTTGTTTTGGTTCTGGGGCTGGTTGTGCTATGTATACACTTGCCCTTGAGCAGTGGGAGGATTTTGGTTCGCCGCAGGTGTGGGAGCAGGTTGTGGTGGATAATAAGCCTGTGGGGCTGGAGGTGGTCCAGCTGCCTGCTGGGGTTGTTGGTAACCCTGAGCTATTGGATGTGTTGGATTAGCTGGTGCAGCTTGTTGTGGGTACTGCATCTGTTGTGGCGGGAACTGAATGGGGTTCTATGTAGCAGGTTGGTTATAGTATGTAGGAGGTACATATGATGATGGCGTTTGCCCGTAGCAATGTTGTGGACAAGAGGGTCCATGAATGTGATGGGTCTGGTTTGTTGGAGCGTAAGAAGTTGTGGCTCCGGAACTGGATGTAGCCCTAGAGAGGTCTGGGGCGGGCATGGTGCTCACCATGTTGAAGGGTTTAGCTTGTGGTGTGATTTGGCCAATAATGCCATCAGCGGCATGTGATGCCCCCGGCGCGTCCCCGCGTGAAGAGTCGCCTCGTGGGGCGTCCGGTATGATTGTGTATAGATAACCCGATTGGGCGTAAATGAGATCAAACTGTTGGGCTTTGAGGATGGCCTCTTCTTCAGACTGGGGTCTTTCGGATGCCACATCCTTCGCAATGAGAGGGAGGAGGGATTTTAGGAACCAATCCAAAAAGATACGGTCGTCTAACTTGATTTTGCAGAGGCTTCGGCGTCGACGCCACTCATGAATGTGGTCAGTGATGTGGGTGGCCGTGGTTTGTCTGCAAGACAGTAGGATCTCGACTCCCGTGTCATAGCGGACAGGTAACTGGAAGAATTGCAGGAAGGTCGAGGCAAGGGAGGTAAAGGAGGCATGCGTCCCATGGGGCTGCTCGATATACCACTTAGCTGCAGAGCCAGTGAAGGTGCGCTGTAATAGACGGAGGCGGACAGAGTCGTCCACTATGGAGTTGGAGGAACACCATAGATGGAAGGACATGATATGGTTCTGGGGGTCCTCACCTGCCTTGCCCTCAAACTTAGGGATGTCGAAGGGGAGTTTGGTGGGCATGTGAGGCCACGCAGGATCGTGTTTGATAGGGTCATTGGTGAGTCTGGCTAAGTCTGGTAAGTTCAGACTCGCCATGTACGGTAGGCTAGCAGATGTAGTGACGGGGACTGGGACATGCCTAGTCATGGTGGTATGATGTAGGGGTCCAGTAGCGCCTAAAGGTATGCTAGGTATTGCAGGTATGTGTCCTGCAATAGGTGTGGTTTGGTATGGGCCAGCGCCTCCAAGTGCAACAGGGTTACACTTGGGTTAGGAATAGTAGTGGTGATTCCTGGAATCTGGGTTGTGGGAATTAGAGGGGGTGTGACCCCTATGTTGGGCATACCCATAACAAGTGGTGGCCCTGTGTTGGGAATTCCTATAACAGGAGGTGGCCCTATGTTGGGAATTCCTAAATGTGGAGTGTTGCCCATGTTGGGCATACCCAGGGGGGTGGTTGTTGCCATGGATGGCACTGTAGTAGAAGGGTCTGTAGACGTCTCTCCTATGGTGCTGGTAAAGAGTGGATCAAATCGTGTTCCAGACATAATGTTGGTTGGGAATAACTCTGTGGGGTTTTCGGATTCTGCCTTTAAATCAAATGTGAAGTGAGGTGTGTCAGAATCGGATGACTGTCTAGTTGACCAACGATGTGTCGAGTCAAGGGATAAGGCTCGGCGTCAGTGACGTGGTGAGCCAAGTAGACTGAACTTTGGGAGTTCGCCCCGTAGACGACGAGAGCGTCTAAAATTCTCAATGGTGAGAAAATAAGTTTTTGTGGAAAAATATGTATGTGTAAAATGGTAATATATGAAAAACTCAAAACCCTAATGCAACCAAGGGTGCAAGAAGGGGAGTGAAAAATGAAGGCTCTCAGGCCAAAAAATCAACCTCAAAACGGGCACTTATCCTAGCAGCTGTGCTACAATAAGTGGAGGGATGCAACAAATGGTCAGAGTACCAACATGAAAACAGCTTCTAGAAAAAATAGGTGTAACTAGACCAAAGGTGGGTTGAATCATGCAAACACCTAACTAAAAGTATTGTGAATCAACAAACTATATTCTCTGCAAGGTGATGAAATCCAAGTCAGACAATATTGAGTATTAAGTCCACGGCTAGATATCCCCCTACCGGGAGGGACATCGGGTAATCAATCCTAAAGAATGGCTACTAGGATACTCCGTTCATGACGCGTCGAGAAAAGGTAAATCTGCCGTTTGGTCCTTGATCGCAATACCCCAATACAGGGATATCCCGAGAACTGCGAATGGTAGCCCTTCGGTTACTAAATGGATTTCGGTATTCCACTTAGGCTTCCGGAACCATCCTCGCGACTTCAACCCTCCTAGGGGAGAGGCCTCCCACAAACCGGTTGTGACCGCGCCAATAAGTACTAAGAGATTTTAGCCCCCTAAATGGACAACTTCTATGTCTCAGATGTAATAACTGAGGGGTGTTATTGGAACACCTATCCCCTCAATACTACCTAGCTACAAAGTTCTTTTAGTGTTCCCCAAGTGGGGTTAAAAGTGAGTTGAAATTAGGGTAAGTTTTAAGGCTCAATTTAAAACTAGTGTTCGATTGGGTGCACGTGTGGTATTTTAAACTGAAAATTGAAAAAAGTAAATGCTAAGTATTCAAAAAACAAAGGATCTTTTGAAAACAAAAACAAATTTCATGACTTTTTCAATAAATGGAAATTAAATCCTTTTCAAGGACTATTCGAAAAACAAAGGATTTTTCAAACAAGAAAGCAAATAATATAACTTCTTTTCGAAATAAATGGATTTCGTTTTCAATTATTGCTATGGGCAAAATTTTAAAGAAGCAAACAACAAAAAATTGTAAATCTAGATAAAATGCAAAAATATATCTTTCTTTCAATTGATGAAATTTTTTAAAAAGACTTCTTTCACATGTGCATTCTAAATAGTAAAATTTTTTGATGGCTGTAAAATAAGCAGGATTTCTAATACTGGAAAATGTGCTATGTGGGCAAAAAGTACAGTAAGAAATTAATTTTTTAAATGATTCGGCCGAATGAAAAAATTAGCATCGCGGGTTCTGACAGAAAAGCCGCGATGGACCGCGCGGGTTTCTGTCGCACAGTCGCGATGGACCGCGCGGGATTTCGGCGCACTGTCGTGATGGACCACGCGGAAAATGTCCGCGAAGCCGCGCTGTGCAGCGCGCAAGTAGGCCGCGAAGCCGCGGGGAACCACGCGAAAAAGGGCCGCGCAGTCGCGATGTGCAGCGCGGTAAATGACCGCGAAGCCGCGATGTGCAGCGCGCAAAAAAGCCGCGAAGCCGTGGGGGACCGCGCAGAAAAAGGCCGAAAAGTCGCGATGGACCGCGCGACTGTCAGGCTAAAAACCGCGAGGCGAAAGCCGTGCACGAAAGCCGAAAAATGAACCCGAAAATTGATAATTCCGGGCTGTTAATGGCAATAGATGGGGCCAATAACTAGAGCAGCAATGGATCTGCTGTCTAGGATGGAAGATCTATGGATCTAAAGGCTAAAAACTAAATAAAAAACTAAGATTGAAAGCAAAACTTGAGATCTATTGTTCAAAGCCAGCAGAGTCGCCAAAAACTGTTGGCCCGGTTTTGCAACCAGGCTTAGTGTTATGGGCACCTGCTAACTAGTAGCAGCAGTTTCAATAGAATTAAACAAGAAACCAATCTAAACAAAACTAATCATGGATCTATGTAAGAATATAAGCAAATAATGGAAATATTTTAAAAACAGGAACAAGAAAATATGAAAGAATAAATTTGTATTTAAAAATGGGGCAAGCTAATGCTTGCAATAGTAATACCTCCAATGGTGAAGGTTGATGTAGAGCAACTCCCAAGATAAGTAGCTCCAAGCTCCAAGAGGTCTCCTCCAAGGTTGCTTACAATGGGCAAAATACTCAAGGGAGATTTCGGCAGCATGAGGATGAGATAATGGATGGATGTCAAATGAGGAGCCCCTACCACCTTTTTATAGGTTTTGATGGTGGGGAATACCATTTGTGGTTTTGTGGAAACCAAATGGTATTGACCAACATGGTTTAGGTACTTTTCCCTCTTTTTTCCTTTTTTGAATAAAATTAATATTTTTATTCCCTTTTTAATATTTTTGGGAATTTGGACCCTTTTTGAGGGTTTTTTTATGCTTTTTAGGAAAAAATAATCTTTTTTAGTGGGAAAAGGGGTGTACTCCGGTCTTTTGGTGACCTTTTGTTGGTTTCAGAGGCTCAGATGGTGAAAAAGTGGACAAATGAGTCATGTGAATAGGGAAATGAGCTAGTGAGCACTTTTTCGGTGTTAACAACCACAGCAATGGTAACCACAAACCATGCAAAGAAATAATGGCAAATTTATTCTTTTTCAAACCCGTGGATGGGAAAATTGGACAAAAAATATTCAATCTGGAAGGAAGAAAATGCTTGGTGTTGGAGTTTACACATAATCTAAATTCTTGCAACATATTATGTGAATGAAGACTTGAGCAAGGGAAAAAAAATTAAAAAATTGTGTGACAAGAATGGAATATATAATTGATTATTAGTCAACTAATAAAGAACAGGTAAAAGCAAGACAAATTACATTAATATATGTTTCAGAGCATACTATTGGTTATTTCCGCTGAACTTGTTGAGTTTTGCACAATCATGATTATGACAACTGGCCATAAGAGAAAATTAAAAAAAGCATTAGTTGATGCAAGAAGACAAAGACTATGTAGACAATGGGCTCTGTTGAAATTGCAAATAGCAAGTTCTGTACTATCTTAAGGAAAAGAGAATATCAAAGATATGACAAATGTGCAGTTGAATCTAGGTAGAGGTCTACAGTATAGGTCAAAGATGAGGCAACAACAAGAAAACAATGATACTTGATTCTACATTTCTTCCTATATTTGATTCTCTTAGCTCTACATTTCTTCAATGCTTTGTTCTTGTGAAACCTTGATACACATTTTGCAATAACAAAATGAAGGAACTGAACAAATTTTATAGCTGGAAGATGCAAAGTACAATTGCTTTGGATGAAGGGCATGTATAGGTACAGTCTTCTAATTCGAGTTCTGAAGAAATCCTTGTTGATGTATATCAGTGATGTAGTAACACTGCAAGTGCATTGAAAAGGAAATCCCCTATTCAGAAATGGAAATTTTGTAATCAAAACAAAGGGTTTCTACACAAAGTGACATCAATTTCGCCAGAAGGTGCATGTCTAATTGGAAGATCAGTTGTTCTTTAAATATCATTTCCTATGCTTTTCTATTTTTCCATGTCATATACAAATGCAAGAGGAAGAGCAGATGACCAGGTGCATCCAAGTTTTATAGGTGTACCTGCAATGAATGTGGAGACTTCACAATTAGGAAACGTACATTTGAAGTTTTCGACAAACTCAAAGATGAGAAACTTTGCAAGTTGAAGAGAGAGGGGGGGGAGAAACAAATGCAAGGAGGTAGTTTCAAACTAGCAGTGTTGACCCTTGTGAAAGAGAAGGGGGAAAAAATAGAACCATGTTAGTACAACTTTTCCAAAATAATGTTCCATGCAATTTTCAGAAGGACAGTTTGTAATGGAGAAATGAAAAAAGAAGATCAAAATATGTCTTCTACTCTAGTTTCCAATGCCATGGCCTAATTGTTTGTTGTTTGAGCAAGTGCCAGACAACAAATGGAAGAAAATATGATGTAGCAATCTATCAAAATTTGTGAAGCAATTGTCATACTTGATTAGCTTTTTTGAATATAGTAGATAGACAACAAATATGAAATAGCGAATTGGGTCACGCAATCAATGAATGCATTTTGAGAACTATTATTAGGAGAATGCAGATACTGAAATGAACCTGAGTTAAGTTCTATATCGACCCCAGGTCAGAATAGATTCTTAATTGCCACCATATGAGAAGAGTCTTGTTATTGCTATTGCGGGAATGCTTTAGCAATTACGACATTCAATTTAAGATTATTGAAACACTAAAAGCAAGTGGATAAGCACAAGACACATCAAAGGGCAGAAAGAGAGGAAATTTTTTTGTCTCCTAGAAATTATCAAAGACAATTTGTCATGATGAAGACAAAGTGTTTATACCAACAACACAACATTATAAGCCATGTCTCAAGCAATAGCTGAAAACATTGTAGAAGACAGGCGTCTGAAGCAACCTCCAGGTGTCCAATTCAAAACATTAGAAATCTAGGACAAGGGACATTTAGGAAGACCTCAGGCAATGGCATAGAAATTGGAACACTTTAAGAATTGCATGATCTTTAACGTGTTGCAGATATAAGGTTATGGGGTGGTTTTAATTAATGAAAACTCTAGAACAGGTGAACTGACTATTTCTATGCAAGAAATTATGTGTTCCCTAATATTTTTCAATCATTTTTACCATGAACAATTTCCAAGGAAGGAAACTATGTTTTCTCTAATATGTCTCTCTATGACTACCCTTTAAACATATCCACTGCAGGTGGAAACAAAAAGGACAAAATCCTTATGAGGATAAGTACAATTGATTTAAAACAACACCAAACAAACTTCCCAATATAAATTTTAAAATCTGCGAAGTTTCATATAAGAAACACGTGACATTATTGTTCCATAAACAAACAATTATAACAGGTATTTCGAATAGTTAAAGCTGGCAAGAATAAATACTGCAAAAAAAAATGTTAATCTCAATCACTCCAAATATCAAACATCAGAAGCAGGTCATTAAAGTTGACCATATAAGGTTGTCCTCTCAATATTACTGACAAAGAAAAGGTTACTGTTGCAAACAAGTAAATTCAAATAGCATGAATCTATTAAAATGCTTTGTACAATTAAGAACCAACCATAAATACTTATAGCTGCAATAAATAATTCAGATTTAGAGTATAGGGAACTTTCAGCTCTGACATGAACTAGAGGTTATATGATTTTTGAATATATTTAAAAAAAAATATATTAATTCATGGTTTTATTTAAACCAAATTTAAATAGAAAAAATAAATTAATTTAAACATTTCAATATTACACATCTATACTGATCTATGTTAAAGAAACAATAAATTAAGTTTAAAAATTCAAATTTTAAAAATTTATACTTTCATAACATTAAATATTAATATCACTAAGAAGTAAACATTTTAGTGTTAAAAGGTTATACTTATATTATATATACCATTAAATATTAATATCACCATGTGAAGTTAAAAAGAAACATCCATGAGTGGAGCATTTTTAACAACACAGTTTGTTTTTTATAAGAAACAGTCATCAACAAACATCCATGAGTGGAAAGACCCAAGCAAAATTAATTTCTCTTTCATTTCTTGAAATGCAATAAACAACTTTAAATTTTTTGCAAATTGCAGGGGAAATAAATTTTGCAGTTCCATATAGCTGGAAAGCTGAAAGGGAAAAGAACATGTAACAGTTTCAAAAACATATGTTTTTGCTAAATCTGTTGGGTGATTCACCTACTATAGCTTGGTGTATATGAATTGGTGTATAATGATTCATGAATCCCCATCTAGAGGAGTTGTTCAAGCACAATGGTAATCTAAAGGAGCATTGTCCAACACCAAGACTAGAGGTAAAGTTGAAAATGCAAGGACCAATACATGAATTGGACTCAGAGGATGAAATAGATATGGTAAGACAGTACCAATAATGGCTATTGAAGTTATATGATTGAACTAATATTTCTTATGCCTTTGAAGCACTTCATGGATACATGCTTTTCTGCTTAAAGTGAATTAGGTTTCATAGAAAATGACATGGGCGATACAGTTGCGAGAGGAATTAGAGTTAAGATCATGGAAACTCTCATAGCAGTTCCTAGTTTTGTTGGTTTTTGCATTGCTAGACTTGTTATATTTTACACAATGTCCTATGTGCATATCAAAGTTTGAATACATTAAATGGTTTTTACTTGGCAGAAACTGGAAAAGAGTCGAAGGCATAATTATATTTCACGTACATCAATATGCATGATGTAATAAGTATGAAAAAAAAAGAACTAGAATGAGGCTCCTATGAAAGAGCTATGAAACCACTTGATAGATTAATGCAAGCTCAACACAAATGAAAAGTGTGATACCAACAATTAATATACTCAACACTGAGACAATGTGACTGTCAAAGCACATGAACTAATCTTTTCTCACAAGCTTGAAGAGAGCAACAATTCTCATAAACTGAGTTTATAGGGAATATTAAACCATTTCTCCCAATCCTAAATAAACTTGTGTTGATGAGTATGCATTCACTAAACAAGATATGACACGATAATATAACTAAGGACTGTATATGTCACCCAAAATTTACCTCAACAATGAAGGAGGTTCAATTAAATATTGGCTATACTTTGAAGAGACTGAATCCAAAAGAGTGATTGTCTCCACAACATAAATGATAATAACTTTGATCACAAAATGAAGTAGATCATGGACTATGTAAGTTCTGATTTGGTTACCCATTCACATACATGTCAAGACAACAAGACATAAATCTAAGGGGAAACGGAGGTAATTGAGTGAAAGCTTGATTTATTGGATGATAGAAACAATTAAGATACTCAATACCAAGACAGTGTCATTGTCAAAGAACATGAACCAATATTTTCTCATAAGCTAGAACACATCAACGATTCTCATAAACTGAGTTTATGGGGCATATTTAAACCATTGCTTTCAGTCCTAAATAAACTTGTGTTGATGAGTATGCATTCAATAAACAAGCTATGAGATGATAATATAACTAATAAGTGTAAATTTCACCCAAAATTTGCCCCAACAATGAAGGAGGTTCAATTAAAGATTGGCTATACTTTGCAAAGATTCAGTCCAAAAGAGTCATTGTCTCGAGAACATGAATGATAACAACTTTGATCACAAAATGAAGTAGATTATGGACTGTGTAAATTCTGATTTGGTTACTCATTCACATTCATGTCAATACAACCTGACATAAATCTAAAGGGCAACGAAGGTAACATTGTGTAAGCTTGATTTATTGGAATGCAGAGCCCGATACCCAAGATTTGTCTCAACCATAAATGGCACACCAAGAGAGCAAATCAGAATTAGAAGAGTTAAACTTGGAATTAGTAAATGAGGGTTGTTTTCATCACATTTAAAACAAAGATAATGTTTAGTGAATCCAAAATGATTGCATGCAAATTGAATGAGTCTTGAAACCTAGGTATTATAATATATGATATTCTCCCAAAATGGGAAAATTGCAAATTGAAAAAGTCATGAAAGCCAATACAATATATATGATATTCTTCCAGGGCAAATTTATCAATGTGGAGAAGCATTTAGATGACAGAAATAAAGTCAATGTGACAGACTTGCAGAAAAGGTTGAATTTGTGACTCTACAAACCCCAAACTCAAATTTGGTTAAAATGAAAACCAATTCATAGATTTACGAACTCAAATTTAGTTCTAGAACAGAGTGTTATTTATGATAGATTCCCTCACCACTTAAGCCAACTTACTTCAGTAAAGTGGGGTGATCATTTAACTTGGATTAAAATTTTTCATCTAAGTTTCATTATCCCAAGGTTTTGAACTAAAGGAGTGTCATATTACCGTCATATATATCAGGTTTAACAAGCCAAATGAACCTTTGAAGACAATATTGTATTAGAAAACAAATCTCATCTTTCAGAAAACAAATCTCATCTTTCGGATGAGAAATCTAATGTTTCAGAAGACAAATCTCTAAATCATTCTTAAAGAAGTCAAACTGGGTGATTTTAGATTGGGTCCTTTATATATGTTATTTTTATTTCTCCATTACACTTTTAATCTTTACTTCTTTCTGTCGGGAAGCTAGCTAACTAAGTGGGATAGATCGTCGTCGAGAACTGCCCTATGGAAGTGGCACAGGAATAACCTGTTGTGTTGGGATCGTTGGATCAGAACTACCCGAATTATTAACTACTCCCAGAACTTATTAGATTAGATTGGGGTGGGCATATCACATTGCTATCACCTCCTTCGTTTGGTCAGCCTGCAGGGGATGCCTTGGATAACACCAGTCATTGGATCGCGTGGAATAAATAAACTGCCCCAGATAGATTGGATTCTCAACAACTATATCTTACGAGACACGACTGGATGGAATGGAGGGATGGAATCACCTGACATGGCTATAATTCAGCTAAATCCCTAAAGCAAAATGCAAATTTTAGACCCGGATGGATCAATCATAATTCGAACCCCCACAACGACGGGTATTATATAGATAAAATCACGGACAACTATCTCTAAATTTAGGGATTTAATGGGGCGACATGTTGGCATTCGTTTTCCATTAGAATACACAGCAGAGACATCCAATCAAAATACGCACTAAAGGGAACCTAAGCCATACCAATTATAGTGACTAAAAAATAACAAAATGGAAACCCCAAGATAGTGGAAGCACACACCCATAAACAATTTCTGAAGAGAGTGCAAGGAAAACACCCACAGCTTGTAGTGAAAAAGCAATTACGAACATGCTATTCTGTATTGGAAGCAAAATCTAAACCGGAAGCAAAATTGAAACTGAAAGTCCGTGCAGGAAATTCGTATAGAGAACACATCTATATAAATTGACCAATCCACGAGTCTAAATGCAAGACAATTTTAGCAAAAGTGAAATAGAGTAACCGAAGATGACATGACCACTGGGCATATCAAACAAAAGATAACAGACATGAAAACCTCTCATACACATTACAAGCAAAGCAATGAAGCATACCTTTCGAAACACCTCCACGAGCAGTTCGAAGAAGACAAAGGAAACTGGCTTTCGCAAAAATAGGTTCAGCAAAACAAAAAAACCGAACCATGGGCGCAAAGAAGAACTCGCAACAAAAAAACTGAACCATGGGCGCAAAGAAGAACTCGAGAACTCGCGAAGAAGAATTGCTTCCCGCTCCTCGCACCAACTTCCAGCAAGACAAGAACTCGACAGAAACTTGCACCAACTTCCATCAAGACAAGAAATCGACAGAAACCACCACCAGCAATGGAAAACACAAAGGAAATTCGGACCCGAAAACAACAGAAGGAACATAAGAAAATGTCTGCAGAATAAACGTGGAGGAACCCTTGGCAACGGCTTCCAAATCTAGCCCTCGCAGCAGATTCTCACAACTGAAACCACATATCTTCATATATCTGAAACAGTCCATGACAAGCTATTATGGCAGACATGACCCCGACCCATTCCAAAATAAATGAAGAAAACCTCTCGCACAACGCGGTGGCCAAGTCCATGGAAACCCGTGCCCACTGGACAATGCAAAACCAGACGTGAACATAAATCGCTTGTCATTTCTGAAAGACTTTGGCATTTAAAGATGACAGCAGAATATAACAGAGGACGCATTGTGAAAAACCCCATTGCAAAATCCTAGAAAACCAGCCGACAAAATATCTAGCAGGGGCATTTGAAAAACCCAGTCGCAAAAACCAAGAAACCAACCGAATTAATATGCTGCAACACCGACTGAAATGCATTTAATTCGCCAGACGTCAGCACGCCGCCGAGGCCTGGGGAACAAGAACCCAGGATGACGTCATGGCGGACGGAGCCAATGGAAATAAAGATAAACCTTATTTAAAAAACCCACTAAAATAAAGAATTGCTCCAGACTTTGGAAAGACCTTCATCCTCGAAAAAATTTGCAAAAAAATCCTTCTGATTAATGCCCCTGACCAAAAGCTATATGTCATGGACATAATAGCTATGAAACAATATGTTAGATTCATTTGCAAAGAAACACACTTGTAGTTAATCTTGTTAATACATTTTGACTGCCATTCCAATTTACACCATAACATGTGACTAATTGTTTTGGTGTTTTGCAAGACTCACTAGTAAAGGCAAAGATAACAAAGGAAATGAAATTTTGCTACGCGTGACATCCAAATACATTAAGCATGGACATTAAATGCAATGCCACTTCTCATATTGATAAGGATTGTCAATACTCTCGGATGGGGTGACTACTAGGCAGGATGGGGGCAGGGATCAAATTTGAAGGGTAGGGTCGCATTTCACTTTGAAGGGCTATGAGATATCGAACCCTTCAATGCTGACATGAAAAAATAAATCATTCTTTTCATTTGAAAATGTAATAGTACATCAAAATTTCATTATTGTTTTTATGAATTCACTAACAGAATGGCGATATTTGCATTGTTCCGCTCTATAAATTTTAATAAGCAAGATTATATTAATATGGGCTAGTTAAATAACCCAAGAACCTATATAAAATAAATTTCAAAAACAAAAGGAAAAAAAACGACAATATGAAGAAATCACTTGTTTTATAACCAACAGAGCTTGTATTGGCAAGTAATGAAACATGTCCATAGAAAAAACAAAAGTAACTATGCTTTCTTTATATCGAAAGACATTGGTTTACATCAATATGTGTACATAGAACAAAAGACTTGTCTTGAAACAAAATCTTAGAAAAAAAGATTTCATACTAAGGGATAGATCACCATATGTTTGCACATCATTGAACTAAGTTCATTGAACCACACAACAACTCAAGTACTTTAATGCTTCAAATTCATTGTCTTTGATTACATTTGTTGTCAACTCTATCAACATAGTAACAGTTGGGCGGAGTGTAGCCATCTTGTTTATATTGGGATTGTAGTCTGCGGTTGCCATTAACTTGAAAAAAAGTAGTAATGTTAATAAGAATCGTATTGAAATGAAAAGGATAGTGTGCAAATTAAGATAAATTCCATCTAACTACACCAAAATGTCAAATGACAAAGCCCTTCATTTCATTACCTTTATCACAATTTAATGGATGCCAAATTCCTTGTGAATGTGTTGAAGGTTGAAACCAAACATGAAAACCTAAAATACATGTAATTAGATATATATGTACATAGAAACAAAAACTTATCTTGAACCAAAATACCGTTAGAGATGTTATTCATCTCATGTACTTGGAGAGTAGAAATTTGGACCAGAATAACTTGATCATGACATTTAATTAGACAAAACCAACTTGGTGTTTTATTTTTAAAGTGTTGTAAATTTATGAGATAGCCCAAAATGAAGTATACATGTTATTTTTAAATGGATATACTATTAGAGATGTGGTACATCTCACCTAATGAGATATTGCAAAATGAAGTACACATGCTATTTTTTAAGTGGATATATTATTAGACATGTGATATTAATCAAACACATGGATCTGACTGTAGCCCAAATGACAATACCTTGCAGCCATAACTGACATACAAATTAATGAAACTCATAGTCTCTAAAATTGTTTTCAGTCATAAAGACATAAGAAAATTGGCATTGCTACAAAACTGAATATGACAACAATGAGGACAAATCTGAATATGAATGCACGTATCCTTATCTTCAAAATTCATGTTTAATCACTGGAATTTAGTAAATAGATATCACATATAATTCACCATCTGATTTTAAAGAGCAACAAATATATATATATATATATATATATATAAACATTAAACTATCATCTCTAAAATTGTTTTCAATCGTAAATGAACAAAAAATTTGGCATTGCTACACAATGATTATGATAACAAGGAGGACAAATCTATATTTGAATGCAGTATAAGGGAAAGGAAGACAAATCTGAATATGAATGCAATTATCTTTATCTTCATCATTCATGTTTAATAACTGAAAATTAGTAAATAAATATCATATAGCATTCACCATCTAATTTTAAGCAGCAACAAATATATATAAACATTAAACTATCATCTTCATCTACCAAATATTAACGTTCATAAATAAATATGGATGTCTAATAATAAGCCAGCATGTCATTTACAGGCCATAAGAGTGCCAACATCAAGCACCAACAGTGATACAATAAATGAGAAGCCATCTTATAATAACCATGCAATCCAGTACAAGGCACTAAAACCATATCAAATGTTAAGAACAACATCCACTAAAACTTGGTGCATATACTCTTTATTAACATGTTTTTAATGCATGTCTTAGGATGGGACTCAACATATTCAAGGAGACTATGATATCAAGCTTCAAACACAAACTGGGAGGATTTCTTGGAAAACACCATTGGAGGCTTGGAAGATTGCAATTTGTTCCTTCCTACCTTGGCACCACATCTAGTTCCTACCCTGTCTAAAATCACACCTTGCATTTCCATCATTCACATCTATCTTTTTAGAGGACACACAATTGTTATTACTTGCCTTCAACATCATGCTAGTGTGAATGTTGCTTGCATTGGAACGCAGTTGGTCACCTATTTAAAGTGGAATTTAACCTTTATATAGGTCTTGCTTCAAACAAATCTTGCATATTGCACATGTGCATTGCTGGCTATGCCTATGACTTACTCCTAATCACACTCATTAATCATGTGATAATGTTCCTTACTTCCTTCTCATACTATTTCATTTCAATCAAGTACTTAAGTATGTCTAAATATGGGAATAATGCTTAGCTAATACCTGAGACTTCGTATATTTGATATCTTAATTAATGCAATTAGTTAAAACAAAAAGAGACTTTGTGGTGATTTAATTTTTAAAATTTTGAGCACCCATGCAATTGAAATGACAACCATTTTTCATAACAAAATGATAAGATATAGAGGAGAAAAGTTTGTGTTTGAAGTTACAGTTTCATGTTGGTTGCCTAAAATCCATATATACTAGATATCTATCCCCACATCCAAGATTGTGTTTGAAGTTACAGTTTGCATGTTGGTAGCCTAAAATCCCATATATACTATATCTATCCCCACACACATTTTTCATTATCAAAAATACATTCAATGTCCCAATCCTTCTCTCTCTTTTGGGACATCATCACTATAGAACCACTAAAATTCATGGGTTTGTGGTCATAATATACAGGTTTCTGGTAATTTCAAGCCTTTGGGATTGTTGTTTTGAGATCTACACCCAATTCAATCATATATGATATATAGATCCTTAAAATTTTAATCCCAATTGATGAGTGATGACTTTGATTGAATATCATAGCAATATAATAACAAATCTGAATAAAAATGCATCATGGGCGTGCCTTAAATATGAAAGAGGTCAGACACAGATTTTTCATTAAAAATAAAAATATATACTAAATAAGCCAAGGTAGGATGGACATGAACATAGAGGGACCTTTATCAATGGATGAAATGGACAAAATCAATTGAAAACTAATAAATTTGAAAAATATAAATCAGTATTTCAAAATTACTCTATCCATATCAAACCACTATCTTAAGATGGTTATATGTTTGCAAAGACTATTATAACTGTGATACAAGTCCTACTAAACATATGGTAACTTGATGGAGCCACATTGAAAATAGTTTCTGCTACATAGTAATAACATTCTTATATCGAACTACAAAAAAATAGACATTATAGTATTGATTAAAATATTGTATCATCATCAACTTACTCAACCTAATGGAAGAGGTCGCCGCAACTTCATTTTTGTCCAAGTTTCATAAACTGCATTCCAATCTACCTCATGCAACTCCTGAGGTGCTGATAGAGATAAAAACCTTAAAGTATCTAAGGTTTCTAAACAAAGTCTAGATCTGTCATCATTTTTTATACGGTTCAACTTAGAGAATACTCTTTCACAAGTAGCAGTACTTGCTGGAAGAATAAGAACAATCTGCCATAATTTCATCAAATTTGGAAAAGAATCCCACCACTCTGGTTCGCCTTTGCATTGCTCCCATGTTCCAAACAAGTTTTTCTTTGGATAGGCTCGATGTAGAGTGACAACAAAACTTTCCATTTCACCTTCACATTTTTCAGTATCAATTATTGGTGAGTTTCCAACATCAAATTTTTCACATAGACGCAACAACCATCGTTTTGTTTCAGAATATCTTTCATCCTCTTCTTCAAAGTAACAACGGGGACTAAAAAACTTTGCTGCATTGAACACAGGTAAATCTGTAAACCTATCATTGAGACAATCAATCAACTTTTGGATAAATGCTTTTCCTAAGTGAATACAATCTTCCATAGTACCAGACCCAAGTGAATTTGGTATTGGTTCAAATCTTAATGAATGGACATGTGAAACACATGTATTATCAATAAACTCCAAATCTCCATTTTCAGATTTCTTCAAAAAAGATGCAACATGTTGAGAACCAACCCCAAATATGTTTCGCAAGAATCTCCTCCGAAGAAGATCAATGAGCACATCTAATTGCATGCCAATGGATGTTATATCAATATGTTCCTCTTGAAATCGTTGGCTCAATTTATTTAGTTCAGTAAGAACATCAGCAAGCAAATGGATGCAAAATTGAACTTGAAATAGTGTTCCCATTTCATACATCTTTGCATCATCATTTTTCCATTCGTGTAACAATGCTGGCATGACTTTAACAAGCCTGTTCATAACCTGCCCCCTAGAAATCCATCGGATGTGATGAATTTGAAGTATTTGCAGCTTGTCAATTTGAAATAGGTCCAACAAACTCTTAAATTCTCCATGCCTCTTTGCAGATTTTCCTAGCCATGAATATACTTTATTGGCTAGTTTATCAATATACTTAAATTCAGGAAAATAGTTTGTAGCATCTGTTATAGCTAAGGCCTCACGATGTGCTATACAGTGAATACATAACAAATGAGGCACCTCCCGGAGCAACTTATCTGCCAAACCTTCACGGGTACCTCTCATAGATGAGGCTCCATCTGACCCAAAACCCACCATTTGATGTTTTGACAGCTTCATCTCAAATAATAGCCCTGAAAGTGATTCATACATGGATTGTGCAGTGCTATCTTTGATTTTCAAAAGTCGAATAAATTTTGTCATGCATGACCCTCTCCCTCCATTCATTAGATAGGTAATATATACAATCAAGTGTTGCTGCATTGTTTTATCTGTGCTTTCATCAACCAAAATGGAATAAAAAGGGCTAGAACAAATTTTTGTCTTCAACTTTTCCCAATAAACCTCTTTTGCTGCAAGTAAAAACTCTTTACCAAAAGTGATATTAATATATGAAGAATATTCATTGGTTAATGGCATATTAGGAGTTCTCTTATACCTGTGCAGGTCACATAAGTCTTTGTACATTTCTAAAGGTAAATCCCTTATAGCCACAAAATACATAGTTTCCATAGCACTAACTATTCTAGATTTTTCAACATTCAACATTAGTTCAACATGCTTTGAGATGGGTAAATAGGGTTGGCTTGATTCATATTCCAATAGATGAATTGAACGTTTATGAGCCTCTGATGATGCATGAACATTTAATGCACTTAATTGGATTGTGCTGCTACCTTCCTTTGCAAATGGTGTATCTCCTTTGAATTTAACACACCATAAACATTTGATGCGCTCTTCACCATTTGGACCTATTATCGGATAAGCCCATTTGTGCATTAACTTCCATGCATGTTTGAATGATCTTTTGGTAGCTACTCCTTTTCCTTTCTTTTCTAGACGGCCTTCTTCTTCAATATTCTTATCAATTTCAAAATCAACATCTTCTTCAACATTTGCATCATGTCGACTCAAGTTAAACGCATTATCAAGTGTTGTTTGTATCCCATGCTTTTTAGGTCGACCAATTCTAGACATTGTTTCTCAATAAATTATGTAGCAGGAAATTCATTCATGAGCCCCAAAGAAACCCAACAAAATATTGTAAGTTTTGAATGTAGCTGAGAAATATAGGTCTTTGAATATGTATGATTTCTCTACAAGTCTATAACCTGAAACCATTTTCACCAAAAAAATACTAAAATAAATATCAAATGGATTTTTATTTTGCATAACTAGACAAACATATGAAACACTAAAAATGGAAAACATGTAAGGAAAAATATTATAAAAAAAAAATCATTCCTCTCATGCACTCTAAGACTTTCAACTTCAACAAATTAAAAGTCCTAAGGGTTTCAACATATACAACTACTATGTGTGGATATTCAATAGATAAGGGTGGATTGTATAGCGACCCTATTGTAATCACTCATACCCCAGGGCTATGGCGGTTGTTATAAATGTTTTAAGAGCTATATTTATGGTTGTTATGAGTGTTGTACTCTTGTAACATACATAAATACTAGAAACTTAATTGCAAGTTAGATTTTAAAACATAATTATTTTGGAATAGAAAATAGTAATTAATTCTCAATCCAAATAGGTTGGGAATTGCATTCTCAATCTTGCACAAATTGGTTGAATTTTTTTTATTTCCCAACAAGCCAATTATGAAAGGTGAAACATCTACTCTTTAGAAAACATGAAAATGCATCCACTAATTTATAAAAGCAGGCTGAAAATGTTGATTCAAGCAAACTAAGATTGGAATTCTCAAGTTAAAAAATGGGCTAAAAATTAATTTTTCAAACAAGTTAAGTGAGGGATGGAAATGCATGTGCAATTCCAAGCTTGCTTGTCTTCAAGTTGGAACCTTAAATCAAATTATTTTCATCTAGAAGCTATCATGTTATGCAACCAAGGAATGGTGAATGAAAACATGCTTCTTATCTTTTTTGACAAGAAAAAATAAAGCCAAGGCTAAAATGTAAAGAGCATGAATGAATGATGATCAAAAGGAGAGTTTAGTGGCCGTATCTTGTTACACTACAAACAAAAAATAATATGCTCGGTACATAAATTGATATCTGGCAAAAAATATTCTATGGAAAAAATGAATTTGAAGATCATGTTGCTTGAATGCTAAGTGCATGACCTCAATGAAGCTCAAAACATTTACTGAAGGAGAAGAGGATCTTGACATTTGCGACTGTTGGGAGATTGGAATCTTCACAACTTCACAAAGGAATTAAATAAGGGATAAAACATTGCAGGGAACATTGGTAGGTAGGTAGTGAGTAATGAAGAAGTAGGTAGTGAGTTTGTTGTTGGATAAATTGGTGAAACCCAAGAGAACTACTAGTGCAACGTTGTTCTTGAAATGCCTAAGGATGCTCTTAGTGTCAAAAGAGAGTGGATGGAAAAGTAGTGTGATCCTTCAACATTGTGTTGGAGGAAAAACATTATGGTGGTCCTCAAAATATGCCATAACCTTTGGAAATAGGAAAAATATGTATTGTTTCATAGATGATTGTGTTGTGTAATGCAGATTTGATAAGTGACCCTTTGATCTATGCACATGAACATTTCAGAAATAAGGAAATACATTAAAATGCATAACGAAATTTGATTTGAGGTGCATGTGAACGAAATGAAGAGGGAATTGAAGGTGTGGAATTGTTAGTGTTATAAAAGGTTGAAGCCCTTGATGTATTGTAGAGTTAGGAAAATCTACGAGGTTGAAACCTCATATGTGCTTGAGGATAAAATGGTGTTGGAAACCTCATGTTAGGATAATGGAATGATCTAACTCTAGATGAATGTTGTTTTTGTAGATGGTCGTATCCAAGAAGAAAGTGTGCCTACTTGGGTAGGATCTAGATGAATGCCATATGGCCTAATTAGAAATCCTGGGTAATGAATGGATGTTTCACCAAACTCTGATTTCTTGTTCTTTGTTTGAAGCTATTAAGGATGCAAAAGGTGGAGCCCTTGTTAGATATGTTGTAGATGTCCACCCCATGTGTTATTGAAGATAAGAATGTCATCCCAAGAAATTACTACAACGTTCCTAAGAGATTAATGAAAGATCCCATTGATACATTCAATAAATGTAGTCGGTGTATTGGGGAGACCAAAGAACATCATCAATTGTTCATAGAGACCAAATGTTGTCTTCTATGTATCTCCATAATTCATGTGAATGTGATGGTAACATGTAAGTAAATCTAGTTTGGTAAAGTGTGTGTCACCCTTGAGGTGGTCCCACATATCATCATTTCAAGTTAGTGAATATCAGTTTTGGATAGTGAATTTATTGAGAGCATGATAGTTAGCCACTAAATGCCTTTCATCCTTCTTTGTCATGGGGATAATGAAAGGTGAGGAGCCATATAAGCAAGTGGAGGAGTAGTTGGAGCCATATAGGTCACTAAGATGAGGAAGCTAGGAATGACCTATTAAGAAGTGGGTATTTGGAAGGTAATGTAGGATAATTATAGTGTGAAGGCTGGTCGGGAAGGGATGAGGAGAAGGATCAGTTAGAGAGCATAATTTATACTTCAAAAGAATGGTTAAAATCTTGCTCAAAGATGGCACAATCAAATAAAAACATTTTATCTCTAAAAGCCTTTAACAATCTATAAATAAATTAGGAACCAAATACCTAGGTTATATCAATGATCTCGAGTTTAGACAAAAGGAGGATGTAACTTGCACATGTTGACTTAGGTGTTTCCTGGGCTATAGTCATTGATATAGGTAATAGGAGGTCTTGTAACTTGCACATGTTTAATTTATACTACTGTAAATTTTATTTTACTTCAAATAGAGTTTTATTTTAGTCTGTTTATCCTAGGTTTTTGGGTTTTTATTTTAGTACAAGGGACAGTAAAAAAACATAATTTCTGGGTTTTTATTTTAATGCAAGAGACCCTAAAAAAAAACATAATCAAGACCTAATAATTGCACGCAATGACCTGGATAATATTGTAATAGTTCTGCAATCTGCGTTTTGGTTAAAACCCCCGGTGCCTCACTACCTAACTAGTATCTCATAACATTGTAACTCGTCAAACTCCAACGCGAAAAAGAGCAGCCTTCCTTTCCCCTCAACAGTTATTCCTTAATTATCCATTTAAGTGGGGGTTTTCATTTTGCAAACCAATAAGCACATTTTGGTGAAAACCCTAGGTGTCTCACTGTAGCCTGTTTTTTCACTGTAGCCCATTATGTACAACATAAATGAACAACAGAGAGAAATGGAAAGCCAGAAAGCATTTTTTTAGGGAAACAAATAATACAAATTATATTCTTCCTATAATGTTTTTTTAACCAGATTTGAAAATGTGTATAAAGCAGCAAATACAAAATTGCTTGGCATTAGGCATACCTCTGTATAGTCATAGATTTTTGTCCATTTGCAATACCGATTCGCCAAACTCTCGATTTGCCAACAACCCAAGACGAGAATGATGTGAAACTTGACAACTAGTTAACGCTGAGGCAGAGATAAGAACTTTTCAATGGAGAAAACCCACATATGTATGTTGTAAGCCTGTAAATTCACAAACAATTATTATTAAATCTCTTCTCGTTCCACAACTCTGTACCAGTTAATAATAAGCAGCAGAGAAACCACTACATCTTCTGGAACTGGAAGGGTTACAAACTTACAAGTTTACAACTTACGACTACAAGTCTGGATGAAGTTCGTTCAATGGCAAGCTTGCTTTACGTCGGAGTATCGTACTGAAGACTTCGATCCGGGATGCAGATTGTGTAGCAAAATTTGATCGGCATTGCTCCTCCTCCTTTTCATGGGTTAGTGCTCACTGGCTCAGCCTGCCTCCCAGCGAACCTCGGGTATGAAGTCCACGGTGAATCGATTACACACCCAAGGTTGCACCTATACTAAGCAGTAAGCACAATCCTGGGTGCCATTACAATGTTACACCATATTACAGCCCCTACCCCAAAAAACCTCTCAATTACCAAATCCACATAGCTTTGTGGCACCGGTCATAACCTGTTCGATTCATTTGCTTGTTAACTTAGGGTTTCTGTATTCTTCCCCTCAACTTCCTGGCAACTTCCCAGGAACATGGTTCGAACTTCGATGGCATCATGATTCATGAGCAATGAGCATAGCGGTCGACAATTAGCAATAGCAATTAGCATGCTATTCCACTTTGAGGCTCCGGCCTGGGCCTAGCCCTAAGCGGCAAGCTAACTATGGTAAATTGGTAATTGCACCGACACCTACCAAATGCCAACAACAACAAGTAAACATGTTACACGTATGTACTCTGTGGAGTGACTGGAGTGACGGAGTCCAATCTTGAGTCTGGAGTCTAGTAACAGTTGGTAACATTAATTGCTTTCACAGTTCATAGTCCATAACTCAGCTACTCCACCGAGTTCACCATAACTCCTTGTGACAGTACTCACCGAGCTCGGAGAGTCTCAATTTTCCAATTCCAGCTGGGACGGAGAACCGATGTGGCACTGCCGACGTCCAACTATAATGACTCCAGAGTCCAAATCACTAAAAACCCCTGGACGTGCAGAATTTGTAGTTGCCCTTCTGTTGCAGATTTTCACAACTCAGCCCAATTTCATTAAAATTTGCTCTGGACTTCTATGACGGGTAAAAGTGCCTTTGACGGGCACTCAACCCTGGATGGGGGCATTTATGATGAAAGGACGGGAGATGATGAGTAGGCTAGGCCGGTTGGCCCGTTGGAGGTGGTGGCGGCTTTGGCGATTGTGCAACATTAAAGCTCCCTCACTCCCGAGAGGCCAAATGACCAGGGCGGACAAGCACATTCATGGCGCGTTTATGGCAGAGCGTCTCCCAGATCATTGTTGATAAGCTTAAGGTAAATGTAAACGGGGCTTCATTCACTCACTTTGTTCTCGACAGTCTGTGCTTTGGTGAATATCTCAAACCTCTGCACGTCCATAGTGGAAGTCCGAAGCGTATTCTTGGGTGCCTGCGTGATAGAGAAAACTGCAAAATGGTCCAGGAACGTCACAGATCCTTGAGTAGATGAGGTCGTTGCTGCTGTGAGCACTCACAGGAGACAAGTGGTGCGGGTATGGTTTTCCACCTTGCCTCGATGACAGACATGCTGTTGGATATTTTGGATGATATTCGGGACGTGCAGGAGGATATGCAGACCAGGCTACATGAACTTGAACACCGGGTGCACATTATGATCGAGTGGTGCGCGGACATTGCCGAGTTATTCCACCTCCCTTGGCCGCTACATCTAGTCATTGTGGATCCTGGCATAGTAAAATATGACCCATAAGCAAAGGTCGAGAACGAGTCAGCTCCCACGTAGATAAATACCCCTGCAGCTAATCTCCCCGCGGTCAAGGAGGAAGCTCAGAATTTTAAGACTGAAAATCCGGTGCAGGAGGAGACTGTCATGGATGCCAGAGCCAGTGGTAGCAAACATGAGGCCTCGAACCTCATCATGGGTAAAGACGAGCCACCAAGGACCAAGCAGCGTATGGACCCAAGCTCTTCCAAGTAGATTTCTTCATTGTCAGGTTTTAGTTTGATTTTTGGTTCAGCTAGATGTCTACCCTTTTTGCAGTGCCACTTGTCTGCATAGTACTGTTAGCACTAGTCTAAATGCTTTTGAATGCTACCAGTTTGATGTATGGAGCCCAATAGAGGCTATTATGGACTTTTTTTGCCATTTGATATTATATCTTTTGACTTGGGGCTGGGCTGTTCTCTCTTGCTGAGGGGCCAGTTGGAATCTGTATTTTTGTAAATTTTACAGTAATATAATGTAAGTACTAAATTACAAAAAAAAGGATTGTTAATTCTCATAATATATTAATTCATGTGGGAATTTAAAAAGACAAGGGGAACAAGTTTCTCTAGGAAGCTTTCATTAAGTAACATTTAAAATGGTGCATACACCAATACAATGGTGGGATTATCTTGTCCAAGTTATGTGATGGATTTTGTAACACCTTGTTTTTTACCCCAAAATGTGATAATGTAAGTATTCATGAAATGGCTAGAAGTCGGGCATGAATGGTCCATTGTGATTAAGATGATGTAATTATGTACATTTTTAGGTTTTAATATAAAAGCCACAACTACTACAAACTAAAGGATGAAAAGGAGATAGGGGACTATGATTCCACAATAGGGAGAATGAGAAGGGGGTTAAAAGGGAGATGACCCTAGTGACTTATGAGTTAAGTCATTATCCTTAATATTTATTTTATCTTAAGTTTTATTAATCTCTCTTTATAAAAGTGCACTAGTCATAACCTTGGGTTAATTATCCTAAGCTTGGGATTAGAGGGGAAAAATGTTAAATCCCATGTATGCCATTTGTCTAGTTACCATCATCCATGCATGCCACTTGGCTAGTTTTTAACATGCATATAAAATATTGAGAACTAGTCATTTTGGGATCATCGAGACTTCGTGATTCAGTCTGCCATCACTGAACTGTCACCCTTACCTTATCCCAGAGACATAACCCGTACTATAGTGGGGACCCATATTGAGAACAATTGAGTTCTCTGGAGTCCTGACACAAAGAGTCCTTGGACGACCTGTGTTGGAGCCCTAGAAGGTGTTAGGTGTACCAAAAGAGAAAATATGTAGAAACCATCAGAGACAAGAAGAATAAGCGTCAAGCACAAATTTCCCATTAACTAATGTACAATAAATACATGATAATTGACCCTTGGGTTTCAGATTCCAAGAGGTCTCTTGGACTCTCGGGGGACTCTTTGGTCTCCCTTTTCACATTAATATTCCTCACACCAAGGATTACACTCCAACAAATCCCACCTTAATTTGAAAGCGTGTATATGAGTCCAATAAAAGAGAGCTGAATTACTGGAAGTAGACAAATACCACTTGCTGAACATTTCCAACTTGACAATTTGACTTGCCAAGCAAGTTAGCAGAAGCTAACTTCTCCTGCTAACTACAAGTTCTCTCCGAAGAGGTGGTTTTTGGTTGACCATCAACGAAGGCTCATAGGTTCTATGGAGTGGTGGTTTGGTGACCACCATCTGATGTCTAGCAGAAGATGAAGTCTTATGCTAAATGTGTGGTTTTAGGCTGACCACAAAATCCGAAGCTCATTCGAACATGGTGGTTCATGCTCGCTTGTACTCGCTCGCTTGTTTCTGATGGTCTTCACTTCCCCCCTGTTAGGAACACTGTGAGGAGTGGAGAGTCTCATGGTGTCAAAACTAGACACAAAACACATGAGTACTCTAGAGCAAGGTTCTCTTTTGTCTTCTTGCTACATCTCTGAATCTGGCCTCCCAAATTGGTTGTGGCTCAGGCTCGCTTGATTTGACTTACTTGAGGAAGGCCATGGATGCTTTTTGTTAGAATGACAAGGATTCGAAACTTGAAGCATGACGTTCCCCCCTGTCAGGTACATGATAAGAGGCAGTACAATATTCTGCTGCAAGTTTCACTCTTACAGGTTTCTTCAGTTTCACACACTGATATGAAGAATGGTTATGCTTCTCACAATCAAAACACCGATCTTTCATATGGCCAACTCGGTCACAATGTTGGCATCTGGAACTTTGAACAAGTTGCACCTCTTCTAACATGATTTCACTATTTTTCGTCATGTGCTGGCAGTTGATAGGAATTGTCTTCAACTTCGAATAAAGGATTGTTTAGAACAAACACTAGTTCAGAGTGTTGATTCCTATTCTGTACATCGTCATCTTTGGATTTCAAATCATGTAGTTGATTGATGACAATTTGGAGAGTTTATTTTTTGATTGTGATTGAGTCGTCTACAACTGTAAGTACTTGGGTGTTCAACAACTCTAATGTTTCTTCAATTTGAGACATTGTGAGGACTGTGTGAGGCCTCCCTGTGCAGGAATAACTAAGTACAATTGACCCAATTAAATTGAGCACTTCTTGCAACTCTACCCTTTACAAACAAGATTCAACATACTCAAACTTAAAGAGTGAAGGGTGTCGGTCTCAACCGAGAATGCACCCAAATACAGTGCAATTCAACTTTTCTTCAATTTTGATACTATACAAAAACACACATGCAAGTACCAAAAAAAAGTTCTAGAACTTACAAACAATTAATAGTTTGCAAGTTACACTTTTAAATATTGAATTGATGAATATGCTATACTTGAGTTCTTGAATGATTTGCTATGGTGGCGATGTCAGCAATGTCTAACACTATCAATTTTTGCAATAAACTGGTTGAAAATATGCAATCTTTGCAAAGGTGTACATGATGGTGTACAATATAATCTTTGGAATATAGTCTATTCATGCAATGAGCAAGTCATGCAACGTGTAGGTTTGAAGTCCTCTTATAATGTGGTCTCTGTAAGCTCTTATTACATTGAACACATTCTTCTACAATCTTTGTTCAATGTGCTCTATAAAAGAGACCCTCAAATGACATACAATGCTCTAAACTTCCCAAGAAAATAAGAGGCAAGCGTCTATGAACACTATAATCTTCGCAATAATCTTAGAAAAAGGCTCTCATTTCAAGTAGACTTTACAAAACCAACAAATCCTTCTGTAACGTCCCCATTTTGACCACCATTGCATTAAATCAATATTGATGTAAATATCGTTATTAAATCATGGTGAGGAGCTCAAGGCCAAGGCCCCGCCATTGATTTATCATTTTATGTATCAACAGTTAAAATCGATGCATATGGTTCTTGTGCTAGATAGGCACAATGTAAATTAAGACATCATGTAAATACGAATTTTAATGAAATACCCACAACTAGCTATGCAATACAACAAAGAGATGGGGGCATGATTTTTATAAGGAATAGGGAGGGAAATTATTCAAACCTTTGAGCCAATGGTGCTAATCCATGTGTCAATGAGAAAACCCATAAACCCTCAACTACCCATTTTGGCTTATGCACCCAATCATTAAATTCTTTCAAGAGTTGGTTGAGGCAGTTAATGCCTTGGGAGTGGAGAGGTATGGCAGCCAATTTCGTGCATGGGCAAGCCATCAACTTGGGAATTCGTATTTTTGCTTCTTGGGCAAGAAAACACCCACGAAATGGTGCCCAAAGCCATCTTTCACCCATGGCCTTTTCTCTCTCACGCAGTCTGATCTAACTGGGACTTTCTCCATCACGTTTTTCATCATTTTCCTGCATTTTCCATGCACAGGAACTCATTTTTGTATTGCACAATGGCTGGGAGGAAGGGAGCCACGATTTTGGGGTTTATGGAGGCCGTTTTTGTCCCTTGAATGCCCATAAACGTTTTTCTGAAAATGATTTGCTCTCCCAGGGTTGTTTTCCCCTTCTCCCATTTCGTTTTGGCTGCCCACGATTTTCTGAAATTGGTAGAAACCCCATTTTGGGCATCCCACTGTAAAAATGTTTTTCTACATGCCCAACACTTGTGATTTTGCTGTTATGTGCATCCATGTTTTGGTTTGAACCTGTGAGCAAGAAATTTAGAGTGGTAGTGGACAAAATTGGCTTGATAAACCTAGTGGGGAAAATAACCTCTCAAGAAGATCAGAAGGGTTGGCTACTCTTCTATGCACACCTTGAACAACACTGAATTGGAAGGTATGGCCTGAGGGACTGTGTAGTAGTGAAGGGAATACTTCCTTGAATCAGGTGTGTAGGCATTGTAGGGAACCAAGCTAGATAGATCTGGTAGAGGTATCCATAGCTCTGTGGTTGAGCTCACTAGCTTAGCAATTCTTCCTTTTCCGTCTCCTAGCAGCCTGATAAACCCAATTGCTGATTGGCTTGGCTGATTTTGGTGTATTTTGGCGATGTGTAAGTCTGCTGTTCCCTTCTTCCTTGTAGAAATCATGCCCACCTCGGGGGTGGCGTTGTATCAAGAGATTAATAAGCACAACTGGCCTATGGTTGGGTGGAACGTTGCAGATGCATAGCTGGTTGCTCAGGGACTACTTTGTTTTAAGATAAGTACTCTCATGTGCTAATTCTGTATTGTTTTAATTGATGAATGACATGAATATCTTGAATGTATGATGGATGTGTAATAGAATTTAATTCTGCAGTGTTTTCAAATATTTATGCATTTGCATATGTCCATCTTCATTTTATATGAATGTTTGTTTACTAAGTATGGGGCTAGATGTCCGGAATTAGAGTGATGTTCTCTCCCTAGCTCGGTCTGATGGGAGGGGACTTGACACCTTCCCAATCAAATTTGATAAAAATGATGGAGTGCTGCTTGAACTATTGGAGAAATGCTTACTATGTGCAGAATGCAATAATGACATATATCATTGCTCCAAGGCATGTATCTCCATCTTCACCAGTGAGTTAAATTGAATACAATCCAAAAACAAAGAAAAAACTACTTCGGAGCTCAGATGCCAACTTTGAAGTTAAATTGATCATTGAGATTGAATGTGATGTAGATGCCTTGAGTCCTTTAATTGATAGCATGATTGATGAGCTTCAATGATTGATGCATGCCAATGATATCCTCATTCAAATTTCACACCAAATCAAGGTCTCAAGGAAAAAATTAATTACAAAGTTACCCCCTTGAAATTTGCTCTCAACGATCAAAAGAATATTGGGATTTTATGTCTCCTTACAATTTTGTCTATGCCACATAAAATGAAATCATTGAAAACACTATCCAATGACCCCCTTTGGACTTGCAAAAGTTACATTATGCTACCAAGCATTAACATAAATGGTTTACCTCATATAAAATGATTTATGAGCTATCAATGTTTCCATAGATCGAGTCTTTGATTTGATAGCGGCTCTATCAACCAATAACAAGTGTAAAGCTCTTCATATTCCAACTCAACAACTCAGTCTTCAACTCTTTTCAATGCCGAAATAGGTTGTGGTGCTCCATCAACGGCTATCTTCACACAAACAGAGAGAAGCTCCTGAGATTAGACGTGACTTTCCAGTGACTAGTATCAAGCAAGGTAGATGAGGATGTTTTATTTTGGAAAATCAATGAGGAGGTAAAACCACCATTCATTATGAAAACTATTCTTAACTTCCCATTTCAACCAAAATGATGATAACACGTGAAAGCTCTTTCCTTCAACCCACAAACATCACGACACCCATGCTGTAGACAAGTATGAAATATGTAGAGAATCCATGATATCTTCAAGAGCAAATCACGCCCAAACAACAAGTAGGTACGAATAACTCCAGTCGTAGGTATCCAAGTGCGTGTATTTGTGGGAGTAGGAGACTCCAAATTCTATGCATGAAATTCTTTTGAGCAATAATCTCACTCTTCAACCAACCGAGATGATCTTCATACATTGTAGAGATAACCAACAATAACCAACAACGATGCAGTCTCCTCATGATGCAGTCTCCAAGCACGAGATAAATTAGGGTTCACCAAGAAGTTCACCAGCTAACAACCATAAGTGTAACTTGCACTTGGAGTGAGCAAGCATTGTGTTCTTCAATCTTCACGCAAATCTCTAGTAAGGTCACAAATCTCACTGGTTAGGCCTATGTTTCTGTGCACTTTCACTAGTAAGTTCGTAGCTCTTAGACATGAACCAATATTCACGTTTCACGGTTCAACGAAGCAACAACAACTTCAATATAGGCTATCAACATCAGTGTTCTCACCAAGAAATATTCAACCAACATCTCACATATCAAGTAGGGGCAATTGAATTGGCCAAAGGAGACCACCAACAAAACAACCACAATCTTAGATGAAAAACGAGGTTCAACAAAAGCAATATATCAACTGATTTACGCAACACAAAAGAAACACCGTAGGAGCATATGGACAGTGGGAGGCGTCTTTTCAAGAAGTTGTTTAAGAGGAGGGAGAGTCAGTGTTATAGGTCAAATCCGCACTTCTCTGTCTGTGATCACATTGCTCTGTCGATCACACAAAATAACACTATGGATGGAAGAGCTAGGTTGACCCTGGATGAGTTATTACTGAGATTACACTCTTCAGTTGAAAATCTTATTTTTTCTACAGTTTTCATGACATGTGCGCTACTATTGCCACAGTGATCTAGCATTCTCAACGTTGGTCTTATTGAAGACAACCTGCACACATCCTCCAAAATGTTGCAAACGCTGGTTGTAAGTACAAAAGTTGCATACTGTGCGCTAGTCTACTTGTATGAAACCCGCACACATCTTAAGTTGAAATGAAAAAATATATTAAGATTACGAATTGGGATTAGTTAAAGTTGGTTCTGCAACTTCCCCAACCTCGCAATTCAACCACCTCTCGAATTCAACTTCCTACCTTGTCCCATAAATACAAGGGGAAGCCATGAGAGAGGGACCCTAGAAGGAATGATAAGCTGCTGTTATGCTGGAGGAATTCCCAAGTCATTGTGAGGAGAAGGAGCCCAGAACTCGGTTGCAGAAGTGTCTGGACAGATCAAGTATATATGTACTTATCTACATTTCTTTGAAAATAAAAGGTGGAAATACCCTTCCCGTCCCAATCGAACGTCTATATGATGGAATGTGTATTTGATTGAATATCTGATTGTAGTTGATGTTAAGTTATTTCTGATTTCATCATATTTATTACAGTCAAGATATGCCGAGGAAGGTTAAGTTTGTTTTGCAAGTTCATCATTGTGGAAGATCAAGCGAAAGCTAGGACCAACCATCGTTAAAAAGGTACGGCTTTCAGAATCTTAACCTCTTTTAATTTGTGGTAACTAATGAAAAACATGAATTTATTTACCTGTCACCCCACGCAAGTGTTGGTAGTACGGCTGCTGTTACACCAAAACCCGTAGGTGATTGGTAAAATCATCACTGCCAGATTTCAAGGATCCACGAGAGGCGATTAGTCCCTTGTCACGATACACCGGGGAGCGTTGACTACTTGCAATTTCGTGCAACAATCTCCCCCTCAGCGCGAGACAAGTGTGTATCGAAATCGTGACCTCTGGCTCTGATACCAATTGTTGGTAGTATGGCTGCCGCTACACTAAAACCCGCAGGTGATTGGTAAACTCACCATTGCCAGATTTCAAGGATCCACGAGAGGCGATTAGTCCCTTGTCACGATACACCAGGGAGCGTTGACTACTTGCAATTTCGTGCAACAACAAGTTGGTAGTGTCGTCTCCCCACTATAAGGTATTTTCCTGCACAACAGTCAGTCATGGAGGATTCATAGGCTTGAGCCCACGCAGAAATAAACCACTCATATTAATTGTGGAGGAAAGACCCTCATCGTTCAACAATGGAGGAAGGGACCAACAAATGGAGGCCTACAAGGAGAGGGTCTGCTGAATGGTGGATTGAGAGTTGACACAAAGAAATTGTGGAGAGATGTGTGAGTATTAACGTTTCCACCGATCCAACGAAAGGGCGCACCACACTTTACACCAAACGAGATAGTGCACTGGCCTGGTTGCACGATCCAGATGCAACAGGTGACCTTCCATGAAAGGTTCATGCACCAGTCATGTTCAACCTTCACTGCATTCAATGTAGTAACGTTTCTTGGATTTCTATAAAGTGTAGGACTAAGGAGGGTGTAGGAGGGAGAAATGTCTATGCAGAGAGAAGAGAATCTGGCAAGTTGAATGTCAGACTATGCAAAGGGCAGGAAAAATGTACAGAGTAGAATGAATATAATGCCAACAACAAGAGTTATGGGGTAGGCTCTAATACCATTGTTAGGTGCCCCAAAAGGGAAAATAGGCATAAATCAATAGAGACAAGAAGAATAAGCGTTAAGCACAAATTTTCCATTAACTAATGTACAATAAATACATGAGAATTGACCCTTGGGTTTTAGATTCCAAGAGGTATCTTGGACTCCTGGGTGACTCTTGTGTTGATGTATATGTACCTTTGGAATGTATTTCATATATGTATATTGTATTCCTATAGAGATGGTATTATTCCTCTATACGGAAGTGTTTGTATTCCTATAGAGATGTTATTATTCCTCTATACGGAAGTGTCGTCATTTATATTGTAAGTGTCGTAACTTATACTTGATGGGTTATTAGACCACCTTGTTGGGGTCGGCCCTGTATAAGTCATGTGGGTCAAAGGGTTATTAGACCACCCTATTGGGGGTCGGCCATGTGGGTCAAAGGGTTATTAGACCACCCTATTGGGTGTCGGCCCAGTCAGCATTGTGTTATGTGGTTAAGTTGAGGCCGACGTAGTAAAGGTTATTAGGAAAGTCAAGTCAAGTATAAATAGAGTGCGGGAGGCACTCTATTTTATCATTCTATTCTCTCACACACTCTTTGGAGAGTGGCGCACTTGTGGAGGAGGAGAAGCTGCTGCTAGGAGATGTCTATCTCTTATGCTTGGGTTGTATCATTGCTCTATCTATCTCTGAGGAAGTTATTGGGGTTTTTCACCTTTATGGTTTTCCCCAAGTAAACTCTGTGTCTCTTGTGTGCTTGCATTATTGTGTCCATGATTAATATGCTGTAGATATGCTGTACATGTTGTTCTCTCAGTTAAGATCCTAGATCAGATTGAAGTAAATTCTGAAAAACTAACATGGTATCAGAGCTAGCCTGAAAGAAGGCATGGTATGGCATGTATGACACTTGTTGCACTTGCGATGTTTGGGATTGATATAGCAAAAACCAGTCATCGTAGCACTTTCGCGATAAATCCATTTTGGCGAATTTTTCGGATCTGAAAATTCTACAGGTCGAATATCAGATCCCAATGTACCTTGTGTCCAAAGGAAAACTTCTAATTCATTGTACTTTGTGTTTTATGATATGTACAATCTAGGGTTTCTGCCTCTTCCAGATCTGAGTCATAAATAGGTGACCTAGGAAAAAATGTCATAACTTGGGCTAGGAAGCTCCAAATGAAATTTCGTAAAACGTGACAGGTAGTACACAGACTGTACTATCTTAAGAAACGTTTTCAGAGGCCGAAGTTGAACCCGTGACATGTGGAATGCCGTACAATTTCGCTCTCCTGTTTTATCCCATAAACAGGTCACGTTGCGACACTTGGAATAACTCTCTCTAAGAGAATCCAATTGAGGTCAAACCTATGGGGTTGGAAAGATGACAAGTCGGGTTGCCACAGGTAGAAGTTTCAGACCCCTTGGATCGGAAAGTTAGGAGGTACACCAGAATCATTCAGGTACATGTTTCTGTCAAAACAAAATTATTTTTGAGCACCTTCATTCATGGCTTCGAGAATTTAGGGTTTCGGAGAAAGATGAAATTTTTGTAATCGGAGACCATGGCTGGGTGCTACTCATCAAAATCGAAATTTAGAGACCAAGATCAGAATTTTTGGTTGGGCAGAAGGTCGGGCTTGATCAGACCCTAGTTCGAGACTTTGATCGGAAAAGTGAAAAATTAGGGCTTCTGCAAAAATGGGAATTTTTGAAATCTGTGACCACGGCTGGAAGCTCCTCAGAAAAATAAAAGATTGGAGCTTTGGATCGAAACTTTTGATTGTGTAGAAGGGTGGGCTTTATCAAATCCTAGTTCGGGGTCATGTCCAGTGAATCCGGAAGTTTCAAAGACAAATTTGAGGGGTGAAACTTTGCAGTGTTCAAATTCTGAGTATACCAGGTTGATCAGCTCATCAAGGCGCATCTTTCTATCCTTTGAGAAGTTTGAAATTCAAAGTTTGAATTTTTAGGGTTTCCCTGACAAACCCTAATCCAGCTCTAGATCCAGTTCCTGCAAATCAAGTGGATTGGGTTAATCCTAGAAGAGAATGGATTGGTCACCTGCATAAGTGAAGAAGTTCCTGTTTTAGAGGGAGATGAGTCTAAGTCCTTACATAAGAAGATTACAAGCAATCTCGACAGGTATGAATTATCCAGGTATGTTTCGAGATTTGTTCATGATTAAGTTTATGGTCTTCATATTATTACGATTAGTACAATCTTGATTAAATTTAGACTTGTCGTATCACCTTTATAAAATTATGAATGCATGATAAAAGATATTCATTGATTAGGGTGTTGACACTTATGATTATACTAATACATTATGGTGTTGTATGAGGTTTATGTTGTCCGCTAACATGAAAGGTACACCAAGAAAGACAAATCATGTTCTAGTTCAAGAACATATGATCATGGTGACATGAAAACAAAGATTCATCCATTGTCATGGATCACATGGAAGATCGATTTACGAGGTATGTATAACTTGGTTCTATAATGGTTAACTTATGAGATATGCAGGTTACTAGGACAAGTCATTGAAGAGAACAAGAAGACATCATGTGGGTATGTTAGACATAACTAGCTAACATACTAATCCAGGTATGTTTTTCCTATATCAAGTTAGAATCCTATCTTGTGATAGGATCTCTTATATAAGTATACATGGCATGATTGATAATGATTATTCATAGGTTTGAATAATCATGGGTGTATGCATATTATGTTTCTTACCTTAATTGATGATATGACTAACTAGAAGAGTCATGAAAGTATAGGTTTGAGTAATCATGGGTTTAGGCATATTATGTTTCTTACTTTAATTTATGATATGACTAACCATAAGAGTCCTTGAATACTAATGCTTATTATTTCTGTTTGAAATGATCATGACTATACATGCTTAAGATTATTGTGTTTTGATAGTATTGAGAATATACTAATAAATGTATGATTATGTATGAGATCTCGAGGATATCACAATAATGATACTTGTAAGCATGCATAGTGATCGAGGATGGATATAAGTTCAAGGACAGGTAATCCAAGAAGCAAAGATCAAGAGGGAGCACACTCCAGTAGTTTCTGCAAGGGTGCAGATATTCAGAGGGAGTTGACCACTTCTCACAATCCACATCAGAATGGAATTGCAGAAAGGTTGCAAAGATTTAGAGGGAGTCCACCCAACAACCAAACAAAGATATGTATTTGAATTATCATTTCTTGCATAATTGATTGTTTAAATAATACTGTTCAATGATGTATATACTGATGTTCCTAGAATTAGGCTGTGTATTTTGGCATATTAGAATAATTGCATTAATGAACAACATACTACTAATATGCATATAATGGGTAAGTGGCCTATGGCACTGTACAACATTCCATTGCTACTTATCTAGAATGAAACCTCTTTGCTGACATGTTGGGAGTTGTGCACACTCTTAACAATGTTCTGGTAAAGATTGGAAGGCATCTAGAAAGTCACGGGATATGGATAAATGTTGTATTGAAGCATTGGCTAAATTAATTGCATGACTGCATGACATATTTCTTTATGAGTAAGAACTTGTTCTGAAAACTATGAGATGTTTCTAATCATGCAATTTAACTTGTTTTGTAGGAAAGATCGTATACCATCACCTACAAAAGAAGGACTACAACATTTGTTCCAACAACAAAGTTATCTATCGAAGATATTTAAGATGTTGAAGTTCCTAGGATTTGGAAAGAATGCCATGATCGAGGAGTACCATTCAATCATGAAGAATGATATTTGGGATGCGGTCCCAAGACCTGAAGGGAAGTCTGTTGTGACTTCCAAATGGATCTATAAGATCAAGCATGTTGTAGGTGGAAACATAGAGACTTTTTCTCCTGTAGCCAGATCCACTTCCATCAGTTCAGTACTTGCTCTAGCTGCAGTGATGAAATGGAAGATACACCAGATGGATGTCGAGACAACTTTCTTGAATGATGTAGTCGAAGAGGAAGTGTATGTAGAGCAGCCACTCAGGTTTGAGACACATGACCGAGAGTCACATGTGTGCAAACTGAAGAAAGCCCTGTATGGTTTGAAATAGGAAACCAGGACCTGGTATGGCAGGATAGATGGCTTTCTATCTAGTTTGGTATTTACCAAGAGTAAAGCGGATTCCAAACTTTACTACGAGGTTGAAGAAGGCAATCCAGTGATACTACTTTTGTATGTGGATGACCTGTTTGTTACAGGTGAGGATAAATTGATTGCCGACATGTAGCGGAAGCTTGCTGCCAAGTTCGAAATGAAGAACTTGGAGATGATGCACTACTTTCTAGGCATGGAGGTGTGGCAGAGTGCAGATGGAATCTTCCTTGGACAAGAGAAGTATGCAGTAGAGATCCTGAAGAGGTTCGGGATGATGGACTGCAAGGCCATGGCCACACCTATGGCATCGAACCTGAAGCTTCTGTGTGATGCTTCATTTGATCCGGTTGATGTCACTGTGTATCGTCAGACGATTGGGTCCTTGATGTACCTGACAAGCACGAGACCAGATATCTGCTTTGCGGTGAACACATTGAGCCAGTTCCTGACAGATCCCAGAGGTGTTCACCTGGTTGCTCTAAAGCATATTCTGAGGTACCTGAAGGGTACGATTGACTATGGGATCAAGTATGATGCGAATCAAAAGTTTAACCTACAGGGTTATGTTGATTCAGATTGGGCAGATAGTTCTGCAGATAGGAAGAGCACTTCTGGGTGTTGCTTCAGTATGGGATCAGGTGTGATCTCTTGGTTTAGCAGGAAGCAGTCTTGCGTACCACTGAGTACAGCTGAAGCAGAGTATGTTGCAGTTTGTTCAGCTAGTTATGAGGCAGTATGGCTGAGGAAGCTACTATTTGAGTTATTTGATCTATTGTTGGAGGCTACTGGTATCTTCTGTGATAACGAGAGTTGTGTGAAGTTGTCTCAGAACTTGGTGTTCCATGATAGGTCGAAATACATTGAGATCAAATATCAATATATTAGGGATATGGTGCAGAGAGGAGCAGTGAAGCTCTTGTATGTTGCGACGGATGAGCAGATTGCAGATGTATTGACGAATCCACTAGCCAAAGTGAAGTTCGAGTACTTCAGAGAGAGGCTTGGTGTTCTTTAGATTGACGACACTTCGAGGAAGAAGTGATGGACACATTTGCTGAAGCAATTTCAAGCATGGTGAGAGTAGGATCCTTCCATGGCTATGGATGTAAGCGCTGGATGATGAGCATCATGACGATGCTCCAGTTATTGCTCTGTTGGATGCTGGATATGATTAGTTGGATCATGTGTATGTATCTGTAGATGTATCAGGTGGATACATTGTATGATTAGGTGGATCATGTATCAGGTGGATACATTGTATGATCAGGTGGATCATGTATGATGATATGTATCAGGTAGATACTTGGTATGCATCAGGTGGATGCATTATATGATCAGGATGATCATGGATGACGAGCTTCAGGATGTTGCTCCAGATGATATGCATCGGGACGATGCAGTGATGATGATCAGGATGATCATATGTGATGACATGTATCAGGTGGATACATTACATAATCAGTTGGATTATGTGTGATGAGTTCCAAAGACACAGATGCACATGAGCTTTTAGGACATGGTTGTAGATGTGTTCTCCCATGGCCGCGATGTAATTGCTGGGATTTTTCGCCATGGTGGTAGATGTGTTCTCCCATGGTCGTGATGTAATTGCTAGGGCCATTCGAGCATGGTTGTAGATGTGTTCTCCCATGGATGCGATATAACTGCTGGGGCCATTCGAGCATGTTTGTAGATGTGTTCTCCCATGGCTGCGATATAAGTGTTGGGGCCATTCGAGCATGGTTGTAGATGTGTTATCCCATGGCTGTGATATAAGTGTTGGGGCCATTCGAGCATGGTTATAGATGTGTTCTCTGATGGCTGTGATATAAGTGTTGGGCCATTTGAGCATGGTTGTAGATGTGTTCTCCCATGGCTACAATATAAGTGCTGTGCCATTCTCGCATGGTTGTAGATGTGTTCTCCCATGGCATAGATGTAAGTGCTGTGTGATGTGAATCTGGGTTGTGCTTCATGAACGATGATCATGAGTATCAGGATGATACTTTGTGGCCGTGGACAGGTTGTACAGTAGCATGTAAAAGGTCCTGGGAGATCCGATAGGTTGAGCTGTGTGCTCGTAATCAGTCCTGGGATGCTCTTTCGAGGTTTTGTTGACTCACGTAATAAGTCCTGAGGATTGCACAGTATGGCGAGTGATGATGAAGACCTGCAGGGGGTGGGCCTACATCCACTATGAAAAAGGATTAGCTCTGTAGAACTTCCTATGACGAGTAGATTGGAGATTGATTGAGATAGCAGCAGCAATGATGATGACGATGATTCGCTGATGATGATCCAGAGAAGAAGACTTGTGCTAGAAGACCTGTGTCGAGAAATACTTTCCTAGTTAAGAGGGAGTGTTGATGTATATGTAATTTCGGAATGTATTTCATATATGTATATTGTATTCCTATAGAGATGGTATTATTCCTCTATACGGAAGTGTTTGTATTCCTATAGATATGTTATTATTCCTCTATACGGAAGTGTCGTCATTTATATTGTAAGTGTCATAACTTATACTTGATGGGTTATTAGACCACCTTGTTGGGGTCGGCCCTGTATAAGTCATGTGGGTCAAAGGGTTATTAGACCACCCTATTGGGGGTTGGCCATGTGGGTCAAAGGGTTATTAGACCACCCTATTGGGTGTTGGCCCAGTCAGCATTGTGTTATGTGGTTAAGTTGAGGCCGACCTAGTAAAGGTTATTAGGCAAGTCAAGTCAAGTATAAATAGAATGCGGGAGGCACTCTATATTATCATTCTATTCTCTCACACACTCTTTGGAGAGTGGCGCACTTTTGGAGGAGGAGAAGCTGCTGCTAGGAGATGTCTATCTCTTATGCTTGGGTTGTATCATTGCTCTATCTATCTCTGAGGAAGTTATTGAGGTTTTTCACCTTTATGGTTTTCCCCAGGTAAAATATGTGTCTCTTGTGTGCTTGCATTATTGTGTCCATGATTAATATGCTGTAGATATGTTGTACATGATGTTCTCTCAGTTAAGATCCTAGATCAGATTGAAGTAAATTCTGAAAAACTAACATCTTGGTCTCCCTTTTCACAATAATATTCATCACACAAATGATTAGGATGCAACAAATGGAATTGGGGTAACAAACCCAAGGGACTATTGACTTAGAGAAGGGAGCCCGAGGGATTGTTAACTTAGAGAAGGGAGCTCCATTCCTTGGGTTGTGTAGGTTGATGTGGGAGGGGTGTTAGCGGATTGGGATAGCTATAGTGGGAAAACTAGGTACCTTCTTGTTATCAGACAATCTACTCTAGCAGACGCGAGAATGATCTCCCTAGTGCAGGGGGATCTAGAACAAATGGAGACAGAACATAAAACTACTTTCTTAGATCAATTAGAGATCACAGCAAATAGATGTCTTACCTTCAGATTCGCGAATCCTTTTCCTCTACTCCAAAATTTGTGGTCATCGGATCCGTAGTTGCAAGACCTGTCAAAGCACTATTGATGACCCGAAAATTGCAGCACCGACAATTAGGGATTCTCCCCGGTAAGCAAGCCCAATTAGATCGCTCACCGTTTGGTGTGGGGAATCCGTCCAGTTAATGGCCTGACTACCATATGTGATTTAAAGATTTGTTTTAACCATTTGTGGCCCGATCCACCGTTTATGTATTTATATTTAAAGATGATATGCAAGTGCTCTATCTAAATGCATATAATCGAAACAAATCTAATCTAAAACTATCTAAACTAACTAATCTATCCCTACAGGGATCAAATATGAAGTATGAGTAATATATTGGAAATGTACCTAAGAAAATCATAGATAGCTATTTCGAAATTATAAGCACATTTACATCATAATATAAAGGATATCAAAGATAGCTCTGATGTAATTAAAACATTCCATTACTCATTAAGCACATAGATAATTGCACAGGAAATAAGAGAATTCATAACCAAGAAAGAGTTCAAACAGGTTAGGAACGATTTCACAGTATGCATGAATGATGAAGAAATAATTCAACAGAACATTCAACACATTCTCAATCAAAACACAGTGCTATCTTTTCCCAGGCAAATAGATCCTTCTTTATTAATGCAACAAAGTAGTTCACGTACAAAACAATCCATTCCTTTCAAAATTCCTTTAATTCTATTCTATTCTTCTATTTATAACTTTACAAAATTGTCTCTAGTGTCTCCTCAGATACCCTAACCCTGGGGAAACACAAAAGTTTGTCTTCTAGTGCTCACATAATACAAAATTAGTTTCCAGCTATTTTTTAATGTTTATACAATAAATCATCTTCCAGCTGTCTTTAAAATATTTTACAATGTAAAATCAACTTTCAACTGGCTTTTCCACCTCGGCTATGTAACTGGTCCACATGCCCGTCTCTCTTAAAATAATGTGGTTGCGCACAGGAGTCATCATCTTTAGGGAGATTTCATGCTTATATAAATATTCTGCAATACCTTTTACTCCTGCTGTGGTTTCCTGGGAGATGTCTTCTAAAAAGTAGGCATGGATGGAAGATTTCCCAATGAACCGATGGAGGTCCTCCGTTGTCAGGACGTCTATCTCTTTTATGTAGGATATGTCTATGTCTAGCTCGCCCTGCAGTTCCGACAAGCGCTGATCTCAGACAGGGAAGTATTCCATGATTTGAGGGAAAACCATTTGGCATTTCTCGTGGGTTTCCCAGATTTTCTGGTAGAAGCCGTCACACTGCCCAATGGTTTTATGGATTACAGAGTTTATCTTTACACCACAGCCTCTATTGAACTTGATGAGGCCCACATCCAGCTGAAAATCGGCCAGGGACTTGAGAGGTAGGTTCCCAGGGAATCTTGATTTCCCTTCTCTCCATTCAATTTGTTTCCTGATTTCCTCTACGGTGCACACACACTTTCTCCTTAGTCTCAGAGCCTCATTATCGATTTATTTCATCCTTGAAATCATCGCCTTCATCTTGCATATTTCTTCTGTAATGAGTTCTTCTAATCGATAAATTTTCCTTTGTAAGTCACATGCATGCTCATGGAAAGGAGCTAAGTCTTGCTTTTTCTCGTCTGCAGCCTTCAACTACCCCATCAGAAACTCCTCTTCTCGCACCCTTTCAAACTAATATTTGTAGTGTTCAATCTGTTTCCTATTGTTAGTCTTGTTATCTTCTAACTTCTTGACGCGAGTTTCTAGGTCTTTCTTCTCTCCTTCTGTGATTACTAATTGCACATTCAGTGCGTCTCTTTCAGATTCAAACTTTTGGCTTTCTTCTGCCACTCTTTCATGTTCGGACAGAAGGGAGCTATGCTTTCTTTTCAACTCCTTACCTTGCTATACCTCCTTCATCAAATTTTCTTTCACTTTGATGAGATTTTATTTCCCTTTTTTCACATCTGCTATCAGCTGGTTGACATTATCGGCACTTGCCTGCGCTGTAGCTACATTGGTTGCTACTGTGAACTGAGGGTCCCTGTTAGTGGCCTAAAAAATAAAGCTTTCTGTTATTGTGACAACATCTTGGTAGTTTGGACATTTCATCCTCTTTTTCGACCTCCTCATGATAGCCTTCTTTTTTGAATCGAAAAATATTGAATCCAAGTTCGCCACCGTGTGCTTCTTTGAAGGGGCGAATGGGGTGAGAGAGAGAGCCAGCAGTGATTGTTGTCCTCCGGTGATTACCTTTGGTATGTCTATGTTCAGATCCTGAGCACCCGGGCTTCCTTGATCCAAAACTTTCTTGGACTTTTCTTCCTCTTCCTTCTGCTTCTGCAGTTCTACCGCTTCCTTTTCCGCTCTCTCCTTCATCTCCTGCAACCTTTCAGCCTCTTCCTGTCTTATTCTTTTGGTTTCTTCCTTCTGCAGTGTATCGAATTCCTCTTTTTGAATTCTCTCAGCTTGCTCTTGCTGAATTTTGGCAGTCTCCGCATCCTGCTACTGTTTTTTGCTTCTTCCTTTTGAAGTCTTTCAGTTTCTTCTTTTTGAAGCTTCTCTGCCTCTTCCCGTTTCTTCTTTTCAGTTTCTTCTAACTGCAAAGTCACTATATCTTGATGCCGCTTCTCTTCTTCCTCCTTTTTCTTCAACCCATCTCCTTTGGCAGTTTTGGAACTGGAACCAGCTCCGCTTTTGGGGTAGTAACGCTTACCTAATTTGGTCATGTTCTTGGCACTTCGAAAGAATGCTTCATCTTTATCGAAAAGATGAGCATAATCAAAAGTGACCTTACATGTAGTATAGGGAGTAGCAAATTTGCCTTCGGGGTCATGCCTTCTAGAAATCTTCATTCTAAAATGAAAGGCCTCTAAGTCTTGAGCAAAATCTAAAAATCTATACCATCTTTTGCCTTGGGGAGTTGGTATGCTCCAATGATAAAAGGCATTGGTGGATAGGAAGCCTTCTTCTTGTCGTGGAGCACCACTAACTCCATCAATAAAGAGTTGCCTCACGGTTTCTTTATGCACGATGTAGTCCATGGCATAACGGGGCAATAGAGACAGGGGTCGACTTCCTCCGCTCATTTTGATATATGTTCCCTTAGAAGAGAAGTAACAATCTCCAAATGATTCTATGACTGGCATAGCATTCTCCGACAGACAATTTGGTTTTTCCATGAAGAGTAGTTGATGTAGGGGCATGATGAACTTTTCACAAATCTGGGTGTAGTGGCTTGCATACTTGTGTGCCCAAGTCATCTGATAGGCCACATGGAGGGGAGACTCTTTGCGGTTCCATATGCATCCCAAATCAGGGAAAGGGTGCTTGATGAATAAGTAGTCCACCAGATAAGAGGACATGAAGAAATCAACTTTCATTTGTGTTAGTCCCACCTATGCTACGATGATATGTGAGGACATGCTATCTGAGATGATGTCTGCCCAGTTGAATACCATACCGTGTGTGGCCACGTGGAACATCACTAGCACCGAACCAATTTTATACATGTTTCCATTTTCCAAACCGAACACTCGACTCAACCTCAGGGCGATGAGCCTGTACGGAGTCCTTAGGTGCTGAATCTTGTATTCTCCACTGGCCCTTGACCTAATATGTCTTTCAACGATTGTCATCTTCTTGGCACAGTCTAAAGGATCCATTTTGAGTCCTGATATCTACTCATTATTTAGGAAGACTTTAGGGAAGGGAAACTTGTATGATGTAGACATATGATCTGGTCCAAAAGATGCAAGACTCATCCCGGTGATATTTTTGAAGATCCCAGTGTCAGTATTCACTTGGGGTAGTATCCAACCAATAACTTCTGAGCATGGGAACAGCTTCGGGCGAGTGGCTGCTTTGTGGAGACCAGACTTCTTGATATTCTGATAAACCATTAGCTCTTCTAGGGATTATTCGAGGAATTTTTGGTCTCTTATATCCCTGTATAACTCACCCCATTGAAACTCTGGGGTAGCTCCCGTCACAGCTTTTGTGTCTCCGAACATTGTTTCGAGTGAGGTGTCCAAAATGATTTCTACGTCTGAGTCCGATTCAGCTAGCTTAGCTTTCCTTCTGGTGGACCGCTTATGCATATCAAACCTGGGACGACACCGAATAAACAAATGAGGGATCGCAATGCTTATGAGCAATACAGTCTTCATGATAGTAAAAACAAAACCTGAATTGAAATGAATGTTTACTTTTCCAGGTTGAAATTAACGAGGGAGAACAATCATATAAAATCTTATCATCCAAAATCAATAAGCGCGATCTAAACAGAAAGCAAGAGTTGTAGGTGTTCATCGGCATTATTTAGAATTTCAGGATGCAACCATTCATGCCGACTAATTCTTTAAGCAACAATGTAGCTATAGAAAAAAAATGTAGCTTTTAAGCAAAATTGATTTTATGCTGATAGAAAGAATTAAAACATCTTGGGTGTGTGCGTGGGTGTGAGAGAAGTGTTGATTCTTGTAAGTTTCTTTGACTTGAATTTCTGTGGTAAACCTCGGTGCACAAACAACTTTACTCTACTCCTACAGACGAGAGGACAGGCGCGAAACCAAAATAGGGGCTACGGTGGAGCAAGAAAACGCCCAGGTGGATGGGGGCGAGCGATTCGACACCAGGATGTTCCACATAAAACACTTAGAAAGGTACCACCACTCAAGACAAAGGTTTCCCCCACGGCTACTGAGCATCTAAAAACCTCAGTTAGGGAACGACGAAAGATAAGCCAACGAGTCCTAACACTAACGGTGGCTGGCGCTGGCATAGGGTATGGGTGACTGGCCTTATGAATCAAAAGACTGAGATTGAGCGGGTGAGCGACCTGGTCGTAAAGGCTTTATTAAGCGAGAGCAACACAAAAGGGACAAAACCCAAGCTAAAGACTTTTATCCAAACAAAACAAACCTTAAACAAAACTGAATTATGGGAAAGTGTTTGGGAAAACCTACCTGGTGCAACGGGTTGGCTAAGTGGAAACGTTAGCCTGTCTGCCGATGCCCAGCTGGTGCATTCTGACTGGTATCAAACCCTTTCTATGCTTGGAACGGTGTTTGATTCTTTGTTAAAATGAATTAACAAACCTCCCGTTATATATAAAACCTAAGCAATTAAGTTGCACGGGTTCGGATAGTCTAGTCATTAACATGCATGGGTCTCAATGGTTGAGAAATAAATGCACATGGGGTTCATTTAAAGTCCCCACCTGTCTGTTTTTGCGCCTTCCGAGATGAGCGATGCCAACAACTTCAGTGAATCTTCCATAACAAAGGTGCAACAGTCGACGAGTTTAAGTGTTAAGTTAGCGTAACGGTCAGTGAGATAATCGTTAAAACTGTAGAAGTCTTTTGATGGTCATAAATCATCCCTGAACATCATAATCAAGTACAAATATCAGTCATACACCTTCCTTGTATATTTGAAGGCATTTGGAGCCAATTTGAGACCTAGAGACCAATACTAGTCAAAGGGAAATTACTAGTAAAGTTCCCTACATTGGCCATAATCGAAAGAGGATTTGCAAAAGTATTTTAAAGTTCCAAAAGCATCCATGAAACACATATTTATGTTCTAACATCATCCATATACCTTCTTAGAATATTTGGTAGCAATTGGAGCAATTTGGAGACCTAGAGCTCAAAACTAGTCAAAGGTCGAATTTGGGGAAAAAGTGAAAAATTGGTCCTTTTAATAAAATTATTAAAAAGGGAAATTAAAGTGGTATCAGAGCATGGTACTTGCACCTGTGGATTAGGTACATACATTCAAGAATAAATGGAAGCCATGTCTTTGTTGGTTGTGGAGCCTGATCTCCAGATTCAGAGATATTATTATTATTCAGCCGTGTTTGTACCCCAGTATTATATGATATGTAGGTGGATTGTACACTCACCCCAGCGGGGTTCCAGGGGGGACCATCCCCCCTAGATGGGAGGTATGGGGGAGAAGCCTCCGAAGGAAATTTTTGGGGTTGTTTTACGGGCCCATGGTTTTGGGTAACCCGTGGTATTTTCCCATTGTATCTCTCTTATAAAAGAAAGACATTGTAATACGGCTAGGGTTGATGTATTAGGTTTTATGCATTGTAAAGATTTCTGAGATCTGTGAAGAGAGACTGTGAGATAGTGAAGAGGAAGTGTAGTGGTTGTGCTGCAGGTTGTATCCCTTCACTTTGATGGATGGAATAATAATAAGGACTGGCAGCTTCAGTGTGGACGTAGCCCAAGTTGGGGTGAACCACGATATATCTGTGTCTCTCTTGTAATGTGTGTGTGATTATATTTGCATTTCTGTTTATTGTTATTGCTCTGCGATCCTGTTTTTCTAACAGTCTTACTATTATGATGAATCCTATGAGTACAATTCTTATGAGGAATATGCAAATGCTTATGAGCAATATGAAGCAGAATGTGAATGGTACGAGGAAGAGGTGCCATCCTGCAAAACTTCTTACAATTTAAGGAGAAATGAAGATTATTCTTATGACTTTAAATCTAATGAATATGAGTGTGTCACACCAACCAAGGATAATTATATGAATGATTTACAAAGATGGAGAGAAACAGATAAAACCTTGCCCCAACAATATAAAACATATCAAGAATATCTTGCTTTGAGCAAAAATACACAAAATGCCATGTTTTTTGAGTACTATGCTGACAATATTTTTGCAAATAGGCCCAAAAATGACGATGTGGAGTTAGTAAAGAAATGTTTATGCCCTTCTTGTAAAGAACTCTGGAGAGAGTATCATATATGTGTGTGTGAAATGAGGGTGAGTGAAAAGCTCAATGAAATATTTGAAGCTTCCACGAAGGCATGTATGTCCTACTTGAGGAGAGTTTTTGGGAATTCTTCAAAAAGAGATTCCAAAGATATTGATCCTAAGGAAAACAAGGGGCAAAATGCATCAGCTTGCTTGAAGGACCAACAGGAAGAGACATCACAAGAGCATGAAGAAGATTCTATTGAAAATATGGAAGATCATTTCGAGACACCTTCTAGCTTAGACATGAACCAAAGAGCATCTACTGATGGATTCTTAAACTATGAAGGAGTACCTACTGATGGGTGCTCACACCTCTATGTTGGTGACATAGAGATCACTTTTGAAAGTGTTGCTACAATCCCAAGTTCCATTAAGCATGATAATGAAGACCTTGTAGCAGTTGAAGAAGAACCAAGATCAACTTCTCCATCACCACTTGAGATTCATGGAGTTGGTTCAAGCAAAAATGAAGAATATGAGGAGGTTCATTTGCAAGAGCCTCATTTTCTTGAAGGTTCCTTAAAGATGAATGAAAATAATATCCAAGAGTCCCTCAACATTCTCCATGACACTCAAGCCTTGGTGTCAAATTCTTGTTGGAGAGCTACTTCATTGGAGGAAACATCCTTCCTTGAAGACATGGAGAAGATTCAAAGAACAATGTGCCACATCAAAGGTAATTTCATGTCTTTGATTTTTGATAGAAACCATTTGTTTGAGCTTAATGAATTGTTACATGATGCATACTTGAAGAATAATGAGGATAGTCATAAGCTCACAATTCCAAATGAGCAACTTCTTGAAAAGTTGCAAGATACTTGTTTTTCCTCCCATGTTTCATATTGTCAAATGGTAGATTGTTTGGAGGATTATCATGACATGGTGGATCATGATAAATGTGGAAATTTGAATGTTCTTGATGTGTTTGATGATGAACTTGAAGAGATCCAAACACTTGAAGTGGTGGAAGAGGAACTTGAATTGTCTCTTGATGAAGGTTATGCAATTTTTAAATAAGAGCATGATTCCTCTACATTGGAACCAATCTATGACAAAGGTTTCACACTTTTGAAGGAGCCGCATGATACTACCCATATGGATCCTTCCCATGATGAAAATTTTGCACATTTTGATCATTTGGGTGAGTTAGTTCATTCTCCTACATCCTACAATTCCATGTTTTGCAGCATTAGTCTCCATGAAGAATGGGTGAAAGGGTTTTTTTTTATGGTGCCACATGAGGAGCATGGAACTCCTAGATTTACCTTTTATGATGACATGGTTGGAGCACATTCTTATTCACATTTTCAGCAGCATCCTTTGTTACTTTATGATGATGCACATCTACTTGGATGACCCTATGATATGCATTTGAGTCACTTGAAGACTCATGGTTTTTCTTGCTCAACACTTGGTTAATTTGATGTTGGAGGAACTTCATCCAAAACTTGAGTGAATAGATTTATGATTGGAGAATATTTTTGTTGGAAGCCACATACTTTGTTACATCTTTATGATTCTCACATTCATGGATGTATGGGTGAGACTTCTTTGAGTCCTTTGAAGTCTCCTTGTTTTTTCTGCTCATTATTTGGTTCAGATTTTAGTGGAGATTCTTCATTCACTTCTTGGATGAAGGAATACATGGTTGAATATTTTGATTCATATCACATCATTTTGGAGCAGCATTATAGGACATGGGATCCTCACCTATGTCATGGGAGCATATTTTATGGGTCACTTGAAGATTGTATGCACTTGGAAAATGGTGGTCTACTTGGAGGTATAAGCACTTTCATGACTCTTTGATGAAGCATCGCCTTGATGTACATTTTCATTATGTTGTTATGTACTTTGATGATATATATTTTGTACTAATGATGTTTGGAAGAATGCATATAAGAAAATGGGATCCATGAATCCTCTTATCTAATGGTATGGGTTGGAGAGCACTCTTAATTGTTGGGGTGCAATACAAGCAATGGGACCCTGGAATGAGTTTTGTCTCATTGGTTTCAAATTTTTTGGGGAAACAACCGGTATGGGAGATGGATTTACCACTTAATAAAGTGATTTTTATCAGAGTAGTGCAGCAGCAAGCATGGTGGTTCCTCTCTAAAATCTCCATGGAATCTCAAAGACTCAAGGTTGGGCAATTCAATGGCAACTTCAAAGAATTATACAGAAAGCAGGTTCTTCAACACCCATGTTTGAAATTGCTTGAGGACAAGCAATATTGGGAAGGGAGGATTTGTCATGTACCAAATTGGAATTGGGTCACAATGGCCTAAGAACATTGGACATATTCATTAGACTTTTTCAAATTGATGCTAAGGGTCAAATAATTGCCAAGGAGGAAAATTACTTGTTTCCTAGGTTTGGGGTGGAAACTTTGGGATTTGGAATAAGGGGAATAATAAATGATATTTGAACATTAGAATGGCATAAATATTTTATAAAGGAGATAAATAAATATATACAAGTGAAAATCAAAGTGAAATTTGATCATGAAGACACATGGAGGAAGGGGGACCCACATATGGCTAGATTTCCCCACTACACTTGGCATCATTCTCTCACCAATTCGAATTCAAGGTGAATGGTAACATAATTGGGGGAGTTCAAAAGGTATTATTCATTGCATGACACATACAAGGTTGAAATGTAGAGGAAGAGTAACTCCCATGGAAGAGGAAGAGGCAATTTGGAGCTAGTGAGACACTTGCGCTAGATTCCCTAGCTCTATGACAACAATGATGAAGATGCTATGACAACTATGACACAAATCAGACCTGAAGCATGACATATGACATATATGACATGTCAAGGATAAAAATATCCTCCAGTAGGGCACTCAAGGGAGTTAGGGAAGATAATATGCTTCCACATGTGATTTGGTGGAAGTGAGAGACTAGGAATTGTTGTACAAGTGGCGTTCTTTGGAATTTCTTCCCAACTTGAGTTGGCATGAGTCTCTTGGAAGGAATTAGACCCATGGAGGACATTAGAAGTTTATAAATTTCAATAACAAAGAATGAAACCAGCTTTTGATAATTTGAGAAATTTGCAATTACATTTGTGAAGAGGGAGAGCTAGTGGATGACTAGTTTCTTGCCTTAGCCAATTTCGAGGGTGAAAGATTCCCATCCAAGTTGGTAATTGGAAAAGCCATTCAAAACTTTCATTTGGAGCTTTAATGGAGTCATTTGTTTCAGGTGTAAGATACAAGTAAGATCATTGTTTCTTCTAATGCATCACATTCTCTCAACCATTTCCAGTTTTGAAGGCATATTCTTGCTCCTTGAGGGAGGGCGTTTTTGGTGAGCTATTGTACTCTTTGGGGGAGATTTTAATGCCCCATTTATTTTTTTAATATGAATGAAATAATTTTTTCTCCATATATATAATTTTTCAGGTCGAAATTCCAAGTAGAAATGTATAAATCTCATTTTTAATGAAAGAACAGTGCCATCTCCCCACTACCTTGTTGTGAACCAATGTAATGTTGATGAATTCGAATGGATAAGTAAATTAATGATGGTTTATTGATGAATGATATTTTATTGATGTATTATACAAGTTTCATGTTCAATACTCAAGCATTTGAAGTCATTTTACTCAGTTTATTTACATTTGGAGAAGATTTGGTGCCATTTCCCCAAGGGTCGAACTAGTGATTTTTGCTGCTGTTTGGGAGAAGGTTAGAACATAATTAATAACTGATTAATGACACATATGAGACCTTAATAATACCCCAAAGACATACCCTACCTATTTTCATAAATTTGAGTGGGGTTGGAGGCATTTGGGAAGCCATTTTCAGTATTTACCCCGGGGGGATTTGAACCTCAAATTGCTAGTTAAATTCCTTACTTTGTCCAGAATCTTAAACAAGTTTTCAGAAGTATTTTGATGGTCATAAATCATCTCCGAACATCATAATAAATTAAAAATATCATTCATACACCTTCCTTGAATATTTGAAGGAATTTGGAGCCAATTTGAGACCTAGAGACCAATACTAGTCAAAGGGAAATTACTAGTAAAGTTCCCTACATTGGCCAGAATCTAAAGAGGATTTGAAGAAGTATTTTAAATGTCCAAAAGAATCCCTGGAACAAATATTTATGTTCTAACATCATCCATATACCTTCTCAGAATATTTGGGAGCAATTGGAGCAATTTGGAGAGCTAGAGCTCAAAACTAGTCAAAGGTCGAATTTGGGGAAAAGGTGAAAAATTGGTCATTTAAAAAAATTCTTAAAAAGAGACATTACAAAATATGAGCTACATAACTGCGCAATGGTCGGCTAAAAAAGTGTTACAATCTGCAACCGTTCGGCGGGACAAGACTCAAGAACAAGCGACCAGTCGGTGAAAAATAAGCCAAATCACTGCGCAACGGTCGACGAAAAGTAAGCTAGAAGATAACGCAACCGTCGGCGAACATCATCCAAGGGAATGTGACCAGTTGACGAATTTAAGCCTAAAGGTTGCGACCACTTTACAAACAAATGCAACTGGTCGACAAAAAATAAACTAAAAGGCTCCTACACCGTCGACAAAAATTAAACAAAACTATGCGACCCGGCTTGGCAAAAAGGTTTGAAGTTTTTCCTTAGCCAAAAAACAACTTTTTTTTGGAGAATGAGAGAAAAAATTTAAGGGTCAAAAGAAACAGCTTTTGAGAGACTACAAAACTCTAAAAATAAAATGAGGGGCCCTATATATATTTTTTGAAAATCATGGAGATTCTGTTGCAGTAGCAACAATTGGCGATTTGCTAGTGAACACAGATCTCTGAATTAATCTCTTTCCAAGGTCATAAAACTTACGTGTTATTGGACCCATACATAATAATTTGCTTACATAGTCCAGATTCTGCAAAGGGAGTGCTCACTTTTATCATATTGGTCATTGGGAAAAAGGAAACCTTGAATCAGACTTCTCAAAAACTCTCCTAGGGCCAAAAAGTGGAGTTCATTTTTAAAATATGTCTTTCGAATTCCAACTAAAATAGGACTCCACAAGATCGTAACAAAATCCCACAGACATATTCGTTTGTTCCTCATTCCCATGCCGTTAGCATTCTTTTAGATGCTTTTTTTATTGACGAACTTTGTCGTCTGAGTCTTCCATGATAACTTCTTTCAATTTTCAACATTTGACTTGGGTTCTTCCATCCATAATGTCCTTTTGTATGGGCAAGAGATTTATTTGATTGTCCTGCTCACAGACGAAGAAGAACCTTGTTGGGCTAACCGTTAGAACAACTTTCTTGATTGGATGTCTTTGCTTTCTCAACCATGCTTTAATGGAGGTGAGATTTCCTGGAAAAATAGACTCTTTGATATAAGATCCTTTGGATTTTGGTTTGCAGCATGGGTTCATTTTAAATACCATACAACTGTGAGACATGATTCCTCTCCATGGGTCCATGATAGCGAACTTCCTGAGACAGTCATTAATGTGAGAGTGAATTGAGCCCCGAGATAGTAATATAGAAATCATCAATCTTAGTTATTTTACATGGGTTATCGTGACCAAATATGAAACATAAAAGGATCTCCCTATTCTAGAAACTAGTCAGAAAAAGCAAAATCACATAGAAACACTTTCTTTTATAAGCAGATTCCGGCCTTTCAAAAAATTTGAGATTTTCTTAGAGCCCTATCTTTCCACTACACCAAGAAGTTGGGATGGGACTTATTAAAGAATAAATAACTCAAACAAAGAGCAGGGTAAAAAGATCAAATGGAAGCAATCAAACAAAATAGACTAAAGAATCTAAATGAAAGAAAACAACAACTCAAACCAACTCAAACATAAAAGAAAACTTAGAAAAACAAAACAACATTTATTTATGTACAAAAGGTGTCCCTAGACCTAAGTGAAGTACTACTTCAAATCAAGGCCATTGACAGGAAGGTTTTCTTCCTCTCCTTCTAAATTTTTCAATTTGTAGGTCGACAGGTCGAGCTTTTCAGAAATTTGGTAAGGGAAAAGCCATAATTGTTGAAATTTTGTATGCTTCCCCTTTTCATCATGTGGGTGATCCCACTTCAGAACTAAGTCACCTATTTCAAAACTCCTCTTTCCAGATTTCCGCTTATCAAACCACCTTTTGACAATGTCTTGGTGTTGGTGGAACCTATATTTGGCTTTCTGTCGTGACTCTTCAAGCTTCAACAGGGTGTTAATTCTAGATCGTAGGATTTCGCTGCTGGAACTGCGAGAGGCTTGGGCTAGCTGTAAGGATGGGAGTAGTATGTTAGGTGGGAGTATAGCTTCCTTTCCATAGACTAGAATTTAAGGGGAAACTCCTAAGGAATTCTTTGGGGTAACCCTATCTTCCCATAAGGCGCTTGGAAGAGCGGCATGCCAATTTATTCGATTCTCAATAACAGTTTTCTTAAGGATCCATATGAGATTTTTATTCGTGGATTCAGCTAGTCCATTTCCTTAGGGATAATAATTTGCTGAGTTGTGCAACTTAATTCCTCTTTCGTAAACAAATGCATTTAATTTCACACATGAAAAATAAGTTGCATTATCAAAAACTAGATAAATTGGAACCCCAAACTTGGTTATGATAGTTTCTTGTGGGAACTTGATAACTGCGTCTTCATTCACTTTGAGAAACGGAATAGATTCTGTCCACAAGGTGAAATAATCCGTATCCATAAGAATATATTGATGTTGTAGCAAAGAGTTTGGATTTATCTCTCCAATAACATCTATGCCCCATTGCTCAAATGGTTCAGAGACAACAACTGGCTGTAATGGTCCTGCTGCTTTCAACAATATTCCAACACTTCTTTGGCATACGTCGCAATTCCTGGCATAGGAATGGGAATCTTTGAAGAGAGTGGGACAATAATAAACAGCTTTGAGTATTATATGAGCCATGGTATCTCCATAGTAGTGTCCCCCAGCAGGGCCATCATGTAAATCTTTGACCACTTTATCAACGTCTTCTTTCTCAAGACATCTGAGAAATATACCATCATAGTTTTTTCTAAAAATTATTCCGTCGATTATTTGATAGGATGCTAATTTCAAATAAAGTGCCCTTCTCTCCTTAGAACTCCAGTGCTCCGAAAAATATCCTTGGTGCAAATAATGCACTAAGTCTCTATACCAAGATTCATGAGCAGTGAAAATAGGACATACCTCAATCAGATTCAATTCGGCTTCGTTTTCCCACTCTTGCTCTTCACTTATTGGGCTTTCATTGAGTAATTTACCCAACCCTTGACCTTTAAGAATGGTGGCTAGTTTGAATTCTAGATCATATTCTTGAAGCGCAGTCTCCTAGTTCCCTCTTATTTCACCCAATTCCTTCTGTACAAACAAAGATCTAACAACGGGGTGAGGTACTATGACTTTAGTTATGTTCTTTAAGATATACGGCCTGAATTGTTTTACCGCCTTAAATACTACATATGCTTGCTTGTCCATGGTGAGGTAATTCAGTTCAACACCTTGTAGACCAGTGCTCATGAAGGATATTGGGTATTCATCCCTTGATTCTCCCTTCTGAGTGAGCATAACCGTGAGAGAGTTATCTGAAGCGAAAGTATACATGATGAAATCCTTTTCAAAATCAGGACTTCTTATAGAGGGTGCATTAGCTATGGAATTTTTTAATGTATTTAAACACGATCTTCTCCATGTCAGTCCATTTAAATTGTACACTCTGCTTTACCATTTGCTGCAAAGGTTTCACAATCTGAGCGAAATCTGGAACAAACCTTCGAACAAAGTTTATCGTGCCCATAGAAGATTGCATAGATTTTTTGTTATGGGGCATGGGAATCTTGCTTACAACTTGCACTCTCTCTTGATCTATTGGGATTCCCTTTTTTGAGATGATATGACCTAATAGCTTACCCTCAAGAATAACAAAAACACTCTTCTTAGGATTTAGAGATATACCATATTTTCTACAACGATCAAAAATCTGTTTTAAGTGGAAAACATGGTCTTCTCTTTTCTTGCAAAATACTGTCACATCATCTAAATAAATGACCACACAGTGGCCAACCAATCCTCGAAACACAATGTCCATGGCTCTCTGAAATGTATCTCCTGCATTTATCAAGACGAATGGCATTCTGCGATATGCAAAGGTTCCCCACTTCATATGGAAAGTGGTTTTGAGTCGGTATTCTTCCGCTAATAGTACCCTAATTATATCTAGAGAAACCATCTAGCAGGGAGAATAATTCTGAACTGGAAACCATCTACAAAATTTGTTCCATTGGTGGTACAGGATAGTTGTCTTTGTCAGATGCTTTGTTCAAGTTCCGAAAATCCACACATAGTCTTATCTCTCCCGACTTCTTACGCATGGGACCTAAATTAGCAACCCATTCGGAGTGTCGGAATTTAAAGATGATCTTAGCATCCAACAATTTTTTCAATTCTTTCTTTATTAACGGTTCAAGCGTTAGATGCATTCTTCGCAATTGCTGTTGAAATGGATTAACACCTGGATTCATTGGTATTATGTGCTGTATGATGCGAGTGTCATATGTTTTCAAATCTTCATAAGTACATGCAAAAACATCTTTATATTGCTGAAAAAGTCTGATGAACTTATCCCTCTTGCCTGGCGAGCAACATTTACCAAGATTGAAAATTTTTTCTCTGCGTCTGTGCCCAGGTTCACCAATTCATGCTACATGGTGGAGTTATTAGTTTTGACATTTTCTGGCCTCCTGAACTTGTTCTGCAAATCAAACAATCCTTCAAGAGTCCTCAGTCCTTCGGCATAAATTTTCCTTTAGCCGCATATTTATTCCGCAGATCCGAAGCGTGCTTATCTTCAATGATTATAGATTCTTGGAAAGCATCTTCATTAGTTAAGAAACTGATAATTTGATCATCATCATCAAACACTCTTAGATTTGTTATGCTATCAGGTACAGATGGCCTGAAAATCAATTCAATAGAGCATTTGTTATTTGTAGGCACCAATCTGGAAGCAGATGTAGCTAACAAATCAGCTGCAACATTCTGTCATCTAGGAATAGAATTTATATTGAAAGCGTCAAAATGTGAAATAAAATTCCAAACATCAGATTGATAACCTTTTAAGTGTGGTAAAAGACAATGAATTGTATCTCTTACTTATCTGACAACTATCTTTGAATCACATAAGACTTTTAAATATTTGACATCCAAACTAATAGCCTTCTTTAATCCCTGAAATAGAGCTTCATACTCCGCTATGTTATTTGTGCACTCAAACTCTAGTCTACAAGATAAAAAATGTTTTTTCTTTTTAGGGTCAATCAAAACACAACTGGCTCCGGATCCTTCCTGGGTTTTGGAACCATCAAAATATAAAACCAAAAATACATTTTTCGTTTTAACTAAGTTAGTATTGTTACTGCCTAAATCAGTGACTAATTCTACTATATTACAGTCGATATCATCAGTCCGTGAAAAATGAAGGAGATCAGACTGTTCGTCTGCGTCATGGATAACATCTGTCGATTGATAATTCCCTGGTTCGATCTCTAAAAAATAATTTCCCAACACTGAAGACGAAAAATTCACAGCCTCATTCTTTTCTTCCAACTAAGTCACATTGTGCATCATATGAGGCTCTCTCAGTATCTTGATTTGATTTTGCCTGTTTTGGTATGGAAACCACAAGTGAGATCAATCTGTTGCAAAGTAACAGTTCATTTTCGTAGACCAGTCCCTGTTCAATATTAAGCCATAAGCTTTAGGTATATCCACTACCATAACATCTATGAATTGGAATACTCTAGGATCCCCAGACAGTCTGATGAGTACATCTTTCATTTCTCCAATTACTTTAACAATAGTCCTATCTAACTGTATGATCTGAGATGGGGATGGTATTGGATGCCCATTAATTTTTTTGCAGATCGAAAGTGGAATAATATTTGAAGAAGCCCCAGAATCTACCAAACAATTGTGTACGTTGTGATTGAAAATTTCAAAGGTCAATGGAAACGACAGGGTCAGAGATCTTGATTTTCCACCGATACTAGCTTCATTTATCTCAGTATCTAGTTCGGTGTTTTCTACAGTACTGCTAGATTGTGGGTCAAAAGATTTTAATAATTTCTTTCTTTGTTGGGGCAGATTACACAATTCAAATATAGAAATGTTTGCTTTTGTTTTCGAAATGTCTTCAACGATGTCGTACCCCATATTGTAATCTTCCTGGCTTTTCCCACCATTCCCTGTCTTGTTCACCGTGATATTCGCTTTTTCATTAATTACCGGGTTTGTCTCTTTAACCATCGTAGGGTTCAACTTAGGATGTGGTGGAATGACAGTTGGATTCCTTTTAGGCATTTCTTTTGCAACCTTAGGTTTAGGGACAGTCGGGCTTTGATCAACAACTGAACCCTTACTCCGAGTAGTAATATTGACGGCTGCAATTTGAATTTCTTCAGCATCTTCTTTAGCCAAATCTGTTGTGGGCGCCCAATCCCATAGTACCATCGTGGTGTCTGGGGTGGGTTCCTCTTGCTCAAATTCCTGCTATTCTTGGGGATCTTCTTGGTCTGTTATTTGTGCATCTAGCAATTGATTCATGACCAAGCTCATCGAATTTATCCACTATGGAACACTCTTTTTAGAATGTTGTTCTTGATGGAAGGTGCAAAAATGGTCCGTTCCTACCTCATTTAAATTTAGGACAGCAGAGTTGTTTATAGGTGGAAGGGGTTGTCCACCTTCTTCCCTTTTCTTGTAGAAAGTCTTAAAGGGTTTTCTTGACGTACTGGTTGCCTTATCCTTTTCAAGATCTACGATCTTATTTGGTAGTTTCTGAATCATCTTAACCACATTTTCTAATTTGGATGATGATTCTTCCTTAGGTTGAGATTGTTGGCAGGCGGTTTGACGAGTTAGCTGCTCAGGATCGTGGATGCTACGATGCCACGCAAGAAGGAAAACATCGTGCAAGTCGATAATAGTTTATGCAGGTTTTGGGTCATTTGGACCGCATTATGTGGGTTTTGGGTCATCCTTTTTGGAAAGTTTGTTAGAAAGTAGTTAGGCGGTCGTCTAAGTGGACAATGAATGTAATGGCGGAAGCCTATAAATAGACATAGCATTGTAAGTGTTGATAGACAGAGATACCAATTAATCGATGATTTGAAGAGTTGAGCACAAATGATTTTGCTTGTCTGTTAATCTAGGTATGCGACGGAAGAACTACATTGCTGTATCTGTGGGTTGTTGCGAAGGTTAATATGATGTGATGTTGAGCAGAATTACTATGTCTCTTTTTGTCTTTCCATTATGAATTTGATGTGCAATATGAATACATGAATGATGCAATGTTTCCTTGTTCCAAATAGTGTTTTACTGCTAGATCTGTTGCGCATTAATGGTTTATTTAACAATAAGATATGTTGAATGATGATGCGGTTCTATCTAAATGCATAAGTTGAAATGTTAGATCTATTTCTGAATGCTGTGATAAGTTGATTAAGCGGATGCACAAAAGTCCTTCTTCATTTGGTGGAAACATGGTTCCGTCAGCTCTCCCTTGAACATCTCGGGTGAGACTTCATCTGCTCCGCAAGTGTTGCTGGATGGGGTAAAACCTGTCTGGGTCGGTGCTCAGGGAGACCACGGTGGGTTGGATGTTGACAGAGTGGGAACCCCTGTCGACTGGGTTTGTGTCAACAAATGGTTCCGTTGCCGGGACCATAGCACGAAGTGAAGGAAGGACATGTTGTGGCATCCGACAAGACCGGAGATTCAAGAGTGGTTCGATCAAAATTTGCGAGAGTTTGCTAAGAAAGAGAATCAGAACCGTGGGTTGATGACGGATTGGTGGCTGGAAAAGTACATACACGATGGTCCGCACGAATATTGTTTCTGCGAATTCCTGATCATCTTGTATGAATGGTTGGCGCAAGGTAAATTTTCAAGGTGGTGAGCTAACGTTCTAGACCCCGGAACTGATCCAGGAATTGCAGGAGGTAGACAACAGAGCATCACAAAATGTTGAAGTCTGGCTTGACAACATATTGGAGGGTTATATTACTGAGTTCGCGGTCGACACAATGAAATCCTATAGCAAAGCTGAAAGGGAATTTTTCAATGGACTAAGAGGCAGGTTCCTGGTTTCGCTACAGTTGTCCATTAAGATGCTCATATGTGAAAAGGGCATACTGAAGATGAACCTCGAGTAGAAGAACCTGGGTGGGTGGAGGCTGTGGATACCGCACAGGCAGGGGGGAGGCGAATGGAATGATACGGGGTAGATTGGTGCAAGTTGTGATGAGACTGTGAAGGAATCCAAGGAAGAGAGTGGTATTACGAGGGGAGGAGCAAGGTTTCGACAAGAGAAGAGGTAGAGGACATGAGAAGGTCCTGTTGTGATTGAAATGCAAAACCGCGAAGGAAGATCACATGGGACGAAGCGACCTCATAGTGCCGACAAGTACAACCAGACTATGCCCAGGATAGAGGCAGGACCTACCCCCAGCAGTAGCGTACCCACACCTCCGCTTGCTTCTCCACAACCAGGAAGAAATACGATTTTGACACCGTCGTGTTCATCATGTCAACAACATTTAATTGCTAGCAGATCAATGACTGTAGGAAGGAATCCCAAGATGGCGGGCGAAGATGTGGAGTTACCGCTGTTTAATGGAAATGGAACTGATAACCGAGATCAATACTGGTTTTTATGCGAAGTTGTGTGGACCATTAAACAAATCACGAATGATGACGCCAAGAAAGGTCAGTTGGCGACGACTCTTCAGGGTCGCGCACTGGACTGGTTCATGAATTTTGTGCAAGTTCCTGCAGGAAGTACATAAAAAACATTAGATGAAGTTAGAAAAGGATTAATTGCAGAGTTTAGAAAACCCAAGTCTAAAGCGCAATATATTACAGAATTAAAGGATATCAAGCAGTATCCAAATTAAACTCTTTGGGATTTCGACCAAAGATTTAAAACGCTAATGGAAAGAGTCAGCTTTGAGATGAGCGAAATCCAGCATAAGGAATGGTTCATTGCGGCGTTGCTACCTCATATTCAACTCCCATTAATGCAGCAAAACATTGCGACACCGAGCGAGGCTCTGGAGATTGCGATGCGGTTAGAAGCTTCGCCGGTTGGCGAGAATGCAACCAACATGTCTCAGATTCAGACACAGTTGGCCAACCTGACAATTCAGTTACAAGATCTTAAGAAAGGTAAAGAACACCGTGAAGAGGCTTGGTGTACGCGCTGTCGCGCATAGGGGCATACCAAGGATAGCTGCCCATATTTTTGCAACTATCTGGTATCCGGAGCGCCGAAACCATTGAGTGGTGGAGGCATGCCATGGTGCCGCATCTGTCAGGTCTATGGTTATCGACATAAGGAGTGTCAATACATGCAGAAGATGGTCACAAAGCCGATGAATTTGTATTGTACATTCTGCAAGTCTGTTGGGCATGAAGATAAGGATTGCCACGCCTATGACCTACTTCAGGAAATAACGTACGATTCATACTATGTGAAGGATGACCAATGTGCAATACAACAATCGCAGCTATAGCCATAGGTGGCCCAACTACCACCTCAACCGCAGATGCAATTTGTACCATAGCTACAACCCCAACAACAGTTTGTGCCACAAACGCAATATAATCCAATGCAGATGGCTCTGTAGCAGCCACAGTACATTTCGCTGGCACAATATGTTCATCTAGGGCAATGTGTTCAGCTGCAACTGAATACAACAACAATTTAATCAACCACAGTATCAACAACAAGGAAGATTCTGCGGAGGACGAGGTGGAGGCTTTGGTCAAGGAGGAGGATGAGGTCGCGGACCCATGCAATGTTATAATTGCGGTGTATTGGGACACTACCAGAGGGATTTCCCGCAGTTGCAAGCACAGTGTAAATATTGTTTTGTTGTTGATCACAATGTTGAGAACTGTCCATAGTTAATTGCAAGATGGCAGGCTGGAAATGTTCAGTAGTTACAGAATCAAAATTAGTTGCAGAATCAACAACCAATGCAGAATCAAAGCCAGCCGTAGAACCAAAATCAACGTCCGAATCGGAATGCAAACCAACTTGGGAATCCACCGCTGAACCAGACTCAAGGCGCAACTATCGAAACAATTTCTACAGAACCAAGAACGCAAGATGCTGTTGTTGCTGTTATCACTCGCGGAGGTGCGACGACAGGAGAGGATGGCTCGCATCCATTCATTCGATTGGCTAGAAAGAAGGAGGTGCAGTTTGATATTGATGCTGAGTGTGACACATTCTTTGAAGCACGTAATGCGATGGGATGAAATCTAGGTAAGACAATTATTTATGACATGTCCCCTGATTTTGATTCAACTTCGGCAGCAGGACCATCGCGACAAGATGGTACTTTGCAGACCTTCTTCAAAAGTTGCTTATCACTAGCACGCAATCCCGATGCTCTTGCTGAGATCAAGAATTTGTTGCATTGATTGACAAAGGGGTGGAACGAGTCCGCGGTAAACTCCTTACAGTAGTAGAAGACAGGTAAATAGATGTGCATGAATATCCAGATTGGGGACTACGAGGTAGATTCAGTCATTCTGGATCTTGGCTCATATGTCAATATTCTCACCAAGCAGACATAGTAGAAGATGGGGATCCCAACACTGCGTTGGTCCCCTGTGCAGCTCCAATTGGATAACCAGGCCACAGTAACACTGATTGGGAGAGTTCCGTGCCTTGTCGTGGACATTGAGGGATGCAAACTTATGCTGATTTTGATGTCATCGAAGTTGTCGAGGGCGAAGGCTCCTATCCCGCATTGCTGGGGATTGGATGGGCTAATGACAGTGCAGCAGTAATTAATTTTAAGAAGCGGATGATGACCTTTGAAAACCGCGACCTCAAAGTCATAGCTCCATTAGATCCAACTGAAGGGCACAGGTATCTTGAACCGATGAAAGATGAAGTCGTTAGCAGATGGGATCATGTGCACAATATTTCAGAAGATTATATTCACTTGACTACCAATGGTGAGCTTGGTTGGCGCAGCTCTAGTTCTGCGTATTCCAACTCTGATGACGCTTTAGTGAATTGGTAGAATCGCTTGCATGAGGTTTCGTTCCGCAAGTGTGGGTTGATCACACAGTTGCTATGCCGTGTTGCAACTGAAACTATTGCATTGCCAGTTTATGAAGGAGTACCCGGATTGTCTGAATTTCTCGTGGTGTTTGAGGAAAAGGTATCAGAACCACAACGATTGCTGGCATTGGAGGAGGCTTTGAAGGCCACTCCAACAAGTTGGTGGGCGAGCCATAAGAAGTCGATTACTGGGTGGTCGCAGTGTCAGAGATTGATGACAGTTCGCTTTGGCGACACTAAAGTTTACCACACAGGGAAGTATGATGGGTGACATGACCCTGTCATTCATCTAGTTGAATGTCAGACTTTGTGGGCATTACGACCAAAGGATGAGTGGGTCCATGCCTTTGTCCATACTTTGGATGAAATGCCGCAATATTTCTATGCCTCAGCTGAGTTGCGCGGAGAGATTACCACTTGGTTAGAGTTGACGGTTTGATTTAATCACACCTTCAGTTTCGCGGATGCCAATCCAGATGTTCACAATGCCCTGTAGATCATTCGCGATGTTGTTCTAAAGGTAGTTCCAGTTGCATACCTCACGGATCCACATACGCACTGTCAGATGCAATAGATGATGAAATGCTATAAAATTACCGGAGGGCCAGCGGATGGTGATGATCCATGGAATATCAATATTTTGGAGACAGAAGGGAGTCACAATGTCGTAGCACTTGATGCACCGACTGATCCGGTAACTCAGCCATTGAATATTAGGAAGATCAATATTGGGATGGAGGAAAACCCAAAGTTTGTGAATGTTGGGGACTATTGGGATTGCAAAATGATGGCAAAGGTCACGGACTTGTTGCATGAGTTCCAATATTTTTTCCCTACGAAGTTTTCGGAAATGAAAGGAATACTGGGGGATCTAGGAGAGATGAGGATTCCATTTAAGCCGGATGCGAAACCAATCTGGTAGCGACCGTATCGCCTGAATCCGTGACAAAAGGAAAGGGTCAAAGTTGAAATTGACCGCATGCTAGATGCTGGGATTATTGAGCCGGTCAAAGAATTGGAATGGATTAGTCCTATGGTGGTGCAAGAAAAGAAGACAGGTGAGGTTCGGATTTGTGTCAACTTGCAGAAGTTGAATGATGTGTGTCTGCATGATCTGTTTCCGACGCCATTCACTCATGAGGTGTTGGAAGGAGTGGGCAGTCAAGAAATGTATTCCTTCACGGATGGTTTCTTTGGCTATCACCAAATTAGGATCGTGAAAGAGGATCACCACAAGACCACATTTGGGACTGAATGGGGCTGTTTACAGTACACTGTGATGCCGTTTGGGCTCAAGAATGCACCTGCGATATTCTCCCGGGTTTTTGTTGCTGCATTCAAATATTTTATTCAGAAGTTTTTGCAAGTTTATATGGATGACTGGACAGTCTATGGATTGATCAACAATCATATGGAAAACCTGCGACTGATGTTGGAGCGTTGTAGGCAGCATCAGATATCGCTGAACTTGAAAAAATGCATTTTCTGTGCACCCTTTGGGATGTTGTTGGGTCACATTGTTTTCAAGCAAGGATTTTTGGTTGACCCAACAAAGATTGCGCTAATTTTGATTTTGACACCGCCTACCAATTTCAAGCAGTGGAGAGCAACGTTGGAGCATACAGGGTATTATCTCAAGTTCATCCGTGGTTATGCAACGATCACTACCCCTATGGAAAAGTTGTTGAAGAAGGATGCAGTATTTAGATGGAGTCCATAATGTCAAGTCAATTTTGAGACATTGAAGGCTAAGATGGCATCCGCATCGATACCTGTCTTCCCGGACTGGAGAAAGGAATTCCATGTCCATGTGGATGCATCCTCTATTGCATTGGGAGTGGTTCTTGCGCAACCAAGCGATGGTGATTTGGATGACCCAATTGGTTTTGCGAGTCGGAAGCTGTCGTATGCGAAAAGAAATTATACAACTACAGAGAGGGAAGGTCTGGATATGGTATATGCTCTCTAGAAGTTTAGGCATTACCTGTTGGGGGGTCATTTCAAAATGTTCACAGACCATTCTGCTTTGAAATACCTGGTCAATAAGCCTGTGTTGGGGGTGAAGATATGCCGCTGGCTACTTCTCTTCCAGGAGTTTGATTTTGAGGTGATTGTGAAGCCATGTCACTTGAATGCGGGGCCCAATCATTTATCACAAATCAAGACAGGAGAGGAGCCCACAAACATTGAAGATGGGTTTCCAGATGCGCAACTGTTCAAAGTCGAGGTGGCTGACGACTACTACGAAGAAATAATTCAGTTTTTGGGCAACAAGAACCGCACCAGAGGGGTTCACCACAAGTCAGAAAAAGCAGCTGGTGGTTAAGGCTGCAGATTTCGAGTTGATCGCTGGACAACTATATAAAATAGGACCTGGCGAGATCTTGAGGCGCAGTGTCCTACTTCATGAGCAATGGAAGATCTTAGCCGAGGCACATGTAGGAGTGGCTGGTGGACACTATGGCGGTCGTGCTACTCCCAGGAAGGTGCTTCACGTAGGGCTTTGGTGGCCCACTCTTCACAATGACGCAACAGAGTATGCGCAATATTGCAATGTTTTTCAATGGACTGGAAAAACATCCAGGAGGGATGAGATGCCACTAATACCTCAAGTTACATTACACCCATTTGATAAATGGCAAGTGGATTTTGTGGGACCTATCAACCCACCAGGGAAGCGCACTGGAGCATGGTACATAATCACAACGACATATTATTTTACAAGATGGGAAGAAGTCGCACCAGTTGTAGATTGCACCGCTGGGACAACAATGCGATTTTTGTTTGACAATATTGTTACTCGGTTTGGATGCCCGAAGAAATTGATGAGTGATCAGGGGAGTCACTTCATCAATCGCACAGTCAGCACATTGACATAAGAGATTCAGATCCAACATAAGAATATTACGTCGTATCATCCGCGATAAAATGGGACAGTGGAGGATTTCAACAAAGTATTGGAGCATGCGCTTACAAAGGTTTGTAATGTGAACTGCGATGACTGGAACTTGAAGATTCTAGTAGTCTTGTGGGCATATTGCACCACTTGTAAAAGATTGGCAAGGTAGACACTGTTCAAACTGGTGTATGGGAAAGAGGCGGTTATGCCTATGGAGTACATTGTTCCGAGTCTGTGCATAGTGGCAGCGACAGGCATGAATGATGAAGCAACATTGGCAGAATGACTGGAGCAGCTGGTACAGCTTGAGGAAGACCGCTTTATCACAGGTTTTCACTAGCACGTCGAGAAGGATCGGCAAAAAGCTTGGCATGATTGCCATATAAAAAAAAACAGTTTCAGCAAGGCAACTTGGTGCTGTTGTATGACAGCAAGTTCATGACACATCCCGACAAGTTGCAGATGCATTGGCTCAGTCCATATCGCATCAGTTTCATTCTTTCTGGAGGTGCAGTACAGCTGCAATAGTTAGATGGAGTGATGCTACCAAAATTGGTGAACGGTAGCAGGTTGAATCCCTATAGGACGGGCTCGGAGCAACATGATTCCTAAATGCATTGTGGTAAAAAAATAAAATAAAAAAATGTAGGATGCTAGGTGGCAGGATGGCGCACCAGCAGGAAAAGAATGTGCAAGTTGGAACGATGATAATGAGGTTAGGGAGGCACGCCACGAGAACTGCAGGGTCCCGAGACAGTCAAATCAGCAATAAATGCAGATAGTTAAATGCAGTTAATTACTGACGCTCGGTGAAGGGACGCATATTTATTACGGATCCAATTGTTTGATTGACAGGATCGGCGACGGATTTGGTCATAATGATGGAGAATTGATTTGGCACTATAAGAACGGGTCGAGGTTGGTCGGAAGTAATTATTTTAAAAAGATTGAGTAGAGCCACACAGTGTTGAGTTGAATTGTGCAGGGTTGAGTAGAGTTGCAGTTGCAGAGCCAAGTTGCACTGTGTTGAGTGCGAGGGTGAGGAACAATTCCATGTTTCAGGGGTTGAGTACGGAATTCCATGTGAACCAGATACGATTGATATTTTGAGGAAAGTAGAGTCACCTCTCATCCCTGTCACTATTGAGGAGGAAGTCGCCAGTATTTCGATTGGGTCATCAATGATCCCGAAGAAGAGAAGGGGGGAGAGCAGAGCTCCCCGCCACCGGAGAAGAGGAAGACCCACTCATCTGCACAAGTGGATGAAGAGGTCCCTGAGGTGAGTTCGTTGAGCTCAGGCATCATGGAATCCGTGGCTCGAGCAGGGGTATCCGCTGCGGATATCCTCGAGTATATCCCTCCATGTAGACCCGGTGCAACACTCCGAAAGCTGACCAAGAACCAGAGATACCCCGTCAGGATGCTGGCGCTTCTGCTAGGAATGGTATGCAGCGTGGATATTGTGCCTGCTTTGATGCACATGAAATACGATGACCACTATTTGCTGGCATTTCCAGACATTATGATGGAACCCTTTTTGCCGAGATCAGCCGGGAAGTTGGCCTGACACCACGGATTCCACATGATTGGGCAAAGGGATTGGACAAAGCTGGATTGTTGGGCTTGATTAACATGCCGCACTTCGGGTGGTTGATAGAGGCAAATGCCTACGTTAAGTAGCTTTTGGCCTACTTTCATGGCGGAATTTTGTGGTTGGACAGACTAGTCACTGTCACAGTCCACTTGATTTACGAGATCATGAGGTTTCCAAAGGATGGGACAGACACCACGCAATATTTTTCATGGGAAAAAAAATGAGAAGAAGCTCGCGGCAAGGTTGAGCACGCGCTACGATTTGGAGCACAACGGACGGGCGTACTGCCTTACCAACATCAATGATCCAGCAGTTCGCATCAGGTCATGGATCCTGGATACTAAAATAGTCAGGAACAATCGACCCAACCAAGGAAATTCAGGGGTTGTTGCATGCGCAGAGCTGTGTGCAGAAGGGGTGCAGATGAACTAGTCACTCTTCTTGTTGAACCAGTTGACGGAGGATGCAGTGGCAGTCCAGGTGGGAAAGCGGGCCTTTGCATACAACTGGTTGTTGATTTTAGTCACGCTTGTCGCTTGGATGGAGCCCGATGACTATCAAGGGATGGACGTAGATGCCATACAAGTTTGCAAAGAAGCAAGCTACCAGAACCTTTGGTGGGTGTAGGAACCTGAGTGACTTAAGGAGTGTGCAGCCCAATTCTGTCTCTATTGGGAAGCACTGTAGGCGATAGCTGAGCGTGTTCCATGGTTGTCTCAGGCCGCCATCGTGAAATACAAAGGGATTCCCTATTTTGCGATTGGTCCACATAGAATTCATGTGCAAGAGCAGTGTGATATGGGGAAGCAGTGGTTGCAGACCCGATACAAATTGTCCGATGAAGAGCTGGATGCGATCATTGATGACTGGCCCATAGAATAGCGAGAACTAGTTACTCTGGAAGAGAAATCGACGGGGCTACGACTGGATTCCCCAGATATGGACCAGGAGCATAACCGGGACTCGGATCAAGATTCATCACAGACTCCTATTGATGAAGAACGCGAGGAGGGAAAACGAAGGCGCATTGTGAGCAAGGCATGATCACTGGTGCATCGCCAACGATGGAAGCGCAGTTGGGACAGCTTGTTGTGGCCTTAAAAAATGCAACAAATGCCTTAGCTAACGCAATGATAGTGCAGGTGGCGGCGGGGTTCAATGAGGTAGAATCCCACCTGGATTGCTTATTAATATTGTGTTGAAGAAGGCACCAGAGGTAGCACCCGTGTAGGAAGTTGGCGTAATCGACACTAAGCCAAGGGTTCGGAATGTGCAAATTCCCCTGACTGCGATTACAACTGATAATGAGGCACTCCAGGCCTCGCTGCAGTAGTTACAAGGTTTGTTGTTCGACATCAATGTGCTATCCTCGCAGACGTTGATGCAGATGCAACTAGTTTCCAGCCAAGAGCTGGCTGACAGTGAACAAGACATCATCAGTCAGCTCTTGCGATTGCAGGAGAATGGGGCAGCGGATCACAAAGAAGTAGATGAGTTAACGGTGAAGGCGGTAGCAGCAAGGGAGGTGGTAGATGAATTGGAAGACAAGCTAGAGCAGTTAATTGCTGAGAAGGCTCGAAAAATTGAGGAGTTGAAGAAGGAGCAGGATCGCTTGACGGTGGAGAAAGCCAACATTTGGGACAATAGCGTGCAGTTGGAGGAGGCCGTTTCTGAAGCGTTTCAGTATATATCGGATCCCACCATGTAGTTGGATCTGGTTGAGCGAGCGCAGTGACTTGGGGCTTCATCGCCCAGTTGCAGCATGACAATGCGGACTAAACTGCTTTACTACAACCAGGCACACCGCAGGAGCAAGTAGATGACAGAAAATGTGCCCTGGAGGAGTTAGCGACCTAACTGGGAGAGTTGGAGCAGGAAGCAACCAAAATCACACAGAGACTGCGCAATTTTGGGGCAACATTGTTGAGGATGAGCAATTAGAACAACTTAACAAGCTGCTGCAAGAGGCGGAAGGGCAGCTAGACACATTGAAGACGTCCATGAGAACGCTTCCACCAGTTGTTCAAGTCACCAAATCGGTGGATTTTAAGGATTTATAGCAGCGGGTCTCAAAGGCCCAGGAGCATCTGCAAAGGCGCAGTGCGCAATTGGAGGAATTCCAAGAGATTGGTGCACATTTTTCCCTTAAAACAGTTTCTGCGTTGCAGGCGGTACAAGAAGGTTAGCAACAAGTTGTTGATAAGTTGGTTGAGCACCCGTCAGCGTAGGAAGTCACAGAGAGTCAGGGGATCGCTGTAGCGGCTAAAGAGCAAGTCAGGGAAATCGATTAGCAGTACAAGGACTTCAGGATGAATATCAAAGAGTACACCATGTCCAGCTGACATGGCTCGAGGGAGAGCAACAAGATTGTGTTGGGGGTCTGTTGGCAGGTGGTTTGATGAGTCAGCTGTGCAGCATCGTGGATGCTGTGATGCTGCACAAGAAGGAAAAAAATGCACAAGTCAATAATAGTTTATGCGGGTTTTGGGTCATTTGGACTGCATTATGTGGGTTTTGGGTCATCCTTTTTGGAAAGTTTGTTAGAAAGTAGGTAGGTTGTTGGCTAAGTGGAAAATGAATGTAATGGAGGAAGCCTATAAATAGACATAGCATTGTAAGTGTTGATGGACAAATATACCAATTAATCGATGATTTGAAGAGTTGAGCATGGATGATTTTGCTTGTCTATTAATATGGGTATGCAACGGAAGAACTACATTGCTGTATCTGTGGGTTGTTGCGAAGGTTAATATGATGTGATGTTGAGCAGAATTACTGTGTCTCTTTTTGTCTTTCCATTATGAATGCGATGTGCAATCTGAATACATGAATGATGCAATGTTTCCTTGTTCCAAATAGTGTGTTATTGCTAGATCTGTTGCGCATTAATGGTTTATTTAACAATAAGATATGTTGAATGATGATGCAGTTCTGTCTAAATGCATAAGTTGAAATGTTAGATCTATTTCTGAATGCTATGATAAGTTGATTAATTGGATGCAAAAAAGTCCTTCATTTGGCGGAAACATGGTTTCGTCAGCTCTCCCTTGAACATCTCGGGTGAGACTTCATCTACTCCGCAGGTGTTGTTGGATGGGGTAAAACCTATCTGGGTCGATGCTCAAAGATACCGCGGTGGGTTGGATGTCGACAGAGTGAGTAACCCCTGTTGACTGGGTTTGTGTCAATAGAGATAATAACAGAGGCTTCTTGCTGGATGTTGGTTTAGTTTCCAAATTAAGGGAGTGTTTAGCAATACTATCCGCTTCATCTTCTACTTTCTTGGCTTCTTCAAAGTTTTCTACCAATGTAATATTCTTTGTTCTTTTAAAAAACATAGCTAATAATGGGTGGGTCGAGTGCTGTAGTATAATATTCTACCAAAGATTCCTCGGTGGGTCTTGTTGCAGCACAAAAATGATTTAATAGGGTAGTAAATATCTGATTAAATTCTTGTACCTTTTCTTTCTTTTCCATCGTCATAGATAACATTTCTTTCATAAGCGTGGCAATGGTCTTTTGATTACCAAATTTACTTAGAAAACATTTCTCAAAACATTCCCAATCATGAATTAGCTTGCAAACTAAAATACCAGTAAGAAACCTTAGCTTCAAATGTAAAAGGAAAAAGTCTGCAAACTACATCTTCATGTTCTACATTGAGGAGGTTCAGAGCCAAATAAAAGCTCTTAAGGTGATATTCAGCGGAAATGCCTTTTCCAGGATCATACTTAGGTAAAAAAATTTCTGGGTGCTTAGGTAGATCACGCAAAGGTGGAGCTAAATTAAGTTCTCCTATGGTTCTCTACGTAGGCACAACCATAACTTCTGGTTGTGGTTGAGGTGGTGGTTGTGGTGGATTATTAGGATATTCTTGAGCTAGAGGAGTATCGGGTCTTAATTGATCAAGCGGATCTGTGACTTCTTGCAAAGAAATATCTAATAATTCTTCCAAACTTTCCACTAGCACTGAATCTTTGGTGTACTGTGGTTCTCTCCTATGGATTCGCCTTCTGGGTAACAAAGGAGTTACGTTTAATCCCCCAAGCCTTCTAACATAAGATCGGGTTTGTCTTCTAAATCGATCTACTTCTTCAAAATGGACATCGTATAATGGTTCTTGATGTTCACCTTCAGAATTGGGATTTTCTTGATCTTGTGATTCCAGAAAGAAACCTTCTGGAATAACTGTTTCAAGTGGGTCTTCAGAGGAATTTTTTCTAACAAATGGGTTTCCTCTGATAGCCATGCACTGGAGGCCCTCCTAGCACCAAAAACTATTGATGCCCTGAAAATCGTAGCACTGACAGTTAGGGATTCTCCTCGGTAATCAAGCCCAATTAGACCGCTCACCATTTGGTGTGGGGAATCTGTCCGGTTAACAACCCAACTACCTTATGTGATTTTTTTTTTTTTCACTGGTTGCGGCCCGATCCACCATTTATGTATTTTATATTTAAAGATGATATGCAAGTGCTCTATCTAAATGCATGTAATCGAAACAAATCTAATCTGAAACTATCTAAACTAACTAATCTATCCCTGCAGGGAGCGAATCTGAAGTATGAGTAATATACTGGAAATGTACCTAAGAAAGTCACAGATAGTTGTTTCGAAATTATAAGCACATTTACAGAAGGATATAAAGGATATCAAAGATTGCTCTGACGCAATTGAAACATTCCATTACTCATTAAACACATAGATATTTGTGCAGGAAATAAGATAATTCATAACCAAGAAATAATTCAAACAGGTTATGAACGATTTCACAGTATGCATGAATGATGAAGAAATAATTCAACAGAACATTCAACACATTCCTAAGCAAAACGCAGTGTTAGATTTTCCCAGGAAAATAGATCCTTCTTTATTAATGCAACAAAGTAGTTCACGTACAAAACAAGCCAGTCCTTTCACCTACCCAAAGTCCTTTACTTCTATTCTATTCTTCTATTTATAACTTTACAAAATTGTCTCTAGTGTCTCCTCACATACCCTAACCCTAGGGAAACACAAAATTTTGTCTTCTAGTGCTCACATAATACAAAATTAGTTTCCAACTATTTTTAGTAATGTTTATACAATAAATCATCTTCCAGCTGTCTTTAAAACATTTTACAATGTAAAATCATCTTTCAGCTGGCTTTTCCACCTCGGCTATGTAACTAGTCCACATGTCTATTTCTCTTACAATAATGTGGTTGCGCGTTGGAGTCATCATCTTTAAGGAGATTTCATGCTTATATAAATCTTCTGCAATACATTTTACTCTTGCTGTGGTTTCCTGGGAGATGTCTTCTTAAAAGTAGGGATGGATGGAAGATTGCCCAATGAATCGATGGAGGTCCTCTGCTGTTAGGACGTCTATCCCTTTTATGTAGGCTATGTTTGTGTCCAGCTCTCCCTGCAGTTCCGACAAGCGCTAATCTTAGACAAGAAGTCTTCCATGATTTGAGGTAAAACCATCTGGCATTTCTCGTGGGTTTCCTGGATTTTCTGGTAGAAGCCGTCACACTGCCCAATGGTTTTATGGCTTATAGAGTTTATCTTTACACCACAGCCTCTACTGAACTCGATGAGGCCCGCATCTAGTTGAAAATCGGCCAGGGATTTGAGATGTAGGTTCCCCGAGAATCCTGATTTCCCTTCTCTCCATTCAATTTGTTTCCTACTTTCCTCTACGGTGCACACACACTTTCTCCTGAGTCTCAGAGCCTCAATATCGATTTCTTTCATCCTTGAAATCATCGCCTTCATCTTGCATATTTCTTCTGTAATGAGTTCTTGTGACCGGTAAATTTTCCTCTATAAGTCACATGTGTGCTCATGGAAAGGAGCTAAGTCTTGCTTTTTCTCGTCTGCAGCCTTCAACTGCCCCGTCATAAACTCCTTCTCTTCTCGCACCCTTTTAAACTGATATTTGTAGTGCTCAATCTGTTTCCTATTGTTAGTCTTGTTCTCTTCTAACTTCTTGAAGCAAGTTTCTAGGTCTTTCTTCTCGCCTTCTGTGATTACTAATTACACATTCAGTGCGTCTCTTTTAGATTTGAACTTTTGGATTTCTTCCGCTATTCTTTCATGTTTGGATAGGAGCGTGCTATGCGTTCTTTTCAGCTCCTTACCTTTTTGTACTTCCTTCATCAAATTATCTTTCACTTTGAAGAGCTTTTCTTTCCCCTTTTTCACATCTACTATCAGCTGGTTGACATTATCGACACTTGTCTGCGTTGTAGCTACATCCTTTGCTGCCGCCAACTGAGGGTCCCTGTTAGTACCCTAAAAAATCAAGCTTTCTATTATTGTGATAGTATATTGGTAGTTTGGACATATCATCCTCTTTTCTGACCTCCTCATGATAGCCTTCTTTTTCAAATAAAAAAAGATTGAATCCAAGTTCGCCACTGTGTGCTGCTTTGAAGGGGTGAATGGGGTGAGAGAGAGATCCTACAGTGAGGGTTGTATTATGGTGATTAGCTTTGGTATGTCTATGTTCATATTCTAAGCACCTGGGCTTCCTTGCTCCACATCTTTCTTGGACTTTTCTTCCTCTTCCTTCTGCTTTTGCAGTTCTACCGCTTCCTTTTCCGCTCTCTCCATCACCTCTTGTAACCTTTCAGCCTCTTCCTGTCTTATTCTTTCAGCTTCTTCCTTATGCAGTCTATTGGCTTCCTCTTTCTGAATTCTCTCAGCTTGCTCTTGCTGAATTTTGGCGGTCTCTACATCCTGCCACTGTTTTTCTACTTCTTCCTTTTGAAGTCTTTCAGTTTCTTCTTTTTGAAGCTTCTTTGCCTCTTCCATTTTCTTCTTTTCAGTTTCTTCTAACTGCAAAGTCACTGCATCCTGACACTGCTTCTCTTATTCCTCCTTTTGCTTCAACCCATCTCCTTTGGCAGTTTTGGAACTGGAACCAGCTTCGCTTTTGGGGTGGTAGCACTTGCCTAATTTGGTCATGTTCTTGGAACTTCGAAAGAATGCTTCATCTTTATCGAAAAGATGAGAATAATCAAAAGTGACCTTGCAGGTAGTACAGTGAGCAACAACTTTTCCTTCGAGGTCATGCCTTCTGAAAATATTCGTTCCAAAATGGAAGGCCTCTAAGTCTTGAGCAAAATCTATACCATCTTTTTCCTTAGGGAGCTGGTATGCTCCAATGATAAAAGAAATTGACGGGTAGGCATCCTTCTTCTTGTCGTGGATCACCCTACTAACTCCATCAATAAAGAGTTGCCTCATGGATTCTTTATGCACGACGTAGTCCGTGGCATACCGGGGCAATAGAGACGGGGGTCGAATTCCTCCTCTCATTCTGATATATGTTCCCTCAGAAGAGAAGTAATAATCTTCGAATGCTTCTATGACCGGCATAGGATTCTACGATAGACAATTTGGTTCTACCTAGAAGAGTAGTTGATATAGGGGCATGATGAACTTTTCACAAATCTGGGTGTAGTGGCCTGCATACTTGTGTGCCCAAGTCATATGATAGGCCACATGGAGGGGAGAATCTTTGTGGTTCCAGATGCATCACAATACAGGGAAAGGGTGCTTGATGAATAAGTAGTCCACCAGATAAGAGGACATGAAGAAATAAGCTTTCTTTTGTGTTAATCCTGCCTATGCTGCAGTTATATGTGAGGAAATGCTATCTGAGATGATGTATTCCCAGTTGAATACCATACCGTGTGTGTCCATGTGGAACATCACTGGAACCCAACCAATTTTATACATGTTTCCATTTTCCAAACCGAAAACTCGGCTCAACATCAGGGCGATGAGCCTGTGCAGAGTCCTCAGGTGTTGAATCTCGTATTCTCCACTGGCTCTTGACCTAATCTGTCTTTCAGCGATTGTCATCTTCTTGGCATAGTCTAAAGGATCCATTTTGAGTCCTGATATCCACTCATTATTTAGGAAGACTTTAGGGAAGGGCAGCTTGTATGCTACAGAGATATGATCTGGTCCAAACGATGCAAGACTCATCCCGATGATATATGTGATGATCATGGTGTCAGTATTCACTTGGGGTAGTATCCAACCAATAACTTCCGAGCATGGGAACAACTCCGGGCAAGTGGCTGCTTTGTGAAGACCAGATTTCTTGATATTCTGATAAACCGTTATCTCTTCTAGGGATGCTTCGAGGAATTTTTGGTCTCTTATAGCCCTGCATAACTCACCCCATTGAAACTCTGGGGTAGCTCCCGTCACATCTTTTGTGTCTACCAACATTGTTTTGAGTGAGGTGTCCAAAATGATTTCTACGTCTGAGTCCGATTCGACTAGCTTAGCTTTCCTTCTGGTGGACCGCCTGTGCATATGAAACCTATGATGACACCGAATGAACAAATGAGGGATCGCAGTGCTTATGAGCAATACAGTCTTCATGATAGTAAAAACAAAACCTCAATTGAAATGAATGTTTACTTATCCAGGTTGAAATTAACGAGGGAGAACAATCATATAAAATATTATCATCCAAAATCAATAAGCACGATCTAGACATAAAGCAAGCATCGTAGGTGTTCATTGGAATTATTTAGAATTTTAGGATGCAACCATTCATGCCGACTAATTCTTTAAGCAATAATGCAGCTATAGAAAATAAATGTAGCTTTTAAGCAACACTGATTTTATGGTGACAGAAAGAATTGAAACATCTTAGGTGTGTGTGTGGGTGTGAGAGAAGTGTTGATTCTTGTAAGTTTCTCTGACTAGAATTTCTGTGGTAAAATCCGGTGCACAAACAACTTTCCTCTGCTCCTAAAAATGAGAGGATAGGCGCGAAACCAAAATCGAGGCTATGGTGGAGCGGGAAAACCTGCAAGTGGCTGGGGCTGAGTGATTCGACACTAGGAAGTTCCAAAAAAAACACTTAGAAAGGTACTACCACTCAAGACAAAGGTTTCCCCCGCGGCTGCTGAGCATCCAAAAACATCAGTTGGGGCACGGAGAAAGATAAGCCAGCGAGTCCTCACACTGACGATGGTCGGCGCTGGCATAGGTTATGGGCGACTGGCCTTATGAACAAAATGTTGATGTATATGTAGCTTCGGAATGTATTTCACATATATGTATATTGTACTCCTATAGAGATGTTATTATTCCTCTATACGGAAGTGTCGTCATTTATATTGTAAGTGTCGTAACTTATACTTGATGGGTTATTAGAACACCTTGTTTGGGGTCGGCCCTGTACAAGTCATGTGGGTCAAAGGGTTATTAGACCACCCTATTGGGGGTCGGCCATGTGGGTCAAAGGGTTATTAGACCACCCTATTGGGGGTCGGCCCAGTCAGCATTATGTTATGTGGTTAAGTTCGAGCCTACATGAGTTAGGTAAAAAGGCAAGTCAAGTCAAGTATAAATAGAGTGCGGGAGGCACTCTATTTGCTCACTCACTTCTCACTCATGCACTCAAGGAGGAGTGGCGCACTTATGGAGGAGGAGGATATGCTGCTAGGTTATGTCTATCTATTATGGTTGGTTGTATCATTTCTCTATCTATCTCTGAGGAAGTTATTGGGGTTTTTCACCTTTATGGTTTTCCCCAAGTAAATCTTTGTGTCTCTTGTGTGCTTGCATTATTGTCTCCATGATTGATATGCTGTAGATATGCTGTACATGTTGTTCTCTCAGTTAAGATCCTAGATCATATTGAAGTAAATTTTGAAAATTTAACATGGTATCAGAGCTAGCCTGAAAGAAGGCATGATATGGCATGTATGACACTTGTTGCACTTACGATGCTAGGGCTTGATATAGCAAAAACCAGTCATCGTAGAACTTTCACTATAAATCCGTTTTGGAAAAGTTTTCGGATCTGAAATTATTACAGTACGAAGATTAAATCTCCAAGTACCTTGTGTCCAAAGGAAAACCTCTAATTCGTTGTACTTTGTGATTTATGATCTGTGCAATATAGGGTTTCTGCCTCTTCCAGATATGAGTCAAAATCAGGTGACCTTGGGAAAAAGGTCATAACTTGGGTTAGGAAGCTCCAAATGAAATTTCGTAAAAAGTGACAGGTAGTACACAGACTGTACTATCTCAGAAAAATGTTGTAGAGGCCGAAGTTGAACCAGTGACACGTGGAACTCCGTACAAGTTCGCTCTCCTATTTTATCCCATAAACAGGTCACATTGCGACACTTGGCATAACTCTCTCTCAGAGAATCCAATTGCGGTCAGACCTATCAGGATGGAAATATAACAGGCCGAGCTATCTCAGGAAACGTTTTCAGAGGCCGAAGTTGAAACCATGACACGTGGAACTCCGTACAAATTTGCTCTCCTGTATTATCCCAAAACAGGTCATGTTGCGACATTTGGCATAACTCTCTCTCAGAGAATCCAATTGAGGTCAGACCTATCAGGATGGAAAGATAACATGTCAGGCTATCTCAGGAAGCTTTTTCAGACCCTGTGGATTGAAAAGTTTAGAGTTACACCAGAAACAATCAGGTACATATTTCTGTCAAAACAGAATTATTTTTTGAGTACCTTCATTCATGGCTTCCGAAATTTAAGGCTTTGGAGAAAATTGGAATTTTTGTAATCGGAGACCACGGTTGGATGCTACTCATCAAAATAGAAATTTAGAGACCAAGACTATAATTTTTGGTTGGGAAGAAGGCCGGGCTTGATCAAACCCTAGTTTGGGACTTTGATCAGAAAAGTGGAAAATTAGGGCTTCTGTAAAAATGGGAATTTTTGAAATCTGTTACCACGGCTGGAAGCTCCTCAGAAAAATAGAAGCTTAGAGCTTTTGTTCAAACTTTTTGATTGGGAAGAAGAGTGGGCTTCATCAAACCCCATTTTAGGGTCACGTCCAGTGAATTCAAAAGTTTCAAAGACAAAATTGAGGAGTGAAACTTTGCAGTTTTCAAATTCTGAATATACCAGTTTGATCATCTCATCAAGGCGCATATTTCTATCCTTTCGGAAGTTTAAAATTCAAAGTTTGAATTTTTGGGGTTTCTCTGACAAACCCATATCCAGTTCCAGGTCCAGTTCTTGCAAATCAAGTGGATTGGGTTAATCCTAGAAGAAGATGGATTGGTCACCTGCATAAGTGAAGATGTTCCTGTTTCAGAGGGAGATGAAGCTAAGGCCTTACATAAGAAGATTACAAGCGATCTCGACAGGTATGAATCATTGAGGTATGTTTCGAGATTTGTTCATGATTAAGTTTATGGTATGTTTGTCTTCATGTTATTACGGTTAGTACAATCTTGACTTGTCATATCACCTTAATAAAACTATGAATGCACAATAGAAAATATTCATTGATTAGGGTGTTGACACTTATGATTGTACTAATGCATTATGGTGTTGTATGAGGTTTATGTTGTCTACTAACATGAAAGGTACACCAAGAAAGACAAATCATGTCCTGGTCCAAGAACATATGATCATGATAACATGAGGACAAAGATTCATCCATTGTCATGGATCTCATAGAAGATCCATTTACGAGGTATGTATAACTTGGTTTTGTAATAGTTAACCTATGAGATATACAGGTTACTAGCACAAGTCATTGAAGAAGAACAAGAAGACATCATGTGAGTATGTTAGACATAAATAGCTAGCATGCTAATCCAGGTATGTTTTTCCTATATCAAGCTAGAATCCTACCTTGTGTTAGGATCTTATACTGTTGTTGATAATGATTATTCATGAAGTCATAGGTTTGAATAATCATGGTTGTATGCATATTATGTTTCTTACCATAATTGATGATATGACTAACCAGAAGAATCATGAAGGTATAGGTTTGAATAATCACAGGTTTTATGCATATTATATCTCTTATCTTGATTGATGATTGAACTAACCTGAAGAGTCATAGGTTTGAGTAATTACAGGTTTAGACATGTTATGTTTCTTATGATTTGACTAACCATAAGAATCCTACATAAACCTTGAATGCTAATGCTTATTATTTATGTTTGAAATGATCATGACTATACATGCTTGAGATTATTGTGTTTTAATAGTATGCTAATGAATGTTTGATTATGTATGAGACCTATGATGATACTAATAAGCTTGCATAGGGACCAAGGATGAATATGAGTTCAAGAACAGGTAATCCAGGAAGCAATGATCAAGAGGGAGCACACTCCAGTTGTTCCTGCAAGAAAGCAAAGGAACACACTTCAGTAGTTTCTGCAAGGATGCAGATATTCAGAGGGAGTTGACCATCTTTCCACAACAGAAAGGTGTAGAAGAAGCTACTTCAGATTAGGACTCCCGCAACTCCTGTAAGGAAGCAAAGACTTAGAGGGAGTCCACCAAACGAACAAACAAAGATAAGTATTTTAATTTCTTGCATATTTGTCTGTTTAAATAAAATTGTTCAATGATGTATATGCTCATGTTCCTAGACTTAGGATATGTATTGTGCATATTAGAATAGTTGCATTGATGAACAGTATACTACTAATATACATGGGTAAGTGGCCTATGGCACTGTACAACATTCCATTGCTACTTATCTAGAATGAAACCTCTTTGCTGACATGTTGGGAGTTGTGCACACTCTTAACAATGTTCTGGTAGAGATTGGAAGACATCTAGAAAGTTACGGGATATGGATAAATGTTGTATTGAAGCATTGGCAAAGATAATTGCATGACTGTATGACATATTTCTTTATGTGTAAGAATTTGTTCTGAAAACTATGAGATGTTTTCTAATCATGCAATTTAACTTGTTGTGTAGGAAAGATCGTATGCCTACAAAAGAAGAACTACAACATTTGTTCCAGCAACAAAGATATCTATTGAAGATATTGAAGTTCCCAGGATCTGGGATGAAGAAATGAAAGGCCAAGATCCATCGATCATGAAGAATGATGTTTGGGATGTAGTCCCAAGACGTGAAGGGAAGTTTGTTATGACTTCCAAATGGAACTATCAGATCAAGCATGTTGCAGATGGCAGTATTGAGAAATATAAAAGTGATGAAATAGAAGATGCACCAGATGGATTTCAAGACAGCATGGTGTAGTCATATATGTGTGCAGAACTTGGTATGGCAGGATAGACAGCTTTCTATCCAGTTTGGGATTTACCAAGAGTAAAGCGGATTCCAACCTTTACTACAAGGTTGAGGAAGGCAATCCAGTGATACTACTTTTGTATGCGGATAACCTGTTTGTTACAGGTGAAAATAGATTGATTGCCAACACGCAGCGGAAGCTTACTACTGAGTTCGAGATGAAGAACTTACGGATGATGCACTATTTGTTTTTGGCATGGAGGTGTGGCAGAGTGCAGATGGAATCTTCCTTGGACAAGGGAAGTATGCAGTAGAGATCCTGAAGAGGTTCGGAATGATGGATTGCAAGGCCATGGCCACACCTATGGCATCAAATCTGAAGCTTCTATGCGATGCTTCATCTGAGCCGGTTGATGTCTCCAAGTATCGTCAGATGATTGGGTCCTTGATGCACTTGATGAACACGAGACCAGAAATTTCCTTTGCTGTGAACACATTGAGTCAGATCCGAGGAGTGTTCACCTGGTTGCTGTAAAGCATGTTCTGAGGTACCTGAAGGGTACAGTGGATTATGGGCTCAAGTATGAGGTGAATCAAAAGTTTAACCTGCAGGGTTATGTTGATTCAGATTGGGCTGGCAGTGCTGCAGATAGGAAGAGCACATCTGGATGTTGCTTCAGTATGGGATCATGTGTGATCTCATGGTTTAGCAGGAAGCAGTCCTGCGTGGCACTGAGTACAGCTGAGGTAAAGTATGTTGCAGCCTGTTCAGCTAATTGTGAGGCAGTATGGCTACGGAAGCTACTGTCTGAGTTATTTGATCTCCCGTTGGAAGCTACTGGTATCTTCTGTGATAACCAGAGTTGTGTGAAGCTGTCCGAGAACCCAGTGTTTCATGACAGACCGAAACACATAGAGATCAAATATCACTATATCAGGGATATGGTGCAGAGAGGAGCTGTGAAGCTCCTGTATGTTGCGACGGACGAGCAGATTGCAGATGTGCTGACGAAGCCACTAGCCAGGGTGAAGTTCGATTACTTCAGAGAGAGCCTTGGCGTTCTTCAGATCAAGGACACTTCAAGGAAGAAGTGATGGACACATTTGCTGAAGCCATTTCAAGCATGTTGGAAGGAGGAACCTTCACGTGGCTGTGGATGTAAGCGCTGGATGATGAGCATCAGGATGATGTTCTGGTTTCTGCTTTGATATGATCAGTTGGATCATTTATATGTATGCATCATGTTGGATGCTGGATATGATCACTTGGATCATTTATATGTATGTACGCATCATGTTGGATGCTGGATATGATCAGTTGGATCATGTGTATGTGTTTTTGTATATGCATCATGTTGGATGCTTGGACCATGTATCTGTATATGTATCGGGTGGATACATTGTATGATCAGGTGGATCATGTATGGTGATATGTATCATGTATTTGTATTTGTATCAGGTGGATACATTGTATGATCAGGTAGATCATGTATGATGATATGTATCAGGCAGATACTTGGTATGCATCAGGTAGATGCATTATATGATCAGGATGATCATGGATGACAAGCTTCAGGATGTTGCTCCAGATGACATGCAGCAGGAGGTTGCAGTGATGATGATCAGGATGATCATGGATGACGAGCTTCAGGATGTTGCTCCAGATGACATGCAGCAGGATGTTGCAGTGATGATGATCAGGATGATCATGGATGACGAGCTTCAGGATGTTGCTCCAGATGATATGCAGCAGGATGTTGCAGTGATGATGATAAGGATGATAATGAGTACATCAGGATGATGTATGGTGAGTATCAGGTTGATTCTCTATGGCCGTGGATCAGGTTGTGCAGATGAGCATGTAATCCGGTGCCCTGGGAGATTTGCAGATGGTCTTTCGAGGTTTTGCCTATGGCATGTAATTCGGTGCCCTAAGACATCTGGCAAATGCTCTTTCAAGGTTTTGCTCTGGGAGGACATGTAATTTGGTGCCTTGGGAGATCTACAGATAGTATTTCGAGGTTTTTCCTATGGCATGTAATTCGGTTCCCTGGGATATCTAGCAGATGCTCTTTCGAGGTTTTGTCCTATGGCATGTAATTCGTTTCCCTGGGAGATCCGATAGGTTGGGCTGTGTGCCTGCAATCAGTCTTGGGATGCTCTTGCGAGGTTTTGCCATGACCACATGTAATTCGTTTCCCTGGGAGATCCTATAGGTAGAGCTGTTTGCTCGTAACAGCCTGGGATGCTCTTGCGAGGTTTTGTGGTGAGGTCACATGTAATTCGGTGCCCTGGGAGATCCTATAGGTAGAGCTGTGTGCTCGTAACAGCCTGGGATGCTCTTTCGAGGTTTTGTGATGCACGTAATAAGTCCTGAGGATTCCACAATATGGCCAGTGATGATGAAGACCTGCAGGTGGTGGGCCTACATCCAGTATGAAAAAGGACTGGCTCTATAGAACTTCCTATGACGAGTAGATTCAGAGATTGATTGAGATAGAAGCAGCAGTGACGATGATGATGACTCGATGACGATTATCCAGTGACGATGATCCAGAGAAGATGACTTGTGCTAGAAGAACTGTGCTGAGAAATACCTTCCTAGTTAAGAGGGAGTGTTGATGTATATGTAACTTCGGAATGTATTTCACATATATGTATATTGTACTCCTATAGAGATGTTATTATTCCTCTATACGGAAGTGTCATCATTTATATTGTAAGTGTCGTAACTTATACTTGATGGGTTATTAGAACACCTTGTTTGGGGTCGGCCCTGTATAAGTCATGTGGGTCAAAGGGTTATTAGACCACCCTATTGGGGGTCGGTCATGTGGGTCAAAGGGTTATTAGACCACCCTATTGGGGGTCGGCCCAGTCAGCATTATGTTATGTGGTTAAGTTCGAGCCTACATGAGTTAGGTAAAAAGGCAAGTCAAGTCAAGTATAAATAGAGTGCGGGAGGCACTCTATTTGCTCACTCACTTCTCACTCATGCACTCAAGGAGGAGTGGCGCACTTATGGAGGAGGAGGATATGCTGCTAGGTTATGTCTATCTCTTATGGTTGGTTGTATCATTGCTCTATCTATCTCTGAGGAAGTTATTGGGGTTTTTCACCTTTATGGTTTTCCCCAAGTAAATCTTTGTGTCTCTTGTGTGCTTGCATTATTGTCTCCATGATTGATATGCTGTAGATATGCTGTACATGTTGTTCTCTCAGTTAAGATCCTAGATCAGATTGAAGTAAATTCTGAAAATTTAACACAAAAGACCGAGATTGAGCGGGTGTGCAACCTGGTCGTAAAGGCTTGTTGTTGCTGCAACATCCCCCCAATTTTTTTTTGTAAATATTGGGTCCCTCCTATTCAAAGATGAGAGAGTAAAAATCCAATGCTTTCTTGGGAGTCTACCTCGGAGTTTCAGAGATAGGATTGAATTTGTTAATCCACCAAGTCTTGATGAGGCCATTAGGATGGCAATACATTGCTATGAGCAGAATAAAGGAAAAACAGAGGTTAACCAAGTGTGGAAAGGAAAGCCAAGAGGGAGCTTTGATCAGAAGAAGAGTGGCTTCAAGCCACCATTCTGAGGTCGGCCTAGAACCTTTCCACAGGGGCAGCAAGCAAGGAATGGATTCAAACCAATAGTAGTAGCAGACAAAGCATCAAAGGGACCACTTCAGTGTTGGGGATGTGGAGAAAACCAAATGTTGAAGGACTGTCCACATCGGAAGGATAACCCTCGAAGGTTGCACAACTTAAAGGGAGCAGCTACAGTGGAGGAAATGGCAAGGGAAGCACCTCGAATTTATGCAGCGTTGGACAATCATCAAGCAGACCATCAATCATCAGTGGTGGAAGTTGAAGGTAAGATTGCTAAGCAATCTATTTTTGTTTTGATTGATCCAGGATCTACTCATAGTTATGTTTCTCCAGAAGTGGTTGAAGGTTGTTCTCTTAGAAAAGTGAAGCACAATAAATCTTGGCTAGTTCAATTAGCCACAGGGACCAAGAGGAAAGTAAGTGAAGTAGTGCTGGAGTGCCCCATAGAATTGAATGGACTCCACACACATGCAGATTTAAATGTGCTACCTTTAGGATCTTATGATGCCTTGATTGGCATGGATTGGTTGGAAAAACATAGATCCAAATTGGACTGTTATGAGAAAGCACTTGAATGCAATGATGAAGAGGGAAGGCCAAGATTGGTAAGAGGAATTCCCAAGCAAGTTTCAGTAAGGCAGATTTCAGCCCTACAGTTGAAAAAGTTTTATAAGAAGGGTTGTCAATTATATGCAGTTCATATGTCAGAATCGTCAGAGGACAAAGGACCAAGGATTGAATACTTTCCAATGTTGCAAGAGTTCCAAGATGTATTTCCAGATGAAGTGTTGGGACTACCACCAAAGAGAGATATTGATTTTACCATCGATCTTGTTCCAGGGGCATCGCCAAATTCCAAAGCTCCTTAGAGAATGAGTACATCGGAATTGGTAGAGTTGAAGATGCAGCTACAAGAATTAATGGAAAAAAGGTATATCAAGCCTAGTGTGTCTCCTTGGGAAGCACCGATGTTATTTGTCAAGAAGAAAGATGGGACTTTAAGACTGTGTATTGATTACAGGCAGCTCAATAAAGTGACAGTCAAGAACAAGTATCCATTTCCAAGAATTGATGACTTGTTTGATCAAATGAAGGAAGCTAAAGTGTTTTCCAAGATTGACTTAAGGTCTGGTTACCATCAAGTAAGGATTAAAGAAGAAGACATTCACAAGATGACTTTCAGAACTAGATATGGTCATTATGAGTTCACTGTGGTGCCATTTGGTCTTACCAATGCACCTGCCACGTTCATGTGTCTCATGAATAGTGTATTCATCAAATATTTGGATAAGTTTGTGATTGTGTTCTTAGATGACATTCTTTTTCTATTCAAGGAATGGAGAAGAACATGAGGAACATCTAAGAATGGTGTTGCAAGTCCTTAGAGAGCATTAGTTGTATGCCAAGTTAAGCAAGTGTGATTTTTACCAAAAGAAGATTTAATATTTGGGTCATATCATTTCTGAAGAAAGAATTGCAGTGGATCCGGAGAAGATTAATTCCATCATGGATTGGTCAACTCCAAAGAATGTTTCTGATGTTAGATATTTTATGGGTCTTGCTGGTTACTACAGAAGGTTTATTGAAGGCTTCTCTAGGATAGCTCATCCGATCACTTCATTGCAAAGAAAGAACATCAAGTTTGTATGTGCTGAAAAATGTGAGAAAAATTTTCAGAAATTAAAGGAGTTACTTACCAGCGCTCCTGTTTTGAAGATAGCAGATCCAAAGAAGGATTTTGTAGTGTGCACAGATGCTTGCATTGAAGGGCTAGGTGGAGTGCTCATGCAAGAAGGAGTTGTGATTTGCTATGAGTTAAGGAAATTAAAAGAGCATGAAAAGAATTATGCCACACATGATTTAGAATTAGCAGCCATAGTGCATGCTCTTAAGATGTGGAGACATTATTTGATGGGAAGAAGATTCGAGCTTAGAACAGACCACATGAGCTTGAAGTATTTGTTTGATCAGCCAAACTTGAATTCCAGGCAAGCTAGATGGATGGAGTTCCTTTGTGAATTTGATTTTGAAATTAAGCATGTTAAAGGGAAGGAGAATAAGGTTACAGATGCTCTCAGCAGAAATTTCATGTTGCAGCAGTAAGTATGTGTAAATCAGACTTGAAGACAAGAGTTATTGAAGCCTAGCACAGTGATGAAACTTGCATTCAAATTAAAGAGAAGTTGTAGCAAGGTAATGTGGATGAAAAGTGTGCAGAATATCAGCTTGGCGAAGACAATATCCTCATCTACAAGGATATACTGTACATTCCAAACACTGTAGATTTGAAGAAGCTAGTGATGGATGAAATTCATCAAATGCCATACTCTAGACATCCAGGATATCAGAAGACTATAACAGCAGTAAGAAAGCAATACTTTTGGCATGGTATGAAGAAGTACATAGCTAAGTATATTGCTAGGTGTTAGAAGTGCCAACAATTCAAGGTAGAACACCAACATCCAGCAGGATTGTTGTAGCCCTTACCTATTTCAGAATGGAAGTGGGAAGTGATATCTATGGATTTTATAACAGGTCTTTCCATGACAGTGAAGAAGCATGATTCAATCATGGTTGTGGTGGAAAAGCTATCAAAGGTAGCTCACTTTATTCCAGTCAAGTCCACTCACAAAGCTAGTGACATTGCGAACATATTCATGAGAGAGATATTCAGATTGCATGGATTGCCTAAGGCAATAATTTCTGATCGTGATACAAAGTTCACTTCCAATTTTTGGAAGGGATTATTTCAGGAATTGGGAACAAAATTGAATTTTAGTACAACATATCATCCTCAAACAAATGGCCAAACTGAGAGGGTGAATCAAGTTCTTGAAGACATGCTGAGAATGTATGTGATGGATAAACCATCCAAGTGGGAAGATTTCCTACACTTGGTAGAATTTGCATACAATAATAGACATCATGCATCCTTGGGAATGAGTCCATTTGAAGCATTGTATGGCAAGGGATGCAGGACTCTAGTGATTTGGGACAACCCAGTGAACAGGGTAGTACTTGGACCAGAGATGATCAAGGAAATGGAACAGGAAGTTGCTAAGATCAGACAGAATTTAAAGGCAGGCCAGGACATGAAAAAGAGTTATGCAGATTTGAAAAAAGTGCATAAGGAATTTCAGATTGGGGATCATGTTTATTTGAGAGTGAAACCAAGGAAAAGTTCCCTCAAGTTGGGGAGTTGTGCCAAGTTGTCACCAAGATATTGTGGGCCATTTGAAGTCCTTGATAGGATAGGGCCAGTTGCATATAGAATTGCATTGCCTGCTAACACAAAAGCTCATAATGTTTTCCATGTATCTTTGCTTAAGAAGTATGTACATGATCCTAATCATATGATTGATTGGAATGTGATACAGGTGAAACCCGAGGGAGAGTTCCAAGTAGAGCCTATGTGCATCCTCAACAAGAAGGTCACTTTGTTGTGGAATAGAGCCATCGGGCAGGTAAAGGTCCAATGGGAGCATCTTAGCCCCGATGAGGCTACATGGGAGCTGGAGGATGCCATGAGAGAGACATTCCCATTTTTGTTCAGTTTTGAGAACACCGAGGACGATGTTGTTCTAAGGGGGAGGGGAATGTAATATCCTAATTTTGATCCTTATGAAATATTGGCTTCTAATGTAAATATTGTATACATGCGTTGTATGTTTCCCTAGCATGGAGATCAAGGCCAAGGCCCCGCTAGTGTATGTTCGGATTTTATTTAAAACAAACAGGTAATTGACATTTTGATACCCATGTGCTATTAAGCCATGGAATATTGTAAATTGATGTAAATGTTAATATTTCAATAAAATACCAAAATTGGCTATGGAAGCAACCAATGAGAAGGGGCCATGTGTATCCACTGGGGAGTGGTGAGGGGGTTGTGGGGATGAACCATACGTTGCCAAATGTCATTGTGAGAACCCATTTGACTTTCCTTGATGACATTTATTTATGTTGTAAGGAAGTTGTTGAAGATTTCAGTCCATGGCTTCAATGGAGCATGGGCAACCCATAAATTTGTATGGCAGAGTATGGGCTCTGTTTTCTTATACCACAAGTCACTCTACCTCATGATAGTTGCTTCTTCCTCATCCCCATTCAATTGTGGAAGTTACCAACATCATTTTCCATCCAAAAATGAATTCCAGCAGAGAGCAAAAACCAGAAATCGTAACTTTGTAAGAACCCACGTTTTGAAGAGCCAAAAATGCCCAGATTTGGTATTTGACAGTGAAATCCAATGGGGGATCCATAGATATGAACCTTGGGGCAAATTTGAGAGGATTAGATACCCTGAAATCCATTGGAAAACCTAGTTTTTATAGCCCAGAAAACCAGTTACGGGATTGAGTTATTTGATGAACAAAATTGTGAGAAATCCAATTGTGAAAGACTGAGTAGAGGTTGGGTTTGCTTGATAAACTTAGTGAAGGATAGAATATCAAGGATTAGAAGCTCGAACTTTCTATGCCCACCCTGAAGAGCACTGGAGGGAAGGGATGCCTAAGGGACTGTGCAGTAGAGAAGGGGACCTTCCTTGTGTTGGGTGTGGTAGATAATGTGGGTGCCTTGACTGTTGAATTCATTTGAGATGCCTGTAGCTCTATGGTTGAGCTCACTGGCTTAGCATTTCCCTCCTTTGTCTTTCATATGCTTGAAAAACCCAACTGTGTGTTGGCTTAGCATGGTTGTTGAGTGAAACCATGGTTGTAAGTGAGCCCAGCTAGTTCTCTTTAGTGGATACACAACCCAGCTCGGGGGTGATCTCTCAGCTGAAAGAATACAGGATGGACAGAGATCTATGTTTGGGTGGAACGTTGCTCTCACATAGCCAGTTGTTTGGACAACTTCATCTCCAAGACAAGTGTTCTCTGTGTTGTAAATTATATGCATTATGTGTTCTGCATTGTGCTAATTCAGAATGATATTTATTCATGATTAATGGAATTGGTATGAAGTCTGTGCATAGCATGAGATTGGGATGGATTCTTTCCCTGTTGATGCATCATTTGCTTGAGATAAATATGCTGATGTATGTTTGTTGTGTGTGTGCAATTATGCATTTTAATTCCGCTGTGTAATTTAATTGTGCATTTTATTTAAATGGCAAAAATTTTACCATTATGGCTTTGGGGAAGAATTAGACACCCCATGTTACAGTCATGTTTCCTCCCTTGCATTGGATGGATGGAAGGGGACGTGACAACCATTACTTTTGTTCGGTATAATTTTATCCCTTTTTCAGGCCGATCAATTCCTTTACGAAAAAGGCACTTAGGGAGTTTTTGTTAAGCTATTTTCTAACTCCCAAAACAATGAAAAGATCGCTGAGCAATCTTGCTTCCTTTCATGCTCGTTAAACGTATTTGAAAGGGAGTCTACCTGGTATAAGTTTACCCCTTTTCTGGACCTTGTAGACTAATTACGAAAAATGAATACTCTAGTCACATCAGCTAGAAGAGTTCTTCATTGCATCCTTTTATGTTTTTTCAGGCCTTGGAGACTATCACAAGAAAAATAATCCCCTTGGAGTCTACTTATTGCTTTCAGACTCTCGAAAACTGAAATCAACCACGAGCATGAACTATCCTTGGCTCGTACAAATCCACACAACAATACCATTTTTTAGCACACTTTTATCCCTTCTTTGAGCTCCTTAAACCATGAAGAAGGCACCAATGGTGCCTCTCAGCGCCACAATAAAGCACATATAATCACACTATTATGGCAGCTTCCCCAATTTGGTCTCCTTTGTTCAGATTATTCTACGATATGCCATCTTGAGAGTTTCCTGATACCATACATCAATTTGTCCTCTTGAGTGTCTCCCATTGCAGTACATACCCCTAATCCATTAAGCTATGGTCCCCGTACCTAAAGTTAGTTTCATATGCTTCCAGGTCATCCATGTCATCATGCTCCGAACAAAGGAAGTTTGGTTCCCCCCACTCTATGACCCCAGTTATTCCCCATCCCCACAAAATTCCAATCCCACTATAAGTACTATCACTCTTTGGTTGTACACCTCACGCTCCTATCAAGAAAAAATCATTTCCTTGATAGTTGTAAGTCTCCCTCTGTCGATGCCAACCAATCTTTTCCAGAGGATAGACCCAGAGGTCCCTGTGCCTTGGACTCATCACCATTAGTGGTGAGTGCCTAAGGATCATTTTGAAAGGAGTCCTTAGTGCCTCTCCAAATTATTGTTTCTCACATACTCGACATCAACACCTTGATCGCATCGTTGAGACTCGTACAGGGTATCGGTCCTTTCAGTTATTTTTTGAAGACCCCGGATGTCACTAGACTCCAGCACATTGATGATTCTACTTTCAGAACAACGAGTTACATGTTCCTATGGATATCCGGGCTATGCTTGGTGACAATATTCAGAAGTACCACAGTGTTATACTCCCTCGAGTATACAATTTCACATACTCTTCAGAAGTTGACTCACAGTTATTGAGTCCCTACAGTTGTTGGATACCTTCATATCCAGCAGTTTATCAACCCTTCTGACACCTCATTCAAAACGGTTGTGGATCTTTTCCATTTGTATCAATTCTTCAGATCAGTCATGGTATGACCATCAGTATGTCCCAGCATTATGTCCCCTCTAGACCATTATGATGTGCACAGCAGGTTCATATATATTGTTCAGGTCCCCTATTTTGGGCCTCATTATTATTTATATGTTTTGATACAAGCATGGATATGCCTACCTCGTCTATTATCAGAGATTATTCCTCGTTCATTTTGAGGCCATGTATTTTCAGTTTTTGCAGTTTGCATGGGACCCTTGATCCAGTCTCCAATCGGTATCTTCTCTCCTCCAAACCCCAGGAAAAAGACAAAAGAAATATGATGTCTATTGGCCATACGATGAGCTCCTGCCCTTACACATCAGGGGAAAATCTATTGACACCCAAAAAATGCTCACTAGCTCATTTCCCTATTCACATGACCCATTTGTCCACTTTTCCTACCATTTTAGCCTCTAAAACCTTCAAAAGGTCACCAAAAAGACCAAAATCCATCTTTTTCTCCTCAAAATATTTAATTTTCGTCAAAAAATACAAAAAAACCCTAAAAAAGGGTCCAAAATTCCCAAAAATCAATTAAAAGGGAATAAAATTCAAAATATATTCAAAAAAGGAAAAAGAGGGAAAAAGAGGAAAAGAAAACCTAAACCATTCTTTACCAATACCATTGGTTTCCTTAAACCATAGTTGTATTCTCCATCACCAAAAAGCTATAAAAAGGTGATAGAGGCTCATCACTGTTCATCCACATTCATCCTATCCTTATGCTGCTAAATTCTTTCTTGAGAGCCCTAGCCTCATTTTTTAGTTTGAATATCCCCATTAGCATCTTAGAGAAGAAGAGATCATTGGAGCTTTGGAGCACCTCACCATTGTAGCTGCTCAAACTCAACCATCTTCACCCTTTGAGGTAATAGAAAATATTAAAGTTTTTATTTATTTCTCTCATGGATCTATTTTGTTTACTGTTTTTAATCTAGAGTTATTTCCTTGCATATGTTGGATCAAGATTTACTTTTTAGATTTATTTACTTTTACTGTTTAATCCAAACTGCTACTACAAGTTAGTAGGTGCACATTAGCACATGCTTGGGTGAAAACCCAAGCAACATGTCCCATTATAGGTTTCAGTACAGGTTTCTTCAGATGTTTGAGGGGTCAACTCCTCATGGTCGCGGATTTCCCCTACGACGGTACTAACTTTTGAGGAGATCCTAATCTAGTGCTTCCCGAGGGAGTGCAGTGGGGTGATATCGGTAAGAAGAACAACTTGATTGTGTTTTTAATTTTATATATTTTAGTTTTTTTTTATATTAGTACTAATAATTGATACACATTTTATGCAGACGTGGGCCCGTCACGACTGGTCAAAGTCTCTCCGATTGCACGGAGGGGAGCAGTGCGAGAGATATATCCCGCAGCATAAGGTGCTATCGAGGAGATGGAGGAGGTGGAGGAGAACCTCCGTCGACTGATATTGGACATCCCAGAGCCAGGATTCCATGACCTACCCTGCAACTATCAGTGACACACAGTTGGTGTGTCCAGTCGTTTTGGCTCGTTGCTTATAAAACTAGCGAGGGTGGTGATATGCTACCACGAGCATCGCAGAGACTAGACGCATGTATATGTATATGTAAAGAAATCCATGAGATTCATATTTTATATCGGGGATATTTACTGAAAGCTTTCATGCTTCAGATTTTGTATCAGCACTACTTTTTGTATTTTGTACTGTGTTGTAGAAAACTCACTATGGCTTGGGGTAGACCACAACAGACAGATGACTACCAGAAATCAACTCAACTCTCAGAACTATGCTATATAAATGACAATGCTAAGATAATGAAGAAGATAACCAACCTCGATCCAAACGTTTGATGTAGATCCCCGTTGGAGCTTTCTGATCCATGCACTTGAATTTGCAAATTAGTCTTGAAAGCCAATATACAACAAGTACATCTAATATATAAACGACATTAACATCATCAATAGCAATGGTCCATGATATAACAAGTAAATGAAACCCAATGTAAGATAAACAACATTTACCACATTAATGGCCGAGAATATGAGTATTTCTATTAATAAACAAGAAGAAGTACAAAGTGATACGACCTCTTTCCGGAAACCAATCTGAACCAAGATCTGGATCAATCCACTTGTGCCTCCACCACTTCAATCCTTCATGAATGGCAAACTCAAACTAGATAGGAGTTTGGAAGGTGAACATAAAGGGTTCACAACTACAAGGATCAATGAGTGTAGACTCAAGATAGGGCAAAAATCCACTAGAGTTCTCTTGCTCTTCTTTCTCCTCCCATCCATAAGCCATATGTGCTTAATATATAGTCCTCTCAAAGGTAAGTGAAAGGACACATCGAGACATTTCTTAGGAAGATGGAGAGCCAAAGGTCACCCAATGATCGCTTTTTGAGAGTAAAAAGTAATAAATTAGTGATTTTTACCATTTTACTTGATACTCGCGGGCTATAGTGATGCAATTCATGGGTATGCTTGCTATAGTGATGCAACAAGCGGGTCAGAGGAAAAATGAGGAAATAGTCTGTCTGAAGGATATAAAGTGGATCTGAGTCAGTGAAATGGATCCTACAGGCCAAGGAATGCTGATGCTCACAAGGTGGAAGATTACGTTGTAACAGATGCCCCCTAATGTGTGAGGTCATAGATTGATGCTATGATGGCCGAAATACATTATAAAACTCAAAAGTGGAGTGATGGAGACACAAGTGGAAAGAGCAGCTCACTCGTCATAATACAATAGTATCCCTGAATACATGTTGGTAGTACAACAATCTGATACAATGGCCATGAATAGGCAATACATAGTGAATACATGTCATAAGTGATCATAGCCATGATCCCTCTATAGTAAGATAAGGTCTCCTGCTGAAAAGAAAACAACTGGTGCAAACTAGAGGTACAAACTGCTGATATCTGAGAGGTGATATCTCAGATGTAAAGTCAAAGTCATAAGTAGCATACTGAATGCCACTAACACCTGGGGTCTTCTACACAAGTCTTCGATGGTGCAAGTCCCATCAAGTGAATAAAGGAGTTGGGGTCGAACCTGATGTGACATCGTCTGATTATCGATCAATGATGTATACCGTTAACAGATGCGATATAACCCACCAATAATGAAAATGGGCATCAAGGCACAAAGCACAATCATCGGAGTGTGAATAAATGGGTTGAAGTCAAACACTAGGATGAATCCATCGATCAGGGGCCATTGATATATTCCCAAAACTGTCGATGGCGAGAGAACTTGTCACTAATGACTGCAAGCCTCAAGGTACTCAACCGAACTCTAAGCCTCAAGTCCCAAAATAAATGGGTTGAAGTCGATGGAACAAGACTCGCTGGAAGGAGGGCATTAAGGCATCCCCCATCAACCAACATGAGGTACCAGCTAGCTGAAAGATTTGGAAGAACTTAGGTGAAATAGATTGACTCAATAAGGATGGATGACATGCAATAGTGAAGAGATCTGAGGAGTGGCCATCACTGGTTTCAGGACTTCTTTTGAACAAGAGCATGAGCAAATGGATAGACTTAAGCAGCATAGACTTGACATAAACTGTGCAATGCAGGAGGCATTACAAAGGGCTCCATAATGACTGGAAGCTTAACCAATCGGTGGAGAAAACTAAGAAACAAGTACAACACCTAAGGTCCAACTATAGTCCCGACTCATAATGTACGGAGTGGAATGAATGCTCTGTTCAAAGGAGACACAACAGCTTCCAACAAGAAGTAGTAACCATAATCCTGTCCAGCTTTTTGGAATATTTGATTTTTTTGGTCTTTTTCATATCTGGGAAAAGCTTGAAAAACAATAAAATTGCTTATAGTACAACAAGTGAGGGAACGAGTTTCAAATAGCGAGCAGACTAGTTCCAAGCAGTGGAACATACCTATGATCAATGCAAGGAAGTGCATGCAGGATGTGGACACTCGGGGGGGTGTTCCCTTAGGGTCAAAAGGTGATCAAATTGTGAAGGGAAAATATAAGCGCTGCAGGGCTCGACAGGGAAAAGTGCTCAGGCACCAGGCTAACAACTAAGTAAGCGAGAGCCGACACAAGGCTCAAGTGGCAAGCAGGATGATGCAATGCAATCACAACATGATATAATTGAGGGGAGTCCTTAAGGGAGATGGCCAGCATAAGAAAAAGTAGAGTATGAGTCTTTATCGCAACTTCATGGCGTAACTACAAAGGACTCCTAATCCTAAGGACAAACAACGGCATGGGCACCAGAATGCACAAAGGGGTTCTAACTAGGGTACCCATGTTCGGAAAATCCCTACCGCCACATACCGACACTTCTATACCAGTGTGAAGGTTTTGTGTCAGTTAAGAAGCGGGGTCACACCTAGAGTTTATGAAAGTGGTCAAAGGTCAAATGCATAATGCATGTGGAAATGCCATCTAACCTATATTCCAGGTGTGAAATGTACCTGCCGTAGGTGTGAAATGGTCCAGAACAGCTTTCACCAAAGAAAACTGATTAAAAAATACTACTCCAAGACAGTGTATTAGTCCATAATGGCACCAAATGGTAAAAACTATAGACAAGTGGGTCCTGAAAATTATAAATAGTAATACAAAATTACAATTTACAATTCATTTTTACTATTCACCCATTTGGAGTTTTGTGGTTAGTTTTCACCTAAAAGTTCAGTTGTCGATTCTCGGAGCTCCAAGCGACCATTCATCAAACCGTCCGGAGTAGGTTGGTAGTCTCATCCATACCTTTCATTTTAATTTTCAGCGTCGGGATTTTTTGTTTGGCCAAGCCCTAAATGGCTTCGGAGCTACCCGCTGGCTATAGCTATGCGGGTCGCGGGTAGGGCAAGATACTCATAGTCAATGCACAGACTGAACGCGAGTACCCGCACCTGTATACAAGTTAGCCCACAGGTACGGTCGTGAAGTTGAAAATGCAAAAGAATTTGACTAAAATCCTTGTTTTTCTTCACTCTAGGATGGTTCTAGAGTGGAGGGAGAGGGAGCATGACCAAGTTGATGAGGCCGTGCACAACGATGTGCAAGCACATTATGCATTGCAAGCATGTGGGTTGTACAAATTCTAAAGTATAGGGGGTTTGAGGGCCCAAAACCTGCTACTCCGTCGCTTGATCGATTATTGGGATGTTGATACACATAACTTCAATCTCAATGGGCAAATCCTCACACTGGAAGTGGATGACATCTACTTCATTACCGGTTTGTCCCATCGAGGTGAGGAGGCTAGTCTTTGGTCTCGTACTGTGGGTGGTGGCATCACTGTCCTTGACTACATAGCACGGTGTTTCCCTGCAAACAAACGCACGGTGGGAATTCAGGTGCCCATCAATGCCATAGTGGATCTGAGCATGAAGATCATTGTGGCTACCTTAGTGCGGATAACGGGTTCCAAAGCTTTGCACCAGGCATCCAGTCCAGTGATGTTCTATGCATCACAATGCATGCAACCTATAGTATTTGACTGGTGTACCACACTGCTGGGGTCTATGAAGACCCAAATGACAGAATGCAAAGAAGGGAAGGCCAAAAACTTTGGGTATGGGAGTATCTTGTGCAGCTTCTTCTTTGAGAGGGTTCCAAGACTTAGTCCGAGGGTGGATGTCCCTCCTCATAGTCTCCAGGATCCATCCCTGACCCAGTGGGATGAGATCTTGACACGACAGGATGGTGGCCGTCTGGAATCACCATATACCGAGGAGTTCTTCTACTGGTGGGACCAACAGATCATTTCCATAGAGGACTACCCGTATGCAGGGATAGACTTCCGCCAAGATAGGTACATGCCACTCCCACCAGACACAGCGTTCAGAGACATTGGTGAGTACTCTTTTTAGGTTTTTTTGTGTATTAAATTTTTATGGATTTTTTTATCATAGATGTAAATGCAAAAATATTTTTTGGTGGTAGTATCATATGTTGATGGTTGACTGTTTTCTCACAGAAAAAGGCCCAGTGAGACCTAATGGCTTCCCGAGACATGGTCGTCGGGGCAGGGGTGAGGAGACAGGCGATGCTGCAACAGGACACACTCTACAGACCTTGCGATGCAACCTCACATGGATGGTTTCTAGGGTTCCACAGATAGAGGTGGTGAGACTACCTGAGGCCATGCAACGCCAAGTAGTGGGGGTTCCAGGTGACTAGGTGTGGCTACTGCAGCAGGTAGCCAATGCAGTTCAATATTTCTACGAGACACATCCTGTCGGGGCGATAGCTAAGCCTCCTCATAGGGAGTAGATATCTCAGGATCTCATTTTTTGTATCGATCTGTATATTTTTGAGGGCAACGGGCTCCAGTTTTGTATGACACTACCATTTTTGGACATATTTATAAAAAAAATTGGTTCTCTGGATCTACTACATGTGTGTATGTAGTAATGTATGAATGTCTTCTTATATTTGTGTACTTCATGGTGAATGTGACAAATTCCAATCTAATACATAGTTAGCGTATGCATCAGATATATGATTAACACTTCTCAGAACATGTATGTATGTAATTGAAACAAAATGTCATTCCAAGAGTCTTACCGTTAGGAATTTCCGTAGTAGCGTAGGATCTCGCACATGGTACTGCCAATTTAGCTAAGACACAACTAGTTGTGAATCCAGGTGGACTTCTAAAGACTGGACGCCATGGGAAATGGCATCCCGAAGTAGCTCGATGACGGCACTATACTTAGCCACATTGTTAGATGTAGGAACAAGACAAGCACCTCCTGAGGACACAACTAGGTGGTCAAGTGAGAAGATAACCCAGGCAGCAGAAGCAAGATGCTACGTATGGCGGCTAGCACCATCCGTGAACCCTAAGAACGTAGGAAACTCTGTTGACATCTGTCAATCAAATGGAAGCTAATCAGTAGACCCTAAAACCAAAAGAAATCTAAACTATGTACAGAAGAAACTATACAATAGTATACAAAAAGTATCATCCTGAACTAGAGGTTCAAGCGTAATACCGCTTAAGGTAGTGCCCATTTCTAGGATCCTTCAAGACAGTCCCCTCATAGTCTTCTAATTCATAGGCTCCTTTTTCTAGGACATGCCTCACAATGTAAGGATTGTGCCACATGGGGTTGAACTTTCCTGCTCCCAGGGGTTCTTTAGCTTGGTCATATAAGAGGACCAAGTCACCTTCAACATACTGCTGGGGATGGACAGACCTATCATACTGAACCTTAACATGACATTTGTTGGCATCTATGGCCACAACGGCATCTCGACGTTTCTCGTCAAGTTGCTCAAGGTGGATTAAACGTTGCTCAAGACCCATCGTATCAGGGAGGAGCTCTATGGCCAGTTTAAGCGAAGGGATCTTGCATTCAATCGGTAAAAGTGACTCCACACCGTGAACTAGCTGAAACGGTGAGAACCCGGTGGCAGTCTTGACTGTGGTTTGATATTCCCATAAAGCAGGATATAACATGATGTGCCAATTGGTCTTGCTTTGTTGGATGGTACGTTGGAGAATGGTCTTCAAAGAATTATTGACTACTTTACTTGACCATTCTCTTTGGGATAATAAGAAGATGAGTGTTCTTGACGAAACCCAAGCTTGAGAGACAAATCCTCCATCATCTTGTTCTGAAAGTGACTGCCATGGTCAGTGACAATCTCTTTCAGAATACTGAACCGAGTTATAATTTGATTGAATACGAAGTGGGCTGTTGTAGCACCATCGTCTTTAACGGTAGGCATGGCCTCAGCCCATTTGGAAAAATAGTCCACAGCCACTATGATATGGTGATGCCCCCTAGCCAAAGCTAGTTTTCAATCCATGAAATCCACCTCCCACTTGGTGAAGGGACCGACGATGACGACTGGATGAAGGGGAACTGGATGCGAGCGTATGTTCTGAGAAAACACCTGGCAAGGGTGACATCTCTTCACAGCATTAACACAATCCTTAAAGATGGAAGGCCAAAAATAACCAGCTCGCATAATACATTGGGCTGTATCAAGCCAGGATAAGTGACCGCCACACGCCCCAGCATGGAAATCATTAAGCACCTGTTTTGCTTCTTCGTGAGTTAAGCAATGACGGAGGATAGAATACTTTCCTCGACGATACAAAGTGTCACCGATGATAGTGTAGTCTTTAGTGTGATGTTTTACACGCCGTCCCTCATCTTGTGAATAGTGCGGAGGAAACTTCAAAGTTTGGAGATATACAATGACATCCCCATACCAAGGGTCCTCTGATGAGATAAGAAATAAATGCTCATCCGCAAAGGAATCTTCATGAATGACATCCTCATCAAGTCGCGGAAGGTCTGACATAAGCTCAACAAATACCAACGATTTCACCAACTTCGCCAAAGCAAAATTGAGATCGAACTCCTAAAGGATAACAATCCATTTATTGTACTTCCCCCCGATAAGGTGTCATGATAGCACGAACTGAAATGGATTGATATGCGCGACAACTGTAGTTGTTCTAAGTAAAATGTAATGTCGTAACCGCTGGACTGAATGAACAGTCGCAAGCGCTAACTTTTCCACATGAGTATATCTTAGCTCAACGTCTACTAGATTTCGACTAAGGTAATAGATGACATGCTCGACAAGCGCATCATCAACCTGAACCAAGACCATGCCAATCGTCTCTTGAGACGCGACCACATAAAGGATAAAATCTCGTGCGAAGTCTAGTGGACTAAGCACAGGGGTTGATACCAAAGCTTTCTTAAGGGCGTCGAAAGACTACTAGGCTCACTCATCCTAGATAAAGGGTGTGTCTTTCTTCAATAAGTGCGCGAAACCTTTGGTAAGATTAGAATAATTGACTACGAAATGGTGTAGAAAAGTGGCTCTCCCTTGGAGGCTTTGAAGTTGTAACAAATTGTGCGGAGGAGGCAACTGAAGTATTGCCTCAACTTTGAGAGGATCAACTCTAATACCCTCTCTCGAAACTATGAAGCCCAGAGAGCGACCCGTCCTTATAGCAAAGATGCATTTGTTAGGATTCAATTGAATCTTGTATCGTATACATCATTCGAGAATCATGCGGAGGTGCTTGGGGTGGTCCATCCTCTTATGAGAATGGCCAGCAAGATCATCCAAGAAAACCTCCATAATCATCTTAAGATCATGAAAGGCGTATGTCATGGCACGCTGAAATGTAGCTCCGACATTTTTAAGGCCGAAGGGAATTTTCCAATATGAAAACGTTCCCCAAGGACAAATAAAAGTTGTCTTATGTTGGTCCTCGGGATTGATTTGAATCTGTTTATAGCCGGAAAATCCGTCCATGAAGGAAAAAATCTCACTTTCGGCGTAAGAATCCAAGATTTTATCTATGAATGGCGTGGGGAAGTTGTCTTTCGGACATGCACAGTTAAAATCTCTAAAATCGGTGCATACACGGATCATTACATGCTTCTTATCCATAGGAGAGAGGTTTGACACCCATTTGGTAAGGGGAACGGGGTAGATGAAACCAACCTTGAGCAGTTTCTCCACCTCTGCCTAATAACGACTGCTTTTCTAGGGTTCATAGCACATAAGCGTTGTCGAACCGGTTTAGCATTGGGATACATTCTAATATCATGTTCAATAATGCGGGGGTCTATTCCTGGCATCTCCTCATATGACTAGGTGAAAGCTTCCCGGAGTTCTGTAAACAATTCAGTGTAAATAGCAATCTCCTCAGGAGTGCAATCGTCACCGATGTAGACATTATCAACTATTCCAGGAGTACGAGAGATATTGATCGATGTAGTTGGGGAAATGGTAGCCATATTCTCTTCCGTGAAAACATCATGCGACTCCAAAAGAGCCACAGGGTGACCAACCATCTCTGCTAGAGTCGTCCTAAACTCTTCTCGTTCGGCGAGCTCGAGTTTGGGAAGGAAATAAGAGCGATGGTTCATATCTTCCCAAGGTCTCTCACTACCACACATGGCCTCCATAATAGCTTCATCAAAAGGCAAAGTATCATCGAGGAAATCATGGGAACAAGACGAGTCGGCTGCCCAAACCGGTAGTGTAACGGGATCTTCCTCGACTGTCTGGGAAGAAGAGAGATCCAACTCAGCAGTGGCTTGTTGAATATGTTGGTAAGCAAGCTCAGCTACAGATAGTGGCATAGACATTCCGACATGCGAAATGTTTTCAGACATGGAACTCGTGGACGGTAAAGTCCATGGATCATCAAAATAGGAAGTCTAGAATGACATATTATGTGAAGGAGGAGACGCATCGTCGGTAATGGTTCCAATAAAATTCACAGGTGCGGAAAAATCATAAGTTCCCATCAATGAAGGGTACATGCCAACACCCATGTTCCCAGTTTCCGGCTGAGAATGAGTAACCTGTGGGACTATGGATCCCATGGATGTTGTGGAAGAGGAGTTAACGTAATCCAACTGATCGATGGTCATAATCTTTCCTTTGTGAGGAAAGCAGATAACTTTGAATATAGTGGATGCAACAGCTTTCATGGCATACATCCAATTCCAACGCAGTAAAAGGTGGTAGTCGATGGGCACATCAACCACCTCGACTTCAATAGGCACAGACTTACCTCCCAAGGAGACAGCAAGGGAAGGGATAATTCCATGCGGCTTAAAAGAACGACCGTTGAATGCAGTGAGCGTGGTTCTATACGCGAGTAGGGGAGGAGAGCCAAGAGCTTTCCAACAAGCTAACGACATTACTGACGCAGAGGCACCTTCGTCAACCATAGTACGCTTGACAAAACTCTGAAGGCACACCACCTGGATTTGAAAAGCCACGTGGTAGGGTAAGTGAGGTTGGACATCAATAGTATCGAACTTGATAACAATGGGACTTCCCCCATCCTGAACTCCTAAAGCACTCAAAAGAGCATGCTTCTGAGAAGGACAGGCTTGCAAAACTTCAAGATCCGACATGGCACATGGAGTTTGGCCCAAATCTTCTACGATGGATTAGTTGTGGGCGGCTCGAGCATTAGGATTATGCGTAGAGTGCTTAAGAACACCTTTCGGTATCCGCGGTATAATAGAGGGATTCTCGATATGCAAGGAATTGTCAGGAGGAGGGGGAGGCTGACTCCTCAAATTGGGTTGTGGTGCATCCTAATCGCGCTGACGAGTGGCAACACTAACCTCTGACTGAACCATGTTCACACATCGATAACCACTAGTATTGGAAGAAGACGTTTTCGTCTCAGTAGGTCCATAACCAGTGGTGGGAGCATGCGAATCCATGTTTTGGTGATGAGGTAGGGGATCCTTCAACATAGCTGGGCTCTCTGCCAAGTGCTTCGATGCTTTTTCAATACGATGACATAAGTGAGTAAGATGGTATTCCCCACAGAGCTTGCAAGGAAACTTCACCTTACGCCTAGGTTTACAATCCTCACTAGCATTTCCACCTTCCCTAGGAGGGTTGGCATTATCCTTACGGGGGATATTGTGATTGTTATTGTTATTCCCATTGTTTCCACCCTTACGATTATTTCTCCCCTTTTTCTTACCACTAGGTTGCTGGTTACCTGATTGGTTCGTCGTTTGCACACTGTGTACATCATACGATGGGGTGGAAGTGGACAAGGTGTGAACCTGTCTGGGAGTAGACTGGTTTAGCGACAAATTTTGCATTTGATTAGCTACCAAATCTATGGGGCGAGTGCTTGCAGATCCAATAATTTCATCGGCATGCAGTCTAGGAAATGACGTGGGCTCATGACGTGCACGCAGTGCGTCAGGAATGATGCCATACAAAATGTCAAACTGAGAGTATAATAAGTCTAACTACTGGACTTTCAAGATAGCTTGTTCCTCAGTCACAATGTCAGACATCGAAACATCCTTAGCAATGTATGGGAGTAGAGACTTGAGGAACCATTCCAACAGGAACTTTGGAAGAATGTTGGCTTTCACTAACCTCTTCCGTTGACGCCACTCTTGAACGTGGTCAGAAATATGCCTGGCCTTGTTTTGACGGAAGGTAGATAAAAGTTTAGTGCCAGTATCATAGTGAATTGGCAACTGGAAGTGATCTAAGAAAACCAAAGCGATCTTGTTAAAACCCCTATAAGTGTTTTGAGGCAACTCGATGTACCACTTCGTGGCTGCCTCCATGAGGGGGCATTGAAATAGTCACAATCTAACGGAATCATGATTCAATGAGTTGGAGGAGCACCAAAGGTGAAATGTCGTGACATGATCTCCCGGGTCCTCACCAATTTTCCCCTCAAACTTAGGAATGTCCGAAGGGATCTTGGTAGGGACCGGGGGCCAAGTAGGGTGATGACACACCAGATCATTCTTGAGCTTTGAAAGATCTGGAAGATTAAAGCATGCAAGGAATGGGAGCTGAGACTGGAAAGATTGATTATAAGCCCCAATAAAAGGTTGGTTAAACGGAACCGTATTATAAGATGGACCAAAAGCTTGACCATGAGGATTAAACTGTTGATAATAAGGACCTGACGGACCATAAGCTTTCCCATGGCCATAGGATTGATAACCTCCTCCTGCCTAACCCATTTGAGAGTAAGTAGGTATGTGCGTGTTTTGGGCACCATATTGGGGTGGTAGGTTATACTGGTGGCCAACACCGACTGTGTTGTAGTAAGGGTTTCCACCATGAGTATGGGGCATATATGTACTATTCATAGAAGGAACCGTGTTGTAATGACCATAATGGTATGGTATGTTCCCACCCCCAGCATTAGGATTAGCTTGAGCAGTCGTGTGGTGACTAGAAGCATGAGATGTATTCCCAGCCCCAACATTGGTGTTACTAAAAGCAGGGATGGTGGCGTTATGTCCATGTGGATAGGATGTATTCCCACCCCCTACATTGGCATTAGTAGTGGCAACAATGGACACAAAATTATGCGGTATATGTCCACCCCTGTGGTTGGGAGGAGCATTAACATCCGTAAAAGTAGTCCTGGGTTGACGAGTAATGACATGTGTATTAGGTGGTGGATGGCGAGTCGTGTTTTGAACAACATTCCTATAGGTTGTGAAATCCTAGGAGGTGGTCTTCTTCCAACATTAGCATTGTTAGGAGGAACATGACCAGTCCCCATACTATGTGTGTGAGTGGAAAATGTAGTGCCCCTAGCGAGGGTAGTGCCCCCAGTGGGTATAGTATGGCCAACACCATGACTAGTGCCAGCGTGACTACCAAACGTAGTGGAAGGTTCAATGGTACTATAACTAGGCATACCAAAAGAGAGTGTGGTTGGGTTGATCGTAGGACCAGTGTCGTCATGTAACTTTGGAATCCCGTGTCTATAACTGTGAGGAAATGAAGAAATGAACATGTCGTCTTGTTCTTCATCCTCGGGTAAGGTTGGAATCCCGTAAAGATAATTATCTGGATTCGAAGGATCGAACGGATCTTGTTCAAGTGGATTAGTCCAAATAGAACCAGGTTGAGTCTCAGGTGGATCACCTCCCCACTCCTCACGAGGAGTATGGGGATCGAAAGTGTGTTCAACTCTACCCGATGGAGTCGAAGGTTTTTCCTCAGTATCAGAATGTGTAGCAGTCATGACGTCTTGGATGTATGTCTCGTAAGAATCTGAAGATTCAAGGGGAGCTCGCCGGTGTCCCCTAGCAACACGGCGTGAAAGCTCGGTAAGCTCTAAACTATCCAACCGATGGGATCGGCGGAGATTAGGGCTCTGCACCACGATATCTCTGGAGAGAATATATAATCAAAACGTCCCCTAAAGGCCAACTATCGATCAAAAACAGTAAATCAAAAGCACACACCTAGAGAAACTACAACCAAGAGCAGACAAATAGAGTGGCTAAATGAGCTCCCCACACTAGAGCCGATATGTCTCGCATAGGATAGGCTTGAGACTCCCAAACTATAGCCGGAGGTAATAGAATCAGTTATAGAGACACCCAGGCTTCACTGCATGTACAGGGTCAAGTCCACTGCACAAACACATTTGTGTTGTCCAATCCCTATCTGACTCAGGACACAAACAACATTACCACTGGAAGTACCCTGTGTGATACCTAGGTAAGGAAACTATGGTCACCGAAATATAACCAATGCTATGGGGGATAGTCGTAGGTGGGATCCATCGTATGGGCAGGGTAGATAAGCCCGAAGCACAAGGGGACGAACCTCTGGTACCCCCAGATACAAACAAACCCTAGAAATATCTCCCATGTTCAGTCGGTATTAGAGGGATATCCCTTCAACCAACCTCCCGTGACCTCGTGCTTAACTCTGGCTTGAGTAGAGCTTCCTGAGAACACCGATCTATACCATGGATTCCTCCACTCCCTGGTCAGACACCTAATGTTTCGTCTAGTAGTCTTGGATTGTTAACTCACAATGATCTATTCCAAGACTCTAAACCTATGCTAGTTGGTGTACCCTATAAATAAAATCGGTCTAATCAATTTTAAGATTAAGCGTTAATTTTAATGGCTATGATTACTCAAGGGATATGATCATGAAAATAGTGATGTGTAAGACTCAATAGTATGCAAAATCGTCAAATCCTAGACTCATCTATCCAATGAAAACAATGCCACTAACATGCACAATCAAACCAACGATTTCGAAATAAATATGCAATCCTTTTATATTTTTCAATGCACAATCAAAATCTAAATGAAGGCAGAAAGCACTCAATGCACGATGCAATACATAAAAGAAATTTTTTTTTTGTATTTTCTCTTATAAACAAAAGGAAAATTCAAAACTATGTGTATTTTTTTTTTGTATTTTTCAATATATGGAAATGAAAAATGCAAGCAAAATCCTACTATCTAGTCACTGATATGCCAAGGAGATCACTAAGACAACCAGGCAGATACCAAATAGTAAGACTCAGCCAAAGGAATGAGCTCAAAAGGAAAAAAACCAACAAGGCTAAATCCAAAGATGGGTAAAAAACCAACAAGGATCAACCAAGAGAAACGAAGAGTTTTGGTCACAACCAAGGCACAAAACAGCCAAGAAACAGGCCAACAAAGACTCGGGATCAACCAAAACCAACCCAGCAACAACCAAAGGTCATAAACCAACAAAATACGAAGTTGTACGCTATTGTTGAAGGAATACCTGCGGGTACCCGTGAGCAGTAGCGTAAACAGAGGCAGGTATACACAAGCAGAGCTAAGCTAGCCCGCGGGTGAGGAAAGGAAAATTGGAAAACATAGAGTCCATTGGCTCAGAAAAAGCAATTTTTCTATAGTGTATCTCAATGACAGATATGTGACACAGAGCTTCGACAAACAACAACTCTAATTATGGACTAATGCTCAAAATATCCCCAAAATGGATGTTTTCCACAGCGGAGTCGCCATTTCTGTGTTGGAGAAAACTCACTATGGCTTGGGGTAGACCACAACAGATAGATGACTACTAGAAATCAACTCAACTCTCAGAACTATGCTATATAAATGACAATGCTAAGATAATGAAGAAGATAACCAACCTTGATCGAAACGTTTGATGTAGATCCCCATTGAAGCTTTCTGATCCATGCACTTGAATATGCAAATTAGTCTTGATAGACAATATACAACAAGTACATCTAATATATAAACGACATTCACATCATCAATAGCAATGGTCCATGATATAAAAAGTAAATGCAACCCAATGTAAGATAAACAACACTTACAACATTAATGGACGAGAATATGAGTATTTCTATTAATAAACAAGAAGAAGTACAAAGTGATACGACCTCTTGCCAGAAACCAATCTGGACCAAGATCTGGATCAATCCACTTGTGCCTCTACCACTTCAATCCTCCATGAATGGCAAACTCAAACTAGATAGGAGTTTGGAAGGTGAACATAAAGGGTTCACAACTACAAGGATCAATGAGTGTAGACTCAAGATAGGGAAAAAATCCACTAGAGCTCTCTTGCTCTTCTTTCTCCTCCCATCCATAAGCCATATGTGCTCAATAAATAGTCCTCTCAAAGGTAAGTGAAAGGACACATCGAGACATTTCTTGGGCAGATGGAGAGCCAAAGGTCACCCAATGACCGCTTTTTGGGAGTAAAATGTAATAAACTAGTGATTTTTACCATTTTACTTGATACCCGCGGGCTATAGTGATGCAACTCGCGGGTACGCTTGCTATAGTGATGCAACAAGCGGGTCAGAGGAAAAATGAGGAAATAGTTTGTCTGAAGGATATAAAGTGGATCTGAGTCAATGAAATGTATCCTACAGGCCAAGGAATGCTGATGCTCACAAGGTGGAAGATTATGTTGTAACATGTACCGACTTGATATATACAAACTCTATTGACAGATTTATACATATCATGTTCTATGGATGAATGTCGGATATTATCTATGTGTTTGTTTTTATGCATTATGTACATGTCATGCCGTTTTTTTATGATTTATGATTATTTCATGTATTTGCAATGTACCAATCCAAGATGAAATTGACCATGGAGTCCACAACTGTGTTCATGTCTCTTGAAATCTGTAGGTACCGAACAGATTCGAAGGAACTCTCCAAGAGACGTACTCGCCGGAAAAGGTGAAGTAGCACAGGGTCGCGGATGGCGTAGACTTGGTTGATATGGGAGACCACTAATTGTGAGTCAAGATGGATGAAAATGTGGTCCATACCCAGATAAAGAGCGTCGATTAAGACTCCAATCACCGCGTGATACTCAATGGTGTTGTTGGTTGCGTACCCTAGACAACTCCCTCCTGAACTGATGAGCTCGTCGGTAGGGGAATAAAGTACACAAGCGGCCGAGGTGAGGCCGTGGGTAATCCGGTTAACGCCATCTGCAAATCCAAAGAGGTTGTCATCTGCACATGTAGGCAGGTCATGGCGTAAGCGTAAAAAACCAAGATCCTAACACACTTAAAGCAAAGCGTCACACCACAGAAAACACACATCATGTACAGTATATAAAAGGTACTAATGCATGAAAAACTCAGGCACAGTATCTCTTTAGGTAGAGCCCATTGCGAGGCTCTCCTAGAGATATTCCATCATAATCCTCGAGTTCGTAAGCTCCCTTCTCCAAGATACGTTTTACAACATATGGCCCATGCCACATGGACTCAAACTTGCCTGCCCCCAACTAATCATGTTTCTGGTCAAATGTGAGGAACAAATCCCCCTCGTTGAATATACGAGGTTGGAATGACTTATTGTACTGGGATTTAATGCGTTTCTTGTGTGTTTCGTTGGCAAGAGAAGCATTGCGATGGGTTTCGTTGAGTTTTTCCAAGTAAAGGAAACGTTCTTCCTCGGCAATGGTGTGTGGGAGAAGTTCGACTGTGAGTTTTAGTGACAGAATCTCACACTCTATCGGTAAAACTGCCTCCAAACCGTAACCTAGTTGGAAAGGTGTGAACCCGGTGGTAGTCTTAACGGAGGTCTTGTATGCCCAAAGGGCATAAAAAAGCATGTTATTCCAGTTTGATTTGTGCGTACCTACCATGCATTGAATCATGGTTTTCAAGACCTTATTGATGGCCTCTACTTGTCCATTGGACTGTGGGTAATATGGGGTTGAGTTTTCTTCACGAAAAACCAATTTGGCGCTCAATTAATCTACCATCTTGTTTTGAAAGTGCGATCCTTGATCGGTAATGATGGCTTGCGGAACTCCAAATTGCACAATGACATGGTTAAACATGAAGAGTGAGGCGGTTTTTCCATCCTCATTGTATGTAGGCATAGCCTTGGCCCATTTAGTGAAGTAATCAACGGCTACTATGACGTAACCATGCCCCCCGACTGAGGTAGGATGATAGTGCATGAAATCTATGCCCCATTTAGCAAAGGGGCCGACGACAATAACTAGATGGAGAGGGGTTGGATGGGAGCACTTTTTAAGTTGAAAATGATGGCATGGAGGACACGTCTTAACTGCCTCAATACAGTCCTTGAATATCGAAGGCCAGTAGTATCCTGCACATAGTATTTTCTAGGCTGTATCCATCCCATAAAGATGACCGCCACAAGCCCCGGAGTGACAGTCATTCAGTACGTGTTCAACCTCCTCATGAGTTAAATAATGCCGAAGAATAGAGTCTATGCCACGTCGATACAAGGTATCACTGATGATCAAGTAATACTTGGCATGGTGGCGGATACGACGACGTTCGTCACGAGATAATTGGGGGTTGAACCGTTGGGTTTGAAGATATAATGTAATATCTCCATACCATGGGTTGGACGTGCTGATGAGAAAAAATGACTCGTCTGGAAGGGATTCAATGGGATTAGTTCCCGTATCAACACGTGGAAGATCACAAATGAGCTCCGCAAACACCGGGGATTTCTTTGAATTAGCTTTCTCAAAGAGGAGATCAAATTCCTGAAGTATCATGATCGAGCATGAATACTTTCCCCCGAGCACCTGATGTGTAAAGATGTGGTACATGGGGTTCGAGTTGGAAATAATAATGGTGGTGTGGAGTAGAATATAACGACGAAAATTTTGGACGGCAATGACTGCCGCGACAGCGATTTTCTCGACATGTGAGTAACAGGTTTCAGAGTCAATAAGACCCTTACTAAGGTAGTATATCACATGTTCCTGGGATTTATTGTCTTCCTGGACCAAGACCATGGCGATCGTGGTGTCGAAAGCGGTGAGATAAAGGATGTAATCCTTATAGTAATTGAGCGGTTGGAGCACAGGGGCGTGAGTGATGGCAGACTTTAAGTTGTCAAAGGATTGTTGGGCTTGGTCATCCCAGATGAAAGGGACATCCTTCTTCAACAATCGCATATAGCCTTGTGTCTTTTGAGCGAAATTATAGACAAAACATCGTAGATAAGTTTCCTTCCCTTACAAACTTTGTAGTTCTGTATTGTCAGTAGGAGGTGGGAGAGCAACAATGGCTTCCACCTTCAAGGGATCAATGCGGATCTTGTCTTTTGAAACGATAAAACCTAGGAGGTGTCCAAATTCGACACATAAAATACACTTGTGAGGATTCAGAAGGATGTTATATCGCCTGCATCTGAGGAATAAAACCGTCAGATGATCGATGTGGAACTCGCGATGCTGCGAATGAGGAGGGGTATCTTCAAGATAGGGCTCCACAAAGTCCTTCACATCATGAAAAGCATACGACATGGCCCGCTGGAATGTAGCACCAACATTTTTAATACCGAAGGGGATTTTACGATAGGAAAATGTACCCCAAGGGTAGATGAAAGCAGTCTTGTGTTGGTCGGTCGGGTGGATCTCGATTTGATTATAACCGGAAAATCCATCCATAAATGAGAAGATGACGCTTTCGACACAATTGTTGATGATTTGATCAATGAAGGGATTAGGGTAATTATCCTTAGGACAAGCCTTGTTTAGATCCCTATAGTCGACACAGACCCTAATAGTACCCTGCTTCTTGGCCATAGGGACAACATTGGAGACCCATTCTGTTAAAGGAACATGATAGATAAAGCCAGCCTTCAAGAGCTTTTCAATCTCATCTTTAATTGCCGCAGTTTTTCGAGGGTGTACTGGTCGTAATTTTTGGTGGACATGCTTAGTGTCGGGATAAGTTTTAATCTCATGCGAAACAATAGAAGGATCAATCCCAAACATTCCTCATAGATCCACGCGAAGACGTCGCGAAATTGTTTAAATAAGGCCGTGAATTTGGTGAGCTCCTCGGGAGAGCAAGTCTGGCCAATGCCGATATGTTCCACGATGCTGGGTGTAACCGAGATGTCAATCGGGATGGTAGGCATAATATTCACCATGTTTCCTTCCATAACTGTATCACAAGTGAGGATCAGTGACTGTGGGCAAGGATAGACATTTGGTGTAAAAATGGTAGCAATGGCATTCTCTACAGAGTCTAATGAGGGTAGGAAAGATGATCGATGATGGAGGTCTTCCCACGGAGGTTCATCTATGCTCATAATATCCATAATGGACTCATCATAATGAAAAGTATGGAGCAAAGGGTCTGGTGAAGATGATGTCCACTGTAGAGAACAAGATGTAGAGGCCACGGCCAGGTGGTGCTCAGGTGTTGACTGGATAGCCTCATAAGTAGTTTCAGCTGGTGAGAGGGGCATATTATCTCCAATCAAATGCATGGTTTCCTCGTCGGGCAAGAGCCATTGATCGGTAGAGTTGGAAAAAGATGGAATCATAGAAGATATCATGTTCACTGAGGCAACATGGTTAGGGGGGTCCGGGGTTGGAAAGACTCGCATAAGAGATGAATCTTTTATGAGGCCGACCCCCATGCTCTCATATAGATGCGAAGATTGACCTAACAAAGGGAAATTATCATTGGGATGATTAGCGGTGTCCGGTGTACAGAAGTGTAACTGGTCGATAGTGACAATTCATCCTTGATGGGGGGATCGCACAATGTGGAAGACAGATGATGCGACCGCAGTCATGGCGTAAAACCAGTTACGACCAAGTAAGAGATTATAATCCAATGGGGCGATGACTACTTCTAGGTTAATGGTTATAGTCTTACCCCCCAACTCTACTGCTAAGGCTTGTAATATCCCATGGGGTTGAAAGCCACGACCATCGAATGCTTTCAGGGTATTAGGAGAATGGTTTAACTCAGGAGAACCAATGGCTCTCCAACAGGATAACGACATGACCGAGGTAGAGGCACCTTCGTCTAGCACAGTACGATGGATTGTCTTCCCAACAACTTTCGTGGCAATTTGGAAATCCAGGTGGTGCGAAAGCCTCAGTTTAAAGTAATCAAGTGAAACATGATTGTATTCGAGGAATCCGGGTCTACCGCGCTAATGGAAGTGAGAAGAGTCTTACGTTGATTGGGACAATTCTGCAAGACCTCTAGTGTCGACATGACATAAGGGGCTTGTGCCAAGTCCTCTACAATTCTATAGTTCTGAGCTACCCGAGCATTAGGATTGAAAACTGATTTTCGAATCGTGCTCTTAGGCGAACGCAACACTGACTCTAATGAAGGCTTCTCAATGGTGAGAGGAGCTTGTGGCACGAAAATATATGGAATAGAAGTGGAATCTTTTTTAGTATTACTGCCAATGGGTTCCTTAGGAGGGAATGAGTCGTATGATCATGATCGTGTATTCAGGTTAGCCATATCACTATGCATCATGAGAACATGCGTGGTGGATGATGTTTCTCCTTGAGAAGGAGAGGGTTGAGCAATCATTTGTTGATTTTCGTTGGGGAAGGGAGCATTGAGAACTACGGGTGGGGGGTTTCCCTTAATAAACTTATGCACTTCATCTCTATGGGGACACTCTTTGGAGAAATGGTAACCACCACATAGTAAAAAAGGATACTTAAGCTTCCGTTTATGTTTCGTGTCTTCAGGAGGGTTCTTGTGCTCCTGCTGGTTGGAAGATTTCTTAAGTTTACCTTTGTTTTTCTTCTTGCCACTGGATTTTTGAGGCAAAGCTGATTGAATAGAATTCACGTCCTCGGTGGGAGCAGGAGTGGGTGACATGGTGGTGTTACTTACAGCCTGTGCCGAGGGTGGAGAAGAACCATGGTGGTTCGATGATCCACTGGTTTGAGTAGAAGGCTGGGAGTGTACAGAACCAATAAATCCATCAGCATGAGGTCCTTGGGGCGGTTTTGAAGGATCGTAGGTGGGGCGTGGGGCATTAGGAATAATGTAATATAACGTGCTGGATTGAGCATAGACAAGGTCTAAGTAATGGGAACGAGCGATAGCCCATTCCTTGGTGACAACCCCTCCCATAGCTACATATCTAGCTACGGTGGGTAAAAGAGACTTCGTAAACCAGTCAGCTAGCAATTGTTCTAGAATAGGAGCTTTAATGAGACGTCGTCTCCTCCGCCACTCATGGATAGGATAAGATATATGATTTTTAGTAGTCTGGAAGAGAGCAGTCAGTAAGTTTGTACTAGTTTCATAGCGGATGGGTAACTGGAAATGATTCAGGAATGACATAATTAAAGAATGAAAATCAGGGAATGAGTACGGTGGTAGTTCAATATACCACTTGGCAGCTGGACCAGTGAGAGTCCTTTGAAATAACCTTAGGCGGATCGAGTCATCCATCAAGGAATTGGATGATCACCATAGATGGTATGTCATCACATGGTTTTTTGGGTCTTCACCGAGCTTGCCATCAAATTTGGGAATATCATAGGGTAACTTAACCTGAATGGGTGGCCAATTATAACTGTGTAGGATGGGATCATTGGTCAGATGAGACAGGTCGGTGTTAAGTTTAAACCAAATAGACAAGCAAGATCACTGAAAGAAACACAATCACAAGATAGACACACAATATACCCTGGGAAACCCTCATGGGGTAGAAAACCCAGCAAAGCTTTCCTCAATAAGATGATCAACCAAAATACAAGATGTGCTCCTTCCTTCTTTGTCTCCTTAGTAGATCTCCCAGACAAGTGCGCACTCTTCCACAAGTGAGTGTGTGTTCTAATGAGGAGTTCACCTCCTCTATTTATACTTGACTCTCAACTGACTAAAATACCTTATGGGGCCGACCTCACCTGGAGATGTCTGATAACCCCTAAAATATAACTACAGGGCCGACCCACACATGGTGGGTCTAATAACCCTAGTTAATACTAACCCTCGGAGGAATAAACATCTCCGGATACATAATAGGGTTACCTCGGAGGGATGAAACATCTCCGGAATAATAAAGTACAAATATAATATTCTTTGAAGTTACAATATTCAACACTCCCCCTTAACGAGAAGGATATTATAACAGCATCTGCAGGAGCAAGGAGTCACTACATATGATACATCTATAAATCATCGAAAGCTTTCTTCAATTCGTCTTCATCAGTAACTCAAACAGTTACTGGTACATCAATGTCAACATCAACATCAACATCACGATCTTTAGCATCGTCTTCACACGATCAGCAGCATTGTCATCACACGATCAGTAGCATCGTCATCACACGATCAGCAGCATCGTCATCACACGATCAGCAGCATCATCATCTCATGATCAGCAGCATCGTCATCAGCAGCATCGTCATCACACGATCAGCAGCATCGTCATCACACGATCAGCAGCATCGTTATCACACGATCAGCAGCATCGTCATCACACGATCAGCAGCATCGTCATCACACGATTAGCAACATCGTCATCACACGATCAGCAGCATCGTCATCACACGATCAACAGCATCGTCATCACACGATCAGCATCGTCATCACACGATTAGCAGTACAAGTATCCTACCGATACATCATCAATACAAGTATCCTACCGATACAAGTAACCACATCATCAATACAAGTATCCTACCGATACAAGTAACCACATCATCAATACAAGTATCCTACCGATACAAGTAACCACATCATCAATACAAGTACTTTCTCGGAGACCATTCGTCTACGGATCAATTCAGGGACCGAAGTCCGGGGATGATACAATCCCCATCACGTACATTTTGAACTAGCAGTTCCAGGATGATGCAATCCCTATCACGTACATTTTGAACTATCAGTTCCGGGATGATGCAATCCCCATCACGTACATTTTGAACTATCAGTTCCGGGATGATGCAATCCCCATCACGTACATTTTGAACTATCAGTTCCGGGATGATGCAATCCCCATCACGTACATTTTGAACTATCAGTTCCGGGATGATGCAATCCCCATCACGTACATTTTGAACTATCAGTTTCGGGATGATGCAATCCCCATCACGTACATTTTGAACTATCAGTTCCGGGATGATGCAATCCCCATCACGTACATTTTGAACTATCAGTTCCGGGATGATGCAATCCCCATCACGTACATTTTGAACTATCAGTTCCGGGATGATGTAATCCCCTCAACTGTCCTTTAAGGACTTCATTCTCGGAGACCTCACGTCTACGGATCTCTTTAGGACTGAGAGTCCAGGGATGATCCAATCCCCTCAACTGTCCACTAAGGACTTCATTCTCGGAGACCTCACGTCTACGGCTCTCTTTAGGACTGAGAGTCCAGGGATGATCCAATCCCCTCAACTATTCACTAAGGACTTCATTCTCGGAGACCTCACGTCTACGGCTCTCTTTAGGACTGAGAGTCCAGGGATGATCCAATCCCCTTCTATATTCTCATCTATACAGGTACAAATATCCAAGAGCATGTATCACATTTAGTATGTATTCTCAGTAATACATCTAATCGTCAAGATATGTATACATCACAACTAGCATGTATTCTTACTAATACATCTAACATCAAAACATGTATACATCACACCAAAACATGTATACATCACAACTAGCATGTATTCTTACTAATACATCTAACATCAAAACATGTATACATCACACCAAAACATGTATACATCACAACTAGCATGTATTCTTACTAATACATCTAACATCAAAACATATATACATCACACCAAAACATGTATACATCACAACTAGCATGTATTCTTACTAATACATTAAAACATGTATACATCACACTAAAACATGTATACATCTAGCATCAAAACATTTATTTGAAAAAATAAAAGATATATAAGAGTTCTAAATCTAAATAATTTGTAAGTAGCTAAGAGAAACAAAACAAAAATGCTATCAAATACTATACTACTCCCCCTTTCGAGGAGGGTCCTTCTGGACTAAACCAAGCATGTCTCGGAAGTGTTCAAACTTTACTCGAGACAAAGGTTTAGTCAGGATATCGGCAATCTGATCCTCAGTGCTTATGTACTCGAGCTTGATGGCTCCCTTCTGCACCATGTCTCGTATATAGAAGTGACGGATCTCAATGTGTTTTGACTTATCATGGAACACAGGATTTTCAGTCATCTTAATGCAGCTTTGATTATCACACATAATCACCGTGGGATCCATTTCTAAGTCAAAAATTCCAGATAAGAGTTTCCGAAGCCACACTGCTTCACAACTGGCAGAGCAAGAAGCTATATATTCTGCTTCGGTAGTACTGAGGGCCACACTAGATTGTTTCTTGCTGAACCAAGAGATCATGGCAGATCCAAGGCCATAACATCCGCCTGAAGTACTTTTCCTGTCTGAGATACTTCCTACAATCAGAATCTGAGTAACCATGTAACTTGAGTTCATTACCTCCAAGATAGTATAGGCCAAAGTCCACTGTACCTTTTAGGTACCTCATTATATGCTTTGCAGCTATAAGGTGAACCTTTCGAGGTTCTACTAAATACTGACTTAGGGTATTTACAGCAAAGCATATATCCGGCCTAGTATTTGTCAAATACATTAATGATCCAATGATTTGTCTATATAGAGTTATGTCCACTAGTTCTGATGAATCATTAATTAATAGTTTCAGGTTGGAGTCCATGGGAGTAGCCATGGCTTTACACTCCAACATATCAAATCTTTTGAGAATCTCCACAGTATACTTACCTTGATTTAGAAAGATTCCTTTTGGCTCTTGCCACACTTCTAGGCCTAAGAAGTAGTGCATTAGTCCGAGATCTTTCATTTCGAATTCTGAAGAAAGCTTCTTCTTGCTTTCAATGATTTGATTCTCATTTCCGGTTATAAATAGATCATCTACATACAACAGCAATATAACAGGTTCATCATTCATCACTTTAAGATAAAGGTTGGGGTCAGCTTTACTTTTGGTAAAGCCCATGCTTGTTAAGAAACTGTCAATCCTTCCGTACCAAGCCCTGGGAGCTTGCTTCAATCCATATAATGCCTTTTTCAGTTTGCATACATGTGTCCTTCCGTCTTTGACCTCAAAGCCTTGAGGTTGTTCTATGTATACTTCTTCTTCAATTACACCATTCAGAAAAGCTGTCTTAACATCCATTTGATGCAATTTCCATTTCATCATGGATGCAAGTGCCATGATAGTTCTAATTGAAGTATACCTAGCAACAGGTGCAAATGTTTCTTCATAGTCAATTCCCTCCTTTTGAGAGAATCCTCTGGCTACAAACCTTGCCTTGTATTTTTCAATGCTACCATCTGCAACATGTTTTATTTTGAAAATCCATTTGGAAGAAACCACACTTTTATCTCTTGGTTTGGGGACTATATCTCAAACATCATTTTTCATTATCGACTGATATTCTTCTGTCATTGCTTCTACCCATTCTTTCTTTTGAGCTGCTTCTTCATAGCTAGTAGGCAGTTGATCCACAAGATCACACATCAAGGCCATATAGTTGGACACTATCTTTGGTTTCTTCCTTTCTCTAGTGGAGCCTTCAGGAGCACCATATCTTTCAGCTCCTTGAATAATATCTCTAGCCCATGCTGGTCTTCTTTTCCTAGATAATTCTGCAACAGGAGGTTCTTGTGGTTCCAGCATGTCATGATCCTCTGGTATGTCCTCTTCAGGGATGTGAACAGTCTCTGAGATTCTGGGAGATGTATCTTCTTCATAAACTTCTTCAAGTTGACACTTTCTAGATTTCTTGAGAGCTGCTTCCTCATCGAAGGTTACATCTCTACTTATTTCTATATGATGAAAGCCTGGTATGTAAATCCTGAAAGCTTTGGATGATTCACAGTAGCCAACAAATATTCCTTTCTTACCAGAAGGATCCAACTTGGTTCTCTTTTCCTTTGGAATGTGGATGTACACAGGACACCCAAATATTTTAAGATGGCTTACCTCGGGCTTCTTTCCAGAAAACACTTCTTCTGGAGTTTTGAAATCAAGAGCACTATGAGATAATCTGTTTTGAACATATACTGCTGTTCTGGCTGCTTCAGCCCACAGATACATGGGAAGATCCTGATCATGTATCATAGTCTTCACAGCTTCCATGATGGTTCTATTTTTCCTTTCTGCAACCCCATTTTGTTGGGGATTGTAGGGAGTGGTTAGTTCTCTCTTGATTCCAGCTTCCTTACAGAATTCTTCAAACTCTTTTGAAGTATATTCTCCACCATTGTCTGTTCTAAGAATCTTGATTTTCTTTTCTGAGAGATTTTCTATTAGAGCCTTGAACTCTTTGAACTTTCCAAAAACTTCATTCTTACCCTTTAGAAAGTATATCCAAGTTTTCCTTGAATGATCATCAATGAATGAAAGATAGTATTCAAACCCACTTAGAGAGGTGGTGGGCATTGGACCACATACATCTGAGTGTATTAACTCCAAGATACCTTTGGTCTTTGTTTCACTCTTTGGAAAGGGGTTCTTGACATTCTTGCCTTTCTTACATCCTTTACATGAGCCATCATGATCAACCTTTAAATCCGGTAGTCCTATGACCACCTTGCTTACATAAGGTAAGGCTTTGTAGTTAATGTGAGCTAGTCTTCTATGCCATAGCTCACTGGAGCTAGAGGTTTCATGAACAAGAGTAGCTTCCGGATGACCCTTGAGTTTATATAAACCTCCTTCCTCTTCACCAATAACAATTGCATCCTTAATGGATTTGCCTTTGGACCACATTAACACTTGTCCATCAATGAATGCAACTCTGTAGCCTTTCTTGTCTAAAGCTGAGATTGAAAGCAAATTCTTCTTTAATCCTGGAACATATAGAACTTCCTTCATCTTCATGGGAGTTCCAGAATCGAGTTTGTAGTTTGCTTCACCAATTCCCTTAATGGGATATTGATAGTCATCTCCTAGAGATACCTTTTGGGGAGAATTCTTTTCTTCAAGATTTGAGAGAGTCCTCTTCTGTCCTGTCATGTGCTTTGAAGCACCACTGTCAATAAGCCATGTACCTTCTCCAGGGGTTATGGATCTAGAGAGTGCGGAGAAGAGAACATATTCTTCTGCATCTTCTTCTGTGTTTCTTCTTGACCTTCTTTTGAAGAAGGTCCTTTCTTCTTCTTCCTCTTCATCTCTAGGCCTTTTATTGTGAGACCTTTCTTCCTCTACTTCTTCTTCTTCACTATCATCTTTTGCAAGATGTGCTTGGTGTCTTTTGTAGTGATTACCCTTTTTCTTTTGTAGAGGGCAATCTTTAGCAATGTGTCCTAATTTGTGGCAAGAATAGCACTGGAAAGAAGAGTAATCCCTTCTTTGAGTATATCCTCTTTTCTTATGAAATCTGTGAGGAGGATGAGACTCCTTGTGACTACCCTTCTTGAAGTAGGATTGACTCCTACTCCTTTTGGTATGGGTAGCCAAAGCTTGGTCATCTTCTTTGAGCAAGGCTTCTCTATTTGCAACCCTAGCCTCCTCTTGTACACAATCCTCCCAAACTACATCAAACTTCATACTTTCTTTTCTGGCACACATAGTTTGAATGAATGACTCCCAAGGTCTAGTGAGACCATTTAGAGCTGTCATCACAAGTTCATCTTCATCAAGAGTATCACCAATGGCATCTAGTTGCTCTTTGATTAGATAGACTCTTGAGAAGTAGTCTTGAATGGATTCTCCTTTGTGCATCTTGGTACTCTTCAACTGAGTCCTTAGATTCATCTTCCTATTGATGTTCTTTCCTTCATACATTCTTCCTAGGGCATCATACATTTCCTTTGGAGTCTTCTTGGAAGACACTTGGGGAATCAAGTGGTCTTTAATAGAATCAGCTATGATTCTCTTTGCCCTAATCAGATCCTTCCTGTGTTTTTCTTTGGCTTCATCTTCTTCTGGTTCTTCAACTTCCTCCTTGATATAATGAGCAAGATCATTCTCCTCTAGAATTAGACCAATTCTGTATTTCCATGCCCGGAAATTCTCTATGCCTTCTAGCTTGTCTTCAAGCTTAGTATTTGGAGCCATCTTCTCTTGGGGGAGTCCAAGAGACAGAGTAGACTTACCTGGAAAGTTACTTTTTACTTTTCCGGAATCTGGAACAGAATTTTATCGCACTTTTGGTAGAATTAGGGTTTGACTTTCCCGGAGTTCTACCCAACCAAAAAGTTCGATCTATAGCTCAAAAGAATGCTCTTGAGAAGGGCTATCCAGCCATGTAATCAGAATTCAAAAATTACAATTTTTTTTTCTGAAACCAAAATCTGACGTATCGCACTTTTGGTAGAATTAGGGTTTGTATTTCCCGGAGTTCTACCCAGCCAAAAAGTTCGATCTATAGCTCAAAAGAAAGGTATTGAAAAGAGCTATCCAGCCATGCAACCAAAAATCAATAATACCAACTTTGGGCTAAAACCCTAACTTCACCAAAGAGAGAGAAAGAGGTATTCTTACCTTGTGAAAGATGTCCTATTCAGTCTAGCTCTGATACCATGTTAAGTTTAAACCAAATAGACAAGCAAGATCACTGAAAGAAACACAATCACAAGATAGACACACAATATACCCTGGGAAACCCTCATGGGGTAGAAAACCCAGCAAAGCTTTCCTCAATAAGATGATCAACCAAAATACAAGATGTGCTCCTTCCTTCTTTGTCTCCTTAGCAGATCTCCCAGACAAGTGCGCACTCTTCCACAAGTGAGTGTGTGTTCTAATGAGGAGTTCACCTCCTCTATTTATACTTGACTCTCAACTGACTAAAAGACCTTATGGGGCCGACCTCACCTGGAGATGTCTAATAACCCCTAAAATATAACTACAGGGCCGACCCACACATGGTGGGTCTAATAACCCTAGTTAATACTAACCCTCGGAGGAATAAACATCTCCGGATACATAATAGGGTTACCTCGGAGGGATGAAACATCTCCGGAATAATAAAGTACAAATATAATATTCTTTGAAGTTACAATATTCAACAGTCGGGTAGGTCTAAAGTATCCATAAATGGCAGCATTTGGTTCGGTTGCGGATACTAATAGTATTGATATGGCATATATGGACCAGTAGGACCTTGAATCGACTGATTGTAAAGTGTTCCCGAAGGGAATTGGCCATAAGGGGGTGTGCTTCCTGGGTTGGGTGGTGGACCATATGCAGGTCCGCCGCCATAATAGGGTGGTCCACCACCGCCACCAGCATAAGGTGGGCCTCTTCCAAAAGGTGGGGGTCCTCCATCGCTACTAGAATAGGGTGGGTCTCCTCTAGAAGGTGGGGGTCCTCCATCACCGCCGGAATAAGTTGGTCCTACACCACTTCCACTGGAATAGAGTGGCCCTCCACCAGAAGGTGGGGGTCCACCACCACCACCGGAATAAGGTGGTTCACTGCCTCCAGAATAAGGAGGGACTCCGCCACCGGAAGGGGGTTGGCCTCTTCCTCATCCACCGGAGTGGGGTGGGATGCCGCTACCGAAATGGGGGGGGCCTCACTAGAAGGTGGAGTTCCGCCCCCTTTGGAATGAGGTGAGGACCCTCCACCTCCAGAAGGAGGTGGAGGTGGACCAAACGGGGGTGGGGGTGGTGGGACTTGAGGGAAGGTTGGTGGGGGTCCACTTGGAATAACATTATGATGTCCCGATGGAGTGTATGGGTTTCCAAGATAAGGTATCCCTTGGAGTATGTTTTCGGGATTAAATTGTCCCAAAAAATGGTTAAAATGTCCTGGATACGCTGACTCTATGGTGGTTGAGTTGGGTTGGATGGTCCCCCACCATAAGGTAATCCCATGGTAGGTACCGTGACTGTTAAGTAGCTTCCAACGGAATGACTAGTTGGAATTCCTCCACTTCTATTATGGCTAGCGAACAAGGGTTTCCCCCTAGTAACAATGTTTTGACCACTTATTGATGGTTGAATCATAATGGGTTGATGATTACTTACTATTGGAGGAACACTACTCGTGATAAAATTAGGAGGTAAAGAGTATCCTCCCCATGAGTTTTGGGGTGGGGGAGGGGTGGGTAATGTTCCAGTAGTAGTATGAGGGGTGTTGGAATGTTGTCCTACAATGTGTTGAGTCACTTGGGGTATAGAATTGGTCACCTGATTAAGAGGTGTACTCGCAGGAAACGAGGGTTTACCGGGTTCGTAAGTGGTCACGTTATGTATGGGTGTTTCCGGTGAAGCAATAGATAATGAACGAATTGGGGTATGTTGAAATATGGGAATTTTTGAGGTGTCTCTTCTCCGTGAGAGACTTTGGTGTCGAATTTCTTTGCCACGTTGGCGTAATTGGTCCATGAGTTCATAGATTGGAGCCAAGCGCTGAGCATGGGGAGCCCAACGAAGAGGGGAATATTCTGCCTCTGGATGTAATTCCAGGTGGGCCCATTGTTTCCCTAGAGAGGTGTCCCAAAATGATGCAGATGGACCAAATGCTACGGATACAAGATCATCCTGGGATGGATTTAACCAATCTATAGCCCCAAGTTCTCCTTCCATCGAATGGTGGAAGGATGTGTCTCATGATGTAGATGGTTCCATGGTCACATACCTTGGAGGATCAGTGATTAGTGGACTCGAAGGAAGTGAAAAGTTCATTCCCGAATCCATGGTGGAGTCTTCTTCTTCAGGTGACATGGTAGTAACTTGTGGATCCATATTTTCCCTCGAAATTACCTCCTAATTAAGGGGATATTCAGATGGAAAGTTTAAAATTATACGAGAACTTCTCAAAGGTTGTTCAGCCAAAATGACTAAAGAAGAGTTTATCCTAAGTGTCTTTTATACAAAAGAAAAAGCAGTCCAGAAAAATCTACACAAACAAAGTCTGCAAGCAAACTTATGTGATAGGTGTGGATTCAAAAGTATGGAACCTCACAGGATTGTCAAGGCTTCACAACTCGCGATATACTCCAAGGTCCAACATTTATACTCGACCCAATTTTTCAGAGCACTAACCTGGGAGGATTAGGACCGTACCCCTGACCATATAACCCGACTACCTGATAGTATGTGCGTAGTAGCTCCCCGAGTGATTTTCTCGGTGTATTGCTCTGCCAAGATCACCCAATGGTTATATCGATCAATTTGAGGAATCCTAGGAGTGTCTCCCGATATACACAAGGTACGTGGGAGCTTAAATCCATAGTGGTGTTGTCTAATGCACAACCGTATGACAAGATCCTTCTGATATACTACCGAGTACGTGAAGTGCCTTTCGATATAACCTAAGGTACGTAAAAGAGCCTTCGATATACCAATTGGTATGTGGAATAAATACAGTTCCCCCAGGATGCAGTACAGGAAAATAACGACAACTGACACGTTTTACGACATCAGAACACGTCACTAACTTAGCACACAAGTTACTATTAAATTTTAACCTAGCTCTACTGGTAAATTTTATCTAGACGATTAAGTGAATGCATGAGGTGAGGACATGAATTTAAACACAATGAAACCCTAACTACATGAAAATGCACTTTTTTCTTTTGATGAAATATATGTAAGGGAAGGAGAAAATCTTTTTCAATGATCTCGATAAGACAAGAAATCCCAAAAGTTCAAAATCTACCAAAGATGATTAAAGCACTCTTTTCGTTTCCAACAAAACACCAAATCAAAACTTTTTTTTTTCTTTTTTTCTTTTCCAACTAGAATAAACTAAGTATGATGAAAAAGGAGAACTTCTATCTAGCATGCACTAACTCTTAATTTTCGCAATAATGAACTAAAAAGCATAAAAAAGACCAAAAGTGCATAGAATGCTTCAAACTTGGAACTACTTTGTAAAAGCTTGAATTCAATTGATTTTTTCAAAAAAAACGGATAATTAACAATTCAAGAAAAATACAATGAACCGATTTCCTTTTCAAAGATTGGAAAATAACGAATTCCAATGCATGAAAACAATCCTACAACCATTTCCAAATGAATTTGAAAACAAAAGAATGAGACACTTTCTATTTTTCCAATGTGTATATCAAAACAAGAGCTGATAACAAATATGCTTTTTCAGATGTAAATAGCAGAAAACAAGAGACTAATCGCAACACCCTAGTAACGCATAAATTCTCAAAGAAAAATAAGAAGCACTCAAATGAACCCAAAGACACTCGAGTCACTCAAAGTCAATCAAATGCAAGCAAAACGAAATGGCTAAGCACAAGCACGGTTTGGAAATCAAATCTAGCATGCTGAATAGACTTGGTAAGGGCGATAAGGGAATGCAAGGTTGAGCGGATGACCGTGGGGGATTGAAATTTCCCTCCACCACCAGATCTCTCCCTTGATCAAATGGAACCCAAAAATCGACACAAGAAATCCAAACACAATCAATGCTGAATGAACAAGTCTCTGACTGGAAGGTGCAGCACAGAGAAGTCTGTTGGTCAGACCAAAATCAAAATTTGGAGAGAGGATAGACCAAGCACGTAAGATTGAAAGTCTGACGCAGTTTATGGTTAGGATTAGAGCGCACGGCGCAGAATGTACATAGGGGTAAAGCAATGGTGTCACAAGATGTCAAAACTGCAAAAGTACCGAAGGCACAGGATGCTCAAAGGCAGTAAGCGCCCGAGAAGGCATGACGCACTGGATACACTACCCAGGTGCGTTGAGCGAATAAACCAATGCAAGAAATAAAAAATATCCAAACAATGAATAAGCAAATGTTTTGATACTGACCCAAACATGATCAGGGAAGGTCAACAGACTCTTCAAGAGGAAAATATGATGGTGAAAAGAGGCTCAGGAGGCAAAGAAATGGCTCACAAAGAAATCAATGAACAACACATTCAAATTGAAATCAAAACAAAGCTTTCCCCAGTATGGTCTCCATATTTGTTATCGGACAATCTACATGAGTGGACGCGAGCATGATCTCCCTAGTCCAGATGGATCTAGAACAAATGGAGGGATAACATAAAACTACTTTCCTATATCAATTAGATATCAAGGTAAATAGATGTCTTACTTTCAGATTCACGGATCCTTCTCCTCTTTGTTACTCCAAACTTTGTGGTCATCAGATTCATAGCTGCAAGACCTGTCAAAGCACGTAGAGACAAATGAGTAGTAAAAGCACATCTAAACACTAACTGGTCTAAGCAAACAATTAAGGAATTCAGCTCTAAATATCATTAACACAAAGACATTTATGGAAAGAGATTATATTACTGTAAATAAGTAGGAAATACATAGAAGAGTGATGATTACAACCCAAGCCTTAATGCTGCACTCTTCCTCAAACAAGCCAAGCCAATGCCTCCAAAGGAAATGTATGCTTCCCAAGAAATGGATAGGGATCACCTAGGTTAATTCCACCAGCATGTAAGTGCTATAGACTTCCTCCCCTTGGAATGGAGAGGAGCTTCATATTTATAAGAACAAGTGGATAGAGTAGGTTGAATATTATGGGGATAGGATTAAGGGATGCTTCCTTGAGGTTAGGGAACCGTAGGCCATCTCACCTACAAAATAGGCATACGGATCCACCTCATCCACCTTCGAAAATTCGCTCGAAGGTCACCTTTATCAATTTAACTAACTCCGGTGCCTACTGCATGAAGGAAACTTGCGCCTGAGAGGGAAAGCAGAGGTCGCACAAAGGAAACCTGAGCCACCGACGCAGTTTGCCAGAAGGCAGTCTGCATTTGACCTAGTTGGGCACTCCTTGCTAGAAGGAAACCTGTGCCGACCCAACTAGAACTTGTGGAAAAAGGACAACAACTTGCTCTAGTTGAATTTCTGGTCAAGGAGACTTCAGGGATCATGGCACTAAGTTGAGACGGGTCTCATGACGACGAGATTTAGGTGTAACACTTCTTGTGGTTTAATATCTCCAGTTCAGGGTGGCTTGTCAAAGAAAGATATGGCTTGACAGAGCCTACGATTGGGATGAACGTCTTTGGTATACAATCAGTTGGTTATATTTTTAGATAAGTCCCATCTATGTATAAATGATTGATATTTATTTATGTTATGTATTTAATTTAATTATTGTTATTATATGATTTAAATGCACACGATTAATGGCATTGAGTGAATGCATTAATGTAGAAAATATATGTAACTTTCTTGCGTATGTTTAATATATATATATATATATATTCCGTTGTAAATTTTAATTAAACCAATAGAAAAATGAAATTTAGTTTTAGAGGGAATTCAAGTCAGTAGTTTGAGTATCCCATGGCCCCAAAGCCAGTGTGAGGTCACTCAGTTTGTAACAAATTGGTCTCAGATCATAATTACAAGTTGCATAGGAAGTGTTTGATAAAATGAATTAGGGAAAGAATTTGGGGAAAAGAGATTTAAATTCACCCACTGTTCAATTTAAAGATGAAATTAAATCATTGAATGGTTGGGACGAATTTAGAGAGATATTGTGGGAAAATTTGTGTGTTTTAGCAAATTTGGGCAAAGTTACAGTTTACAAGCAAACCGTTTGACAAATTCCCTGAAAAAATTTCTTGTCTTGAGGTGCTTAGATTTGAGTTTCAGAACTAGCAAGGGAGATGGTGATAAATAAAATCAGGATTGGAAGATTCAAGTCTTCACAATTTGTACAGAATTTTGCATTAGTGTCAAATTTTTTAGTTCTTTCAACTAACGGAAATTTACCAGTAAGAATAAAAGCCAGGAGTGTATAGTTCTATTGATTGAAATAATGATTTCCCAGTAATGGAAGGGGCCAACTATAATTCAGGTTGTCCATATGTTATGAATAAATTCCAAGCGTAGTTTTGATAGAGCCACCTGTTGAAAATTTGAATTTTTGAAATCTTTTGAAATTTTTTACATGGACCCCACAAGTCTCATGTGGACGGTGTGACATGGAGGTACTACGTGAATTCCAGATGATGTAGATCTACCACATGGATAAATGATTGTGATGTGGAACCACCACATCAATAAAGTGCTAGAGACCCATTATAGAGGCTTAAAGGAGCTTATCACCTAAGTGCTAGCTTATCGAACCATGTGATTAGGGGTTGAGAACGAGGGGCTAAGCGGGAAGGGGATAAAATGCCTTAGATGAACATGTTATGTCGGAGGAAATGCGATCGATGGCTATACTGCATAACACATCCACGAATAGAACACAAGTTAATGGCGAGCAAGGGAGCCCTTGGGAGGATATTGCCTAATCATGTGGCTCCAATGACCACCTTTCCAAAACTGCTTCCTTGTTGAGCTGTTACCACTTCCGGTAATGAAATATTGTCGAAGCATTTTTGCTCAAGGATAGGGGTATAATGACTTGGTGGTTAGTGTAGGATGACATGGACACATGATGGGGTGACACATAGGATTCATATGACACCACACATGCCATGCCACGTCAACAAAAAATTAGAAAAGTAAAAAAAAAGTATGGAGCCAAAATTTTGTTTTGGACATAACAAGAGCATATTAACTTAGAAATTGATGAGACTTGTGCCATTTCGACGCCATTTATAGAGGATACAATATTTCTAGTGAGTAGCATGGACCCATTATGCTTCAATTTTGCAGAAATATTGGGTCAATGGGTTTTGCATAAATCTCAGTTTAATGGGTTTTGAAGGTGTAGCCCGAGCATGGACGGGAGCCCAGTTGAGGCCCAAATTGTTATGGTGCAGTAGTGATCCATAAACACAGATAAATATGGATCATTGAGCCCAAATTCAGAAATAAGTGCACCCAGTATGAAAAAGAAGGCCAAAATCCACTATTTGGGCGCACAAAAGGTCGAATTTTGAAAACTTGAAGGAGTCAAAAGTGGCCCAAGAACTTATAACCAGAAAATTTCCGATTTAAATATTTTGTCTACTCATCAAGCTGGACAACTTTGATTAGAGATTGATTTTCTAGAAATGCTTAGTTTGGGAGATAATAGTTTTCAGTGAAAAAGTTTGGAAGAATTGCATAAATTAAAAGTTGGTGATTCCATAATTTTATAAAATTTGATAGGAGAATAAAATTTGAATAGTAAATGTCCGCGTGATCACAATAATATGGGATATTAGTGCCCGATATAATCGTTTTTCTTGTTCCTTATACATTTTCTTCTACAGGTCTCAGAAGTTGGTCTTTCAAAATAAGTGCAGTTACATGAACGAGGTAAAATTGGGCAAAAATTGTGATTTCTGAGAGATGTAACTTTTAGCCGTGAAATCAAAATTGAATAGGGGTATATCCATTGGAAAGAGTATCAATAGGATATTAAGTGCAATGAACCTAGTTATGGATTAGTATTTCTTTTTTTCCATAAATTTAACAAAAAAGGGGCATGTAGCGTAATTTGACAAAAAAACCGTCACACGAGTATTTTCCATAATTTTTATGTATACATGAAATTTTGGAAAATGATTTATCTAATATATTTGATGTAGGAACATATTGCAGATATCAAGTACAATTCCCAGGAGTGGTTATTCTGAGATTCATATTAGCTACATGAATAAAGCAGTACTGGGCAAAAATACTAACTTGGGGAAAATGTATTTTTTAACTCAGAACACAGAATTAAGAGTAGCTATAATCATTGGAAAGGTAATATATGTTGGTCCTCTATTTTGTCCATTCGATGTACTATTTCCTAGTATTTAAAGTCTTAATGGGTCCAATAATAATCAGTTTGATGTGTCTTTTGAAGGTCAATATTGCTAAAAGCCATGGTAAGTAATTTTAATTATTTGATTGTTGTATTTTCTTATTTTTATGCATATGTTGTGGGTTTTTAGGTTTCATTTAACCCTATGTTAATAATGCTGTGGGTTTCTCTTCTATACAGGGTTGTCTTGTTATTTGGCCAGCGTTCAAATGAGGAGATTTGGGGATTCGATCTACCATCAGGGCGTTTTTTATGGGATCCACATCATCTTAAGATGCTTTTGGAAGATTGCTTCACTGTTATTTCAGGCACGATCTGTGGTGTTATTATCTTCTCTTAAACGATATGTGTATATCCTGGATCTGAGATGCCATTTTTGGCTCAGATGGTTAAGATATTTTGAGTATTGTTATTCCTATTGATCCTTGTCTTCAGGACGATTTTACTCTGTATAATCTAGTATAAAAGTAGCCATGGAAACCCTAAGCAGGGGGAATTTGTACAAACTCCATTTTCTGAATATGATACAGCGTGTGTTTTCAGCAAACTCGTGATTTCAATGTGTGAGGCGTTGAGGGCAGGGCCCACCTTCAACACCAGACTGTAATATTCCATTAGTGTGTGTGGTTTGCAATAGTAGATTGGCGTTTTCTCATTTCACATTCCTTTTCAGCATATAACTTATTTGCCCATTATCGGTTTGCAATAGAAAATGTGACTGCGAGTATTAATTAATAGCATTTACAGTTTATGGTGATAGAGTGAATTTGTTAACAGTTTGAATGAAAGATTCCATTTATTTTTGGTGAATGGTTATTTTAAACCTAGGGTATATACAATTGCATGATCTGATATAGAGTATGGTAGATTCAATTTGATGAGGGATTGAGTGTGTTTAGATTGAGAGTTTTATTACGAATGGATTGAGTGTTTTTAGATTGAGAGTTTTATTATGAATGGCTTGAGTGTTATATTTCCATAGCTACAGGAATGGTTTTTGACTGTACAATTGAATTCAGAATTGGTTTTAAAACTTTTCTCTAGTCTTCTGTGTGTGGCATTGGTACATGAATTACAAGTTTAACTTTCATTAATAAAACCTTTATGTTGCAGCACAAGAATAGTGTATAGACAGCCTGTTCTCTTATTATCGAATCAGGGTTTGAAGATCGTGATCATAGAGTACTTAGGGTTTACTGTTTTTGATAAAGGATTGCATTTGTATTTGAATGAGTTTTGAGGAAGAGTCCGTGGCTGTAACCCTGTTCATTTGAATCAATTTTCGTAATTTGAACACAGTGACTATCGATTACACAGTTCTAATCTTTATTTGATGAACAGAGTTTTGGTATTTTCTTCATGAGTACTTATATGCATTAGTTGTAAATAGAGAGTGAAGGAACTTCACCAACAGTTAAATTCTCATTTGATAGATTGTATGCATTAATAACTCAAAGCTAAAAGGCATAGGACTAGTTCAGATTTTGGGATATTTGGTGTGAATTTACATACTTGTTTTAAAAGTTCAATTAGGAAACATGGTTGACGAAGCATACACATTTGGTTAATGACAGATTGACTTGGATTGTGACTACAATAGCCTAGATTGCTGTAGGTACCGTTTATTGTTTTTAATTTGCTAGCAGGTTGTTTTTAAATTATAGAATTACAGTTTGAAAACCCTTATTTAGGTTATCTTCGAGTTTAACAATAAGAATTTGTAATGTAGTTTTCATTGCCTTTAATGTAGAATTAGTGGTCTTTAGCATTGGCCCTTTAGGGTTAGTCTCATTGTTGTTAGCAATAGATTAGGATTTCTTGAGCATTAGGGTTAGCTTATCTGCACATATAGTGTAGCAGCTCGAAGTCTACGATTCCCCGGTTGATAAATTAAATTGAGGTGAATTAAATATCAATAATTTTAACCAACAATATAAAGGAGATTATAATAGATAAACTTATTTTCAAAATAAGTTTCTAGTTATTCGAGAAAGTGCACAAAACAAAGCCTCTCAACTTAATTAGACAAGGAATAATGCAAATTGGGTGAATTTACAAATTTTGGAGGAATGCAATTTTTCATTGCAAGATCAGAATGGGGCGTGGCTATATCATTATAAAGATGATTAAAGGAGAAGGTGATAGAAGGTTTTGATTTTTGAAAAATATATTTATGTTTGTTTTAGAAAGTGAACAAAGTAGAACCTTGGAATTTAATTGGATAAGGCAAATCTCGCTGTAGAGGAAATCCAAATTAATATTTGCAATTGGGAAAAGAGTTATGGTGATAGAGGTATATCAAAAAAATGAAGTCACGTATGTATGACTATCAGATACTCCATGAGGGTGCAAAATCACGAATGTATGATCAAAGCATGGTAGATCATTGATTGAAGGTTGAACCAATGTTGGCTAAGCACTTGATAATATGACGATACTATTGAGAAGGAGGGACATTCCAAGAGAGAGAGTTATGGCAGTATTGCTAACAGTGGTTAAATACCTTACATGGAGGTTACTAATTTTTCTTGCAGCTTGTATCTTATAAACAATCATGAATACGAAATAACAAAGAAAGGTTTCTAGTGTACAGAGAAATAGTACATTCAAGCATTGAATAAGAATAACACATACAAGTTTAGTGGCACAGAAGAAATATGGAAAATTTAGTTTTCCCAATCGATTATTATGTATGGCCAAGTGTCAATGATATGAATAAGGAACATGGAACAAAGAAACAAATACAATATGACATAAATATCACGCATAAAATGAGGATTCAATTCCTTAACCTTCTAAGGTTAGGATAGATAAGTAATTAATGAAAAAATATAAGCCATGCTTACAAATAAGGTAATCATAAAAGATTCTAATGGAGTAATTAAACACTCCATTAAATGGAACTATCATGGTTGACATAATAGAGCTTGCATGAAGTGATCTAAAGAGGTGCAAAGAAAATTCTAGAATTAAATAAAGCTTGCACACAATGAGAGATAAGAGCATGGGATGTCATATGGTAGATATCCAAGTCATTGGAATATATTAAAGAATGAGGAAGATAATTCTAACAATAAAGGTGAATGGTCAAACATGGAAATATAGAGAATGCTAACAACATTTTAAAAGAACGAATGAGAAACAAATTTAGTAAAACATAACTAGTGTGGACACTCCCATATGGAAGCAGAGGCATATGTAGATAACATGATACCAATGCTTTATATAAAATGCAAGAAGAATGGACCATGAGAAGTAGTCCATATGGAGTTGGTGTGATATAATTTGCAGTTGTATGGGTGTTGAAGAATAAAGATAATTTAAACTCAGAATCAAAATGGTCAGGAAATAAATCAGTAAATGAAACTTGAAGTGCTTAGAAATTAAGAAAAAGGACCAAGTTGGGATCGGATGCAACATTTCACAGAGAAATTGAATAACAATGCAAAGGTAAATTGAATACAAAGGCAAATCAGTGAAGGAACACTTGTGGGGAAAACAAATGGGTTTGGAGTTCAGCCTAAGGAAACAAAGGAATCTACATAAGACTCAAGTGTTTTTGTAGCAGCAAATGACGAAGATGGACAATGGGGCAGCAAGAAATGAAAGAGATTGGATCTCTCAAATGCATATCCATTAATAGGCATGCTAATATATGATGCATGGTGCATGTGAATATACTTGTGCATACATGTGATATTGCATATTGGTAAAAGTAGTATGATTTTACATATGCAGTGAGCCACTAATGATAAGTCTTCCATCTTTGATTTCAGATTGTCGACTGCAGTGCCAATCTTAACTATAGTTGCTTCTAATTCAGGTTCTTCGTCGATGTCTGGGATCTTCACACAGACTTCCCCTACAACCTTTTTCAGCTTCTTTTGCTTCTCATGAGCATCTGCTAGCTCATTGGTCTTCAATCAACATTCATTCCTTAATTCATTATAGCTCTCCTCCATCTTCAGATGCCGGTTGTATGTTATCATATCCCTATATTTGATTGCTTCTACAACTTGTAAGTGTAGATCATGTAGTCCTTCGATAGGTAACATTCTCACATTAATATCCAAGTGCGCGAGCTGCTTTGCACCTTCAGTGATTTCCTCGGATGGGAATATGAAATTTTTTGGCTCTATGCGCACTAACGGAGGTCTCATCGTGTTGGCCCCCAACAAATACCCCTTGATTTTTCCAAATAAAGGGGCCCCCGTTAGAATTTTTTAAATACTCAGGGGTTGCTTTTATCTTATTTTGCTTGATTTAGTTAGTTAGTTGATGATCCCCTTTGGATCCTTAGATTTTTGCGCTACCTTTTCTTTGACTTGATTTTCATGATTTGATCAATCTTAGTCACTTGGAACTTTTGGATTTATGTATGTTTGCACGCTTTTATCGAGTCTATCTAAATTGGAAACATGCTTCTATTTGTAAAAATTTGATAAAAATATGTTTCCGAAAATCTCAAAAAAATTGGCTTTCTCTTTATCAATTGATTAAATGGCCATGTGGGTGAATCATAAGAAGTTATCTAAATGCTAAATTTAATTATGGATGACCTATCGCTTGTAAGAATACATATTAAGAAATGGATTTGAACTTTTAGTTTTGATTTTGGACGATGTCTCGAATATTTAAAATTTTAAGCCTTTCACAAAAATCTTTTATTTTTCATAATGTTACGAATTTGGACAAAAATTAAATGATTTGTTTAAGGATAAATTTAATTTTGAAATATTTTTATGAGGCTAGAGACCAGTCAAATGTATCGAATCCCTCTTCGTAATGTTCTTTATGTTATGAAAAAAAAAATTGGTCTTTCTTTTGACAAAACATGACTTATGCTTCTTTGAAATTCAATTAGATTTTTGGTATTAATATCAATTTTAAATACAATATTATATTTATCAAAATAATAAATATATATATTATAATTAAGAAGAACTTTATTAAATAACTATTTATTATTTCATTAAGAAGCATTCATGATTATTTTGCTTTATTATTATCTATATGAGATTAACCAAATTTCATTATTACATAAAAGTATTAGAGAATTTCGTCGCTTTTCCAAATGAACAAAAGTTAAATATGGTAGAGAAGTTAGCATGAACAAAACTTTATTGAATTTTATACTATTATTTCAAATCCAAATTGTTATTTTAAAAAGGCTATTGTTTATAATTGAGTGCTTATGCATCGTGAATATCATTTTTCTCAATGGCTTTTCTTTACTTAAAACAACAAAAGTTTAAAATATTTGTGGCATGGGATATATATTTAAATAATTTTTTTTGTTTCTTTTTTTTTTATCTGTGGAAACGGTGTACGGGAAACCCATCAATACTTCCCCATATTTCATGGATGGTAAGGATGGTAAACCGTCAACCAGAGATAAACCGTTGATTTAACCCCAAAGGATTCAAGGCTCGAACTCATGACCTCCCCCCGTACCGAGAGAGTGTTCGCATGTATTACCAATTGAGCCAACCCTTGGGGCTTTTTTTGTTTCTTTTTAAAGGTATGTATATGTAGAGGTTTCCATTTGACAGGCATATATTTATTCCTCTACTCAAATCTGGATTTGTGTATCAAGGTAACTGCTTAAACTCCAGCTACCACGTTTGCAAGGAGATGGTTGTTAATGAACACCTTCCCTTTGTTGTCACAGTGCATTTAATAAGATAATATACAAACTATGAAGGAGATGACAACTATAAGAATAAGCACTTATGAGTATATTAATTGGTGTAGTGCATTAAAGAGAAATAATTACTACCAGCGATGTTGCATAAAGATACCACTTAATCAACAAACATGGAGGTATCCAATACATTGCAGATCATTTGAAAGGAGAAATATATGCAGCTTCCATTGCCAGTAATAACTCTTCTTCTCAACAAACCTCTGTATTGCAGTTATCTTGTGTGTATAATCACACTAACATAGACTTTGTATAAGTTCGCCACATGATCAATACCGTCATGGTCATGGGTTGGGGAAGGATCTGTTTTGGCATGCTACTCTGAAAACATATTGGGAACTGGTATCAGTTGATCTAGTTTGTTGGATTAATATATATAATGACTTTTCTTACATATCTCTTGGATTATTGATTTGTGATTACACTGTGTTGTATTGCACTAATCATTCATACGTTCTTCGAATACATACATGTTCATCCTGTAATTTTATGATGTTATAAGTTATCTTCAGATAATTTTATTGTCTAATTTGACTCTGGCATCATTATTGAATATTTTACTTTTATAAACATCTATTTGCATATATATTTTTAAGAGTAATTATTATGGTAGTGTTATCAAATTTTGAATGTGAAATAGCTTGCTTGTTCTGTAATTGTGCACGTGTTTTCAGTTTATAATAAGGTATTATTACTTCATGAGCATATAACTGCAATTTCTTTTATTGAGATTATGTATATTGTCTAAGTTTTCTCTTGATATATATTATATTTCCAAAAACATCTTTTATAGAATAGCAAGTGACAATAGTTATTTAAAACTTCTCTTGGCCAAGAAAGGTTAGTTTAGCTTTTAGAATAGATAATCACTTGTAGTTTCATTTAACAACTATTAATTAACTAGTTGCTTTTAATCAGATTAAATTAGATAAATTTGTTACTTGGTGAATAGTGATTAAGAACAACCTTTTAAAAAGAAATACTCTCTTTTAGAGAGAAGAAAACTGGAGGTAGCAAGACCTTGAACCTACGAGAGTTAGCTAATCCAAACATACTGGGGGCTGTGTTAAGCGCCTTGTATGGGCTATTTCTCCGTTGTTGGCCTATGACAGAAAATCCGACCAACACATCGTTAGTGCAAGGGATTTCCTTTTTCTTCGGCTTGAATCCTCTGATCTTTCTTCAGATTATGATTCCTTCATTAGATCTCTTTGTACTTGCTCTACTCTCTCCAGCATACTTTTCAATTCTGCGATGCTCTCTACCATGCTTGCTTGAAGTTTCTCTTGCTTCTTGTCTTTTACTGCGAACGTCTCTTCAATATTTTCATGGAATCTGGCTGCGATGTAGTCATAGTCATCATCCCGCAACTTCGCATCAAGCGAAGTCTTACTCGCTTTTTTCTTCTTTCTTTTTGGCCCCTCCGGCACATCTGTGTCGAGGTTCTTCCTCTTTTATCCTTCTGGCAAGTCACCAGTCTTATGTTGTTCTTGTTCTTAATCTTTATCTTCCTCTTGTTGATCATCACCTCCTTTAGCATCATCTTTCTCTTAGTTGTCTCTTTCAATGGTGCTATCATCGGATGTCATGATCAGTGTCTCTGGTGCATCAATTATCCATTCAGCCGACCAATCTTCAATGATGAGGTCAATCTTCTACGCATCCAACTAATATCGAACCGCATACCATTCTGGGTTTGATGGTTCTCTGGGTTGTATGAAGATAGAGTGGATTTCATCCCTAAATCTCATCTTCCGGATATATATTGTTGTTATCTCATTTGGAATATGCGAAGTGCACGTAATCACTTCGCATAATTGCTCATAGAATGTGTGCAACTGCACATTGTTCACTCCTTGTCTTTCTGGCCTTGTGTTATTCCACATATTTGGATATCGGGTTCCACGACAGTCGTCAGGGAATGTCGGTATGTTTTGTTGGTACTTTTTCTCTTTCCATCCCACAAATGCGATGAGGACTATCAGCCAGTTGTAGTGAAACTGATAGCCATTGTCTTGCGCATCCACTACATTATCCAGAAATTTATTCAACATGTAGCCTTCCTAGTTGAATGGTATCCCTTCCTTAGATTTTGCAGCTAGGGAGATCGCAGCAGCTGGCACTTATGTCAGTCTGCATTTTCTTAGTAATCTTCCTACGAGCAATTTTACTGTGAACCTCATGGCATCGTCTTTAATCTGGTCTGCCTAATAGCTGCGAGTTCCTTTCACTAACCCGAATTCGCTCTTCATCCTCTTGGTGAGTTCTTTATCTTTATTTTTCCCACGAATTATGTTGCGGGGTCAATGCCTCGTTTTCTCAGATGGGTGATCCTGTAGATGAGATCGATATTTATGTCAATATTGTGATCTAGCCACAAGTATCCTTGGTGCGTGCATGACAACAATGTACGCACAACGGTTGTTAGTTTCGTAGTTCGCCCAAAGTGCGGAATTCTCAAAAGGTTCAGCAATCCTGAAGATTGCAATGGTGCAATCCAGTCCTGCGCTTGAATGTTTGTATTCTTGGTGACTTCATCATGCTTTCTACACATGTATCTGTTTGGTTGAAACTATGGATACTTCTTCGCATTCAACAGATCGTAATCTGCGAACATACATTCTGGGATCTTTCCCAACAAGTTGTCATTTTCCCAAACATGGCTTGACATCAACAGCAGTGGGATGTCATATCGAGGATTCCTCTTCAATAATACTACCGGTGCATCATATTTTCACGGAGGGATGTATTCAGGTATCAACAGGATTAGCCTCTCACGAGGTCGCTCTACCGGTTTCTCTCTTGGTATTTCTGCAGCCTTTGGTTTCTCTTGTTCCTTGAATTTTTGTTTATCCTTTTGCGGGAGCTTTTGGTGCATGCTATGACGAGGCTCTAGAGTTCAAACCCTTCTTTTGAGTTGCTTTCTTCATGGGAGTCTTCATAACTGCTTCTAGACCAGACTGTTGGAACTTCTTTAATATCTCATGTAGGATTTCTTGCTCATACATGTACTGTCGGAATGCTCTGTTCTTAACTGGTAAAAGCTCAGAAGTTACTCACGGTAGAAATAACAATGACGGTAAAGCATGTAACTATGCGCTCCTTTACTATTTATAGCCATAACCCAAACTGAGACGTGCCCAAAAACAACTAAGTTAGCATTAAATGTTATGTTCGTTGTCCAAATATAGCTTAGATCGTGGTTATTTTATTTCATTAAATGTGTCTTCAACGGACAAGTATGCCTTAAAGTGGAAAAATATGGTTTCCCGAAAGTATTGTATAATGTCTAGTTTTCTCTAGCTTCGTCGAAGGTTAAGTGAGTGGCGAGGCTCACTTCGCATTCCCCTTCTTTTACTTTTCAACTTCACTTTCTATGTGTGCTTCACAACACATCTTCAAATCTTGTAAGCTTCACATTATGACAAAATTGTTGTGTGCAAACTTTGTTCTTTGTTAGTGTCCAATTTCAACTGCATTTGATACTTAAAAATTATTGCGTTGCTTAAATTTTATTTGTAGGAGTAGGGCCATCCCTGTAAGGCTTTAATCTACTCCCATTGACAAGTCCTTGTAAGTTTTTTCCAATTAATGTGGCTAGTTGTACTACGCCACCATTAGTAACATGTTTGACAATATATGGTCATAACCAATGCATTCTGAATTTTCCAGGAAATTTCATGAATTTGCTATCATAAAGGAGAACAAGGTCTCATGCCATACATTTTCTCTATCTTTTTGCACTTGTTGGTGAAATCTTACAATGAAGCGGTCTTCTTCCAATCCAATCAACTGTAATAGTCTTTCATCCATTATTTCATCATCAGCCATGTCTGTAAATGCTGCAATTCTCAAGATTGGTACTATGTATTCCATGGGCATGAGAACTTCATGTCCATATGCTAACCTGAAAGTTGTATGGCTTATCAAATTTTTACAAGTTGTTATATATGCCCACAATATCATTGGTATTCTTAGATCACAATCATCCATGTTTGTACTGCATACCTTGGTCAATGCATTCTCCAACACTTTATTAAATGCCTCCACGGTGCCATTAGCTTGTGGATGATATGGTGTACTTTTCTGATGATATATATGAAATTCTTCTGTCGGGGCTTCAATAGTTTTGTTTAGGAAGTGAGTTCCCTGATCACTCATTAGAATCTTTGGACATCCAAACCTTTTCAAGATGTTCTCAAAAATGAACTATGATGTTGTAATTGCGCTACAGTCCTTCACTGGTTTTGTTTCTTCCCATATGGTTAGATAATATGTAGTTGTAATAATGTATCTCGAGCCAGTTCTCTTTCCTGGTGGATTAATAGGTCCCACAAATTCAATAGCCCATTTATCAAAGGCTTTTAAATTCAACTGTGGCATCAATGGAATCTCATCTCTACGAGATGGATTTCTTGTTCTTTGGCATACATCGTAATTCCTGCAATGTTCCTTTGAATCTTTATGTATAGTAGGCCACCATAGTCCTGCTCTCAAAATATTTTGCGCAGTAGCTTTCCCTACATAGTATCCTCCAGATACTCCTGAATGTGCTTCAACAATTATGATAGGTCTCTCATATTCTATTACGCATCTACGCAATAGTTCATCTAGTCCCAATTTGTATAATTGTCCTGCAATCAGGGTAAAATCAGTTGATCTTACCACTATTTTTTTCTTCTGCTGCGTAGTGAGTTCTGTAGGTGCTAACCCCGTATTTAGAAATTCTACAATGTCTTGGAAGTAGTCATCTACTATGTGAATAGAAAACAACTATGCATCTGATAGATTATCCTCCAGATTATTAGGTTCTTCTCCTGACTCGATTCTTGAAAGATGGTCAAGTCCTGCATTCAATCTTCCTGGATTCACTATGATCTCAAAATCATATTCCTGAAACAGTAGAATCCATCTGCATATTATTCCCCCTAACATTGGCTTATTGACCAAGTACTTCAAAGCTGAATGGTCAGTGAACATGCAAAAGTGCAAACCTAGAAAATAGTGTATGAATTTTTGCAATGCATACACCATAGCTAAGCCTTCCCTCTCTGTTGTGGTGTAATTCTCTTCTGTTGAGGATAGATTTCTACTAGAAAATACAATTGGATGGTCGACGCCTCCATCACCTGGTTTTGATAGTACAATGCCAAGTGTTATAGAAGAATCATCTACATGTACGTGAAATGACTTATTCCAATAAGGAAAGACTAGAATAGGCGTCGTAACCATCTTTTCTTTCAGTGTGTCCAATCCTCTTTGGAAATCTTTATTCCATTCGTATTTCACTTCTTTTTTCAGTAGTTTCTCTGTAGGCGCAGTTATCTGTGCATATCCTTTAATGAATTTTCTATAATATCATGTGTCCCAATGTAGTGCGTAGATGCTTAACTGAATTAGGCGCTGGGAGGTTTACTATGATCACTATCTTCGTTGGATCAACCATCAATCCTTGTTTGCATACTATGTGTCCCAACAAAATACCATAAGGAACACAAAAGACACGCTTCTTCAAGTTGAAGGAAATATGATATTGTCTACACTTCGCTAACATCATCCTTAAGTTCGCATGATAGTTCTTTAGAAGACCAAATATTGTCCAGTCATCAAAGTAAACTTCTAGGAATTTATGAATATAATCCTTAAATGCAGCTACAACCACTCTTGAAAATATAGGAGGTGCATTCTTCAATCCAAAAGGCATAACAGTGTGCTGAAATGATCCCCATTCAGTAGCAAATGTAGTCTTGTGTTTGTCTTCCACAACAATTCTAATATGATGGTAGCCCAAGAATCCATCAGTAACAAAGTATGCCTCATGTCCACCTACATTATCGAGTACTTCATCTGTGAATGGCATAGGAAACGGGTCATGCATATATGCTTCATTCAATTTTTTGAGATCCACACAAATTCTGATTTCTCCTTTAGCTTTATTGTATTGAATTACCATGGAACTTATCCATTCTAACTTTTCTATTGGTTCAATGTTGCCTCGATCATTTTATCAATTTCTGCTTTCACTCTTTCTTTATATCTGGGGTTCATTCTATAAGGTATTTTCTTGATACGATTCGCATCATGCTTGAGAGGTATTTTCATAACTCCCAAGTCACCTAAAATACCTTTCATTTCATAAAACTTGGTAGGAAACAAGTCATGATATTCACGCAGTAGGTTTGCGATCTGTCTGTCACGTCTCTTTTATGCGATTTTTTTATTATTATTAAATAATCTAACCACTAAACATTTACAGAAACATGTAATCTAGATGGCGCTACAACCCACTTAGATATATTTCTGAACGTGTGTGCACTATGCTTCACTATTACTTTTGTCGCTTTTCCCACAAGTGTCGATACTTGAAAAACACCTATGCTTATGAAGGTGTGCCTATACATGAACCTGTTAGTATATAGGGACAATTCATACGCCAGCAATTTCATATCCACTATACGCTAACTACTTGCAACAATATAAAATTTAATATGCAACTTTAATAATTCAATTAATAACTATATTAAAAATATTAATATGTTGTTAATATGAATTACAAACTATTATAGTATTAATGTGAAATACAAATTAAATTAACATAGTTATATGTTGTAACTATGTTACTAACATATAACCTATGTATTAATGTTATATCAAGCTCTAACAACAATAATAAAATGGAATTACAATGTAATACATACACCATTGGAGTTAACCTAGTATGTAAATTAATTCCATAAAACTAGACCAAGCCATACCAAAAAGCATTAACATAAACCTGACATAGGAATGCTTTACACATATGATAACCAAGTATTAAAATAAACTTGACTTTATAAACAATATATATATATATATATATCCAAAGCTATGGACCTAGGATTAATTAGCCAACATAGTAAAGCGTTATAACTTGGCACTATTATGTTAATAACCCAACCATACAATGGTTTCATAATGTTACTACGACGACATTATACTAAGTATAAAAATTGACTCCAAAGTAATGACTAAGGTTTCAATGCAATACAACATTGGTCTATATAACTATATAAACAACTATACTATAGTTTATATAATACGCATGAGTAATTAAAGAATGGTGGGTCAACGCTTCCCGTTACACAGGTGGCCTGGGTGGTGATGTGGTTGTGCCACACAGGCTTGACCAACCCACTTTATACGTTTTGAACCTTGCTTGTCTTTCCACTTGGCATGTATGCGAAGACTCCCTACAGCATGGAAGGGTACATCACTGTTGCATTAAGGTTTTCAGTCGGTGTGGTTCATGGTAGGTCGACTCCATTAATGAAGCTTTCGCTTACAGCCACACCCTGACAACGTGATGCCACGTCTAGGGATGTACTGCATACCCTCTGCAAACTCCATTAAATTACCAGTTGTTCTTACCTGTTGATTTTGACCCACTTTGGTTTATTGGCATTCGGGAACGAAACACCACCGTTGATCTTGGAGTTATGGTCTTCGCGCCCAGCAACTCTACAGCGTTTGCAATAACTCCCCAGTCACCAGTTTCAGTAGTGAACATTACCTTCCATGTCCGGTGCAAGCAACATTTGTAAAAGGGTTGATCATCGAAGGTTTCCATTGTTACCATGTCGAGGTTCGGAGTAGATATTTTTTGCTCTAAGCAGCAAGTTTACGCCATGAACATGAAGAGAGGGCTTTGACGCCACAGTGAGTCACTACACACCATGAAGAGAATGATGGCGTTCTCCCATGCATGCAATGGTAAGAGATTTAATCCCTTTTCTGTTTAAACTTCGATACTTAACCAGTATGAATTCCTTCGGTACTCATGACTAACGCTTGTCATTGTTCTCCATGATTCTTAGGTGAAGCATGGTTGTGACTTCATGCTACTTACAGGTAATGTATCCCAACTCAAACCTCGTTTGCATGCTATGGTAAATATAATATGTTTGTTGTTTTAACTTATGATTTTTAACCTCCTTTCACTGCTTGTGCAAGTAAGCAGGATGGTGGTGGAGGTTGGGGCACGCGTGGTGACTCCCACAACCGTCATCGAAACGTGAGGAAGTTTCCCCCGCTAACAGGTAAGTCGCCAACCCAATGACGCCTTGGGGTGTTTTACCTCATTGGTGGGGGTTGAGTTACTCAAATCTTAAGAAGGGTTTAATATTAGGCTTTGTTTTCGCTGATAAAAGGAAAACATGGACGTCGGCCTAAATATTAGAAGCATCATGCTTACTACTTGTGATTTCTGTTCTTCACGACCTAAGTTGTAATTCGTAAGCCATACGACAAAGTGTAAAATGATTAAAGTTTTGGTAAACTTGTTTAATGCCTCCCCAAGCAGCACATCGGCGCTCGTTGGTTGAACAACTCGGTCTCTGAATGTTGTTTGTGTTTTTTAAAATGTTATGGCTCCAACTTTTGTTAATGGAAGTGATACCCACTTTTGGTTTGAATCGCCACTATTATGCATCCATATTTTTAAGTTCAAAAAGGTTATAACAGCTTAACTTCAATCATGGGATTCGTTTTGTATGCTTTCACTGGTGGTTGTCTGTGCATCCATTTAACATTTTTGTGTTAGTTCTTGAACATTTACAGCATTCAAATGATATTTAATTTACTCTGCTTCCTAAAACTCAATAGATATGTGCATGTAATGAAAGGGTAGATGCAAGAATAGATTCTCATTTAAACTTGAACTGTAGAAACGTTTAGTATGTGCTTTCGGCAACTGGTTTATTATGAAGTGAACTTTGTTTCCATACTGCTCCCCGAGCATAGCCTTATCCATACACGATATTATATGATTAACTCTGTAATCTATTGCGTTAATGTGGGTTCCAATTATTAGACCAGGATTTGGTTCTTAAAAGAATATCGTGACTCAACCTATGCTGAAGTCAAAGGCATTCATAAAAATATAAAGACACCTCTGAAATTATAATGCATCTACAGGATAAAACGCATTTGAAACTTGAAATGCATCCTGTAAAATAAGTAGCAATTGCATGCAAGGTATAGGAAACCTCAAATCAAGTTTCATAAAGAAGTTTAAATATTATGCAGGCACAAACTAGCTAGAAAACGACCCTGAATTCCAAACTGGAATAAATATCATTTATATACAGATTTGTATGCAAGTATAAACTCAGTCGAATAAGAGAATTTCATTTAAACAGATAGGAAAATGTCTTGTTTACATTTATCTCCTTTCTAGGTTGATCTATAAAAATAGAAATAAGGCTTTGCATAGAATATAGATGGCTTGACATGTAAACCTCCTGGTTTACATGTTTGCCTCATTTATACAATGAAATGATAGAAACAATGCTCTGTCAGTAGATAAAATAAATGTATTATATTTAAATACATTCACATAACCCTAGGGTAGCACATAAATAATTATTACTCTAGAGTTCCTATCTCAGGCTTATAAACCATTATTTAAACAATGTTTATGTCTACCTACTGCACCAAGACTTTATCCATTCATACATCAAATCTAAACTATGAATGTTGCAGGTATTTCACTTAGATCATAAACATGTACCACATTACAAAGATCTAATAATTTATGGAAGATCCATACTCATAAAATAAGTATAACATTATACATCTGATCAAATATGATAAATAATTCATTCAACAGTAATTCAGGAATATACACAAACAAATTCCAATAACTGTCCATAAAATTTATCATATAGGTGCAGCATATAAACTTATCTGAGATCTGATGACCAGTGGAACCTAGCACAAACCTCCCAGCCTTTGACCAGCAAGTTCTCCTTGCTTTCAAGTCACCCCGGAGCTGAGTTCACAGTCCCCCAGGTTCAGATTATATAATTTTAAATTACCTTTAACTTGTTCCCCAAGTTATTTAGGAATTTTTTTGGCAGCAGGCAACCCAACATCCAACTCAGTGCTCCTGAGCTCCAGGATGCTCCAGGGGCTTTTAAGCCTCGGCCATTAAGAGAATCAGTCAAACACATCCTATTCGGAGTAAATGTAGTGCTCCTGCAAGCTTCGGGTAGTTCTCCTACCTGCACACAACCAAGTGTCCAAGCTATACCCAGCTGTTATGATTTCTCTTAATATGGTCCAGTTTTGTGCTCCAAAATTGTCCCCATTCACTTGTCTTCATTTAGCTCTGGTTATTGTTCTTCCCATCTCCTATTTCTCTTCTGTGAATAATGATCATGAGACTTGTTAAGAATGATTGAATGAGTTCGTCTTTTCACTTTTATTCTCTTAGGTGTGAATTTTCTCATTTTCTCATTTTCTCATTTTCTTATTTCTTTTATTTCGTTATTCTCTCAAATATTTTATTTAGGGTTTGTCATTTTCTCCAATAATAATTTCTCATTATTATATTAATTGGCATTTTCCCTCCAACCAATAGGGGACTGTGACTACCATCTCATTAATGTGTTGGTCCACGTGGTCATTAGAAATCAATTTCTGAAATTTATAATGTTATCAAAGTAAAATGAAATAAAACTTAAAACTATATAATGGGTTAAAGTCCAAAATTTGGGGTATTACATTGTCCTAGTGTTTCTTCATCCCAGTGATCTCCAATAGAGGCGAACTTTGGTTCTTCATCCATGCTAATATTAATATTTTTAGTCTTTGAGATGAACCTGCAATAATTAATTAATGAAAATACACGAGATATCAGAAATAATAGAACATAATCACTTTTATATTAATCACGGGCCACTTCGAGGGGGCAACCTCCTTTGAGCAATCTCAATACAATTAACTTCACGGTGCCTTCAATGACCTCAACACACACTTATATACTAAGTCTATGCCCAATACTATGAGTCAAAACCATGGGACATATAATACTACGTGACGACTTACAAAGCATATGCGTCCAATACTATGGGTTAATACTATGGGCTAATATAAACTACGGATCAACAAATACTACGGGACGACTTAGAAAGCATATGCGTCCAACAACAATATACTAACATAGTAAAGAGGAGGGTTGACATAGGTTCCTAACAATCTTAATGGGGTTACTCATATTTGGAATTTCTAAATCAGGCCCTTGGACATCGCGTTTTCCTTCAGATTCAGGTATATTCACTTCGCGAGGGTCTTCATTTTCATTTTCATCCAATGTAAAATTATAACACTCAAGGGCATGTTCCAACTGTATTTCCCAATCTGGTTGACAATACACAGGCAACGGGACATCATAAAAAAAAAAATTTATGATTTGCAAAGGCTCATTAATGCTCGGACATTCATCCTCAAAACTGAAAGTTAGCTGAAAGTTCTTTATCATCATGTGTCAGTCTATTGTACCATGTAGAAGTTTTGTTTCTATATACCAGTTTTTTGCTACTGGATCCAACATGCGCACAAACATATGGACCCATTCTGTCTTTGGTATATGCCTCCATGCTTTCAAGCAAGATTCTATATGATCTCTAGGATCAGTCTATCCATTGTACTTTGATTGTACATTCTCAGTTTTTTCAGCAAATTTAACTTCCGTTAAGCGCTTACATTCTTTCCATGTGCTCAATTTGTCTTTGTGCGCAACCCACCACCTAGTAGGTGTAGCTCGCAATGTTATTTCTAGAGCTAATAGCCTATGTTCATGTGACATTGATGCATTCTAGCTGATACTTCATGCATTCTACTCTGCCGGTTTTCCAGTCCTGCGTCTGACTCTAATATGCAAGAGTTGTCGTATCTCCATCTCAATGTTCCATCTTTTGTAGGATTAATGTAATATGCTTGATTAACTGTCATCTTGTGGATGTTATCTAGTTCTTGAAGTCTACATTATTCTCTTATTGGCTCAACATACCTTGCTCCTTGTGAAGGATCCAGGGGTGCAAGAACCCTGATATCTTGTCCTTCAAATATCATTTGTTTTTTCTTCAAGTTGATAATTGTGAGGTTATCAATTGCCCAGTCAATCCCTAATACTGCAGGATAAGGATTATTGTCATCTATCTCAATCACCTCAAAGTCTGTTTTACTTTGCACTCCATCAATGTTAACAAGAATGCTTGACAATCTCCCAAAAGGTATAACCTTCTGCTAGTTGGATAATCTCAACTATATAGGATACCAAGATAAATTTGGTTTTCCCATCTACTCCCATGTTTTTTTTTCAGCACGTTCACCTCTAAGCCCAAATCAAGAATGACCTGGTTCATTTCAAAATCTCTGATCTGCGCGCTTAGCCTCATTTCTCTTCCTGTCCTTTTATGATTCTTAATGTGATGGACTGTTCTATGTGCGTCGTTCATTATACTATGATGCTCGTAATATACCAGTCGTTATGTAATTATCCTAAGGTGTGTTCATGCCTTAGCAGCTTTATGCATCTCTGTAGAAACTGTGTTACAGGACTTGTCTTCTCTGGTGAAGCTCGCGACCGATCAAGGATGGCATACCTAGTTTAGGTTTCTGCTCACTTCGCAAAGGGATCCTTGTGGCCAAAGCTCCCAGGTCCTTAAATCCTTTTCTTGATTCCATGAATGCTTCTTTTTCTCTGTTAGGGTCGAATACAGGTATATTTCCAACCTATTTTCTTACCCAAGGCCCATCAGTAGGATTTGGTCCATTTATATGATTATCAGAAGTCGAAGCTTCGTTTGTCGTATCATTTCCAGTTGAAGCTCCACTTCACGTCACAACATGGATGTTGCGATCTTCATTTCTTTTCTCAGCTGCGATCATCTGAATGTTATGGTTTTGTCCTTTCGGTTTTTTTTCTTGCATTTTTCCTAGGAAAATGGGACATGCTTCAATGATATGGTCGTAGTATTTACAGTACTTAAAAATACTGCAAGGGTTTTGACAATCTCTCGCCAAATGTCCAAGTTGATCACAGTTATAACAGATAATCTGACCTCTTCCTTGTCCTTGTCTAGTATTACGTCATCTTCCTCTAAATACACCACGTCCTCTATATGTACCTTGATCATACTATGCATTTTCATTATTGTTTTGTATTTCTCCTTGGACTATGTAGACATCATGCTTTCTTTCTATCATAAGGTCATATTCTCTACAGTTGGTGTCATCATGTCCAACTGACTTACAAAATGTGCAGTACAAGTTCTTGGGTGTCTGTACATACTTTTGAAGTCCTTTGGTTGATGTCCTCTGCATCGAAAAATCTTGTCTTGCACCATGGTCCTTGAGGTTTATTTAATGGGTTCGGTGCCCCACTGGCGAGGTAATCTCTGAATACAGGTCAATGTTCCTTGGAATGTCCTTCTCCTTTACATTTAGTACACCAAACCTCTTCTCTTACTTCTTTTCCTTTTTGTATATCCTGTAACTGTAATGTTAGGTTTGCTAGTTGTGATTGTATTTGTACCATTCATGCGCTAGTTTCTCCTATGGGAGAATCTTCTAGCTTCATCACAATTTCCAATGCTTTTATTTGCGAAGCAACCTTTTGTTGCATCAATGGTAATCTAATGTGGGGAAATAACGCAGCGATAAACCACTCTTGATGTTGCTGTGGTGCAATTTCAAAGCTAACTTGATCTAACAAGGCTTTGAACTTATGATCAAAGTCTCACACAGTTTCATTAGGTTTCTATTTTATTTCTTTCATCTCTATAATGCATTGAGACTCTGATTTAGGCTTCTTAAATTCTCTAATCAATGTAGTTCTGATATCATCTTGTGTTATGTTCTGTCCAACAGAATATTTCATGAACCATGTTAAATATCTATCTCTGAATGTGGTGACTAGTTGAGCTTGCTTTATACCATCGTCTTGTACTTGTTTAATGTTCCAGAAAGCATCACAGAGAAACCAATGTGGCTCTAGATCTTCTAGACTGGTTCATTTAAAAACATGTAGCTTTATATCATCTTACATACTTCTTCTAGGAGGTGTAGGGTTCTGAAATACTACAGTACTACCTACATAGTGAAATGGTGGAGATATACCACCACTCGATTGATTCTTTGTGCACATTCCTACAATATTGATGCTACTAGTGTTCTGCGAACTACTACTATCTCTTTCAATAGGTATAGGTTTCTATGGAGTGATAGGATGATAGCCAATATGTCTAGGTTCTATCTCACTATCTGTGTTTTTTAACATTATAGACTCAAACCCTAGGAATCTGACTACATTCTTAACACACATTTTTCAGCTAATACCATTTTAATGCATAAACTCAGGTTTTTCAAGTACTTACCTCTAAATCCCTTGAAAAATTATATTTTGGCTGCGTTGTAAGACTTCAAAGTGTCCACAGCAAAATATGTAATATAGCCTTCCAACAAGCTATCCAGCCAAAAGTCTACTGCTCTTGAAATCTGGTTATTAATTCCTGTAAGTCTCTGAATCAACTCTGGATTCCAAACTGTAGGTTCTCCACCCTGGAAACAGTTTTTTCTTTCGGCTACCCTGGATATCCACTCAAATAACTCGTTAGCAAAGGATACGAAGAAAAATTCATGCAACTTAGTAAATATATATCTCTGTAGCCATTGTTCCGTACTAAGCCGATGATGTCTGTTTTCTTTCTTCGCAAACTTGCGTTCTGTCTGGCTCACCCAGTTTTGTATTTCATTCTTATCTGGATTCCAAATCAACATGACACATCACCAATATATCAGTCCAAATTCAGAAATGGAACCATTTGTTGGTATCCTTGGGATGACCCGGGTTCGGCAAAGTTATCACAACAACAATAAAACTCTTTTCACTGTCCCTTTCGGCATCAACCTATAACCAAGCTGAATTCTCACCCGAAGCGAAGATGGGGGGTTACAAAATCATGTTTTTGTAACCGTGGCGATGTTTGGACTTGGTTAACAACCTCGCTACGTTTCCTTTCTCTTAACATCTACTACAGGATAGAATAAATAGATGACTTTGCACCTCGCAGTTACCAACAGTCTATAGAACTCCATTGAATCTCTATTGTCTTTACTAATTAACTACGCATTTATCATTCCATTGTTCCTTCATATATTCATGCACATGGGATCCATTTACTTAACATACGATTACCATTAACATACATATGGAATCAAATACATAACCGCATCATAAATTGTATACAAAGCACATCATAAACTCATACACATAACACAAGATTTACGTGGTTCACCCCTAGGAAGGAGCTACGTCCACAGGAACTGTTCTTTTTATTATCTTGGAAGGGTAACAGTTCCAATCTGCACACTCAGCTGCAGACTCTTCTCTACAATCAAATCTCTATGCACTCAGCTGTAGAGTCTTTTCTCTCTTCGTTCTCTATTCTTCTAACCAATCGACTCACTGGTTAACCCTCTAATGTCGAAACCATTCCTTATACAAAAATATCCTTATATATAGATGTGCCCGAAGGTCACATATTACAATAACTATGGGACAACCCCCATAGTACCCCAAAACCCCCCATGGTTCTCCTGTAGACCACACTAAGCTTTTACTTCAATGTCCCTTTGGCGTCACGTCTTCTGACTCTGACGCTTTCTCTGACATCGCAGCTCCGACTTCTGTAGTGGCGTGTCCTTTACACCATAGTGCTTCTTTACTTCTTGTTCCTATAGCATTCAGTTCATTGCTCGGCCTTTAACTGTGTCAACCACCTATGGTTGTCCTTAGTACTTTGTCTTTAATAAGGGAACATGTCATTTCTTCTCGACTGAACTTTGCTCCAGACCCTCTGCCCGGGATTTGCGGAGTCACTTTTCTCCCAAAAATGGTCAATGTCAGGCCTCACCTAACTGTACTTGCCTTCATAACATCCTTTACTTGGGTTGAGCCCAACATATTGTTTATCATATTGATAAAATGAGAACCTCAAATGGAAATAAGGATAGTAGGAGTTACCAAATAACATGCTCCAATCAAGTGCTTGCTTTAATGCCTTTTGAAATCTAACTTCTGGATGACCTAGGGTTTGTTAGAGAAACCCTAATTTTTCAACTTTGGGATATTGAAAAACTAAATGGGGAGAGAGATGCACCTCCCTAAGTCAAGTTGAGAAAAGTTAATTTTCTTTCAAATCTGTGGATAGATCTACCCAAAACTTGATGCCCTAGTTTTCCCGAGCAGTAGTGGGAGGGCCAAAACTGAAAGTTCTCTGATATGAATTTTGTCTCCACAAAAAAACACACCCTCCTAAAGAGAGTTACTTTGACCTCCATTTTCAACCAAACTATGGTTAAAATCCTCCGAAAAGAGAAACCCTAGTTTTCACTTCCGGGATTTTGTACTGCACAAGGTCTTCTTTTGGGCTAGCTATGAAACCATGTTAGAATTTTAAATGCATAAAGTAAAGGGTCACTGAAATATAGACAAGCACAGCATAAACAATAGTACACAACAATTTATCTTGGGAAAGCCTCGTGGGGTGAAAAACCAAGCAAAACTTCTTCAATATAGATTCATCATAAAGTACAATGTCTTATCTCGTGCAATAACCCAAAACAAGATCTCTTCAAAAGCAACTACTCTTCTCTCCCACAGATTCGACTTTCTCTCTCTACTCATGTGAACTTGAGTGGGTGAGTGAGGTGACAAATGAGGAGGGTGACCCTCCTATTTATACTAATAAGTTGAAAAACCTTTTTGCCTAACAGGGATGACTTGACCTCTCAAACAAGGCGGACTTGACCTCTCAAACAAGGCCGACTTGTCCAGGATACAATAAATTATTATTTTCATGTTTTTTTTTTTTTGGATTTTTCTAGGCTGACACAACTAGTAGGGTTTACATTGATTCTATCAATGGATTTTTCATGAATAAATACAACATGAATAATTCCTGAGGGAAGTACAATACAAATATACCCAATAAGAATATCTTCTGAAGTTACATTCTTCAACACTCTTTCTTAAGAAGGAAGGTATTCTTCTTTCACTGTCATCCTCATCATCCCGCTACTACAAATTGGTACTCTTACCATTGAATTCTGACATCTCTCTTGAATCTATACATCACTAGAATTTTTGAACCATCTGGTGGGTCCAACCGAGGAGCATACATTATGTCACACACTGCAAGCACTTGTGTTACCTCACCCTATATTATGAACGAGCAATCCATCCGGTGGGTCCATCCTAGGAGCGTACATTAAGTCGCACACTACAACCACCTGCATTACCTCACCATGTGTCAAGATCATCTCGTGAGTGTAGCGTAGGAGACTCAATTACATCATACATAGTGACTACCTCCTACCACATCACATCTCATCATCGGGACAACACAACTCCATGATTGTAGCCTAGGAGACTCAATTATGTCACATAACCAGTGACTACCTGCTACCACGTCACCTCATGTGGAGAATAGCCCAGGTCCCAAAACCTGCGTCTTCACACATGTGTGTTGTCCAACATAACACAACAGTTAGGAAACTCAATTACGTCACATTACCAGTGACTACCTACTAAATCCTAATTGATGTAGTCTAGGAGACTCAATTACATCACACATAGTGACTACCTGCTACAACCACATGAGTGTAGTCCATGAAACTCAATTACGTCACATAAGCAGTGACTACTTGCTACAACATCATATCTCAAGTGGAGACACGCCCAGGAACTCAATTACGTCACTACGTGACTACCTGTTCCTCACACGTGCTATGTTACTCATACCTTCCTCTTTCGAGGAACCTTGATCTAGACCACTCCAAGCTTGTCCCTGAAGTACTCAAACTTCACTCTCGACAAAGGCTTGGTCAACAAATTGGCTATCTGCTCCTATGTTGATATATACTTGAGCCTCACTACTCCTCTCTGCACCATATCCCTGATATAGTGATACCTGATATCGATATGCTTTCACTTGTCATGCAAAACTGGGTTCTTAGACAAATTCACACAACTGCCACACTGCCTCGCAACTTGCCAAACAAGCTGCCATGAGATCTGCTTTGATTGTACTAAGTGCAACATTTGTCTGCTTTCTGCTGAACCATGAGATCATACATGATCCCAAACTAAAGTAGCACCCTAATGTGCTCTTCCTGTCTATGACACTACCGGCCCAATACGCATCAACATAACCATGTAGGTTAATCTTCTGATATGATGCATATCTAAGGCCATAATCAATCGTACCCATTAGGTACCTCAACAAATTCTTTTCCGCAACCAGGTGAATTCGTCTCGGCTCTACCATGTACTGAATCAGTGTGTTCACCACAAAGCATAAATTTGGTCTCATGTTCGTTAAGTACATCAACAAACCAATCATCTGCTTGTATACCATGGCATCCACCATCTCTGAAGAAGTATCTCACAACAACTTCATATTTGATGCCATTGGTGTAGCCATGGCTTTGCAATCCATCATCCTAAATCTCTTCAGGATCTCTACCGCATATTTTCCTTGACTCAGGAAAATTTCTTCTGGATTCTACCACACCTAAAGACCTAAGAAATAGTGCATCAAACCCAGTTCTTTCATCTCAAACTCTACGGAAAGCTTCCTCTTTGTTTCTTCTATGAGCTTCTCATCACCTGTCAAAAAACAATCATCTACATACGACAGTAGTATCATTCGTTTCTCAACCTCAACCTCGAAGTAAAGGTTGGAATCTGTTTTACTCTTGGTAAAGCCCAAGCTCATCAAAAATCCATCAATCATGTCATACCTTTTCTTGGGTGCTTGTTTCAAACCGTACAAGGTCTTCTTCAATATGCACACATGAGTATGCATGTCATGTGTCTAAAATCCTAGTGGATGCTCCACATACACTTCCTCCTCTACTATGCCATTCAGAAAGGCAATATTTACATCCATATGATTTACCTTCCACTTCATTACTGCGGCTATAGAAAGTATAGATCTGATCGAAGTGTATCTAGTACACGGGAGCAAATGTATCCTCATAATCTATGCCTTCTTTCTAGAAAAATCGACGAGCCACAAATATCGCCTTGTATTTCTCGACACTTCAATCTACTGCATGCTTTATCTTGTAGATGCATTTGGAAGACACTCTTGACTTCCCTTCTGGTCTTGGAACCACATCACATACATCATTCTTCATGATCGACTAATACTCTTCAATCATAGCATCCTTCCATACTTTCTTTTCGGCTACCTCTTCATAACTGGAAGGTTCTGCATCAATGATATCACACAACAAGGCTACATAGTTGGAATATGGTAGAGGTCTCTTACTTTCTCTGGAAGTCCCTTCTGGGGCACCATACTTCTCTACATATTGAATAGCCTCTCATGCCCAAGCTGGTCTTCTCTTGTGAGTTTTCACCTCTCAAGGTGGATCTATAGGTCTTTGTGGCTCTATCATATCATGGTCTTTGGGTTCTTCTGGAATCATCTCTTCCATAATTGTGTCTCTAACTCTAGGAGCTTCAGGTTCTTCTTCATGTGCTTCATCGGAGTGAATTTGCCTCGATCTACTAAAACTTGTGTCTTCATCAAAGGTAACATCTTTTCTAGTCTCGATCTTCTTGAAGCCCGTTATATAGATTTTGTAATCCTTTGATGTGTCATTGTATCCGACGAAGATGCCCTTCTTTCTTGAAGACTCTAACTTGGTTCTTTTCTCTTTTGGAACATGTATGTATACAGGACAACCAAATATTCTGATATGGCTAACTTTTGGTTTCTATCCTGTAAACATATCTTCAGGTGTCTTGTTCTCAAGTACGCGATGTGTAGTTTTGTTCTATACATAAATTGTTGTTCTTGTTGCTTCTTCCCATAAGTGCAATGGAAGATCTTGATCATGGATCATGGCCTTCACTGCTTCAATTATCGTCCTGTTCTTTTTTTCCGCAACACCATTCTGTTGTGGATTATAGGGAGTGCTCATCTCCGTCTTAATCCCTGATTCTTTACATAAGATTTTGAAATCTCCCAAAGTAAATTCACCACCAATATCTTATCTTAAGGTCTTTATTTTCTTTTCAGTATGATTTTCTACAAGGGCTTTGAATTCTTTGAATTTGCTAAATACTTCATCTTTATTTTTCAATAAATAAATCCAGGTTTTGTGAGAATGATCATCAATAAAAGATACATAGTATGCATACCCTCTTAGTGATTTGGAAGACATAGCTCCACATATGTCCGAGTGTATTATCTCCAAGATCTCCTTTGCTTTGCTATCACTTCTTGGAAATGGTTTCTTCATGTTCTTCCCTTTTGCACGTCCTTTGCATATGCCTTCATGTTTTTTCTGGATCTCGAGTAGACCATTCACCATCTTGCTCATGATCGGTAATGCCTTGTAGTTTATATGAGCAAATATTCTATGCCATAATTCACTTGGTTCCATAGATTCATGAACCAATGCTTCTTCTGGTTGTCCCTTAAGTGTGTACAAGCCTCCCTCTTGCACTCCAATTACTACTGCATCATCAAAGGTTTTACCTTTAGGCCACATGAGTACTTGACCATCAACAAATGTAACTCGGAATCCTTTCTCATCTAAGGCTGAGATGGAAAGTAGATTCTTCCTCAATATCGGTACATAGAGAACATCTTTTATCTTGATAGGATTTCCAGATTCTAGCTTGTAGGATGCTTCTCCTACCCCTTTTATGGGATACTGGTAATCATCTCCAATTTTCACCTTGTGAGGTGAGTCCTTTTCTGTCAAGTTGTTGAGGGAGTAATTGAAACATGTCATATGCTTGGAAGCACCATTATCAACAAGCCAATCATTGCTTCCATGAGTAACAGTACCTATGAGTGCTGAAATCAAAACATGTTCTTCATCACTTGAAGAATCTTCTATGATTCGTCGTCTTCTACATCATGAACATGGTGTCTCTTCTTATTTCCTTTCTTGTGGTTGCCTTTCTTCTTGTGACAGTTTCTTGAAATGTGTCCCATTCATCACAATTGTAACATTTGAAGTTTGAGTAGTCTCTGGGAGGTCTTCGATTCTTCTGGAATCTTCTAGACATGTGAGAGTGATCTTATTTCTTGCTCCTCTTTGCATGAGCTTCCAAGGCTTGGCTTTAATTCTAGATTCTTCTTGGGTACAAGTTTCCCAAAGTGAACTGAATCTTATGAGCTTCCTTCTAGAGCATATTCCTTGGATGAATGATTCCCATGATCTTGGGAGACCATTCATAGTAGTCATTACTAGTTCTGCATCCTCAACATGATCTCCAATAACTTGTAGTTGTTCTCTGATTTGAGAGACCCTTGTGAAATAAGATTGGATGCTTTCTGAGCATTGCATCTTCACACCCCTGAGTTGAGTTCTCAAGGTCATCTTTCTGTTAGTGTTCTTCCCTTTGAATAATTTCTTTAGTGCATCAAACATCTCTTTAGGATTTTGCAGAGATGAGATGTGGGGGATCAAGTGATCCTTGATGGAGTCGGCAATGATCCTCTTGTCCTTAACCAAACTCTTCTTGTGCTTAGCTTTATCTTCATCTCCCTCTGGCTCTGCAATTTCTTCTTTGACATATTTTTCTAACTCATTCTCTTCTAGAATGAGCATCACTCTATACTTCCAAGCACGGAAGTTATCTTCTCCTTCAAGCTTATCACCAAGCTTGGTATTGTTTTTCATCTTGATAAAATGAGAACCTCAAAAGGAAATAAGGATAGTAGGACTTACCAAATGAGATGCTCCAATCAAATTCTTGCTTGAATGCCTTCTGAAATCTAATTTCTAGATGACCTAGGGTTTGTTAGAGAAACCCTAATTTTTCAACTTTGAGATCTTGAAAAACTTAATGGAGAGAGAGATGTTCCTCCCTAAGGCGAGTTGATCAAAGGTGTTTTTCTTCCAAATCTGTGGACTGATCCACCAAAAACTTGATGCCCTAGTTTTCTCGAGCAGTAGTGGGAGGGCCAAAAATGAAAGTTCTTTGATATGAATTCTGTCTCCACAGAAAAATACACCCTCCTAGGGAGAGCTGCTTTGACCTCCATTTTCAACCAAACTATGGTGAAAAGCCTCCGAAAAGAGAAACCCTAGTTTTCACTTCTGGCAGTTTCTACTGCACAAGGTCTTCTTTCGGGCTAGCTTTGAAACCATGTTAGAATTAAAAATGCAATAAAGTCAAGGATCACTGAAAGATAGACAAGCAGAGCATAAACAATAGTACACAACAATTTATCCTTGGAAACCCTTGTGGGGCAGAAAACCCAACAAAACTTCTTCAATATTGGATTCGTCAGAAAGTACAATGTCAATCTCGTGCAATAACCCATAACAAGATGTCTTCAAAAGCAACTACTCTTCTCTCCCACAGATTATACTTTCTCTCTCAACTCATGCGAACTTGAGTGAGTGAGTGAGGTGACAAATGAGGAGGGCCACCCTCCTATTTATACTAATCAGTTGACTAACCTTTTCCCTAACAGGGCCGACTTGACCTGTCAAACAGGGCCGACTTGTCCAAGATACAATAAAATATTATTTTCATGTTTTTCTCTGGATTCTTCTTCAACATTGTATGTGTATAATATAGGTGAGATGATGGATATGCTTAATGAAAAAAGGTTATGGTTGTTAAAATCTTGCAAGCAAAAGAGAAAATGATACTATAATAACATTGCAACCCTATGATAGGCCTTAATCACCACGAGTTATGTACATTATAGGTTCACAATGGGATGCCTTAGTAGTAAGACTATAAGTATGTGCTCTTCTTGTGGAAGAAAGCCTGGCAAATGATGGATCACCCAAAGGATTTAAATATAGAATGGGAAGCATGAACCTAAATGGTGAGTGACTAAAAAGAAGAGGAAACTTGAATGAATCCATTGTGAAAGATTCATATTATATATTGGTTGGGATCAAGAAGGTAGTATATGTATAGCTATCTCAGGTGTGTTAGAGAAGATAGTAAACTCAATCTCACCCATGGCAGCAATGTGAAGCAGAGATATGTTCATATAGATAAGGATTGAGTTTGTTTGCATGATTTATCTTGTGATATGAATATATATGCTTCGATTATGAAACTTGAATCTTTGTGAATGGATCAAGTGTTACTTAAAATGGCTATAATGAGCAAGTTTTTCCCTCGATGACTATAACAAGCATGTGTTGAAATGTCAAAGTCCTTGGATGTATTCCAAGGGAGTACAAAGGAATGATGGAGTGTTGTTTTCAAAGATAGCCAAAAACTAGACAAAGTGGCCTTAAAGAGAAAGGGATTGCAGATTCAGTTGAAAAATAAGGACATGGGACCTTGCTAAAGAGAAGGGAACATCGAAAATTATGTTATTCCAAGGGGGAGGGGAATGTAACATCATAATTTTGACCCTTGGAATGTATTAAATAAAATTATGTAAATAATGTAAATATGCTAAGTATATATTCCTAGTGCAAAGCTTAAGGCCAAGGCCAGACTAGTGAATGGCTAAGCATTTATGATGTAAATATTTCTATATGGACCATGTGGTTGGCTTATCATAACAACTCAACAACTAGATAAATATCACTTGGGAAAATAATAAAATGGTCCAAGATAGTTATGTAAAGAGCATTAGAGGGGATATGGTTCCACTAGCAGGGAAGAGGAAAGGGGGGCTACAGGAGACTAAATCATCTTTTTGACAGCTTTTGTCTATTTCTGCCATGTGCCTTAAATGAACCATTTACTTTGACTTATTAAATCCAATCATTGAATCCATGCGTTAAGTTCGTTGGAAAGTCTTTTTATGTAGTTTATGGAAGCATGGAATGAATATACTTCTATGACAATTGTAATATTCCTTCTTTCTATGATCAAAAGTGATCTCAGTTATTTTTTCACTAATCCTCTCATCTCCATTGAGGTCTATCACTCATTTTCCATAGAGAATTAATACACTACATAGCCTTTATGCTTCTTTCTCCATAACCAATAACTAGACTAAGAAATTAACCAGAAATTAGCATTATGGAGAGGAAATTGCATACAATGGAGGAAAAATGATGGTTGGAGGTGAGCATAAAGACTAGACAAGATAGAAACCTTTACCCAATATTTATTTGATGCTCTAGAATGCTTGAGAAATCATAAATTAATGTTATAGGAGATTCTTTAAAAACATACAACAGGTTGGATTTTTTCTACACACATTGAAGAGCATTGTAGGGGTTGGGTACTCTAACGGAATATTAAGTAGATAAATAGTAGACCTTCCTTGTGTTGTGTGGGGTATTGGAAGAGAGTTTCATGGTTGGGATGGCTAAATGAGATGCATGTAGTGCTCAATGGTGAGAAGATTGGCGAAGCATGAGAGCAACTGGATTTTAGGGTGAGAGAGAGAAGCCTGTAAGAGTTTCCTTCACCCTAGTGACCTCATAGCCTGGCTTGGGGGAGGTATCAACATTTGATACCTACATTTGGGTGGAAAATTGCTCTTATGAAACTAGTTGCTTAAATCTTCTTTTGTTAAAAGATAAGTATCCATTGTTTTCTATGTTTATGCAATGATTATAATTATTTCTTGTAATGAATATGTTTGTTTATGCATGATATGTGTATGGATATAGTTTCAATATCGTTGTGTTTTATAATCATGCACTTGCACAAGCATTTATTAGTTATGTTTCCCATAGTAGACTTAAATAGTTCGAAATTCAAATAACGGCTTCATGGGACAAGATTTAGAAACACGAAATTCATAAGTACCCTCTCTTGTAGTCAGAATGATGGATGGGGACGCTACATTGTTAAATTTCATACATTCATAGCATAACATTTCAATTGCATAAACAGGATCACTAGAAGAAAGACAAAGCACAAAACATTAACACAGAGTTTAACCTGGGAAACCCAAATGGGAGAAAACCCAGCAACCTTTGTATAGAGATGATAATCCCGAGATCAGAGTACAAAGATAAAATAGAAAAGGTGGAAATGATTTCCACAAGTAGAAACCCCAAAATAGCTTCCTTCTCCAACAAGTGTGAACTTCTCTCTCTCTGGGTGATGCGAACTTCACTTGAACGAGTGAGTGAATAATGAGGTGCACTTTACCTCTATCTATACAAGTGCAAACATGAAAAATCCCTAACTGAGCCGACTTCACTTGGGGGCAATTAATAATTTAATTTTTAATATTTTCTTTTGCTTCTTTTCACCCCAAGGTTTACATTGATTCTTTCATGTGTTTACATAGATAAATTACATCAAGTTCATCTCCCTTAGGAGGTACAATCAAGTACAATAAAATACAATAAATAATATCTTCCGAAGTTGCACAAAATCCAACACTCCCTCTCAACGAGGAAGGTATTCTTCAGACTTCATCAACATCACGGTCATCTGCGTTTCATCTTGTACATTCATACTGTCTCCATCATCTCTATACATACTGCAATTTTTCCACACATTCTCAATTCTTCAAGAAGTGTCAGCATGCATCAGCCTCACTAGTCCTTCGGTGAGTCCAGGAGAATCACTCAATACTGGATCCAAGAGAATCACTCAATCCTGGATATATGAGATATAAGCTATACCATTTGCTACCTGTCTGTCTCATCTGCCAATGGGGTCCTCCCATACCTGGATGAGATCTCAAACAAGCAAATGGGCACAAGCATCTATTGACTGTCCATATCATATGCCTATGGGATTTCTCCCATTTATGGCTGAGTACCAAGATTGTAGAGGTACATGTGCAATCACACGGCCAACTGTTGACTGTCCTACTCATCTGCTAAGGGGATTTCTCCCATAGCTGGCTGAGTAACTGGACTGTAGAGGCACCTGTGTGAACCCGACCAACTGCTGACTATCCTACTCATATGCCTATGGGATTCTCCCATGTCTGGCTAAGTAACTGGACTGCAGAAGGTACCTGGGTGAACCCGACCAACTGTTGACTGTCCTACTCATCTGCCTATGGGATTTCTTCCATATATGGATGAGTAACTGGACTGCAGAGGCACCTGGGCAAAGCAAGGAGAGCATCTCAATGTCATCGTTCCCTCTCAAGGAGGGACACGTTCTCTTCAACTCCAAGTCTTCCACAAAAGTATTCAAACTTCACCCTGGGAAGAGCCTTGGTGAGAACATCTGCAGTTTGGTCGCCTGTCGGCACGTACTGTAACTCGACCGCACTTTTCTGCACGATATCACGAATGAAGTGATATAGAATCTCAATATGCTTCGACCTGTCGTGAAATAAAGGATTCACTGACATCTGCACACAACTCTAGTTATCACAGTGAATCATGTTCAACTCCGGAATCTGGACGAACAATCCTGCTAGGAGTTTATAGATCCAAACTACTTCTTGAGCTGATGTGCTAGCATCCATGTACTCAGCCTCTACCGTATTGAGTGCTACCGAGTTATGCTTCATGTTGCACCAGGAAATAACTGCAGAACCCAAACTGAAGCAACATTCGGAAGTACTCTTCCAATCTGCAACACATCAGGCCCAATCTGAGTCTGTAAACCCCTGCAATATCAGGTCACAATCTGAAGCATACTTCAATCCATATCCCACAGTGTTGTTAAGATTCAATATGCTAAGACAGAAAATATCAGCATTTCATTTCATTTCACAACAATAGCATATACAGGATCACTAAAAGAACAACAAGCACAGCATAAACACAAGAGACACATATTTATCTTGGGAAATCCTCATGGGGTAGAAAACCCAGCAAAGCTTCCTCAATATAGATGACCAGCAAATACAAAGATGCAAACCCTATACATGAGCTCCTTCTCCTCCATAGCATACCTCTCCCTCACCTATGCGCTATTCACTAGTGAGTGTAGTGTGTGTTAAATGAGGAACAAACCTCCTCTATTTATACACATCTCTGACTTGTCTTTTACATTAACTAGGTCGGCCCCAACTTAACCACTGGGTTAAACACCCCATTACAAATAACTGGGCCAACCCCTGTAGGGTGGTCTAATAACCCTTTGACCCACATAACACATACAGGGCCGACCCCCACTAGGGAAGTCTAATAACCCAAGTTACAACATTCCGACGAAGGAATAAACATCTCCGGATATACAATAAGGTCTTCACGGAGGAATGAAACATATCCGGAATAATAAAGTACAAATATAATATTCTTAGAAGTTACAATATTTCAACACTCCCCCTTAACGAGAAGGATATTATAACAACATCTGCAGGAGCAAGGAGTCATCAACATCATACATGATACGTCTATAAATCATTGGAATATTTCTCAACATCATCAATAACTCAACCAGTTACTGGAACATCTTCAAGATCTTCAATACTGGAACATCAACATCTTTAGTACTGAGTCTTCATCGTCTGCAGCACTTGAACAACTACAGTAACATCATCATCTGGATCACTCGATCAACAGCCTCATCGTCTGGATAAACCGATCAACATCGTAATAGAATCAACTGGATCCTCTCGATCAACAGCATCACATCATCAACTGGATCCTCTCGATTAATAGCATCACATCATCAACTAGATCCTCTTGATTAACAACATCTCGATCATTTCGATCTACAGTATCTAGATCATCTCGATCTACAGCATCTGGATCATCTCGATCTACAGCATCTCAACAGCATAATCTGCAATACACACATGATCCAATTCCAGGATGATCAATCCTTATCAATTTTAGACAAGTCTCATGTCTATGGACGATGCAATCCAAATCTACTTCCAGGATGATGAATCCTTATCAATTTTAGACAAGTCTCATGTCTATGGACGATGCAACCCAGATCTACTTCCAGGATGATCAATCCTTATCAATTTTAGACAAGTCTCATGTCTATGGACGATGCAATCCAGTCACGTACATTTTGAACCAAAGGTTAAGGGACGATGCAGTCCTATCACGTACCTTTTGAACCAAATGTTCAGGGACGATGTAGTCCTATCACGTACCTTTTGAACCAAAATGTTCAGGGACGATGCAGTCCTCTCACGTACCTTTTGAACCAATGTTCAGGGACGATGCAGTCCTCTCACATACCTTTTGAACCAAGGGTTCAGGGATGATGCAGTCCTCTCACGTACCTTTTGAACCAAATGTTCACAGACGATGCAGTCCTATCATGTACCTTCTGAACCAATGTTCAGGGATGATGCAGTCCTCTCACATACCTTTTGAACCAAGGGTTCAGGGATGATGCAGTTCTCTCACGTACCTTTTGAACCAAATGTTTAGGGATGATGCAGTCCTCTCACATACCTTTTGAACCAATGTTCAGAGACGATGCAGTCCTCTCACGTACCTTTTGAACCAAGGGTTCAGGGACAATGCAGTCCTATCACGTACATTTTGAACCAAAGGTTCAGGGACAATGCAGTCCTATCATGTCCACAGGGGACCACTTTCTCGGAGACATATGTCTATGGATCTCTTTTAGAACATGTGTTCAAGGATGATGCAATCCTTCTTCTTTCTCGGAGACATATGTCTACGGATCCTTTTAGAACATGTGTTCAAGGATGATGCAATCCACTCGTCAACTTAGACCCTGACTAAGGACCATTCACCAACCTCACTGTCGACACAGGTAACCTCATCATCGACCTTACCGTCGGAACAGGTAACCTCATCATCCATACATGTATCCTCATCATTGATACAAGTATCCACATCATCGATACAAGTATCCTCATCAATACAGTATCCATATCATTGACCTTACCGTCGATATAGGCAATCTTATCATCGATACAGGTATCCATATCAATACCACTATCCAAATATCATCATTGACCACATAACTCCCCCTTTCAAGGAGGGTCCTTCTAAACTACACCAAGCTTGTCTCGGAAATACTCAAACTTTTCTCGAGATAGAGGTTTGGTCAATAAATCAGCAACTTGTTCGTCAGTGCTCGCATACTTGAGCTTGATAGCTCCTTTCTGCACCATATCCCGTATATAGAAATATCGGATCTCTATGTGCTTTGACTTATCATGGAACACTAGATTCTCTATCATCTTGATACAACTCTGGTTGTCACACAGGATCACAGTGGAGTCCATCTCTAAGTCAAACAATCTTGATAACAACTTTCAAAGCCATATTGCTTCACAACTAGCATAGCAAGCAGCTATATATATTTCACTTCAGCTGTGCTGAGAGCCACACTAGACTGCTTCTTGCTAAACCACGAGATCATGGCAGATCCCAGACAATAACATGCTTCTTCTTGTCTGATACACTTCCTGCCCAATCAGCATCTGTGTAGCCATATAATCTGAAGTCATGATCTCCAAGATAACATAGAGCAAAGTCTATCATACCCTTTAGGTACCTCATCACATGCTTTGCAGCTGCATCTAGGTTCCACTAACTCAAGGTGTTCACAGCAAAGCATATATCTGGCCTGGAATAGTCATATACATCAATGACCCAATAATTTGTCTGTACAGAGTCACATCCACTAACTCTGATGAGTCATCAAATAAAAGCTTCAAGTTGGAACCCATGAGAGTGGCAATGGTTTTACATTCCAACATATCAAATCTTCTCAATATTTTCATAGCATACTTTCCCTGGTTGAGAAATATTCATTTTGAGCCTTGCCATACTTTGGTAAAGCCCGAGCTATCAATTCTTCCTCTGTGACTGAACATCATTCACACTCTGCATTGAGTGATCTTCTGTATATCTATCCCTGCCATCTCCCGTCAGATGGGTCTACTGATATGAGCCTCAAGATCATTCGAACTCTGTGGTGAGTTCCTTCTTGCATCCATTTGAGAGAAGAATGTCATCTGTATATAGACACCATCCTCAACCTTGTAGCAAAGGTTGAAATCTACATCACCCATAGTGATAATTAAGCTCATCTAATGACTATCGATCCTAGGTGTCCGTATAGAGATTTCTTCAATTGAATCCTGGGATTTTTATTGATTCGCACTTCTTCTTCAATCACACCATTGAGAGAACATTATTATAGGGCTACTTGGAGCAAACATCTCATCGTGATCCTCTTCCTCTTTCTAAGAGAATCTTCTAGGCAAGAGCCTTCTATAGTATGTTTGATTTGTAAATCTTCTTGTTGAACATCCATCACTTGTTCAGTGTTCATCATTCTTCATGATCTTTCCTACAAATCAAAATTAAGTACATGATTAGTAATACTTCATAATCATCAAATCATGTTGACATGATAACCTATTATGCATATAGATATGATTTACATAGTTATGCTACTATCTTGACCAATACTTTGGCACAACAATTTTCCATATCCTGTATGCATACAGTGGCTATCTAGATGCCTTCCATCTCTACCAGAACATACTATCGAGAGCATGCACAACTCTCAGCATGTCAGCGAAGAGGTTTCATTCTAGACAATCAACAATGGAATGTTTGTCCAACTTACCAATCATATGCATATTAGTAGTATACTATTCAATGCTATATAAGTGTTTACACTCAGCACAATATATTCTAGAAATACAAATATGCATACAACTATTAAAAGCAATACTATTTCATAGATTCAAATAACAACTCAAATACTTATCTTTTATGTTTGTGTGGTTGCCTCCCGCTTGATCTTCTATATGTCTTTTGAACTTCTATTCATTCTGTACCATTGTGCATGCTCAAGTGTGCACTAGTGTCATCCTCATGATCTCATACACAAACATACATTCATTAGTATAATCTCAATATTATCAAAACATTATAATTCTAAATAATCTTGAATATGTATGGTCATGATCATTCAATACATGGGTATACTAAGATCCTAGCACAAAGTAGGATACTAACATAGGAAAACATACCTGGATTAGATACATGCTTAGTTATGTCTAACATACCCAAACAATATCTTTAGTCTCTTCAATGATTTAGAGACCTTGTGCTAGTAACCTGCATACCTCATAAGTGAAGCATAGTAGAAATAAATCATACGTACCTCGTAAGTAGAGCTTCTAAAGACGATGGATAAGTCTTTGTATTTATGTCATCATGTTCATAGAACTTGATTTGTCTTTCTTGATGTACCTGTCTTTTGTTAGTAGACAACATCATCCTCATACAACACCACAGGTGCATTAGTACAATCATAAGTGTCATAACCTTAATCAATGAATGCCTTCTATCATTCACATGAATTCATTATCAAACAATCATAATTGTACTAATCTCAATAACATGAATACAAACATATCATAAACTTAACCACGAACAGATTTCAACACATACCTGTATCTCCTCAAGTCATACTTGTCAGAGAATGTTATACCTCCATATTCCACAATGTTGCATCTTCACCATAAAAATAGACGACGACACTTCCCCTACTACTTAAAACACCTAGAAGAGAAAAATGATGAGTGATCCTTGAAGACAAACCTATTTTGTCAAGAATCAACCCAGCTAAGACTTCATATACCTGCACTACCGCGCCTTGCTCCAGCTTAGGTGCACGGTAGTCCACACTACCGCGCTATGCTCTTTCTATGCCACGCGGTACTACCACGTTATGCTCTGTTTGAGAGGCGCGGTACTCCCTTTTTAGCCTTTTTGCCATGGCTTGTGGGATCTTGATCTTCGAGATATTTTTGAGGATTGGTGTCCCTGATTCGATCCTAACTCACTTTCTGTGATTAGTAGGCCTGATCCACTAAACTCTCTCAAGATCCATCCTTCTCTCTTGTTGGTTAACCCTACTACACACTATAAGAGAGAGACATTCCATGAGCAAAGGGGAGGACTCTTGGAAACATCAAACTTATGATCTTGAATCTTTGTGGAGATAGCTAGAGGAAGAAGCACTTGGAGCTGGGATTTGGCTTGGATATCAAACAACCATTGTAAGTGACTTCAAGTTTGTAACATAACTTGTCTTGTTTCCCAAATCACATGTGTTGATTTTGTTTCAATTATATGATTTGTATCTGTTATAGATTTAGATCTTAACTCATATTTCAAGTTGCTAGAGAATCGTATATGCTTGTATGTTGGTTTCATTTTTATAAGTTCATTCGCGAGGACTTCGAAATCGGAGCAACCATTAAGACAAGCAATTGGATTGAAGGTTAGTTAGATCTCTTCTGTTTCTTCCAGCAGTTTAATCTTGAAATGTCTGTTTAGATCTAGGAATTCAAGGTAGCATTTGTTATTTTTTGTCTTAGTTTAGAGTCATTTAAAGTCTACTTTAACCTAGGAGAATTTCTACCTATCTGTAGGGAGAAATTTCTACAACAAGAATGGCTACTCCGCTGGTTTGAACCCCATTTGATTGATTTATCTCACTTTCAGTCATTTTTTATTGTGATTCTTCTTTCTCTTCAAACCAGTATTGAATTTTGGTCTCCTTGACCTTTATTCTTCCCCCCTCTCTACATTTTTCCTCCCTCTGTAATCAGTGATTCCTCTGGTTCTACAGCAACCCTAAAAAATTCAATCTTCTTTTCAAAAGTTGTGTTTTTCCATCCTTTGCAACAGTACCGCGCCCCCACCACTGTCTACAGCACGGGAGTACCGCGTACCCAACACTTTTACCAGAGTGGTAGTGTACCAGTACCGCGCTCTAGTTTGTTCCTGCCACGCGGTAGTGTCTGCGTATTTTCAATTTTTTCTTCCCTGCTTGGTTTCCTGAGTCATTTTTCATTTTCTCTGCTTTAGCTTGGTGTTTTCTGTTGCCTATTACTATCATGTTCATTACACAGTCTTTGTGGTGTGCTTATTTCTCTTGTGAGCTTGATTATTTTATGAGTTAGTGGAATTATTTGCACATTGGGTCACCCCGTCAATCTGATTGCATTGGCTTGATCTTCTCATCACAACCAAACCATTACTACTGTTCTTTTTTACTGGATCGTGTATCTTTCATAATCACATTGTTTCCATTATTATCATTAAAGTCTATATTGAAAATTATCATTGGAGAACATTTGTGTTGTTTGGATTGAAATGGTCTAGCAGTATTATTGTGCATTCGGAAGTGAACCATTTAAATTTGCCACAGAAATTCTCATTTTTTTAAGCATCCTAGTTGCAAGATCAGTGAATTGGAAAGAAGTGTTTATTTCAATTTGGTTCTACTTACAAAAAGAAAACAATTTTTTTTTTGTTTTGAAGTGGTTTTTAATTGCTTATGAAAGTTTCATGCATTTATGATCGAAGAACTCTCTCTCTTCCATAGCTAGTTTTCATCGAATATAAGGCTTATTTCGATTCATTCTCACTTGCATGGTTTGGGTCGTCACAACACCACCAAGTTTCACGTCCATTTACCCGATTGAGTAATACAACCACTAAAATTAATCTCCCTAACTAAACCAACATTAACCTCACTTGAGGAAATCAAAAGAATTTGGTAGGGAGGTAGGACACCGGGGATAGGCATCAAAATAATTCCCCCTTGTCATTTTCATCTGAAACATAGTTGTTGTCCTCTAGGGACCTAAAATCCTCTAGTATTTATTGACACGGTCATAGCCAGTTTATGGAGGGGCCTCCTAACTGTTGTTAACTTTCAGGGGTTAAACCACCGCGAGATTGAGAACCGGATGGACTCTGTGGAATGCCACACTCCACTTAGCCCTAAGGAAACATCGATCATTGTCTTCCTTGTAATTCATAGTAATGCAAGGGTGATAAGGCAGAAACACCGAAAACCTTTTCCAATGTGTCATGAACGAGGTAGATTAGTGACTTTTCTACTAGGGCTCTTTTACCCAGGATCCCTTTCGGTAGAGGGATATCCTTCTCATATTGGTCTCTCACGTTGTATTGTTCGACTTGGATTTCATCACCTTGCGAAGGATACAACTTGTTGAGGTCTCCAGCTCTTAGTTAGGAGTTAGCTTGTTATCTCATCTTTATAGAGGGTCATTTTTTCTTTTTAGTGACTGCTTGTTGGCATTCTGGCCATTATTTTTCTCAGCTCGCTTACTGAGACACCGGTCTCAGTATAGATTTTAGATCTTGCTTTTTTGGCCTGCGAGCCTTGCTTTTTCTAGCTCCTCTTTTGCACACTCGGCTACATTAGAGTTTTTGAGTTCTTTGTTATGATACTGCCCACGGATTTCATATTCCTTCCATTATGTCAGAACCACCATGGAGATCACGACAAGTACAGGGAAAAATCCCTCCACCACCACCACTGCCACGGACCTCCGATCCACCTGCATCACGTATTCCCGCCCCTCCTAACCGCGGTGTTGGTCGAGGGAACATTCCACCGTCGATATGCACTACATCTTCAGTTCCGTCTGTAACCGTTACTCACAGCACAATCTCAGAACCTCTTGTAGTTTCTGCAACCACTAGTATATCTGAGATTCCCATTGTCACTTCACCCACTGTTATTCCAGATATATCTGCCACAGTGGACAACATTACAACGGCTAAATCTAGTATAGCCCAAAATACTAGACCAGAGGCCATCCTACTACCTGATGTCAACACCTCCCTTCCACAAGAAACTTTCCATCATGACACGGATGGATCTATTGGCACCACCGAAGGATCCGACCAGGATATATCTGGCTTGATTTCAGTCCTGGGCGGGTACGTCAAAATTATTGAAGACACTCAACTTCCTGATACACATTTTGAACCTGACTATGGCTTTATCACTTCCCAGGCAGAACTTTCGCCTATTATCACCGTGCCATCCAGTGTTCATCCACAGGAAACCAGTTCTTCTAGAAACGTACCTCGTACCATATCTCTCCCCAACCTCCCTCCGGGACATGAGATCATGGCCTCCATTCAGTCTAGTATGGTTAGTCTAGCGAATTCCCCATTAGCGTCGACACAGTTTAAACATGACACAGAGCAAATGCTCTCGACGGCTTCTAGATATCCCCCTGTTACCCATCCTCACGACTATCGGGATCCCAACATCTCGTCTAGCATAGAGTTTCATCACTCCTATGCAGACGGCTCCGGACCTTCAGACGTTACTATACCTATGTTCCAGCTGGACCCCGAAAACCCTTTTCAGGATACGAACCCGGACCCAGTCTTCGATGGTCCTCCTATCATTGAACACACTATGGACGATACCCCTGATACCCCTCAGTTAAATTCCCCACATTTGCTGCCATCACCCATGTTTGGCGCACATTCTATGAGGGATAACCCATTTTTTTCTCCATCCTCGCCTGTCAGATATGGAAGACCCCCTCCACAAATCGACACTTTTGGCGCCTTTGGCCAATCGACACTATTGTATCTGGATAGTGTCAGAAGAACACCAAGTCATACTGCTGGATCATCCATATTGACCGGAGGTTCAACTTCGGCCACTATCTACACTATCTCAGGAGGTGGACAACTGACTGTCGTGATCCCCAAATCCAACAACCAAACTCCTCCTAGCGGGCCATCAACCCAACCTACTGGAGGACAATCCTTTGTTGGGGACCCCGTTCCTAGTCAACAACCTCCTCCTATAGGGCCATCCAACCCATCTGCTGGAGGGAAACCCATCGGCACCATCCAACAACCCTCCCAACCAGCAGCATCTGCTCAATATGGTATGTACAACACACCTGGAAGCGGACAACCTTATATCGGTCTTCCAACCGGGCCCCATCTTCAACATCCCTCGTCAGGTACGCTTCCTTCTTAGGAACCTCAAATCCCACAGAGTGGGGGGTACTCATTATTTGGAAACTGGAACCCAACTGGGGGAAATCTCAGATTCCCCCCAACTTGAACTTCGGCTTCCCCTATCCTTCGGATGCTACAACTCCATGGAACCCATCCCTTCAATTTCCACACATTCATCAAGGAGGAACGAACCTTCCATGGACACCACTGTCGTAGCCACCCCCCAACCCTGCTATGGGAAACCCTCCACTTACTCAATATAGTGGTAACATTCCTGGAACACAACAACTCCAGGGAACTTTTCCCCAACCAGGAGCAGCAACCATTCCTGGGTTAAAGCAACCCCAGGGTACCATACCTACCATCCCCACTCAGCAGAACATCCACTAACCGATTACCACAGTGATTCCTAGTCAGGTAATGACTCCCAACACTCAACCGGTTAACCAGATGGCCTATTACACACAAAATTTCCAGCAGTACCCCGCGGGTAACACATATGGGTATAACATGCAACAATATACTATGAAGGGCCCCCAAGGTTTCTTTGCACCATATGGTTATTACTCATACCTGCAGACTAATCGTCAACTTCCCTTTTTGGCCACACTAGACTTACCTGATTTGTCGAGGCTCATTAACGATCCTATATGGCATGAACCTCACTAGCCACCCATTCCAGCCAAACTTCCATCGGACATTCCTAGGTTCGATGCTAAGCCTGGGGAAGACCCCAAAAACCACGTAATGACCTTCCATCTTTGGTGTTCATCCAACTCCTTGATGGACGATTCCATTCGACTACGGCTCTTCCAGCGTACGCTTACCGGCACGACAGCAAAATGGTACATCGAGCTGCCACAACACTCTTTCCACAATTTCAACACCTTGGCTATGCAGTTTCTGACCCATTTCTAGCTCCCCATGCGGTATGAGACTGGAACAGAACTGTTGACATCGTTGCGTCAAACCACTTCCACGCACATTTCAGATCACATCCATGAGTGGCGTCGATGCCGTAGGCTAATCAAGGCACCCATTCCGGATCAGCCATTCGCTGATTGGTTCACAAAGTCATTCTTGCCTCCCATAGCTAGGGATATCGCTATGCGCGGGCCAGTCACAGAAGAACAAGCCATCTCGGCAGCTCAGTACATGGATTTGGTATATACCCAATCCGGCACTTTACACGAACTTCTTCCTCATGCCGCCCGCGTTACCACTGATCCAACGAAACCCGCCACTGAATCCCCCATTGATGGTATTGTCGGTTCAGTCAAGGCCCAGCCTACTTCCAACTCGACGGGGCAACAAGCTTCTGCTTCCCCCGCTCTATCTTAGGCTGCTCCAAAAGCTACTACTTCTCCTGCTATCTCCTTCAAAGTGAACGCAGTTCAATCTACGTCACAACCATCCGGAGGAAAGAAGAAGAATAATCGTGGTAAATCCAAAAAGAACCAGCAGGAGAATCCCAAGCCACAACCCACCCACAATGACCCGAAACCACGTCGAAAGGCTAAGTTTCCCTGCCTAATTTGTCAAGACGATCACTACACGCGTGACTGTCCCTACAAGGATGAAGTCAACAAATTCGTTAAAGGATCCTCTCGCCTGGCAGTGTTAACTGACCCTTTCCCTCAGTAGCAACATCAGATGGTTGCCCAAGAAACCCCACAGGGGGGCAACTCGAGCAACCCAACTCGCGGAGAGACGTCCTCAAATCGTGAAATCCTGATGATGAGTAATGAAGAGATTCATATAACCACTCGTTCAAAGACATATGAGAACCCTCCAAGTTCAAACAAACAGTCATAAATAGCCAAAGGCAAATCTCCTGTTGAAGATCCGAATCCTACCCCCCCCTAATGGCCATCTCCATATCGAGAGACCGCTTACACACACAGTGCTACGCCCACCCAAGGGCACCATACGAAAGGCGACATTTAATCCCAATGCGCGAGCTGCCCAAAATTACAACATTGTTGAGGATTTAGCTCAAGCACCTTGCGCCATGTCGACTCTCAAGATTCTCCAACACTACCCTACGCAGCGTAGAACCTTACTTTCAGCACTGGGGGCAATGGACCCAGATACTTCAAACACTATCATGTTTAACTTGGAGTATGCCAAACCTCGGCTTTCTCACCAGTTAGCCTTCTAGGTTCATACAAAAATCCATGGAAATAACATCCATCGCACTATTTTAGATGAAGGTGCCTCTACGTTGATCATGTCTTTGAATTGTTGGAGAGCCTTAAGCTCACCCGAAGTCACGACGTCTCCCACTACTCTCAGGGCATTTGATGGACACGATTTTCAACCTTGTGGACTCATTCCCGCAATTGGTGTTGAACTGGGGGGAAAAACAGTATCCGTACACATCGAAGTCGTGGATGCACCATTAGATTACAATCTTCTACTCGGTCAGAACTGGTTCTACGCCATGATCGCCATAGCATCTACTGTCTTCCGGATTGTGCAATTTCCTCATGAATGGAAAATTGTCACCATAGATCAACTTGATTACTGTATCCCAGATTCTCATCCGAACTCCACCAACACCGTCCCGTTATTGGATCAACCTCGATACCGGTTCCAAGACGTTGGTGTTGGTCTTATGAAGGATTCTTCCCTTATTAGAGTTTTTCCAGAGCTGGGGCCCCATGTTCAACCAGTCAACATGATTTCATCAAATTTCACCCCTTCCAATGATTCATGGGTGATTTCGAGTCCCGCTGAGATTGAAAACTACGGCAACTCCATGCCTTTGAATAGAAACCTCGCAGCGTACGAAGCAATCCAATCAGCCATCGATTGGGTCGACTGTCCTACCCATCACACCATGGCACAGCTCTCGTCTGAGACTCATTCATCCCCACCACTTATCGATCCTCTCACTTTGATTTTTCCCACTAACGAATCAATTATGGAGGTTATGTGCGGTGATGAGCCACCATGGGGAAATTTTCATCATCGATCTTCATTCCCCACCATTCAAACGCTTGAGCCCGATACAAAACCCAGTACTTCACTTGGAATGGTTCAAACCAAGTTTCTCACTTCCCTCGACGAAGTATTTTCCGAAGGAAACTTGGCTAACCTTATGGCAACCACTCCCATAGATATTTCAGTGAAGCCTGGTATCGTGGAAAACATATGTATTGGAAAAACATGCACTTCCCTCGAAATGGAGTTCTACATTGCCTACTTCAAAACCTTCCATGATGTTTTTGCTTGGAGTTATGAAGAAATGCCAGGAATAGATCCCTCGATTGTGGTCCATGAAATTCCAATCTTCCCTGGTACCCGACCTGTTCGACAGAAACTTCGACCCATCCATCCTCGTAAGGCAGCCGCTATTTAAGCAGAAATTGAAAAACTTTTGCGTGCTGGTTTTATCTATCCTGTCCCATTGACAGAATGGATATCTAACATCGTTCCCGTAGCCAAGAAACAGGGAACGATTAGAGTCTGTGTCGATTACAGCGACTTGAATAAAACTTGTCCAAAGGACAACTACCCAACTCCGTTCATTGACCAGATCATCGATAACTGCGCCGGGAGTGTCATCTTTTCATTTATGGATGGCTTTTCTGGCTATAATCAGATAGATATCCTCCCAGTCGACCAGCATAAAACAACCTTTATTTTCCCTTGGGGGATTTTTGCATATCGAAAGTTACCTTTTGACCTTAAAAATGTCGGGGAAACTTTCCAACGGGCGATGTTGTACGCATTTCACGATATCAAACATATTGTAGAACCATATCTTGATGATCTTCCTGCTCATTCTCAGATCCGGGATGACCATCCTGATCACTTAGGTGCCATTTTCGAAAGGTATCGTTGCTACAATATCCGTTTGAATCCACATAAGTGCGTCTTTTGCGTGGAATCTGAAATTTTTTTGGGATTCATAATCTCCAAAAGCAGGATACGCTTAGATCCTGCGAAGGTAGAAGCTATCTTAGCCCTGCCTTCCCCTACGAACATTCCAGAACTTCAAAGTTTGCAAGGGCATGCAAACTTTCTATGCCATTTCATCTGTAATCTTTCTGAGATAACAAAAGGCTATATGAGGCTTCTCAAGAAGAATACTCCCTTCATCTGGGACGATGAAGCCCAACGTTCCTTTGATAATCTAAAGGCAGCCTTAACTAAAGATCCTGTGATTCAACCCCCCGATTACACACGGGATTACATTCTGTATCTCGCAGCTTCGACTTCCACCATCGGTATGGTGCTAGTCCAGGAAGACCATAACGGCATAGAACATGTGGTATACTATCTTAGTAAGAGTCTTCTCGACTCCGAAACTCGTTATTCACATGTTGAAAAACTGGCTCTGGCAACAGTTTTCGCTGTCCAGAGGTTCCATCATTACATTCTACTCTGTCGGACCACTGTTATAGCCGATTTCAATCCAATGTATTATATCCTCACGCGTCAAGTGCTTGGGGGCAAATATTCTCGTTGGATCGTCATCCTACAAGAGTTTGACTTGGAATTTGTCAAAGCCAAGTCCAAGAAGTCTTTGGTCTTTGCTGAGTTTATTTGTAACTTGCCCCGTGCTACCGAGCAATCCGAGCCCATCGATTCTCTTCGTGATGAATCGTTGTTCCTCATTAGCATGTCTGATCCATGGTACGGGGATATTTTATTATATATTCAAACCCAACGTTTCCACCCCGACCTCACTCGCGATAAACGTCGACGCATCCGACATCACGCCAAGTACTACCTCATAGTCAACGATACCCTCTATCGACGTGGTGTCGACATTGTTCTTCGACGTTGTTTGACTCTAGATGAGGCGGAACGTGTTCTTAATGACTGCCACGCTAGAGCATGTGGTGGTCATCTCTCTGGGATGGCTATGGCTCAGAAAATACCTACGAGCAGGATATTTTTGGCCCTCGATTTTCAAAGACTGCATTGAAACGGTCAAGAAATGTCCACCATGTCAATTCTTTCATAATAAAACACGCTCGCACCCTGCTCCACTCCATCCTATTATTGTCGTCGGCCCCTTTTCCAAAGGGGCATAGATTTCATGCACTGTAAGCCCACTTCAGCTGGGGGGCATAGCTATGTCATAGTAGCTGTTGACTATTTCACAAAATGGGCTGAATCAATTCCTACTTATGCTGAGGACGGCAAAACAGCAGCACAATTCATATTCAATCACATTATAGCTAGATTTGGTGTCCTACAATCCATTGTGACTGATCATGGCTCCCACTTTAGGAACCATATGATTGAGGAACTAAGTGCCGAGTTGGGTTTTCTCCATGAAAACTCAACCCCATACTACCCACAAGCTAATGGCCAAGTTGAAGCCATTAACAAAGTTCTGAAATGAATGATTCAGCGTATTGTGGGTACTCATAAATCCAACTGGCACTCAGCTCTATTTTCAGCACTATGGGCATACCGAACCTCAGTAAAAAGTTCTACTGGGTTTACACCATTTCAACTGGTGTATGGCCTGGAAGCCATTTTACCAATTGAATGTGAAATGCCATCACTTAAGATAGCCATAGAGCTACTTCCCCACACCACTTCCGAAGAGGAACGGTTTCTATACCTAGCCAAGCTAGATGAAACCCGCCGCGACGTTGCTTTAGCCAACGAAGCTCATAAAAAATGCATCAAAGCACAGTATGATAAATCCATTCAACCTCGGGTTTTCAATGAAGGGGACCTCATACTCACATATGATCAAATGCACGATAAACTTGGAAAAGGAAAGCTAGAATCTATGTGGTACGGCCCCTTTGTTGTAAAACGTGTCTTGGAGAAAGGATCCTATGAACTCGTCGATTGTGATGGCACACCATTGGCACAGCCTCGCAATGGGATATACCTCAAACGCTTCTATGCGTAAGGTTATCCTATGAGAGATACTTTTTGTACATAATGTACCTATCTTGTTTTCACGCATCTTTTTGGTGTGCACGCACGGACCTCATATATCCATTCTTACCTTGACTTGTGATTTTGTGCGCAGATGTCTGCCTACTTTGGATTCGCCGACAGTGCAAGCCGGCATACCCGGAACCTCGCTTCCGCAGCATAGGTAATCTATTCTCCCACTGGCGAGTTTCTATCTTCAGGAGCCAATTGTTTGGGTCCTGCAACCAACAATATCGCAGAGTACCATGCAGTCATCGGACTCTTGACGGAGGTTGCTTCCCTTGGAATTAACTCCATATCAGTCTTTTTAGACTCTCAACTCGTGGTTTCTCATCTGAATCGTGTTTACACAGTTCACGATCCCATCCTACTTCGTTTATTTCGGAGGGTATGTCTCTTGGAACGATCTTTTAATTTCATTTCATATCAACACGTACCAAGGGAATTCAATTGTATAGCTGATTCATTAGCTAATTACATTTTGGATTGGCATCTTGCCCATACATAAAAACACATAACAAAATAAACACACAAGTCATTGTAAATAAATAGGTCATAAAATTAGGTCCATATATATATCACTGTATATAAAAGTGTTTTTTCAAATACATAAAGTTTGTGTTTTAAAGACAAAATTTGGGACCTAATCCCATACAAAAATTTGGCTCTCAAAGCCTACATATCGTATACATGTCGCAAAAAGATAAAATCTACCATCTAAGGAGATCTGGGGGATCTATCATGTTCCTCATCAGATTCCTCACGCTGCTGGTGATAACACACTATAGCCCGAACCACCCTACGAAGGAGTCGGCCAATACGCCTAGGCACACCTACGGTATGCCGCTGGAGATGCAAAGGGATGTCGTCCACCCTCATAGCGGGGATACCGTGGGTTAAACCCTATAGGTTCCTCTCTATCTCCTGGACCCCTCCCGCCTCATCCTCATCTTCTTCCTCGTCTGGAGCAACTTGGTGATCAACACCACCTCGGCGTAAGGGCGAGTACCCTGCCGGTCTCTGTGGTCCATGATTTGCAACATGCACACGTACATATATTAAAGTCTTTTACACATTCTAAAAAACAATAAAAATTATATATTCAAAAAAAAAAAAAACATTTATGAAGGTCATACCTGAATTGTCCCAATCCTCATCTTCCGACAATGCTAGGTCTATGTCCTCACGGAAGTCCACCCCTGCATAGGGGTAGTCATCGATCATCACAATCTGTTCCTCAATCCACGAGAAGAAATCCTCACCGAAAGCCAAACGCTGCGGCCCCCCAAGTCATCCTGCGTATTCACTCCATCGAGCCATCCATGGCTCAGTGGGTGGACGGGGGGGCATGGCTATCTGTGGGCGCAACAACGGCACCCTCGCCAAGAAAAAGGTGACTAAGATGCTCCCATACCCAAATTGAGAATTCTCTCCAAGCCTGCACTTGTTTACTTGCTCTTTGAGGTTGGTCAATACTGCCTCACACCAGTTGAATACTGTTCCTACCATGCAATCCACTGCAAGATTCATCTGTGTACGGGACGCCTGATGGGGACCCGTGCTCCCTATTGCACGTGTGATGGTGAACAACACGGTTTTTAAAGGAAGTTCTACAATGTCCTTAATGACCACCTTCCCCGAACCCTAACGGCAATAACAGGCAATTAAAGCGTTCGTGCTCGCCTCTGATGCTGTGAACCCAGTAAAACTCACCCGGGCTCCTCTTTTCGAGAGGCCAGTGAGAAAATAAATTTCCTCGAGTTCAATCTCGAGGGTGTGTTCTCCTACTCAGAAAGCTTGAATGTCAGGGTCCCACATTTGAATAATGTGGGTGAGAAGTTTTTCCTGCTTACAGATGCCTTTGGTCTTGAAGAATTTCAACCAACCACATTCCCGCAATGCAGTCAAGGTCTCTTGGTCATCTTCGGCCAACAAATCATCCGCTTCATGCTCTCTATCTTTCCAATGGACCATTTTGCTCCAAACAAGTTACAAACACCTGCAAAAGGTCATAGGAAACATTCATTAATCATTTAAGAACTTTATCTTAGCTAAAAATTTGAGAAAAAATAATTTTTTCATCTTGAAAATTGCCACTATCACGCCTGGGGGAAAATTGACTGCGCGATACTGCACAGTACCGCGCCCATGTTTAACCTTACAGCGCAGTACTGTTGCACAGTACCGCGCTTCCCGATATAGCCCCCGCGCAATACTGTGGAAGGCGGAAATTGCCTAATAGGGCTCACCCAAAAAATTGTTCTTCCCTACTGAAATCAAGTTATTCATACATGAAATGAAAGAGGGGCTTGAAAACTCTTACCTGGCGTAGACGGCTATTGAAACGGTGCTCTGGATCTCCAGATATGAACTCTTGAATTTTTTGCTCCTCAATGGGTAAAATATCCTCTTTTGGAAAATGCACAAGTGAAATGGTAACTTTCCATATTTACCCATCCTTTATATAACTTTTTCACTTATTTTTTACTCATTATTTTATCTAATTAAAATAAAACCCATTTCACATTACTAATATCTGGTTCCATGAGCATTTGTTGACATGGTCTCCTTTAAAAAATATTCACATTGACGTTCATTTATTGTTTGACCTTCATTTTGAGCCTACTTTATCTTTTTCGTGTTCTGGATTAAAACGTGAAAAAGATTCCAAGCGCTTTTACACCCGTGTCGTGCTTGTCAAACTTAAATAAATGGTGTCGAGCTTAGTCAGCTTTACTCATGCTCGTTAAATGATGAGGAAAGTATTATCCTGGTTGTATTTTATTCTCTTTTTTGACCAGAATAATTAAAAATTACGAAAAAGACCATTGGAGTCCATAGTTAAGCTCTTTTCAGACTCCCTAAAATTGAAAAGATTGCCAAATGATATTGACTCTTTCACACTTGTAAAAGTATTTGAAAGGTCGTCTATTCGGTGATAGGTTATCCCTTTTTCGGCCCGTCTAGACTATTTACGAGAAAGGTATACCTCGGTCAATTTTTGGCTGGGAGAGTTCTCTCGGGAATTGTTTTACACTTTTTCGGGATCGAGGGACTAAATTTACGAAAAAAGTACACTTTGGAGCCTCCTTTAAGTTTTTCAGGCTCTCTAAATGTGAAAAACTACCGAGTTTTCCTTCTTTGGACTCGTTAAAATTTAACATCGAAGGACCCACTTTGGGACGAACCCTTCCTTTCTCAAGTTCGTAAAACATGTGAGATTGAACTCATCTATGAGATGAGCTATACCGAGCATCTGTTATCCTCTTCAAGCTCGAAAAACAACAAAGAGGTACTCGTCTATCATGTCGGGGGAATATGGGAAACAAGTCAAGTTTATTTTGGCAGCTTGTCAGTCGTCACCTTTGAACATGACATGCGTCTATCCCTTGTCTATTTTGGGTATCTATTTTCACTGAGTTATGGTCATCATCCTGAGTCGTCTCTCTGGCCACGAGCCTACTCGTTCAGTGTCTATCCTCTGCTATCAATAATCACTACTGCCAAGTCATGTTACATGTTGTTATATGTTCAAAGGGTTGCATTGTTTAGAGTCATTCATTGTGTCAAACCTCCGTTGTGTCAATACATGTTCCATTGTTTCATCATCCTATACTATCTTTCGTTCCGATTTCGTGTCGATGATGTGGGAATCATTATGGCCCACCTTTGACGATTCTATTCCTGTCGACACCAAATCACTATCTAGGAATTGGACTTAGGGATCAACCATTAGTACCTTGGTACCTGCATGCCTCAATGGCAGGTTTCCTCGTGTTCGACAGTAGGTTTACATCATTGACCTTTGATCGAACAATCTCTCGAATGCTCGACATCAACCTATTCATTCGCATTTCGTTGAGATGTACTATAGATACCTTGGGGATCATCGTCATCATTGGTGATTTCCCTCGCATTTGTTAACGGTTCACATCATTGACCGCTAATCAAATAGTTCCTACCATGTTCAACTTCAACACTTTGTAATCACATGGCTAGATTCGTATCATTTGCAATTGGGTAGAAAACCCTAGGTGCACCTTTGTATCTTGATTGCGTCCAGGTTGCGATGGAGATGTCCTTTGTATTGTCACACAGATCCACTTTGTGTATTGGTCGTGGTTGTGTCATTACTGTCTCATGGATCTACGCTTGTTCATAGTAGCCATGATTTGTCTATGGTCTATATCATCTCAGTACTCATGGATCTGCAATGTATTGGTCGGCAGCCATGCTTTGAGTCATTTGTTTCCGAGCATGGGGTTTCCCGCCTTGGTGGTATATCTAACATTTTGTTTCTGTTTCAGCTCCTTGTTGCTCTCCTCGATGCTATCTCCGCACAGTATTTGTAAAGTCTTTCAGTCATCAGTTCCTTCTTACCTCACACTTTAGGGGGCATCTGTTATACCTCCATAGAAAATAGCCGACGACACTTCCCCTACTGCTTAAAACACCCAGAAGAGAAAAATGATGAGTGATCCTTGAAGACAAACCTATTTTGTCAATAATCGACCCAGCTAAGACTTCATATTCCTGCACTACCGTGCCTTGCTCCAGCTTAGGTGCGCGGTAGTCCACACTACCGCGCTATGCTCTTTCTATGCCACGCGGTACTGCCACATTATGCTCTGTTTGAGAGGCGCGATACTCCCTTTTTATCCTTTTTGCCATGGCTTGTGGGATCTTGATCTTCGAGAGATTGTTGAGGATTGGTGTCCCTGATTCGATCCTAACTCACTTTCTGTGATTAGTAGGCCCGATCCACTAAACACTCTCAAGATCCATCCTTCTCTCTTGTTGGTTAACCCTACTACACACTATAAGAGAGAGACATTCCATGAGAAAAGGGGAGGACTCTTGGAGACATCAAACTTATGATCTTGAATCTTTGTGGAGATAGCTAGAGGAAGAAGCACTTGGAGTTGGGAGTTGGCTTGGATATGAAGCAACCATTGTAAGTGACTTCAAGTTTGTAATAGAACATAACTTGTCTTGTTTCCCAAATCACATGTGTTGATTTTGTTTCAATTATATGATTTGTATCTGTTATAGATTTAGATCCTAACTCATATTTCAAGTTGCTAGAGAATCGTATATGCTTGTATCTTAGTTTCATTTTGATTGGTTCATTCACGGGGACTTCGAAATCGAAGCAACCATTAAGACAAGCAATTGGATTGAAGGTCAGTTAGATCTCTTATGTTTCTTCCAACAGTTTAATCTTGAAATGTCTGTTTAGATCTAGGAATTCAAGGTAGCATTTGTTATTTTTTGTCTTAGTTTAGAGTCAGTTAAAGTCTACTTTAACCTAGGAGAATTTCTACCTATCCGTAGGGAGAAATTTCTACAACAGAAAATTATTGTAGTCTTTTTATGTAAGGCCTTAGCCTCATCTCCCCCTGAAACTGGATCTGGAGCTCGATTAGGGTTTGTTAGAGAAACCCTAAAAATTCAAACTTTGACTTTCACACTTCTGAATGGATGGAAAGATGTGCCTTGCTGAGCTGATCAAGCTAGCATACTTCAATTTTGAAATCTCCAAAATTTGACCCCTTAAAACTGACTTTGAAACTTATGGATCTTCTGGACAGGATCCCGAACTAGGGTTTGATGAAGCCCACCCTTCTTCCCAATCAAAAGATTCGATCCAAAGCTCTAAACTTATATTTTTTCTGAGGGGTTTCCAACCGTGGTCACAGACTTCAAAAATTCTAACTTTTGCAGAAGCCCTAATTTTCCACCTTTCCGATCAAGGTCCCGAACTAGGGTTTGATCAAGCCCACCCTTCTGACCAACCAAAAAATTCGATCTTGGTCTCTAAATTTTGATTTTTCTAAGTAGCATTCAGTTGTGGACTTCGATTCCAAAAATTCCAACTTTCTCCGAAACCCTAATTTTCCACAGTAGTGACGATTCAAGAATGAAGGTGCTCAAAATCAAAATCTATTTTGACAGAAATATGCACCTGATTGTTTCTAGTGTAACTCCGAAATTACGAATCCACAAGGTCTAAAAGTTTTTCCTGTGGTATCCCGACCTGTCCTCTTTCCAACCCCATGGGTCTGACCTCAATTGGATTCTCTGAGAGAGAGTTATGCTAAGTGTCGCAACGTGACCTGTTTATAGGATAAAACAGGAGAGAGAACTTGTACGAAGTGCCACGTGTCACTGGTTCAACTTCGGCCTCTGAAAACGTTATCTAAGATAGTACAGTCCATGTAATACCTGTCACTTTTTACAAAATTTGATTTGGAGCTTCCTAGCCCAAGTTATGACATTTTTTCATAGGTCACCTGATTATGACTGAGATCTGAAAAAGGCAGAAACCCTAACTTGTACTGATCATAACTCACAAAGTACAACGAATCTGAGGGTGTCCTTTGGACACAAGGTACATGGAGATGTTATCTACGACCTGGAAAGGTTTCAGATCCTGAACCTTCTCCAAAATGGATTTATAGCGAAAGTTCCACGATGACTGGTTTTTTCTATACAAAACCCTAACCTTCAAATTGTCGTAAGTGAAACAAGTGTCATAAATGCCATACATTGCCTTCCTTCTGGTTAGCTCTGATACCATGTTAAGATTCAATATACTAAGACAGAAAATATCAGCATTGCATTTCATTTTACAACAATAGCATATACATGATCATTGAAAGAACAACAAGCACAGCATAAACACAAGAGACACAGATTTATCCTGGGAAACCCTCATGGGGTAGAAAACCCAGCAAAGCTTTCTCAATATAGATGACCAGCAAATACAAAGATGCAAACCCTAGACATGAACTCCTTCTCCTCCATAGCAGACCTCTCCCTCACCTATGCGTTATTCACCAGTGAGTGTAGTGTGTGTTAAATGAGGAACAAACCTCCTCTATTTATACACATCTCCGACTTGTCTTTTACATTAACTAGGTCGGCCCCAACTTAACCACTGGGTTAAGCACCCCATTACAACTGACTGGGCCGACCCCTGTAGGGTGGTCCAATAACCCTTTGACCCACATAACACATACAGGGCCGACCCCCACTAGGGAAGTCTAATAACCCAAGTTACCACATTCCAACGGAGGAATAAACATCTCCGGATATACAATAAGGTCTTCACAGAGGAATGAAACATCTCTGGAATAATAAAGTACAAATATAATATTCTTAGAAGTTACAATATTTCAACAAGTGCCACGTAAGTATCCGAGCACATGTTTTGCAGCAATCCAGTGAATCTGCCACCATAACACATATAGGGCCGACCCCCACTAGGGAAGTCTAATAACCCAAGTTACCATATTCCGATGGAGGAATAAACATCTCCGGATATACAATAAGGTCTTCACGGAGGAATGAAACATCTCCGGAATAATAAAGTACAAATATAATATTCTTAGAAGTTACAATATTTCAACAAGTGCCACGTAAGTATCCGAGCACATGTTTTGCAGCAATCCAGTGAATCTGCCTCCGTTCGCACATGAACTGATTGAGGGCATACACAGCAAAACATATATTTGGTCTGATGTTGGTCAGATACATCAATGAACCAATCAATTGGCGATACATGGTGGGATCAATCAAATCAAAATCTGAAGTAGAATCTCTCAACTTCTTCGAATTTGCATCCATCGGAGTATCCATGGACTTGCAGTCCAACATTTTGAATCTCTTCAATATATCAATGGTGTATTTTCCCTATCCTATGAAAATCTATTTCTGCCTCTCCCATACTTCTAATCCCAAGAAGTAGTGCATCAATCCAAGGTCTTTCATTTCAAACTCAGAGGCAAGATTCTTCTTACACCATACAATAAGTTTCTCATTTCTTGTGAGAAACAAGTCATCAACATATAATACCAAAATCAGTGGCTCATCATCTACAACCTTGCAGTAAAGGTTGGGGTCTACATCACTCTTGGAAAATCCCAAGCTCACCAGGAATCCGTCTATTCGTCCATACCAAGCACAGGGTGCTTGCTTGAGTCCATACAGTGTCTTTTTCAATCTGCATACATGAGACTCCTTTCCTTGGACAATAAACCCATCTCGTTGTTCGATGTAAACTTCTTCCTCAATAACACCATTGAAAAAGGTTATCTTCACATCCATTTGATGCAACTTCCATCCCATAGTTGAAGCAATGGAAATAATGGATTTGATGGAAGTATATCGGGCCACGGGAGCAAATGTTTCATCATAATTGACTCCCTCTTTCGGAGAGAATCCTCTAGCTACAAATATGGCCTTGAATTTCTCAACACTGCCATTTGTTCCATGCTTGATCTTGTATAGCCATTTATAAGTCACTACTGACTTCTCCTCAGGTATCGGCACAACTTCCCACACATCATTCTTCATGATGGATTGATTTTCTTCCATCATGGCATCCTTCCAAACTTGATGTTTGGATGCTTCTTCGTAAGTGGTGGGTTTTGAGTCAATAATGTTGCTCAACTGTGCTACATAACTAGAGAACCGCTGAGGTCTTTTGCTTTCTCTGGAAGCATATGTGGGGCTTCATTCCCTTCTGCATCCTACAGGGTCTGTTGTGCCCATCCAGGTCCTTTCCGACTTGCAACATCTCTGGGGATATCAACTGGATCTATGGGATCGATAGGTTCATCCTTTCTGCTAGCTCCCTCTGAACTGGAGGGGGAGATGATCTCACCTTCTTTGGTTCTAGCATTTCTTCATCATCGATCTCCATATCTGATCCTCTGCCTTTCCTGACAGCCATCTCTTCTTCAAAGGTTCCTATTGACTTCAATCTGTCTGGATCCTGGAATGTAAATTTTGTAAGCCTTTGAAGACTCACTGTATCCCACAAAGGTTCCCTTCTTGCCTGAAGGTTCTAACTTCGTTCCTTGGGCACATGTATGTAGACTGATCGGCCTAATATCTGAAGGTGGCCCACTTCTGGTTTGATTTATGTGAAAGCTTCCTCCGAGGTCATCCTTCTAGGATGAGAGTCATACTCCTCAAAGCTTCCTCCTAAACATCAACGAGATTCATGTGTCCACCACTTGTTCATCGGAACAAGTCTCATCATCCTTCTCTTGTAGGCCATATCACATGGTATTTTCCCTGCAAGTCAAAACCCGACTAATGATCAGTGACATTGCATAATCAAATGTAATGACAATAGTTTACACAGGAATCTTAGCTAATACTTTAACACAACAATCATAAACATGTATTCCAAACACATCTGGGGACTATCTAGATGTCTGCTATCTCCACTAGAACATGCCATCAAGAGTATGCACTACTCTATGCATGCAGGAAGGAGATATCATTTAGACTAGGTCCATCATGTGTTCATGAAGTTTTGTGTAGCTCATATGCATAATGAATATAACAAGGTAAACTATATCAATTGCTCAACACATTAGATCTGCATATAATAGTTATGAAGACATATAAGACAAAACAGATCTATGTAAGCAAGAAAACAAAATACTTATCTCTTATTGTTTTTGTGTGTGGGCTCCCACTGCCTTCTTGTGGGAACCATTAGAGACTTGTGTTCTTGCAATCTATATCTTCATATCTCCTAGAAGAAGAACTCTGAACGATCATCATCCCTTGGCTTCTTGTGATGATGGTCTTCTTCTACATCAGCAGTTGAGGTTGCATGCTTCCTTTTACTTGAACTTCGACAGCTGCTGACGTAGTGTCCATATTTCCTGCACCTATGGCATTGAACTTGAGATAAGTCCTTCTTCTCCTTCTTTCGATCTGGGGAAGGACTAGATCTCCTATCTTGGTGCTTGTGTTTATAAAACTTTCTTGCCTTTCCTTTTCCTTTCTTGGCATGGGATATGAATGCTTGATTCTCTTCTCGTTGAGTGCCATGGAGTCTTTGTCGTGCTACAATGCTTGTCTCCTCCTGAGTACAATCTGCCCAAAGCTTATCAAACTTTGGTAGTTTGGATCTATTACTTATGCTTTGTGTTAGCACTAGTTTCAGAGTTGGAGAAGGTTCGATCCCTGCTAATAATGAGTAAGGTCTGAAATTCCTGAGTTGTATGACCCGGCAGAATGCAAGTGAGATCTCCGAATGTCTATGCATAGGTAGGAGATGGAAATGATTGAAGAGCTCAAGGTTTTAACATTGCAAAGGAAGGTAAATGCGAAAATCCACCCAAAGTTATGTGGAGGCACGAATGAGCGAAGCAGATATATGGCAACGGAGATCGACAGCTACAAGCAAGTTCGCAAGGGTAAGATGCATGGTAGAGTATGGGCGGAGCTTTGTTAACCCACAGGAAAATCGACGATCAGATCGACGGATAGAAAAAGGATCTACGGTCATCAAGTGGTTCGCCAATTAAACATGCAAGGAGAAATGAACTTTTTGTATTTGCGAAGTGGCAGTAGGCTCCACATGTTTTGACGGCATAGATCTGGTGGAGATGAGCATGAACGGCGGGCATTTTGTTCGCAAATTCAACATGCACGAACAACCAACACTTTCCAGATTTGCGAGGTTTGGTAGGGGCCGCACCTTTGGACGGTCAAGATGCGGGTGTGATGCAAATCGACGATCGGCATTAGATTCGCCAATTGAAGGTGCGAGAAGGCAGCGCTCTGAAGGATGAAGACTGCGAAGGATTGAGGAGTTAAACAGGGAAAGAGATCGATGGCGCGGGATCGATCCTGCAGGTGGACGGCTCAAAGAATTCCTTTGTCATAAGAGATGCAAGACTGATACGAAAAGATAAATAATATAAAAATGTCTTTGCACGAGGTTTTAGGTTATTGTTTGTCCTGTACATTGGAAAGCGAAAGCCGACGACTGTGAAGAAAGCAACCACCTCAGTCGCTAATCTTTGACCAGCTGTTAGTAAACCAGGTAGGGCTCTTGTCCTCACATAAAACTATTTAAATGGTTGAGCTAGGAGAAGTAGAGCCCCCGGGTTTTTAGCACCAAAAGATAGAGGAACTGTTAGAAGACAGGGATGCCGAGGTCTAAGACGCTATATTGACTAATGGACCCATTGAAGCAATAAAAGATAGACTGGAAGTGATTAGGAACCAGGGTATAGATGTGCATAAGGTATACAGGTCGTTTTTCAGTTTTTCAAAGTCGAACAAACCCTAAGCTTCCCTGAATTCGTCGACTGGTGCGCTAGTAATTACTCCTCCTCGGAGAGGGCACTTATGGATGCGTCTGGTTCAAAGATCTTGTGTCCTGTCATCCCTGTTGTTATAAGAAAAGCCTTGTCAATTCCTGATGAATTCAATCTGAATTCCAGAGAATACAAGGAAGAATCCCTAATTCAGTATTTTAGACAGTGTACAGTTGAGTTAAAGCAAAGTTTCTTCAGAGTTTGCCTAAAGCCTAGTGTCTCATTGCAAGACCAGCCTTTCCCAGTTGAAGTCAGTCTTTTTACTAGGGAGTCTAAGTGTGTCATAACCATGCTAAGCCAATTCTTAGGATTAGACACAGATATGTATGTCACTGAACCCTTGATGAGTCTTTTGTTCGTCCTTAGCACCTGCCCATTAGAGTCTGAAGAGTCTGACCAGTCAATCCAGTGTGCTTGCCTTAAATTTGATGAGTTCTTAGCTGAGAATATCCATTCTCAGCTAGTGGACTTCCACACAATACCAGAAGTTTCAAGTTCCAAGCATATTTGCTGAGGATGTTCTTGTCATTTAAAGAGGAAAATTTGCAGCTTCTTGAGGTGATGCTCACAAAGGCAATGCACACAGATTACAACAAGTTCATGAACAACCTCATGTCATAGGTTTACAATGTTTTTTATTAGGAAAGATTGCCCAGGGTGTTAACAGAGATGAAGGAGATGTTGCAACCTTCTCCTGAGAAGAAAATTGGAGATTGGTTTCTCTTGAAACATGGCATAGTGATCAAAGTGTATGGGTTTTCTCATTCACCTTACGTACTGTCAACATTTTTAACTCCTAGAGTGTTTGCTCTAGAATTCATCAGGAAAAAATTAAGGGTAGAAATTGAACATTTTATGGATCATAAGAAGGCTTCAGACATCACATTTCCATGGTTTGTAGACCCATTCATCATTAAGAATAAGGCTGCCCTTTCAGCCATTGTGTGTGATAAGAGAAATGGGGTTTCAAACAAAAGTTGCCATCAACTATGACCCCCATCACATTATCTCCAACAGAAGGAAAGACAATAATAGAAAAGAATTTGTGCATTTTGAGTTTGCAGGTATGGCCGAGACTGCTAATTGGTTGGAGTATCCCAGCAAAGGTCGGATGGATGTAGATATACAAGATAATTCCACCTCCCTTGTACAAAAATCCACATCATCACAACCTGGCACCTCCAGCTTGGTCCCGACAGTTGGAGCAATTATACCCCTTGCCAGTTGCTCTGAGAACTCCAACAAAGTGGAAGTCATTGAGGCCATGGGCGTAGAAGATGAGGGCACAGAAAGAGCCCCAAAGAGGCAAAAAGTGGAGGAGACAAGGAAGCAGATGGTGCAGGTGAAAACTGGTCGAGGCAAGAAGAAATAGATAAAAGCAAATGTGCCTGCCTTCGAAATTAAGGAGTATGTATTTGATAAGGCAGCTATTGAGCCTGTTGCACAAGGAAAAAGTAGATAAGAACTGTTAGATGAGTATAAAGAGAAGGAAGATGCAGCTTCAGAAGAATCAAAGTTGTATGCAGAGGTTAGACAACTATCCAACAAGAATGTGTCCTTGGCCATTGTCGGGAGCCGTGCCCAGAACACTTTAAATTTGGCCCTAGCAATCAAAGATAAGGCCACTTAGGTGAAAATGAACCTGCAGGACATTCCCATCCCTGACATGATCCACCTACATAAAAAGACTGGAGATGTTATTTATGCTAAGCTGTTGAACGTTGCATTAGAACTGTCCAAATTGCAATCCAGTAAGGATAAGATGGGGAATCAACTTAGATAGGAAAAAGGTGGAGAATAAATCTCACCAGGCACAAATCAAAAAGTTGCAGACAGCATTGTTGGCTACTGAAGGCCAAACAGACAAAAGGACAAGCATACAAAATCTGTTAAATAAGAAGGATAGTACTATTCAAACACTAAAGAAGAAACTAAAGATTCCTTCCACTCGGTTGGTAGAAGCATCTGAGCTGACAAAGCTGGAGAAGAAAAGAGAAGAGCTAAGAAGTGAATTAACATATTGTAAAGCCAGGTTGTTGAAGTTTGAAGAGAAAGAAAAGCAGTGGCAAAGACATATGTCCCTTATAGTGGAGAGTGAGAAGAATCTAAAGGCCAAAGCTGAAGATTTGGAGAAGAAGTTGCAAGAGAAAGGTAAGGAGTTGGAGAGTATGATCACCCTTTCCTCCATTGAATCTGGAGATCTCTCCATTGTTCAAGCAATGGCACAGGTAAGTCTGAAGGATTTAGAGCTAGAAAATTTGCAGAAGCAGAACACAGATCTGGAAAGCAGAGTTTCAGAAGAAGAGCAGGAGAGGAAGACTTGGGAAACTAAGTACCTAGATTTACAGGTTAAATATGATGAATTAATGAAGCAGGCTACAGGTCAAACATCACTGCAGGAAGCAAAGCAAGTAATCTGGGATGATGTTATATCCGAAACAAACAAATTAAGACCCTATCTTGATTTTATTTTAGACAAGGAGGCTGTGATTAAATTGGTCAAGCAAAGTGTAACAACAGCGAAGGAAAAATTGAATAAGAAGCCTATTGAATCTGCTGAAAATGCCATAGAGTTCTTGAATGGCCTAACTGAGGGTGAAGTGAAAGCGACAGGCATAAAGAACAGATTATCCACCATCATTTGGGCCAAGAAGGTGATAAACAAATATCAGCAGTTAGTTACAGTTCAAGCCAGAATAGATATTATGGCACACTAATTGAAGCTCTTTAGAAATATGTTTGATCCATTGTTTAAGAAAGGGCTTCCACTCTTTTGGGAAGAAGATGGTACCATGCTGACTCAAAAAGAGTATCAAGATAGGTTGATGGAATGCAGGTTGAATCATGAAGACTTTGCTGACATGACCCAATCACTGTCTGGCAAAACAGTGGTGAATAAGTTAACAAGGGAGTTTGGCAAGAAGCTTGTGCACACCTTCAGAGCTATTCATATAGAGATCATATAGAATTACGAGTATCGCTAAAGGAGGTGGCCACGTCAGATCTGCCAGCTACTGACCAATGGAAGATTGTGGAGAAATATGGAAAGGCCAAGCTAATGTTGCATGCATAAATATTTTTGGAGATCGTGGAGATTTGCAGTTGGAAGACTTAGTTACTTAGGCTTTGTTTATTTACTAGGGTCTGTTACTAGTCAGTAAATATTCATTGACACATGTAAAGGGCAGTTTAGCCTATTTGTCAGCTCTTGTTGTTTCTGTTGTAATTGATTTTCAAGAATGATGGGCCTATCTGCATAGGTGTCATTGCGGTTGTAACAACTTTTTGTTAGGGTGACTCGAGCCTGAGGATTGTCTGCTCCTATATATTCACAGGTAATAGAAAGGAAAAAGGGTTGGAACCCGTGAGAACTTGAGTTTTGTATTTGAGATCTATCTTTAACAGAAATTACAGAGCCGGGGCTGGCATTGTTGCATAGATTCCTATGTTATTTACTTTGCAATCTGTATCTTGTTTCCTTATGTGAATGTGTTCCTTGTTATCTATTCCATTTTGTTATCTCTTTCATGTCTGAAATAAGTGTTTGATAGTGCAGAATTCATACATGTATGCTCTGTCTATTGGTTTTAGATATTCACAAAAATCTTTCTACTAAGGTTAGCATTTGATTCATCCTTGTTAGATGCCCATGTTAATGGATTGTTCTTCATTTCTTCTTTATCACCATACAACAACATTTTGATTGTAAATGAGTAACTACCTTGCCTTTGTTATAAAATTTCATGGCATAGCATTGTAATTTGATATATGTGTTATATTTTGACTCCATTGCCCAATGAATGCTTACCTTGTTTCAATCAAACAACAAATCTGATTTTAATTTGTATTCATATAACTGGCCTTGTTAAATAATCAGTGAGAGATCCCTCTTTGGAAAGAAAGAAGTCAACTCTCTTTCCTAAAGCTTGGTTTTGCGTGTTACCTCGAAGAGACCTTTCCCACAACCTGAGGGTCAATTTGAGTGCTAAGACTTTGGATAAAGGACTCCCAAGATGGTGGAAGACAATTCAAAGTGGTGATGACAAGCTCATTTTCATCAATGGGATCTCCACTGGTACTAAGCTTATCCCTTAGTTCTGTGATCCTCATGAAATATGAGGCAATGGATTCTGATTTGGATATCTTCATATTTGAGAGTTGGTTTCTCAATGTCATGGATACATTGAGGCTAGTGTGTTCAAACAACTTCTTTATGGTCTTGAACATTTTCCTAGTAGTCTTCTTTCCTTAAATTTGTGGAACCAAATGATCTCTTACTGAGTCCACTAGAATCTTTCTTGCTCTGACATCATTCTTCTTGCATCGAGGTTTGTCTTCTTCGACTTCTAGTTCAGGGACCTTCTCATTTACAATTTGTAATAGGTCATTTTCTTCTAGTAGTAGAAAAACCCTAGACTTCCAAGAGATAAAATTGGAAGCTCCTTCCAGACGATCTTCAACCTTCATACCAATCATCTTGTCTGCAAATCTGGTCCAAAAACCCTAGCAGGAGCTAGGTCAAAAATGAAAGTTGATAATTTGAAAAACTGAAACCATAGATAAATGCGTCTTTCCAAGGAGATTTGAATTGAGGTAGAGATGATCCAAATCTGTGGAGAGAAATGGGTTAAAACTGAAACCCTAATTCTGCTGCAGCCACAGAGTTAGGTCAAAAATTGAAAATTCTCGGAATTTAATTCCGTCTTCACCAAAAGATGTGCTTTGCTAAAAACGAAATTCCTAAGGCTCTTTTTCTCCAAAATGATGGGTGAAGACTTCACAAGATGAAACCCTAGTTCTGGCAATGGTTTCTTCTAGAACTATTCTGATACCATGTTAAATTTCATACATTCATAGCATAACATTTCAATTGCATAAACAAGATCACTAGAAGAAATACAAAGCACAAAACAATAACACAGAGTTTAACCTGGGAAACCCAAATGGGAGAAAACCCATCAACCTTCATATAGAGATGATAATCCTGAGATCATAGTAAAAAGATAAAAGAGAAAATGTGGAAATGCTTTCCACAAGTAGAAACCCCAAAATAGCTTCCTTATCCAGCAAATGCAAACTTCTCTCTATCTGGGTGATGGGAACTTCACTTGAATGAATGAGTGAATAATGAGGTGCACTTTACCTCTATTTATACAAGTGCAAACATGAAAAATCCCTAACTGGGCCGACTTCACTTGGGGGCAATTAATAATTTAATTTTTAATATTTTATTTTGTTTCTTTTCACCCCAAGGTTTACATTGATTCTTTCATGTGTTTACATAGATAAATTACATCAAGTTCATCTCCCTTAGAAGGTACAATCAAGTACAATAAAATACAATAAATAATATCTTCCGAAGTTGCGCAAAATCCAACATACATAATTGATGACAAAGTGTCACAGTTACCTCCCTCTATTCCTAGAAGTATAAAGATGAATTGATGGAGGCTATTCCAGGGAGACAGCATGGAGACTATCTTTGGCAAAGGAGGGTGCACCTGCTGTAAATATTTATTCTGGCATGGAGGGCACAACAGTGGTGTTATAACAGTCATATTGGCAGTTACACAAGCAGCAGAGGAGCGCTCCACATAAGGGAGTTACTTTAACTATTATTGACACATAGAGGAAGTCCCACTTGGGTCGAGTAGTACTCCATCTCCATGCAGAATGGTGCATCACTTTTAGATATTTTGGGAGCATAAAGGGCAACTCGGGCTTGGAATTACACTTCCCTCCTATTATTAGCAGAGAGGCATTAATGTACCCTCCCTGGATCATCCTATTAGAGCTGGAGAGAAGAGAGTTATTTTTATCAGTTGTTCTTTGGTCCTTTCAACCTTCTTCCATTTTTCTTCTCCCTCTCTTTCTTGTCACTTTGGAGACTTAGTAGCAACATAGAAGTGCAATCTTGTTAGCAAGAGAGCTGATTTGTGAATTTGCTAGAGGTGAATGTACTATTGTGGTTGGTAATGCATAAATTTTTCCTTTGGCTATCAAAATAACTTTTATGTGGACAGTGGGCTAGTCTGCTAATACTTTTGGTTGCTTATTGTTCAGAGTGCAATTTTCTTCATTTACAACATAGGATTTGACACATCTATAATGCAAATTCTGTCTTTTTCCTCCATTCACCCAATGGACTAAGGCACCAGTCAATTTCAATTTATTTTATCAATCTTTTGTCCGAAACATTTCTAGGGACATCCCCCTGCGGTTAGCATGCGCTAACCCGAAGAGAGAGAAGTCCAACCAAGGTGCCAGTAAGCTGGCCTTCTGATTGTTGCACCCGAGTTTTCCTCATTGATCCTTCGCCAGATCACTGCAGACAATTTCAAGAGCTAACAGGTATTTGCTGTCTCCTGGCTAGTGTGAATTTGCTGAGTCAATAAATTGTGTATATAAGATTGGCCAATGGATTTTAGATATATTCTTACCACTTTGATAATTGTCTGAGATTATGAATGGCAACCATAAAATTGGCTCTTATATGGATTTTTGTTAAGTCAATGAATTGTGCATATACAATCATCTAATGCTTTCTACAGAGTTCGTATGTGACAAAATCACAGAATAAGTAAAAAATAATTTATTTATCAATTCTGTAATTGATAATATGCATGTAATTCACCATAGTTCATGCACATAATTCAGTATAATTCAGCCACTATTGCAACCAAAACCCTCATCCTGCACTGGGAATAATAATGACAGAAAATTTTAATCCCTCAGAAAATAAATAAATCATAGTAAGTTGGATCATGTAATGACTGTAGGCTTTTCACGTCCAGTGTACTCCTTAAGCTTTGATATTGACAAAGCAACATCTGAAAACACAAGTCATTTACTATTGGTCAAAGGTTGCCTTCTTTAGTTTTAATAGATTATCTATAAGAAGCTTATATGAGAACTCAAAGCCTTACCAATTAAAGGCTTCAAAGCTGTTTGTGCATCCATGTTATGTTTAGAAACATCTGGCTCATATTGTTCCACGTAAAGTCTAATTGTTGCTCCAGCTGAACCAGTGCCCTGCAGATTTATAAAGGTTGTCATCCTTAATCTGCAAAGCTTTACTAGACACACAATAATACATCCAAAAGGAAATAGAGTACAGACATTAGTGACAATTATGCATTGTGATCATGAAATGCAGCATTTAGCTTGAAATTTTCATAATCTTGCATTATAAAAAAAAGACAAATCCTTAATATGATATTGTTGGTTTATCTTGGTCTTCCAATGCCCATATTCATAGACATCCCATTGCTTGTCGTAGGAGATATTTAGTTTTTGCTGTAATTGGTTGGAAGAATTTATATTATTCAATTTATTTTTGCTAGGCCCCCAAATTTTGGTGTCATGGTTGACAAACTGTCCAGGTCTTATAACAAACCATGACCTCTAATAATAGAACCATATGCAGCACATACAGATGTATTTTGTCGTTATCAAGATTCAATATCGATGGAGAGGTTTTTTCGATGGGGTTTGAATAAAATTGTAGCTAACAAAAGAAGCCTGTCCTGACATGCATGGTTCAAACTTCAAACAATAGTCTAAAAAGACGGACAACTTCAAATTATTTAAATTAAGTACTTACTGATAAGCGAAATATAATCCTAGAGCCATCCGTGAAAACAAAGCGAATTCCTTGTTTGAATACCACACTCCCATCAACCTGAAATACTTGAATATTAAAATTATAAACTGGAGACTGAGCTGTACACAACAATATGAACTCTACCCTAGAAATGAAGATCTATGTTGTTTTGTAAACTTACTGGATCTGTATATGCAAAATCATCTGCAAACTGGATTGTATAGTTTCCTGTAACGGAATGAACAGATTTAAGTAATAAGAAGCTCAAAAAGTAAATTAAGCTACTTGAAATGTTTAGTATAAGTGCACATACCATACTTTTCTCCTGCTTTGATATTAGAAATCAAGCCCCGTAGATGTTCAACCATTTTGTTGGCTCCTTCTAATTCACACTCCTAGACAATAAAAACAATGGATCAATTTTAATTATTCTGACAGTTAAGAAAGCAGTTACAAGTTTTCATGGCAAAGACTATAAAGAACCAAATTCTTGGCTTGGAATACAGAGCTTTGTTTTCTTGCACTTATGCAGAGGCTATGAGTTTGTATGTGAAATTTCCACACCACTCACCTCATAATCATATCGAGAAAAGAAGTTGCGACCATAGGTTGCCCAATGTTCTTTAGCAATGTCTGTAACAGATACCAGCTTTTCACCAACCTTTTTATCTTTATTCTTATAAGCGATAATTGAAAGCCAAGCTAATACAGCCCTGTGTACCATATCAAGAAATGGACTTGTGTCAGACTTTGATTATATTTTGAAGGTCATGACTACGACAATTAAGGATTTCCTTAATCAGGGAAAATTTAACTGGCATACCATATTCCATCTTTCTCACGGATGTGATCAGAACCAGTTCCAAAGCTTTCCTCCCCACATACTGACAGTTTCCCTGCATCCATGAGATTGCCAAAAAATTTCCAGCCAGTGGGGACCTGCACAAAGAATGTGTTCAATTAAATCTATTTAACATTTCTTATAGAATTCTCATTGCTAGAGTTCCACCAACATAGAATTTTCATCACTCAATTCACTTCTCTGATTCCAATACATTCTTGATTCTACTAGAACTGGAAAAGAGCTGCAAACCTCAAAAAATGGAAGGTTTAGTTTCTTTGCTACACGATCAAGGGCAGCACTTGTTGGCATGGACCTTGCCAGACCCTACAAGTAAAAAAGCATACAAAAAATAAGAAACTGAGTTTTCTTTTGGTTCAAAATGTGAACGTACAAATCTTCCAAAAATACCCATACTTCACAATGCACAAACTGAGACCCGGGGCATATAAAATCAAACAACCTTTGGTCCATCCTTGAAGTATGGAATTGTTTCTTGAGCATTGGCTGCAATCATAGCTACTGAATCTGAAGGAGTAACAAAGAAGCTTTTGCCGAGAATCATATTTCGGTCGCCGTCCCCTACCCTCAGAAGCAACAAACATCATCAATGTCACGAGCAAAGTGATATGGAAGAACCACTAGCTCACACAACCATGAAAGAACAAAAATAGTTCTACTATAGTCTAAAATGAGAGAAATATAGACTTCAACTAAATCCAAATATGACCAAATGCATGTTGTTTCCTCAAATCCTCAAGGATATTGTAGTGGGCCTTGGCCAAATGAATGGATATTGCCCGGCATTAGGGGCACACCAGATCCACCTATTATTGAGACATTTATTATCTTATTAGATTCCTACAGAGGGCAGAGTCTCTCCAGTCCCAACCCCCATAGGCATTTAGATCAGTAGTTTATCTTAGAATCTACACTGTATAGCTTCAATCAATGCTTGTGTGAAATAAATATATGATTATTTGATTTTATGCACAAAATTAGATGAAGGGTCATGTGGGAGAACTGAAGTGTTAATTATTAAATTAGGGAAAATCCAATGGACAGGCAAAAGGCACCCCCTGCCTTTAGTCTATAAATACAGGCTGGCCTGTTAGCAAGGTGATGAGTCCAGTATACCTGTAGAGTGGCCTCCTAGGAGTAAATTCCTTGGAGGGGTTGGATAGTCCTCAGTTTCTTGTGGCTGGATAGTAGGTGTGATTGTGGTCTTAGGAGATGGTTAGGTCTAGTGTGCCCAAAGCTTGGGAGTATAGATCAGGCTTTTTGGCCCAAGGCTGGTCGGGAAGTTCAAAGATACCTCTAGACTCTAGAGTCAACATTATAACAACTGTCATGTAAAAGATAAGTATCATTTCTTTAGCTATTAGCGATGATTAATTATGCTTGTTATCTATTAATGAGCTGATGCATTTATTGATGATGGATTATTAATGATTTGCATGGGTTCACTTATTTATGTGTTGTGATCAGGTAGCTTACCTTAATGATTTGGGTGGTTAGCCAGGTGATTTATTGGTGAGCAAGTATGTTAATGAATTGTATTAATAATGAAGCCATGTACTATTTTAGATTTGGGCTTCATATTTAAAGTTAGTTTCAAATTGTTTTTGAAAAAGCCTGAGTTAAGGGCTGGGACAACATGGCATCAGAGCTTAAGGTTCCAACTTCCATCGGCCTTTGGGAGGACAAGGCAGCAATGAGAAGTGAAAGTCAACTAAGCACCCTTGTCCCTGTGAAGAATGTTTGTGCATTTAATACATTGAATTTGGCATTTTGTAGTAAACAATTGAAGAATGTTATATATATAAAAGAGAAAATGACAAATTATGAAAACTTAAACGTTACTTTTAAAATTTCAGAATAAAAATAGAGTCGGGCATGTAACATTTAGCTCTACAAAAAAAAATTGGATTTGAACTCCTAAAAATAGAATCTCATATTGGTCTGAAAACAGGTAAATACACAGCAAATAATTGATATTCAGTAAACAAGCAACAGAATGCAAGCAGATCTGCTTGGCCTTTATTGTGTAGTGTAAGCTCAAAATACCCTTCATTTTATAACAGTGTCAAAGTTTGTGCACCAAAGTTTTGACCTGAAAAATTATTAATATCCCTGTGGAGTATTCTCTTTGAGCTTTAAGAAATATCCCATTTAAAGGTGCCTTGAAGGACAGGGCATTAAGGCAAAAGGCTATTAGAAGAACTCTAATTGCCACCTTACATTTACTTTTAGAAAATGTATTTCTCTACTGGCCAATAACAAAACTACTGATTCAAGATCACATCCAAAATTGTCTCAGCAGAAACTGAACATATTTTCAACTAAAATATAATGTCTGTAGCAAAATAATGTCGAATAAGTTTCTTCAGAAGTAGGATCTAAGATATCTTGGATTTTCTTTTCCAGAAGTCACCATAACTAGTGTTATATCTGCTAAAATTATTAGAGAAAATGGGCAGAGGCACAAAAGGTTCGAGCACACCACCTAGAGCCTAGAGGTTTATTGAGAGATAATAAACATTATGAGTGACAAGAAAAACAGCTATTTAGAGTAAAACAATATGAGCACTTTCAAAAGCATTGATAGCATTACTGAATTTGGTTATTATGAAGAAACTTGAAAGGGTTGATGAAGGAAGCTCCTTCCTGGCACAGTGAAAGGGAATTGAAAAAACAGTTTCGCATCATTGTAAATAAATAACTTGTCAAGGACTTATGAAATAAAATGCAAGACTCACACTTACCCTCAAAAGATGGACTCTTGACCAAATCTGATTATAGATGGTAAAAATAATTTTTCATCCTTGAATACCTTACAACTGGTTTAGGACCTAGGTGCTCTGAAGACAGAGATTGGAAAGGTTTAATAAAAAAAGCAAAATGATATGCACTTCCAACAATTTTTAAGTTGTAAAATTCCCAGCTGCTAGATTGTATGTGTTAGATAAGAGGATTTACAATAAACCCATGAAATGCCAAAATGCTGAAAAATGGATGCAGTTATTTAAAGAATATTTAAAACCCAGGCAATACATCACCCGGGGACTTTGGAATTGCCATACCATTAGGCACATCCATAGAAAGCTCATCTGCAAAAGAAAATCTGAAGATTGCAATTCCAAAGAACCTTTTTCAACTTCCAATTCTGCAGTATTAGTATTAACTTCCACATTGACTTGAAAATGATCTAGCAAAACTGAGCTTCCATTCGTACTAAAAAAATGGTAGATCAAGATGAGGAATCCAATGATCAAGCAACGGAAATTCTTAAGTTCAATCAATCTGTGGCTGAAACATCTCCTAATCAAGCAAAACCCTGATGTTATGGTAAGCAGAAAATGTAGGACCTGTAATGACAACACTAATAGCAATAGACAAGAAGATGAATGAATGGCAAAATAAGTCATTTCTAATACTATTTAATAGATTATATGAGAAAATGGGCATTGCTTATGCAACATCCAGATGAAATGAAATAAGGCAGCACTAGGCCATGGACAATGCAGATATGGAAATGTAGGATAAAAGTATCTGGTGAGGTATGCAATATCAGGAAGAGAAGTGAAGACTGCTGAAAACAAGAGAAATCCATACAGCCAATCTGTCCTCTCCATTTGCTCCCTACTCTTGTTGAGAATGCCAGGCTGCAGATGCTAATTCCTAATCATACAAACCCACTAAGCAGCCTCAGGTAGGAGTAAATCCAATGTTGGGTGATAAAGCTGTTAGAAAGCCATAGACCAAGATTATCAAACATGAAAGCATTAGCATTCTTTTTGGCCGAGTAATCCTAAGATCCCTGCACCTGCCATAGATCAGATCCAAAGCAAACTTAGCTGATGATCATCATTTGCTTTTGTTTATTTTTCCTTCTGAATTCGCTCAAAAAGAACATTGAGTGAATAATAGTAATATTTGTCAAGACATTAACAGACATGCAGACACCATAATGAAAAAGATCAATCCTTTGCATTATGCAAGAGAGACTGAGACTATCATCAGTTGATTTTAAACAGTAGTAATGAAGGCCAGCCAGGTTGGAGGAAACATTACATCTAAGATACATCTGATGAAGAAGATACATGCACACATAACCTAAGAGCCCTCCATGCATACCTTAGAAGGGGAGATGCGATACAGGAGGGAAAAATGAAAATAACTATCAATCACTCTCCTATCCTAAATCGACACTTGGGCATTTTATCTTCATTGATTCATGATTTATCTTGCAAAGTAAGCCACAAGCAGAAAAACCCAGAGCTTATTATTATGTTTGTATCATGAATATCCATATAACCCCCATCACAGCTGATGCGTTGATCTGCTTTCCAGTGGGCAAGTCAGAATTGCATTGCCCAACGTATCTACACTATGGATACTGTTAAACTAAATCAACTAGGCATTATGAATATTATGGCCTAGATTTATTTCCTTATTAAGCATTAACAGAACAAAAATGACAATTAATCTCACAATATTCATCCCACAGTACAACAATATTTTTTGGAGCACTCTTGGAGGAGAAACTCCAAGTTATTATTAATCTAAGAGTCTTCCAAACAGCAAATATTTACAATTGCAATCCATACAACCTTTGGTATTTGATCCACAGGATTGCATTTACAATGCCTAGTATTCCTGGTTAACAAAGTTGAGGCCTTTCCTTTCTTCAAGGAAGTTCCTTCTTTACTCTGCAACAAATCTCTCTATCAGTTGCATTAGCTTTCAGGCTACTCCAAAAGTATTTACACCGTGTTTGAGAGTGCTTCATGAAAATTGGGGTACATGGTGTATGATCAACCCTTGGATGCTCTATGATGGATTTGCACATGGGACATGATCTGTGATGAATTTGCACATTGGAAATGGCTTATTCAATGATTCCTAATGCTTGACCTTAGTTGGGTGCTTGCTTGGTATTCTTCCCTTGGGCGTTGGAGTTCTCCTGAGAACTTGAGTGACGTCCTTGATGATAGCCGCATGGATATGGTTGCCTGCTTGGAGAACACCCTACTTAGGAGGAAGAGTGTATTGCATCTTGGAGAAGGACATCGGGCCTATTACAACAAAATCTAGCACCTCCTATATGATGTACAGTCCCAAGCATCAAGGAGCTAGTCTTGCGCAGCTTCAATAAGGCTACCCACTATCACCTCAGTAGCTCTTCCTCTCTCTTCATGTTGCCTCTCCTCAAATTCAAGGGAGGTATCCCTAAATAAGATTGCTGAGGCTATGGGCTGGGGCTCCAGGTAAAATAGAAGAGTAATCCTTAACAAAATGTGTGGCCATTGTAGTGTATAAAAGGAAATGAGAATGGACAACGGGATGTGGAAAAGAAGGAAATGGAGGGAGAGGGCAACAAGGGAATAAGGTGATGGTATGGTGCATTACTATCTCAAGGTTGAGATGGCCCCAAACTTACTAGCCAACCAGCAACAATGGGCAATCTTCAATGTTTGTATAAAGTATTGAAGAAATGTCCAGAGGAAATCACTGACCGTAGGGCTTCACTGGAAGCAAACATATTTTCAAAATACTTGTATGCAAAGCACCATAAACACCTTGAACACGAGAGTCGTCTAACAACGGACATTGGAATGAAATGCAGGAGCAATTGGTTGCATTGAGATGATGAAAAAATGGAACTAGGATTGAGCTACCCCTCCTGTGAAGGTAGCAAAACCATTTCAGGATTTCCTTGGACACAATGCAAGATTAAATAGTTGAGATTCGCAACATGATGATGCCCCAGTGTGGAAATGAACAAGAGAGCCTTGACAGTGTAAGCTGGACTGTAAACTCAGAAGCATCATCGCAAACAATGGAACACAACCCTCCAAGTAATTGAATGTGTTGTAGATACTCATTTCTAGTTGGAAGTTTTATCAGGCTTTTTATTAATAAATTTGAATATAGTTCGTTAAGTAGAAAGAAAGAGACAGTCAAAATTTTGAGCCAGTTTCAACAACGAGATAGAGCTTATATCTATGTTATCAACTATCAAGTTTGCTTATGCAAATCAATTGCATGGGTTTGTCTGTACAAAATCTATAACCATTTCTATGAAAAAACTTGTCTTGGGCAAATAGACAAGACCAGGTGCAAGTCAAGGGTGAATTTGACAGAATAGATGCCCCTCGCTTATGGCATCTAAGCTGAAGGTAATCCTACTTCATTAACACAGGGGGTTTTCCAACCAAAAAAACTTGACCATCTTGCACAAGGTAAGTGTCAATTTGTTACAGATTCATATTATATATATCATGCATACATGAATTAGAGACTTGTAAAACCAAACACAATAAAAACACATCTTAGCAATTACCATAATTCTATTAAATCTTATAAGCCATCACAGTTTTGCATTATACAAGATACTTACCATCACTAGCGGCTCCAAAATCTGGTGCATCGACACCATACATAATATTCACCAGCTCCTTAGCATACCTGTGTAGCACATAATGGGATTTAGTAATTTATATTGCATCCTTCAAATTCCCAAACAAATACTCTTACACTTACGTTAGGTTGGGATCTGGATGTCCATTCCCAAAATCCTCTAAAGGAATTCCATTGGATATAGAGTCCTGCAAAAAATACACCAATTTTAAGTATCATCCATAAGATGAAAATAGTATAGTGCATGCATACAACAAGATTTGTGCCAATTGAAAGTTAGTTTCAAAAATCAGTCAAATCTCTTTGTTATATTTCCTTGTACATTGAATTCCCTAAATATAAGAAGAAGAAGAAGAGGCTAAACCTACTGCATTTGCTCTAAGTTGATCCACAAAGATGGGCTTTGCATAGGCACCAGTTATGGCATGCATAGCATCAAATTTCAACCTACATCCATAGAATTGGGTGTTGTAAATTATTACTAAAAACTTTAATGTATAAACAAAAAATCTTGGTATAGCCCCCCAAATCACTTAAAGAATATCCAAACAATCATACTTATTCAACACCATATCAAAAAGTTTAGGATCAATGCGAATCCATTAGTGTGAAATTTTAAAAGATTGACGGTAAAAATGGAAAGAAAGAAAGAAAATGTACTACTGTTTGTAAGTGACAATAAATTTTGCCTAAAGTCTATTTTAGAATGTAAACTAGAGAATAGTTTTTGCTATGGGGTCATTCATCGATTGTGACTCTCGATGGTAAATAACTACTATGGACCAAAAAGAGACATTAAAGTATGAAATGGAAAAATTCTCAATGAGGATCTCAGAGGTTTAAGCTTATTAGACTTGTTCCTAAGAAACCATGGATTCCCAAAAATGAGAAAAGTAAAAATTAAAAGATTATAACATTAGACAATCTCCATAATGGGGATTGTCATAAGTGAGGTGATTAAACTTTTAAAGGCTAAAGGCGTTCATTACAAAAAGGCCTTATTTTAGTACACAAACACATGTAGTGTTAGGTGCCCATTAGGGCAGATAAGCAATTAAACGCACAAAGACAGAAAAGGATGGGCATGAAGCACACTATTCTCATTAATTAGATGTAAATTTATACAATGAAAATGTCCCTTGGGTTCAACTTCCCAAGTGGACTCTTGGACTCTCGAGTGACTCTTCATATTCACAAATAACTTTTCATCTTCTCCTTACGTGAATAGGGAGATAATCCTAACACCAAGGATTATGTTCCCAACAATTCCCCCCTTAATCCGGATGGGTGTATATGAGTCCAAGAAAAGAGAGCTGAATAACTGGAAGTGGACAGCTACCACCGGTGAACATTTCCAACTTGACAATCTGAATTGCCAAGCTAGTTAGCAGAAGCTAACTTCTCCTGCTAAATACAAGTGCTCTCTGAAGAGGTTGTTTTGGCTAACCACCAACCAAAGGGGCTAGTAGAAGCTGAAATCTTCTACTGAGTAGATGGTTTAAGGCTAACCACAAACTCTCGAACTTGGCACGAAGGCTCAGAGGTTATGTCTGGAACTTGGCACGAAGGCTCGGAGGTTCTTTGGAGTGTTGGTTTGGGGGCCCACCATCTGATGTGTAGCAGAAGCTGAAGTATTCTGCTAAATGTGTGGTTTTAGGATAACCACAAACTATGGAGCTCGGTCAAACATGGCGGTTCAGGCTCGCTTGTTCTCGCTCACTTGTTTCGGACAGTCTTCATACATCCCTATCAAGAACAATGTGAGGAGTGGAGAGTCTCATGGTGTCAAAACTAGATACAAAACACATGAGTACTCTCGGACATGGTTCTCTTCTATTTTCATGCTACATCTCTGAATCTGGCCTCCCAAATTGGTTGTGGCTCAGGCTCGCTTGATTTGGCTTACTTGAAGAAGGCCATGGCTCCTTAATGTCAAAATGACAAGGCTTCGAAACTTGATGCCTAACATCATGTCCCCCCTGTCAGGTACAAGATAAGAAGCAGTATAATATTCTGCTACAAGTTTCACTCTTGAAGGTTTCTTTAGCTTCACACACCTATCTAAAGAATGGTTACGCTTCCCGCAATGCTGATAAGGATGAAGATAGAAACACTGATCTTTCATATGGCCAACTCGATCACAATGTTGGCATTTGGAACACTGAACAGGTTGTACATCTTTTGACATGATTTCACTGTTTTGGTCATGTGTTGGCAGCTAATAGGAATCATCTTCAAAGAGAGGGTTGTTCTGAAAAAACACTAGTTCAGAATGTTGATTCCTTTGTTGTACATCGTCCTCTTTGACTTTCAAATGTTGCAGTTGATTGATGACAGTTTGGAGAGTTTCTTTTATGATTGTGATTGAGTCATCTACAACAATAAGTACAAGAGGTGTTCAACAACTCTAATGTTTCTTCAGTTTGAGACATTGTGAGGACTGTTTGAGGCCTCCTTGTGTAGGAAGGACTAAGTAGACTCGATCAAATTGAGGGATTCTTACAACTCTTCCCTTTACAATCAAGATTTCAGCAGACTCAAACTCAAAAGGTAAAAGGTGTCGATCTCATCCAAGAATGCACCCATATACAATGCAATTCCACTTTTCTTGAATTTTGATACTGTACAAAAACACACATGCAAGTACCAAAAAAATGCACTAGAACTTACAAACAAACAACAGTTTGCAAGTTACACTTCTAAATGTTGAATTGATGAATCTGCTATACCTGAGATGATGATCTGCTTCTGCAACTTTTTCTTTTGGAGCAACTATAACAACAAGCTACAAACTTGCTTGGATCCTCCTTCAAATAGATTTACCACACCAATCCCAAATCTTCTAGTTGTAATAGGTTGCTCTGCAATAGACAGCAGTGTTGTTTGTGGAGGCAATATGCAGCACTGGAGGGTTTTCACCAGCCAGACTGTCAACCAACAATTTCTGCAACAATTTGTAATGGTCTCGGCAAGCTTCACTATAGTGGAAATATTTGCAACACAATGCAGAATTCGAGGTGCAGGCCTTAAAGTCTCTGCCACCTTTTTCAATACAAACTTTGCAAATTTTCAAGCTACACTAGCTAAAAGCAATCTCTGCAATAAGCTTTTTTTACGTCCCCAAGCCGCTTCCTACTTGAAATGCGGAAACACGTGTTGAACGGCATGGAAACGTGTTTTCGTACAGATGGGCACGTTGCCCGAGATGGAAATGCGTTTCCGATACGGATGTGGTCTGTAATGGCGCGTTTCCAAAAACACTTCACCTGCCTGATAAAAAATATCGCCCTATCCAATAGTAATTGGTAGTATTAAATGTCAATATTAAATTCTTAAAGTAAAAGTGACATTCTCCTTATCTTTCATTTTCAATTTCTATCATTTTACTTAAATTTTTAACATTACCATTAATTGTTTCAGGATGTTTGAGAGTGGTTCCAACCTCATCAGACTTCATATGCAAAAAGTAGAATTTTGTATCCCATTCAAAATTCAGCAGACTTTAGAGTTTTTAGGATTTCAGGATTGCAAAGTTTCCATCAGTTTCTATCATGTATGAGAGTATGGGATTGGCATTTAATCAAGCACATCAACCCCTATATGTACCTTGATGTTGGTGGTGTTGATTGTTGAACTCCTCTATCATGACCTTAATAAAAATGTACTCTTCACTTAAGCAAAATCACGTATTAAGCATGGGAAGCTTTTTCTACCTTATTTTAACAATTTATTAGGAGGTTTCATCAAAATTGTAGGGTGTTGAGTTATTGACTCATGTCCTTGGAGGATCAACTTTGAGATTCAAGTTAGAGGCAAGGACTAGATCCTAGGAGGCATAGGGTGCTATTGATGAATAGGATCCTAATACAGGCAATGATTCATCGACATGTATGATTTATGATTTATCTTTCACATTCATTCGAATTACCACAAGAAATCAAGACTCATAATGTGTTCCATGTGTCCAACCTCAAGAAAGCAGTAGGTCAACAGATTGTTACTTCATCAGAACTACCCCCCTGATGATGAGGGGAAACTGATTTTGGTCCCAAAACAGATTCTGGAAGTTCAAGAAAGAAAACTAAGGAACATGATCATTCGAGAGTACTTGGTTCAATGGAAACAATTACCTATAGAAGAGGCTACTTGGGAAGGAGAACAGGTATTGCAGCACCCAGCATTGCAGTTGCTTGAGGACAAGCAATTTCGAGTGGGGAGGACTGTAATGTCCTCTTCTACTTAAGCACAAAGGACCATCTCGCTAACCTATCTAATTCCCATAGGTTCGAGCAGGTATTGACATTCAAGGAATTTACTGAGGATTGATGCCATTTATACCATAAGAGGATCTTAATCATAGTTATTAGATCATCAGTAAGTAAAAGAGGGCCACAGGAATTGGGGGCCACCTACATGCATTACATGCGGGCCATATTTCATGTTGCATGCACTGAAACACCTTTATTGGGCTTTCATGCACACAGAAAGCAATGCATGCAAGTCAACTGGAAATTAGAAGAGAAAAGCGACCTAGCTCTGCAAAAGTTAGGTCAGGCCATGTGAAAGTTATAAAAGAAAGGTAAAGCGAATGATTAAGGCCTGCTTATTTGATTATTGATTTTGAGGATTCGACTTGGAGAGCTCAGAGAGCCAGTTAGGGTTGAGGGCACACCACTCAACCATCAAGTGCATTTTGACAGGGAAATCTATCTGCCCTAGTCACTTTTACGGTTGGATCACACAGGTTCAACATTGCTTCTATCATCATACAGTATTCTTTAGCATTCATCAGGGTTCTAGCTGTTGATTTTTTCCTGAGCAGCATCGAGTGCCATTCTCTGGGAGAATGGAGGCACCTGGTCAGTTACCAGGATATTGACCCAGTCTGGGACTGGGAGCTCAGCCTGGGACTGAGAGCTCAGCCTGGGGCTGAGAGCCATTATCTGGGAGAATGGAGGCACCTGGTCAGTTACCAGGATATTGATCCAGTCTGGGACTGGAAGCTCAGCCTGGGGCTGAGAGCCATTCTCTGGGAGAATGGAGGTACCTGGTCAGTTACCAGGATTTCACTATAAGCCCTAGACCGGGTCTGGGCAGTGGTGTACTCCTCCACTTGGTCTTGGTGGCAACAGGAGGGTGAAGTAAAGCAATTAATTTATCTCTTGATGATGATGCGCTTGGAGTGGACATGAAGACCTTGAAGAACACCTGGATGATTTATTGGAGAACCATAGAACCCAAGCACCACTTGGCTTGGTCCATGAACCCACCAGTTAGAAGAAGAAAAATAAATATGTATTTATTTATTTATTTTGGGTCAACTCATTATTGGAGGAAAAGACAAAATTAAAATGATGAATGATGTGAAGAAATTAAGATATATATGTTATATATATATATTGGAGGGTCGGCCTCATTTAATTCACTAAATAAAAACAAACATCTATAAAAGATGCAGGTCGGCCTCAACAATTAAATTAAATTTAATGGCTGAAATAATGCAAGTCGGCCTCATTTATTTTGTGTGGAATTATTCCACTATAAATACAAAAAGTAAACTCATCATTACAACACAATTCGTGTGCTTTGAGGACAACTCTGAAAACAATTCGCTGATGTCAAGAAGACAGTTCGGTGGTGGCTTTTGACTGATTCTAAAGATAAGTTGTGATGACCTTCTTACTTGCTGGGTAATACACTTCTGGTTCTTATTACTGTGCATACCCGAGCCTTGCTGTGCATTCAAAGGTGATCATCCTACTGCTGGGTTATCACCATACTACTGCTGGGTCATCTCCTTACTGCTGGGTTATCACCATACTACTCTTACTGTTGGGTCACCTACAAAATAGAGGGAGTGGGTTCAGTCTCATTTCAACTTGATTTAGGGACCATGATGCACATTGAAGACATACTATATGTTCCAGGTTTGAAGAAAAATCTTCTTTCTGTTGCTGGCTTAGAAGACAAAGGCTACAGAGTTATATTCATGGACAAAAAGGTTTTGCTTGGTCAAAGAATGAAAGGTTAAGTGCAGCAGAATTGATTGGGGTTCGAGAGGAAGGCCTTTACAAGGCATCTAGGCATTCTACTCAAGCATTGGTTCACAACACTATCAACCCTTGTGAGCTATGGCATCGTAGGTTTGGGCACCTTCATTATGCAGCTCTCCCTGGTCTTCAAAAGATGGTTACAGGTATGCCTGAGTTTTCTAATGAACATAGTGGTATTTGCAAAGGTTGTGCCCTTGGTAAAAATACCAAGAAGTCTTTTTTCAAAAGTCACAGCAGATCAAAAGGTATTTTGGATTTGATTCACTCTGACATTTGTGGACCCATGTCTTCACCTTCCTTAAGTGGTTGTTTATACTATGTACTATTCATTGATGATTACTCTCGTAAATCTTGGATTTACTTTCTAAAGGCTAAAAGTGAAACTTTTGATAAGTTCAAGGAGTTCAAGGCGCTGATTGAAAATCAGACAGGAAAACACATTCGCATCTTGAGGTCAGACAATGGAGGTGAGTTTGAATCAAATGATTTTGATGATTTTTGCCAAGAAGCAGGGATCAAGAGGGAGTTGACCGTACCTTACAACCCCCAACAGAACGGAGTTGCAGAAAGGAAGAACAGGACAGTCTGTGAGGCTGCTAAAGCCATGTTATGTGATCTAGATCTTCCCTTGTCTCTATGGGCTGAGGCTACTAGTACAGCTGTCTATATTCAAAACAGAAGTCCTCATGCCATTTTGGGAGAAAAGACTCCAGAGGAAGTCTTTACAGGAAGGAAACCTGCAATTGACCACATGAGGATCTTTGGCACTCCAGTCTACATCCATGTGCCAAAGGAAAAGAGATTAAAGTTGGAGCCTTCCGGAAAGAAAGGCACATTTGTTGGGTACAGTGAAAATTCAAAAGCCTACCGTATCTATGTTCTTGGTCAAAGGTACATTGAAATCAGCAGAGATGTGATATTTCATGAGGAAGCTGTTTTCCGCCACTCCAAAGAGCTTCCAAAAGATCCAGAAGGATCTCTTTCTAACTTTCCAGACTCTCCTCATTCAGAGAATCAGAGGGAGGAAGAAGATGAACCTCAAGCTTACTCAGAACCAGAAAGACCAACTGAAGAACTACTTGAAGCTCCTCCATCCAAGAGAAGAGCTACTTGGGCAAGAGAAATATTGCAAGAAGCAGAGAAGCATAAAGCTCCATCTGGGACATTCAGAGAAAGCAAGAAGCCCCAGAAATACTCAAGTTTTATGAGTAAGCTCATTGATGCAGAGCCTTCTACATTCAAAGAAGCAGAGTCTCATCAGGTATGGATTGATGCCATGACAGAAGAATATAATTCCATTATGAAAAATGATGTGTGGGAAATTATTCCTCGACCAAAAGGGAAGTCTGTGGTAACTTCCAAATGGCTCTATAAAATCAAGCATGCTGCTGATGGCAGCATTGAGAAATATAAAGCAACATTTGTGGCACGTGGTTTCTCACAAAAGGAAGGCATAGACTATGATTAAACATTTGCTCCTGTTGCCAGGTATACCACCATCAGAACTATTATCTCTCTCGCTGCTGTCTTTGGATGGAAACTCCATCAAATGGATGTAAAGACAGCTTTTCTTAATGGAGAAGTTGAAGAAGAGGTCTACATTGAGCAACCTGAAGGTTTTGTGACACATGAAATGCAGTCTCATGTGTGCAAACTAAAGAAAGCTTTGTATGGACTCAAACAGGCCCCAAGGGTCTGGTATGCCAGGATTGATGGTTACCTTCACAGTTTGGGATTCTCCAAGAGCACTATTGATCCCAACCTCTACTTTAAGGTTGTTCAGAACCACGTCTTGATTCTAGTCCTATATGTGGATGATCTGTTCCTCACTGGAGAGGAGCAACTGATAGCTCAGTGCAAGAGGGAGCTTACTTCAGAATTGGAAATGAAGGATCTGGGACTCATGCACTATTTCCTTGGTTTAGAGGTCTGGCAAAAGCCAGATGAGATCTTTCTGTCTCAAGGAAAGTATACAGTTGATATCTTGCAGAGATTTGGGATGCATGACTGCAAACCCATGAGTGTACCCATGACATCAAATCTGAAGAAGTTACGTGACTCAGCTACTTCTTCACAGGCAGTGGATCCTACTCAGTATCGCCAACTTATTGGATCTTTGCTGTATCTAGAGCATACGAGACCAGATATTTGTTATACAGTGAATGCATTGAATCAGTTCATGTCCGAGCCAAAGCACATACACTGGATAGCTGCCAAACATGTGCTCAGATATTTGCGAGGTACTATCACATATGGGCTCAAATATACCTCCGTAATGCTACTTGGATATGCTGACTCCGATTGGGCTGGCAGTGCAGTGGACCGGAAAAGCACATCAGGGTACTGTTTCAGTTTGGGATCAGCCCTGATCTCATGGTCCAGCAGAAAACAGGGTTCCATAGCTCAGAGCACAGCTGACGCTGAGTATATTGCTGCCAGTGATGCCTGCAGAGAAGCAGTTTGGCTTAGAAAGCTTCTCTCTGACTTGTTTGGTGGAAAGCTTGAACCAACTATTATCCATTGCGATAATCAGAGTTGCATTAAGCTTTCAAAGAACCCTGTATTTCACAACAGGTCAAAGCACATTGAGATGAAGTATCACTTCATCAGAGATATGGTACAGCGAGGTGCCATGAAGCTCCAGTACATCCATACAGATGAGCAGATTGCTGACATAATGACCAAGCCCCTGTCGTTGACAAAGCTTGTGCACTTTCGAGACAAGCTTGGTATTGCAGAGAATGACCCTCTCACTGAGAGGGAGTGTTGATTTTTTCCTGAGCAGCATCGAGTGCCATTCTCTGGGAGAATGGAGGCACCTGGTCAGTTACCAAGATATTGACCCAGTCTGGGACTGGGAGCTCAGCCTGGGGCTGAGAGCTCAGCCTGGGGCTGAGAGCCATTCTCTGGGAGAATGGAGGCACCTGGTCAGTTACCAGGATATTGACCCAGTCTGGGACTGGGAGCTCAGCTTGGGGCTGAGAGCCATTCTCTGGGAGAATGGAGGCACCTGGTCAGTTACCAAGATATTGATCCAGTCTGGGACTAGAAGCTCAGCCTGGGGCTGAGAGCCATTCTCTGGGAGAATGGAGGTACCTGGTCAGTTACCAGGATTTCACTATAAGCCCTAGACCGGGTCTGGGCAGTGGTGTACTTCTCCACTTGGTCTTGGTGGCAACAGGAGGGTGAAGTAAAGCAATTAATTTATCTCTTGATGATGATGCGCTTGGAGTGGACATGAAGACCTTGAAGAACACCTGGATGATTTATTGGAGAACCATAGAACCCAAGCACCACTTGGCTTGGTCCATGAACCCACCAGTTAGAAGAAGAAAAATAAATATGTATTTATTTATTTATTTTGGGTCAACTCATTATTGGAGGAAAAGACAAAATTAAAATGATGAATGATGTGAAGAAATTAAGATATATATGTTATATATATATATTGGAGGGTCGGCCTCATTTAATTCACTAAATAAAAACAAACATCTATAAAAGATGCAGGTCGGCCTCAACAATTAAATTAAATTTAATGGCTGAAATAATGCAAGTCGGCCTCATTTATTTTGTGTGGAATTATTCCACTATAAATACAAAAAGTAAACTCATCATTACAACACAATTCGTGTGCTTTGAGGACAGCTCTGAAAACAGTTCGCTGATGTCAAGAAGACAGTTCGGTGGTGGCTTTTGACTGATTCTAAAGATAAGTTGTGATGACCTTCTTACTTGCTGGGTAATACACTTCTGGTTCTTATTACTGTGCATACCCGAGCCTTGCTGTGCATTCAAAGGTGATCATCTTACTGCTGGGTTATCACCATACTACTGCTGGGTCATCTCCTTACTGCTGGGTTATCACCATACTACTCTTACTGCTGGGTCATCTCCATACTGCTGGGTTATCTCCATTTCACTGTTGCTGCTGAGTTCTCTCCACACTACGGTTACTGCTGAGTTCACTCTTTACACTGTGGTTACTACTGCTGGTTCGAGCCCTGCTAGGGCATGTTTCAGTTCAGCTGAATTGCATTCAGGGTCTGTCCCTAAGTATTTGCAGCCATCTACAAGTCACTACAGCCCTGGAAAAGGCCACAACAGACATCAGTGAACAGTGACATGTACAGGATGGTTGTACAAGGTTGAGACTGCTTCAGCTACAGCAGAACAGGGTTCTTCTTGGTAAATGAAACAATTCTAAATTGTTGGAGAGGCTTGTTAAGCCTGCTGTTGTAAAAACTCAGACATCTCATTTTGAAATAAATTATTATTATATTGCTTTGGGGTTTTTGTCCTTGAAAGGTTTCCCCGTGAAAAATGCTGTGTTCTATTTGTATTTACAGTTAGCCATCTCTGCATTTTTTATTTTACAGTCTGCTATTGCTATCATTTTTCAATTTTTAACACTAGCTACATCCAGCAGAGGAGGATTCTCCCTCTCTTGCATGGGTGAATTGGACAAAGAGGATAACCTCATATCTTGACAAACAACCACTATTCAGTCTGCATGCGGCCTCCATCCTTCCGAGAGCACCACTATTAGCCTAGTTACTGAATACAGGCTTCCTATTCGGCTTTAGGAGGGAGATCTCATCATTCCATCTTCATAAGGGCGCCTCCCTTTTGCATGGGCGAATTTCCTTGAGAAGACAATTTGCATTAGGCCTCAAACTCCATGCATGGCTTGCATGCTTACTCCATATTGATCAGAGGGGCAATATAACCCTAGTACCAGCTTCCTGCAGCAATCTAGCATCATTGGAGCAGTTATTATCCACTTCTTATTCTGAGGAAGGCGCATTTACCACAAGGGCGCATTATTGGAGTGAGAACATCCCATATCTCGTCCGATCCTTGGCACATTTATTGCAAGCTGGTCTCATATTGACATACATCCACTACTTCATCTGTTGGTACATACATGCATCTTTTCCATCCCTATTTTATAGCATTTCTGATTATTTGGGTTATTTAGGGGTTGGCAAACCCATGCATTTGCATGCATGCTCATGCAAGCATAGTTGAATACATGCATTCATGTTTCCTTCAAGTATTGGGCCATAAAGGCTACTAGCAAGCAAGAAAAACTCCATAAACAGACAGAAATATGAGTTGGTATATTACACCACACCAGAAACATTTCTTGTACAGAAATGAGGGCAACATAGGGCAGTTTGGTGACATTGGTTGCAAGCCAAGCTATAATAATTTTACCAAATGCATGTTTGTGCTTTTCGATGATGAAGGAAAATGCAGCAAGTAATGGTTTTAATGTGTGGTTAGCAAGTTCCAAATACACATACAAAGATAATGGCAGAATTGAAGTATCATATGCTTGTAGATATATGGAATCTCATCAGCACATGTCCCTGAAGTGATGGTTTTGTTAAATACTCGTATATTGTTATAACTTATGATGGAAACAAGTTGCCATTCAATGAAGTTTATACAATGATAGAAATTTTCTTTTAGGATGTTAGCTGTATATTTGCAGTACCTTTCAGATCTCTATATTCATGAGTATTTATCGGAAGTATATCATAGTATGTCAATTTTAAGTGTGTCAATCTAGTTTGCAATGGCTTTTCAATTTCGGTCTAAAATCTCTGCTGTTGAGGATTAATTTGTTTTGTCAGAATTCCTATGACCTTAGAAGAAGAGAATGGTATGGTTTTTGAAACTGCCATAGGTATTAGAAATTCAAAATTTTAGAAAAAGTTGAAATGACTTAATTAAATTTATATAAATATTAATAGATTCATAAATGTTAGAGAATAGTTGTCTTTTTTCCATGAATAGCACATCCAAATGACTTCTTTTGCCTGCTCATTTTTCTATGTTTTTTCCCTTGTCTGTACTTGTCAATGGGTCCCACTCCTCTTGGGAAAAAGAACTAAAAAACATTGTTTTGGGGAATAGAAAGGCACTATAGGTATGACCCCACCTCTTCTTCTTGGAGGTTCACATCCAACTTCTGAGCCATTGGAAGGATTTTTAAAATGTCACAGCCCCCTTACTACTTAGCCTCAAAAAAGATCACCTATGAAAACCAATCAACTCAACAATCCCTACAAAAAGATAAACATTTAAAAAATATATATATTATATTCTTGATATTTAGTCCAGAATTTACGGATGTTGAAAAAAAAAACACTACAAATACAATATCAAAATTATTTATATAGAAGTGAGATTTTTTACCTATGCAATGATGTAGGTTTCATAGGGTAGCAGGTTTCATTAATGGTACATTTTTCCAGGGATAAATAATAAATATTAAGTGAACTATGTCATTTTAAATATAAGTTCCAAGTTAGGGACTTAGAGGTTACATGTGCACATTAGGGAGCAGTGAGCACAATAAATATTTACTTCACTTATACAATGATCATATTAATAAATGGAGAGCTATATCATGGCAATTATTTTCCATGATCCCATCCCTTTGAACAACAGGGATGTGATTCCCAGAATCCCAAGGGTCAGGTATGCATCCCTTATGTACCAAGAATAGGTCTTAGGGTGCCGGCATTGCCTAGTGATGTTGCATTCTGTCCCTGCTTGGTAGGGAATGTCACAAATATATCCCCAGACCCCAAGATGTCCCTGTCACAGGTGGTCGCAAGAACATACTGTGGACATCCCCTCCCAATCGAGGACAGCTTGGTGTCCCCTGAGGGCCTGATCCTGAGGGGAATGCCCATTCATCTCTAGCAGCATCTCGTGTCGTAAAAGAAATAAGGAAAAGCACTTACTTCACAGGATACACACCCCTTTCCAATATCCTCAAAACATCATTCTAAGCATTGAAGTATCAATGTACCATTGTATTTTCATTTTGATTACAAATAAGAAAAGCAATGAGTCACCAATTTCAAATTGTCTAATTGGATGCTCCCTCCATGTATAGTTGTAATGAATATTGATATTATTTGTTTATTGATTTTTATATGTTTTCCTATATTTTGGGGGTTCGGTGTCCATGTGTCATCATCTGAAATTTGAGGATCTCTCCAACCATCCCTGAAACTTGTCCCCCAATACCAGTCTGTGAACCAAGGAAAAAATTGGTCCACATAAGTACACACTTGTGTGTGTGTAAATACAGAGAGTCTTGATAATCTCAACGCTATGTATTTTAATCTCTTAGAATAACATTTATAATTTAGCAGCATCAGGAAAGTGATAAAAAGAAATATCAGTAGAAAAAATTTAGGTTGGGGTTCTTTGAAGAGAAGATAAATTTACCTGAAATCTGGCCGTGTTATGAAGGTCCTTAGGAGTTCAAAATCAAAGACACTCTGAATGATAAAAAATAATCAGTTTATCTGCATCAATGAAGCTGTCATCAATCTCAGACTAAACAAACAAGGGTCAGAATCATTGATCAATCCATAATTACCTCTAGTAGCTCCATGTAATCAAAAACTGGATCAACAACTTCTACAGTAAAATTGCCAAACTTAGTAACTCCCAATCTAGACAAATCCACATCTGAAATGTTTGCCATCTTGATTTCCGAAATCTGCATTCACCATTTACTAGCTGCTGTCATTGAATCACTTATATGCTATTTCACTTTTATCTCTTTAACAGAGCCATAATCTTGTAGCATCAACCTCATGTTAATATTTCAGTGTGGCCTTTATAGAAAAAAGATAATGTGCAAAACAGGACGCTCGTCACTTTTGAATGTTATATACCACTTAATACTGTAACTTGAGAAGAGGTAAGCTATCAGTTGTTTAGGTTTCGTCAGAATTCTAACAACAGTGATTTAATGAAGCTTCTTCTGTATGTTTATTTTTAAAATGTTTAAAGAGCTAGAGTTGATTGATAGCGAAGAGACATTATGCATTTATACACATATGTTCACATTTTAATGTATAAACGACTAGATTCCATTCATAACAAATAGACATCACACGAGAACCTACAAGGCATCCAAAACATAGGATGAAATTTCTGTGAGAGATGACAAGAAATATTATACTGATGACAAAGACATGGAAGATTGAATTTCTAGGGCCAGAAATGCAAAATACAATTGACATACGTAGTCCATTTTATTCAAACTAGCGTTCTAAATAATTAGGAGTTGAAAATACTTACTGACAGAGTGTTTCCATATATCTTATCAGTAATAGATTCAGGTGCAGGCTGTCCACTGCTGTAATTAAACTACAAAAAGTATAAACGAAATATGAATGGGAGGGTCAAAAGTTAAAACCTTTGAGTATTTAACATAAAACCATTAGAAACTATATGGAACTTCTAAAAATATCAGAAGGAAAGGAAATGAGAAACGTAGAACAAAATTATGCCCCCCTTCAAATACCAAATTTATCTACCTTGATACCCCAGTCATTGTCTGGTCCTCCAGGATTGTGGCTTGCACTCATAATAAAACCTCCATTGGCCTGTTTTAGACAAATGAATTGCTCAGTATATGCTCGATTCCTGCAGATAAGCTCAAACAGTCACAGCATGTGCTTCTAGCAAGTTGCAACATGACTGGCATGCACAACAAAATTGATCAGCATATTCTGCAATAACGGCTTTACTATTAAAAAGGCCAAAAGGAAGATGAAAAAGATATGTATATTAGGCATGCCTTATGTTTTCGGATAACTGCAGATACTGCCGGAGTTGACATTAGTCCATCCCTGCCAAAGCAGCAGTTTCTGTCAGCTTTATGCACCATGAAGTTTGAACTAGATGGATAAATCCCTCTTGAGGTTTATGACAAAGAAACAATGACTTGGCTCTTTTTTAAGAATGAATATTTCTATCATTTTTAATACAGATCTCTTACGACATAAAAACACATACTTCGTCAAAGTCAAAATTAGATATCAATTAATTCAAAAAAGAGACTTTCTTTACAGGAATATTTTTGGAGCTTTCTTCTTCTAAGGGTATTGGCAGAAAATTCTGTTCTCACTAACCAAGTTATAATTTATTATGATTTTTCCCACTGAAATCACTGGCAAGTTACATGCATGAACATAAATTCACAAGATGTATCAAGATTAGGACCAAAGATATATTGGCAAGATGTAAAGGGGAGTTCTTTGTGTGGCATTCCTTCTTGTTTCACATCTAGTCTTCTTGAAAAGGTCAGGCCCTGAAAGCCAGGTGCTTTTGGTGTACACTGGTGGTTGCAATCCACAGTCTCGGCCTTTACTCAGTCTATGCTCTAAACTCAGTGTGGGAAAGAATACAAAATTTGAGACAAGATGTTAATGATCTTACTGCTACAGAATGGCTAGTTGGTGCAGATGTTGATACGGTTAAAATGCTACAAGGTAGGGGCTCTCTCGGAGTTAACTAACGTTGAAAGACATACCGGGAACCACTGCAAGCAAACTTTACAAATTCTCGGCCTCAACTGTAAGCAATGGCACAAGGAAAGAGAAGATCAGTTTACTTGACCAAACAAACAACATGGTGACTCTCAGACCCTTGCTAAGCTTGACATATTTTATGTTTGTTGTAATTTTTTTAGTATTCAAGTTCATTGAGCAGGTGTGCTTGTTAGAGATAGTGGTATCTCAGGATGTCCTCCATGACTTAGATGCCTTGCATGGAGGTACATCAACAGTATAGGCATCAGTATGGAGTAGAGGGTGAGATACACTCTACTCAGTGGCATGAATCCATTGGCGGATGCATGCGGACCTTCCGGGGTGTTTTGCCTCATGCATGCATGAGATTTGCATGTCCCATTGTCCAATTATTAATTAAAAGATGCATGCAAAAGTGACTTTTTGCATGCACGGATATTAGGTTTTTGATAAACCTAATTGACCGGTGAGATTATATATAGAGGAAGTGTGATACCCCAATTTTGACCCTTATGAAATATTGGCTTTTAATGTAAATATTGTGTTCATACGATGTATGTTTCCTAGCGTGGAGTTCAAGGCCAAGGCCCCGCTAGTGTATGCTCGGATCTTATTTAAAAGGCAAGTATTTGATATTTTATTACCCATGAGCTATTAAGCCATGAAATATTGTAATTTGATATAAATATTAATATTTCAATAAAATACCAAAACTGGCTATAGAAACAACCAATCAGAGGGGGCCATGTGTAATCCACTAGGGAGTGGTGAGGGGGTTGTGGGGTTGAACCATAAGCTGCCAAATGTCATTTTGAGAACCCATTTGACTTTCCTTTGCTGACATTTAATTCTATGTAAGAAAGTTGTTGAAGAATTCAGTCCATGGCTTCAATGGAGCATGGACAACCCAGAAATTCGTATGGCAGAGTATGGGCTCTGTTTCCTTGACTCACAAGTCACTCTACCTAATGGGAGTTCGTTTTTCCTCATTCCCATTCCATTGTTGAACATCCCAGAATCAGTTTTCATCCATTACACATGCCCAGCAGTGAGAAAAAACAGAAATCGCAACTTTGCAAGAACCCACGTTTTGAAGTGCCATAAACGCCCAGAATTTGGTATTGACAGTGAAATCCAATGGGGGATTCATAGATATGAACCTTGGGGTGAAATTGAGAGTATTAGATACCCCGAAATCCATTGGAAAACCCAGTTTTTATAGCCCAAAAATCCAATGACAGTATTGAGTTATTTGACAACAAAATTGTGAGAAATCCAAGTGTGAATGATTGAACAGAGGTTGGGTTTGCTTGATAAACCCCGTGAAGGCTGGAATCTTAAGGAATTAGTAGCTGGACCTTTCTATGCCCACCCTAAATAGCACTGGAGGGAAGGGACACCTGAGGGACTATGCAGCAGAGAAGGGGACCTTCTTTGTGTTGGGTGAGGTAGGTATTGTGGGTGCCATGATTGTTGAATTCATTTGAGATTCCTGTAGTTCTGTGGTTGAGCTCACTGGCTTAGTATCCTCCTCCTTTGCTTATTGCATGCTTGATAAACCCAACTGTGTGTTGGCTTAGCATGACTGTTTGAGTGAAACCATGGCTATGAGTGAGCTTGTTTAGTTCCTCCTTAATGGATACACAACCCAGCTCGGGGGTGATCTCTCAGCTGAAAGAATATAGGCTGGACAAAGATCTGTGGTTGGATGGAGTGTTGCTCTCACATAGCCAGTTGTTTGGACAGCTTCATCTCAAAGATAAGTGTTCTCTGTGGTTTAAATTATATGCATTATGTGTTCTGCAATATGTTAATTCTGAATGATAATTATTCATGTTAATGGATTGAAATGATTATCTTAATATGGTTGATCTAAAATCTGTGCATAGCATTGGAATGGGATTAATTCTCTGCATGATTGAATCATCCTCTGCTTGTGATAGATATGTTGATGCATTACCGTTTGTGTGTGTGCAAATATGTTTTAATTCCGCTGTGTAATTTCAGTATGCATTTTATTTCAATGGTAAAATTCAATCTTATGGCTTTGGGGAAGAATCAGACACCCCCATGGTACAGTCATGTTCCCTCTGTGGTTTGGAATGATGGGAGAGGACGTGACAGAGTGGTATCAGAGCCCATGTTGCAGCACTGGGGCTACTTGGGGCAAACTATGAGTTTCAGGTAGATATCAGAATGTTTTAATATGGTATTGAGAAAGTTTGGGCGGCATTTTGGAATGGAAAAATGACAGGATCATAGTTCTCGGGTGTGGCAGAGGATCACATCATTGCATAGATCTCTCCAAGAGCTTTCCAACGGTACCCGGACTTGCCTGATTTGGTTAAGGGACAAAGGAGATATGAACCCCGCAAGTTGCCAAAGTAGAGGTGTTTCCGCACCTGCAATTGCAAAATTGCGGGATTGCGGAAATGTTAAAAATTTCGAAGTTACGACCTAGCTTTCCGCACCCACAATTGCGGAATTGCGGGATTGCGGAAATGTTAAATTTTCGTAATTGCAACTTGGCTTTCCGCACCTGCAATTGTGGAATTGCAGGATTGCGGGTTGCAGGATTGCAGAAATGTTAAATTTTCGTAATTGCGACTTGGCTTTCCGCACATGGAATTGCGGGATTGCGGAAATGTTAAATTTTCGTAATTGCGACTTGGCTTTCTGCACCCGCAATTGTGAAAAGGCCACTTTTTGGAGATTTTGAAAAGCTTGCAGTGGATGAAAGAGACCTTAGATGAAGGATTCAAGAAATTTACTAAACTCAACATTTCTTATTCTCATTAAAATAGACAATTCACGTTAGACAAAGATTTTCCAGAAATGCACCATTTGGGAAATAGCCCAAATTTGGCCCAATAGCCATTAGAGATTTTCCTCCTTTGCTTATTGCATGCTTGATAAACCCAACTGTGTGTTGGCTTAGCATGATTGTTTGAGTGAAACCATGGTTGTGAGTGAGCCTGTTTAGTTCCTCCTTAGTGGATACACAACCCAGCTCGGGGGTGATCTCTCAACTGAAAGAATATAGGCTGGACAGAGATCTATGGTTGGGTGGAACGTTGCTCTCACATAGCCAGTTGTTTGGACAGCTTCATCTCAAAGATAAGTGTTCTCTGTGGTTTAAATTATATGCATTATGTGTTCTGCAATGTGTTAATTCTGAATGATAATTATTCATGTTAATGGATTGAAATGATTATCTTAATATGGTTGATATGAAATTTGTGCATAGCATTGGAGTGGGATTAATTCTCTGCATGATTGAACCATCCTCTGCTTGTGATAGATATGTTGATGCATTACCGTTTGTGTGTGTGCAATTATGTTTTAATTCCGCTGTGTAATTTCAGTATGCATTTTATTTCAATGGTAAAATTCAGTCTTATGGCTTTGGGGAAGAATCAGACACCCCCATGGTACAGTCATGTTCCCTCTGTGGTTTGGAATGATGGGAGGGGACGTGACAGGAAGGAGGTCCCTGGACAAGGTAGCTTAGTTGACTTATTTGAGAGAGATCAGTTAAGAGTGAGGAGAGCGCATTAGTGCATGCAGGGCGACTTTCTGAAAGAGAGAGGAGCTTCTGCAGGAGGGAGAGTAGTGTGATCTGAGCTGAATCAGACACCACTTGTCCAGAGGCACTTGGCGCCCAGTTTTGTGGACTGAGAGAGTTCATCCGTGTGGTTACTGCAGAGATTGAGGAGGACGTCTTCTAGAGAGGTAGAGGGGCACATTACCAGAGGAGAGAAGAGCTCGTTCTGTATCCGATTGACCGATTGAGCAGCTGAGATTTTCAGAGTATCCTTGCCTCATTGTTTGAGGAAGGACTATGACGATCAGAGCTCAGATCTGTTGAGATCTGATTCCGTACGAGCATTTGACATCCAGAGGGAGGGTGCACTTTTCCATGCAAAGGAAGGGCGCATTCACCAGATTGAGCAGTTGGCCTTCTTCGGTAGCAGAGCAGTGCAGTAATGTTAATTTTTCAATAATTTCATTCAAACATTATCTAGGATCCTACTAAGAGAATAGCATGCATAGCATAACAATCATAAACACAAGAAACACAGAGTTTCCTTGGGGAAAACCAAGAAGGTGAAAAACCCCACAACTTCCTCAGAGATAGAATAAGCCCCAATACAAAGATCACAAAGATCAATCCCCAAAAGATAGATGACTCCAGCAGCTACTCCTCCTCCACTTGTGCGCACTCCTCTCTCTCAACTATGCGAGTTGGATGAGTGAGTGAATGAATAGAATGAAACACACTCTCTATTTATACACAACTTAACCTGCCTTTAATTTTAGCTGGGTCGACTTCCTAAGGAAGCCTAATAACCCACTCACATGACACAAGCAGGGTCGACCCCACACTGGTGGTCTAATAACCCATCAAATATAAGTTGCGACACTTACAAATACAAATGATGACACTTCTGATTGGAGGAATAATACATCTCCATCATGAATATGATAAAGTACAAGTGTAATACATAGAAGAATATCTTCCGAAGTTACAAATACATCAACACTCCCTCTTAACTAGAAAGGTATTCTCTAGACACAGGTCATCAATACATATCGGCACAAGTCTTCAATTCTAGAGGTGGATCATCGTCACTGGATCACGAAGCATCATCGTCACTGCTGCTGTACTCGTCATCTCAATCACTGGGCTATCTCTCGATTCTTCTCATCATAGGAAGTTCTACAGAGCCAGTCATTTTTCATGCTGGTTGTAGGCCTAGCCTCCTGTAGGTCTTCATCATCTCTGCGAGCTAGCCATCCTGTGGAATCCTCAGGACTAATTAGGTGCATCAACAAAACCTCGAAAGAGCATCCCAGGACTGACTACGAGCTTAGTGCTCAACCTATCGGATCTCCCAGGGAGCTATTACATGTGACCACCACAAAACCTTAAAAGAGTGTCCCAGGAACGTTTATGTGCATGGCACGACCAGCAAGAACTCTAAAGAACATCTCAGGACTTTTATGTGCCTAGCACAACCTATCGGATCTCCAGGACTGACTACATGTGGTCTGGCAAAACCTCGCAAGAGCATCTTAGGACTGATTACGAGCTTATTGCTCAACCTATCGGATTTGCCAGGGAAATATTATATGCCATAGGACAAAACCTCGAAAGAGCACTTGCCAGATCTCCCAGGGAGCTATTATATGCCATAGGCAAAACCTCGCAAGAGTATCCGCAAATCTCCCAGGGCAAGATTATATGTCCTCCCAAGCAAAACCTCGAAAGAACATTTGCCAGATCTCCCAGGGAGCTATTATATGCCATAGGCAAAACCTCGCAAGAGTATTTGCAAATCTCCTAGGGCAAGATTATATGCTTATTGCACAACCTGTCCACGGCCACGGAGTACCATCCTGATACTCATGATACACCTGATCATCCTCGCACGAAGCATCATCATGATGCTCATGATCATATTGATCATCATCATACAATACATCATCCTGATGCACATCATCATCAATCATCCTGATCATCGCCGCAGCATCGTCCTAATGCATATCATCATCGCATGATCATCCTGATCATCGTCACAACATCGTCCTGATGCATATCATCATCGCATGATCATCCTGATCATCGTCACAGCATCGTCCCGATGCATATCATCTGGAGCATCATCCTGATGCTCATCACACATGATCATCCTGATCATCATATATAGCAGTAACTGGAGCATCGTCCTAATGCTCATCACACAGTGCTTACATCCACAGCCATGGGAAGGATCCTCCTACCACCATGCTTGGAATGGATCCCGCAAATGTGTCCCATCACTTCTTCCTCAAAGTATCTTCTATCTGAAGAACACCAAGCCTCTCTTTGAAGTACTCGAACTTCAGTCTGGCTAGTGGTTTGGTCAACACATCTGCAATCTGCTCATCTGTCGCAACATACTGGAGCTTCACACTGCTCCTCTCTGTACCATATCCCTAATATAGTGATATTTGATCTCGATGTGCTTCGACTTGTCATGGAACACCGGGTTCCTTGACAACTTCACACAACTCTGGTTGTCACAATAGATACAGGTAGCATTCAACTGGAGATCAAATAAATCAAATAGTAGCTTCCTTAGCCATACTGCCTCATAACTAGCCGAACAAGCTGCGACATACTCTGCTTCGGTTGTACTCAGTGTTACGCAGGACTGCTTCCTGCTAAACCAAGAGATCACACCTGATCCCATACTGAAGCAGCACCTCGAAGTGCTCTTCCTATCTGCAGCACTGCCTGCCCAATCTGAATCAACATAACCCTCCAGGTTAAACTTTTGATTCGCATCATACTTGAGCCCATAATCAATTGTACCCTTCAGGTACCTCAGAATATGCTTTACAGCAATCAGATGAACATGTCTAAGATCTATCAGAAACTGGTTCAAGGTGTTCACCACAAAGCAAATATCTAATCTCGTGTTCGTCAGGTACATCGAGAACCCAATCATCTGACGATACATCGTGGCATCAACCGACTCTGATGAAGCATCACTCAATAGCTTCAGGTTCGATGCCATAGGTGTGGCCATGGCCTTGCAGTCCATCATCCCGAACCGCTTCAGGATCTCTACTGCATACTTCCCTTGTCCAAGGAAGATTTTATCAGCACTCTGCCACACCTCCATACCTAGAAAGTAATGCATCGTACCCAAGTCCTTCATCTCAAACTCGACAGCAAGCTTCCTCTTCGACTACACCATTCAAGAAAGTTGTCTTGACATCCATTTGGTGTATCTTCCACTTCATTACTGCAACCAGAGCAAGTACTGTTCTGATGGAAGTGTATCTAGCTACATGTGCAAAAGTCTCTTCATAATCTATCTACTCTTTCTAGGAGAAGCCACGAGCCACAAACCTTGCCTTGTATTTCTCTATGCTGCCATCTACAGCATGCTTGATCTTATAGATCCACTTGGAAGTCACAACAGACTTCCCTTCTGGTCTTGGGACCACATCCCAAACATCATTCTTCATGATCGACTGGTATTCCTCGATCATGGCATTCTTCCATTACTGCATCCTGGATCTTGGGAACTTTAGCTTCTTCAATATCTTCAATAGATAGTTTTCTTTGAACTTCGTTGTTGGAACAAATGTTGTAGTCCTTCTTTTGTAGGTGATTATACACGATCTTTCCTACAAGTCAAATTCAATTGCATGATTAGAAACTTCTCATAGTTTACAGAACAAAATCTTACACATAAAGGCATATGCCATACAGTCATGCAATTATTTTAGCCAATGCTTCAATGCAACATTCATCTACATCCCGTATTCATAGGGTAACTTTCTAGATGCCTTCCATCTCTACCAGAACATTGTTAAGAGTTTGCACTACTCCCAACATGTCAGCAAAGAGGTTTCATTCTATATAAGTAGCAATGGAATGTTGTACAGTGCCATAGGCCACTTACCCACCACATGCATATTAGTAGTATATTGTTCATTAATGCAATTATTCTAATATGCATAATACACAATCTAAGTCTAGGAACATAAGTATATACATCATTGAACAACATTATTTAAATAATCAGATATACAAGAAATGACAATTCAAATACCTATCTTTGTTTGTTTGTTGGGTGGACTCCCTCTCAATCTTTGCTTCCTTGCAGGAGCTGTTGGAGTCCAACTCTGAAGTAGCTTCCTTTACTCCTTTCTGTTGTGGATTGTAAGGAGTAGTCAACTCCCTCTTAATCCCTGAATCACTACATAACTTCTTGAAGTCTTCTTAATTGAATTCTCCACCATTGTCGGATCTAAAGGTCTTGATCTTCTTTTCAGTGTGGTTTTCTATCAAGGCTTTGAATTCCTTGAATTTGCTGAATACTTCATCTTTGTTCTCCAAGTCTTCCTAGAGAAATCATCAATGAAAGAAACATAATATACATACCCATTCAGAGAACTTGATGACATTGGTCCGCATACATCGGAGTGGACAATCTCTAAGATTCCTTTTGCTTTGCTTTCACTGCTTGGAAATTCCTTCTTTGTGTTCTTTCCTTTTGCACATCCTTTGCAAACACCTTCATGCTTTAACTGGATTTCAAGAAGACCTTCTACTGCTTTGCTTGCAATTGGTAGTGCCCTATACTGCACATGAGCAAGCCTTGTATGCCAAAGTTCACTTGGTTCCATGGATTCATGTACCATGGCATGTTCAGGTTGTCCCTTCAATTTGTACAATCCTCCCTCGTGCTCTCCAATCACTACTGCATCATCTATGGTCTTACCTTTTGGCCACATAAGTACTTGGCCATCCACAAATGCAACTCTCATCCATTTTCCATCCAAAGATGATATGGAGAGAAGACTCTTCTTGAGTCCAAGTACATATAGAACATCTTGCATCTTTAAAGACTTCCCAAAGTCTAGCTTGTAGGAGGCTTCACCACTTCCTTTTATAGAGTATTGATAGTCATCCCCAAGTTTCACCTTATGAGGTGACTCATGTTCAGATAGGTCCATAAGAGATTCTTTAAATCCCGTCATATGTTTGGAAGCCCCACTATCAATAAGCCAATCATTACACCCATGTGTAACAGTACCTGTGAGAGCAAAGATTAGAACATATTCATCGTCACTTGAAGAGTCTTCACTTTCTACCTTAGTCTTCTTCCTGAGAGGTTCATCATCCTCAGCAGCATGAGCATGATATCTCTTCTTGTTGCTCTTCTTCTTGTTGTTGTTGTTGGAGTTCCTTTTGTTCTTGGGACATTCTGAAGCAAAGTGTCCCTTCTCATTACAAGTGAAGCATCTTAGATCTTTCTTATCTCTTTGATGATGGTGGTGTGAAGATCTCTTGTGAAAAGATTGCTCCCTCTTGGGCTTACCTTTCTTGGTGTGTGCTGTGAGAGCTTGATCTTCATTTCCCATCTTTTCTTCTCGGGCCACCAGCCTAGCTTCTTCTTGTGAACATTCCTCCCATAATCTACTGAAGGAGATCAACTTCCTTCTTGCACAAATACCTTGGATGAAGGAGTCCCATGACCTAGGTAGGCCATTCAATGTGGTCATGACAATTTCTCCATTCTCCACTACTTCATCCACAGCTTCAAGTTGTTCTTTGATTTGAGAGACCTTAGTAAAACAGGATTGGATGGTCTCTACATTCTGGAACTTAACCCCTTTCAATTGATTCCGCAGAGTCATCTTCCGATTTATATTCTTTCCTTCAAACAACTTGGTCAAGGAGTCAAACATCTCCTTAGGTGTCTTTAAGGAAGACACATAGGGTATGAGATAGTCTTTTATAGAATCAGCAATGATTCTCTTGGCTTTGACCAAGTTCTTCTTGTGTAAGGCCTTAGCCTCATCTCCCTCTGGGACTAGAACCTCTTCTTTTATATAGGTGTCCAAATCATTCTCTTCTAGGATTAACCCAATCCTATACTTCCATGCTCGGTATTTTGCAGCTCTGATTGGGCCAAAAAGGTGCGCCCTAGGCCACTTAGCCCTCTTTCCTTTAGAGCGCACCTTTTTGAGGTCCCTTTAGAGCACACCTTTTTGAGGTATTGCCTTGGGAGGTGTGAATCCCTTGCATGGGGATTCATGAAGTATATTGAAAGTTGTGATATTGATTGATAAATTGAATTAACTCCTTTATTCTGATTTATGTGTCTATATTATTCATTGTTGACTCCATATAAGGCACTGATCTGGTTACAAGGTTGTAGAAAGGTATTTGCATATATCTTGTTGTTTGCAAGTATCTTTAAGGGCTCTCCCCTGGGTTTAGGAGTTACCCAAAGAAGTTGAGGGGCTAGGTTATGGTGATATTTGGGCCTAGACCTCTCCCATATGCTTACCTATCGCTAGCTTTAAGGTAACATTGCATTGCATAGTCAAGACTGCTAGTTTGAAGGGTAACACAGTCAGATGATTGCACCAAGTAGCGAGGTGCTTTACAGCCTAGTACGGGGGAGATGTTGTAACGTTACATAACATTACCAAAAATAGAAAGTAAAAAAATGTAAAAATTCATGTCCGCTAAATTACCAAAAATAAAAAGTAAATAAAAAAATTCATGTTGGCTCAAAAGTTACCAAAAATAAAAAGTAACTAAAAATATTCATGTATGCTCATAAAATAAAATAAAAATAAAACCAGCATAGATCCATCTTACACCCGGATCTATCAAATATTGAGAGGGATCAAATTTCTTGAGGTGCAAATTTTTTCTTGACCTGTGAAAAGTTTACACCTCAAGAAATTGGATCCCTTCCAGTGCTTGATAGATCCAGGTTTAAGATGGATCTATGCTAGTTGAATACCATCCCATTCAATCAAGAAGCCAAGACTACTATTGCAAGAGGCATAGGAACAAATGGGAGCACCTAAAGCTACATTTCGGGTGAGTAATTCTCCTAAGAAGTTTTCTACTCATGTTGCATTAATAACTTCTGTCCATGCGACAAAACCTTCCAGTTGTAAGGATACAGTTGAAGAACAAGTATGGTACGATGCCATAACAGTGGAGTCTGATCTATGGGAGACAGTTCTAGAATCCACTGTGGAATCAGTGATTGATTACAAGCATGTAGCTGATGTTAGCAATTGAAGAGTCTAAGTCCAGATTTGATGGCAAAGGATTCTCTCAAAGAGAGGAGTTAACCTTGTTGAGGCATGTGGTTTAGTTGCCATAGATTTTTAGGTACATGAGTGAGATACCCTGATTGTAGATGAAGATATGATCCGTGATGTTGACATGAAGGACTTTTGTAATCTGCGTTATTTCCTTGCACTGAAGAGATTTTAGAGTACAGAAGGGAGCAGTGGTTCTAGTTTACATTGCTTCAGATTCACAGGTGGTCAATGTTCTTTTGAAGGCCCTAGCAAAGAGAAATTTTATATGTTGAGGGAGAGAGTTGGTTTGTGGAGAACACTTTCCTCGCAATGAGGGAATGTTAGTTACTAGTTGCTCAGTCATTTTTATCCTTCACAGCAGCATGGCACACTCAGTGGATCCATACATGCAACGTGATGGTCTGTAGATGAGGGCACAGCAATAGAGAAGACTAGGAGGTGCAGCAATGTTTTTGTAGGCTTCCAGCAATGTACCAACCATAGATAGCAAATGTTGATTTTATCTTCAGCTAAGTGTTGTTCTAAAATTAGTTTTCCAGATTTAGAAATGAGTTGTTTTTCTTCAGTTTAAGAGCAGTTCCAGATTTAGATAGGTACATGCTTTTCCAGATTTGGAAAGAGGATAGGCACACTGCTTTTATGGTTGTCGAATTCCTAGAAGGTGCTTTTTACTTCAAACCTTAGGTTCATGCATGAGACAGCCTTATTCTTGCAGGATGGGCACAGTATTCTAGGCACGTATGTTTATGGTTTTGTTTTTTCTAGAAAGGCATACTTGTGAAGAAGTCTATATTTAGTGTGGACGCTAGTCCTCTCTGTCTTCTATAAAAGAGAGACGGGGTGACTTCTCTAATGGTTTGAACTTTCAATTTACATTATGGACGGACATGAATAGCTATATTTTTTAGTTAAAATTTTAAAATTTTATGTATTATTTATTTCACTAAGTCGATTACCAGTTCGCCTAAAATGAGCCAGATAAATTCTGGCAAAAAACCTTGCCAGACTTTAAGGAAGCCAAAATGGCCTTCATACTTCCCCAAGAAAGTGATATCTTGCTATGAGAAAAGTCTTTCACGGAGAATTGCAGGACTGTCTCAAAGATGAGGATTTATAATATTCAAGTATCTGGAGGCACGGTTAATGAAAAACATTCCCAGTAGATTATTTCTTGCACTATATCATTTTGAACTGTAAGTTGCAGTGTTGCACAATGTAGGTCCTTCCAAAACATCACTGAAATAATCATGAGACAAGTGAAGACACTACCTGCCGACAAGAATTTTTCCTACTCCATTGCCTGCTGCTATTTTTATGATGATCTGCACATTAAGTACAACCAAGATACAACAAATTATACAATTTCCCATAATGCTCCATTGCATGTTCGATAGCCTGTGGACCATGGATTCAAGAACCAGACCTGAGAAGCTTCCTTATTGAAATAGCGTCCATCTCCACCTAGGACTAACAACCCGTCTTTGTAGTCTTCAGGTGGTAAAGAATTAAATAGAGCCTGCCCATTCAAAAGGAAAAGTTTTTATCATTTATGTCAGTCATTTTCATACTTTCGGTTGAAATTATGTAATGTTTGGTATATATTGTTAAGTGCTTTACCGAGGAGGAACAGGTGCTACCTTCTGGAAGTAAACTTAATAAACAGGCACTAGGCTTTATAGTAGAGCAGGTAAACATTAAAATGGATGGCTTTATTTAAATATTAATTTGTTAATCCAAAGATGTGCACAAATGCATAGAATTAATAAATATCAAGTACAGTTTTTGCCAAACAATTAAAGTGACATATTTTAAGCACTTGGAATTGTAAATATGAAATTCAAAGCTGGTAAAGAACTGAAGGACCTGAATCCAGTTTGCTAAATAGTTTGATTGCATAAAAACTTTAACCTGCATCACCAGATGTTGAAATAAAGTTAAGACAGCTTAAATGATGCCACAAAATATTAAGTTAAAAGTTATAATATTTGCTGGGAACCAGCCAATTACTTTCTTCCGCAGCCCACTTGTTCCAGTCTTTTGACCTTCTACTGGCTTAGTCGGTATTGCCGTCACCTGTAAAACAGTTAAGAAAAGAAACTTGGATCAAAACATGCACAACATATAAATATTCAAGCAAACTATAAATAGTTCAGTACCCTGGGCTAAGAGACAAACATTACCTATAGCCCCAAAACCAAAACTATGGGCAGATGTACCTCATCTTCCATGGAATGTGATGTCAATCAGCTACTGGATACATTCCTCATTGGTAGTTTTTTTTTTGGAAATGTTGCTTACAGTAACTTACAGCTATCCTTCAGCTAAGCGGATGTGCTATGAGAGGTCATTTCTATGCTTTTAAAATCACCCATTGGAAGTTTTTAATTTACTCTTTGCACTATTAACAAGCTTTTTATTCGCTGTTGGAGATCTTTATTAAGTTCAGTTTCTTAGAAGAGGAGAATTAATGTGGAACGAATCCCCAACATAGGTATATGTCACATTAGTATGACAGCTTGCAACATCACAAGGCCCACAAGGCATGACACCAGAACTATCAGTGACATTAGTACTGGAGTGAGGGAGGATGCTATCACATCAACCTGGAGACTTGAAAGTTGCACCCCAAAGCCAGCGGCCGGATTGGAAAAGCTTTTGGTGCAGGTAATGCTTTAAACACCATATCTGTCTCACAATTGTTATGCATGTAGAATTATTCACTACACACACAATAAAACTACTTTCTGAAAATAAAGTTACACACTGGGACCCTCCCAACGTGAGCACTATAGCAGCAGCTGCTGACATGACACTCTGCACCAACCAGTTGGCTTGATGATTTGAATTTGGCTGTTGGTCACTAATTGTTTAGCCTGCGCTGCCTTTATGGTGAACATTTATTTTTTGGCTCTGCATGGCATCCATTTGGTGTTGGTGATAGGACTGGTAGATAACAGCATTATGTTTGTGGCCACTGACTGTGGACAAACTTTTTTTTGTATAAAATGCATATAAAGTATAAACTTTATTGTATATTAATAAAATGAGAAGCTTTTTATTCAAAAGCAAAACAAAAAAATACAAACTTGTGCATGAGTATTTATCTCACATAATTACTAAAATTTAATTCGATTCAAACTAGAAACAACAATGTAGGATAATATTTTGTTGCCCAATATTTACCATTTGGGTTTTTCTGCCTTTTTTTTAGATTATTTGTTTGGAAACGCCATTAACATTTTGTATAAATCATATGTAATATTTAGAGATTTGGAGATTTCAATAAATTTTCACCATATTTCCAGAGTTCATATTTCGAGAATAACAAAGATTTAGATCTCTCTCTCTCTCTCTCTCTCTCTCTCTCTTCGAGAATAACAAAGATCTCTCTCTCTCTCTCTATATATATATATATATATCATTTCTTTTGTAAGCGGTGGCTTGCTCAATAGGCAAAAGATAGGTTCAAATGTAGCCTTCACCAGGGTTCAAGTTTCACCAACAACATGAGTAAAGCATTTAAGCAGACCTTGGGCCTTGTGTGAGATTATGTAGCCTTTGGACTGAAATAACATGACCTAGTTACTGGGTTTTTCATCCTTTAGAGTTAACTCAACAGATTATCACCAATGTTGCTAGACATTTGGCTAGTTCCATGTTTGCAGGAGCCCAGTTCGAATCCCCATAGGTTAGGTGCACTGATCTATGCCTAAGTTACCGGAAACATCTAGGAAGAAGGGGGGATATGCCGTCCCTCATTTCGGAAATTGAAACGGAGGGGATATGGCTTGGAAACGATGCTTAAATGTTTCCAAGCTGTATCCAAAAAACAGAAATGTTTCCAAGCCATTTCTGACAGTTTCCTAAAACGTTTCCATCAGCTTCCAGCCATTACCTGAAACATTTACAACAGTTTCCAGCCGTTTCTTGGTTTTCTGAAACGTTTCAGCTGCTACAAGGCGAGTTTCTGACTATAAATAGTGATTTTTTGACATGAAAAAAAACAAATAAACAACCCTAAAGGCAAACTATAAAACCCTAACCCTAAATTGAGCTTCAAAACTTAGATATAAAACCTCAAGGCTCAAAGCTTATAAATCAAGCGTTAAACCCTAATCCTAAATTGGTGAATGGTAATCTGACTTATGTCTCATGGTTTTTGTCTCATTGTATTTTTCCAGAAAGGATATAGGCTTACTTTTGGTTCAAAAAATCACTGATCTATGGACATTTTATTGTATCAAATGCTTGTCTACTATAGTGTTAGTTTCACAGCCTAGTGTAGAAGTACAATGATTATTTTATTGTCTTTTTTTCTCAGCTTTTTTGCCAATTCCTTAGCTTTGTTGCAAATAAACCCCAATGACTTGCATATGTGATAAAACAACTTGCATATCAAAATTGATATGCAGTGGCAGTTTTAGCCCTACAAAATAGCATACTACATTTATGAAGGGTTACATGAACCAGCACATCTTCCCAATAATTTTCCAACAAGCTTCTGTTTTCTTCTTTTCCTTTTTTGAATTGGTATGTACTCTTGACCTATGGCCTTATTTACTCCATTGCCAGTACACTCTGATGCCCCTATCATTATGTTGTGGAGCAAATAATGATGATATGTCGTTTAGAAAATTCTTCATATGATATGCATGTGATATTTTAACCTTATTTCAAGCATTTTTATCAGTATAAACCATAAAAAGTAAACAACATATCCAAGGGAACTCAATGGTGTCTACAAATAATTTTATGGCATAGAGTGCAATATTGCATGTCATTACACCTTTTGTCATATTGCTCAACATATGAGATCACTTATTTATACTTGAGTGCTTAACTAATCCCCTTAAAACATGGCTGATTAAGTCCACTTTGATCATCCAAGTCAGTCCCTAATAGTTAGACAATCCTGTGATTTTATGAGCCAATCAGTTTGTCGACCAACGCTCACTTGCCTAGCTAATTCTGCCATCCATGAGTGGACCAACTCAAATACACCTTAGTTGAGTCACTGACTTACAACCAAAATTGTGTTTAATCACAAATTCCAACACTTTTTAGAGTTCAATTGGTGTATTCTTTTGTTAGATGCTAACAATTGGATTCATCCTTGGAGTAATTTTAGGGTTTGAAATAGATGTTTAGAAGTAGTTGAAATATTCTTTTTTAAATGCCTGATAGGGGATGGCTTATATATGGCACTCAGGATAGAAGAATATTGTCTACGACAATATTTGAGTTTGCTAATTTCAATTGTTATAAATGACATGACTGCCTCAAAATTTAATTGAAGAATGGCAGTCTAAATTATGTATATCTCATGGTTATGTGTGTGTGTGATGCCATTTCCCCATTGTTTGTATCTAACATTTTTGAAATTTTGTCATATCCGTATATGTTCCTGTATCCGCTTCAGTGCAACTTAGATCTACGCTGACGGGTTTACTACGGATGCCATCCACAAATGTGGGGAAGCATTTGTTGGGTTTCCCAGGTTTTAATTGGAAAATATATATACATAACAGGATTTATTTCTCCTATTGAATTTTGTAGGTTAGAATGAGAAGCCTGAAGGTCCATAATGCTTGAAGATTTGGTGGATTATTCAAAGGACCCCTTGAGGGGGTCTAGATCTAGTCACATCCAAGTTCCCATGAGACTCCTAGTCCTTCACTGAGAAAGGGGATCACGCATGAACCCTTGGTCCTTTGTCCTAAGATTGATCAAACCTTAGGCTTGATAGGAAAATTCGGTCATGCTTTTATGGCAAGTGACTTGTCAATTTCGAGAAAAATTAGCAAATCTCCTCTATCAAAATCATACCCTCTTACGACCTTGGGATTGGTGGATTCATTTGAGTTTAATGGTCTAGACCAAAACACTGGTTGTCACTTTTACTCTTAGAGGGGGGCCAGAAGAGACAGGATGGATTCAATCATCGTATGGGTAAAAATGCTTGGACTCCCTTTGGATTTTGGTCTTGGGAGGTGTTTAGGGTGGCTAGAAATGCAATTGGGCATTTCATTGAGGCCAATATGTCCCTTAAGGACACTTGTCTAATGGAGGTGGCTCACAATTTGGTTAGGGTGGAATTGAGGGATGGATTGGCAGATAATTTAATGTTTCCCAAGGGGAACCATTATTTTGTACAAATTTTGGACTACATTGGTTCTCCCTTCAGGTGCAACTATTGCCATAAATATGGTTATTTCATTGCAGAGTGTAGTTTTCCTTTTAAGCAGAAGGTCTGGGTGAGAAAGGAATTGGTAAATAGGCATATAGAAAGCGGACATGAAAATTTGAACAATGATGTGTCTTGTGGTTGGAGGTCAGTCAAAAGGTTTGGATTTGGTTGGAGGTGACTTGATAGCAGGAAAAGTAGTTGATTTGCTTGCTACGGTTGAAACTTCAAAGGAAATGGGCTCGACTGCCTCTTAGTTTGCAGGATGCATACAATCTCCTCTAGCCTTAGGCTTAGAAGGTGATGGGGCGCACTCTCTCCACAAGCCTCTCTAGATCCTTGAGGTAAGCTCATTAATCACGTGGTGTATTGAATCTTGTTTCCTCCTCGAAAAAAGATTTTTTTTTAGGCCTTAGTTTAATATGGGTCTTGGTTTTTCTAGGGATTGGGAGAAGGGGGTCCTGGTGGAAGATGTTTGTAAGGGTTTGGGCTTTCAATCACCCCAGGGTGATATTACATTTTCTACAAATGAGATCCTAAGGGAAAGAAATGACCTGGTTGGGTTTGGGATGGTTTCACCTGGGAAGAGAACCTCTTCTGACAGGTCACCTCAAGATGTGCCTACTAGGTATGGCCTAAGGCCTTGGAGGGCGATTCCAAAAGGGTTTTTTGGGGGTTTTATCAAAGGTTAAGGAATAAACGAGTAGAAGGGCACTATTAGGTTAAGTAGAGGCAAAAAATACTTTATAACACTAGCCTAGGAAAGGGCTGCAAATGAAGTCTCAAGTGGTTGACAATTGGTGATTGTTGGGATTCTTAGAGCTTTGAATACCCCTGGAGGGGTTGCCCCATGATTTGTTTAACTTTAAATTGTCAAGGATCAGCCTACCTTCTAAAAAACAAGCCTTGAGAAGACTTGTGGAGGATCACAAGTCAGACATGCTGTTGCTACAAGAATATAATGTGCAATGGGAGGAAGATAGTAGGGGAACTCGAAAAGATGCTAGGAGGCTAGTTTTTTATGTTTTTAGATGCCAAGGGGAGGTCTAGGGATGTTATCTTAGGTTGGTGAAGCAGGTCCTTTCTTTGCTCTAATTGTTGGTCTCGTGAATCGGGCTAGGGCCTACACTTTACTCTCCAGAGCTAGGAAAAGAGCTGAAAAGAATGAATATATATGGTCCTTATGCTAAAAGAGTTAGATATTGGGAAACGTTTTTAATGGGGAATGCATGAAGCTGGAAAATATATATCTTGGTGAGGACCTAAATTTTTCTTTGGGATGTTTAGAAATTTGGGGCCCATTTGCTTAGGTAGATCCACTCTCTGATATTTTTTCTTAGGAGATTGGGAGATGGGCGGGTCTCCATGATATTGAGCCTATAAAGTTCAGACCCACCTAGAATAATAAAAGGGTCGGTTTCGATCATGTTTCTTAAAGACTCGATCATTTCCTTTTATTTGTATCATTGTTGGAAAGTTCTTTCAAGATAAGATAATGGGTCAGTTTAGGTGGGGACTTTGACAATTTTTATGTGCTTTTGGAAATGGTGGGGGGTGGAAGAAAGGCTTCAAGTCCCTTCAAATTTAATCCATAGTGGCTTGAAGAGGAAGACTTTGAAAAGGTTGTAATAGAGCAGTGGATTCCCTTTGATGGCTTCATCAGGGAGTCATCTTCCCTTTAGTTTGAAGCGAATCTTAAAACGGCTAAGCAGGCAGACATTACTTAGGCGCATTCTAAAAAAGAAAAGGATGATGCGGAATTGGTTGAAGTGGAGACAAAGTTGGAGGGCTTGTATTCCAATGAGGGGGACTCTAGCTAGTTCTAGCTAATAAGCTCATTGGATCATTGATTGGTTAAAGAGAAACTGGATCCACAATTTATTAATATTCGCTCAAGGTTGTCTACAACAATTGTAAATGGAACTAGGGACTTTGCAAGTTGTTCTTAAACCCTTACTTCTACTATATCCCACCCAAACCCTTTTCCTTTCCCTCAACCATTAGGGTTTACTCAAATTCGAATAGGAACTAGATCCACCTAGGTAAATGGCTCTATTGCTTGCCCTGTATCTGTATATGGGAATGAATCTATATCTGGAGTTGTAACTGGTACCAAGAAATGGGTTGGATCCATTGCACTTTACACCGAACCAACTATAATATTATTCCATCTTGCTCAGCATTCTTTAGAGTTTGAGAGCCAATAGCAACGCTTCCCGTAGGCCCAAACCCAACAATTCGTTATAATCTCTTTCAAAAGAAACAAAAGTTGAGGTAACTGCTTTAGAGCAAAGGAGGAGAAAGCTTCTGGCTTATTAGGAAGTTGTGAGGAGAGTAAAGAAAGAGGCTATTTGGTTATCCAAGGAAGATGAAAATTCAAAAAAAAAAATCAACATTATGTAAACCATCAGAAAAATGTAAATATCATTTGAAAAATTGCAAGGGTTGATGGTCTCTGCCAAACCTCCAATCCCAAGAAGTAATGCATCATGCCATTGTCCTTTATCTCAAACTCAGTTGCCATATTTACCTTGCACCCTATGTTGAGCTTCTTTGATCCTATAAGAAACATGTCATCTACATACAGCACCAAAATAAGCAAATCCACCTCAACAAATATGAAATATAAGTTGAGATCTACTTCGTTTTTGTTGAAGCCCATACTCTTCAAGTATCCATGGATCCTGGAATACCATGTTCGCGATGCTTGCTTGAGTCCATACAAGGCCTTTTTCAGCCTACACACATGGAACTCCTTCCCATTGATCTCAAATCCCCGAGGCTACTCTATGTATATTTCTTTCTCAATTATCTCGTTGAGGAAAGCTATCTTCACATCCATCTAATGTATCCTCCATCCCATAATGGAGACTAAAGACATCACTACTATATTGAAAGTGTACCTGGAAACTAGAGCAAAAGTATCCTCGTAATCCACTCCCTCATTTTGGGAGAAACCTCTCACCACAAACCTCGCTTTGTACTTCTCTATGTTGCCATCTACAACATGCTTGATCTTGTAGAGCCATCTAGAAGTTACTATTGATTTCCCCTCCAGTCTAACCACAATGTCCCATACATCATTCTTCATGATGGAGGTGTACTCCACCATGGCATCCCTCCAAACCTATTGATCGGTTTCCTAATGAAAGCTGGAAGGCTCGGAATCTATGATGTTGCTCATCAATGCCATGCAGTTTGGAAACTTCTTCGGATATTTGCTCTCCCTGGATGAGCTCCTAGGAACCTCAACATCTTCCTAAGCATCCTTCAATGTCTGAGTGAATCCTTCAATGTCTAAGTGAATCATCAAGGTCTCCTAACAAAACTGGTAGGAGTTGGTGGATCCTTCTTTACATCTGAAGGTTGCTACCTCAAACTAGTGACCCTAGCTCAACCTTTGGAGTTTCTTGCTCCTCATCCTTTATCACTGGAATAAGCTCATGAGACTTCTTAGATGCAAAGTCTTCCTCGAACTTTAAATCCCTGCTTATAATTGTGTTTCTTTCCCCTAGAATATAGATCTTGCAGGCCTTTGAAGTCTCATTGTAACCAACAGACAAGCCCTTCCTGCTAGATGGCTCCAACTTGATCCTCTTCTCCACTAGTATATGGATGTAAAATGGACAACCAAAGATGCAGAAATGACTCACCTCTGGCTTCACACTAGTGAATGCCTCCTTTGGTGTATTGTCCCCCAAAATCCTGTGAGGACACCTATTCTGGATGTAGACTACTGCATTGCATGCTTCTTCCCATAGAAACATCGACAAATCTCGGTCATGTATCATGGCCTTAGCAACCCCTATGATGGATCAACTCTTTCCATCTGCAACCCCATTCTGTTATGGATTGTACAGAATAGTGAACTCCCTCTTGATTCCTACATCCTTGTAGAAATCCTCAAAATCATTGGAGGTATACTCAACCCCATTGTCCGATCTCAAAAATTTGATCTTCTTCCTTGTCTGGTTCTCCACAAGATCTTTGAACTCCTAAAACCTGTTAAAGGAGGCATCCTTAGTCTTTAGGAAGTAGATCCAAGTTTTATAAGAGAAGTCATTTATGAAGGAAACATAGTACATGCTTCCTGCGATTAATGCTACTGACATTGATGCACACACATTTGAATGCACCAAACCTAGGACCCCCATAGACCTATTCTCACTGCTTGGGAAAGAATCCTTGGCATGCTTACCAAGCGTGCACCCTCTACATACACCCTGCTACTCAATGTTGAACTCTAAAAGACTTGTGACAGTCTCCCTCGGAACAGGTGGCGCTCAGTGATGATGTGCCCCATCCTTTTGTGCCATAACTCACACAAGTTATTTGTGTTATGCACTAGGGCTAGAACAAGTTCACCCTGTAGCCTATATAAATTGCCTTGCCTAACCCAATCACCTAAGTTGGTCCTGGGCTAGACTCTTTCGATCTTATGAGGACTTGTTGGTTCTTAAACTATATTGCATAGCCCTTATCTTCCATGGCTGAAACTAAAATCAAATTTTTCCTGAGACCTAGAACACATATCACATCATCAAATTCTAAAGAGTTCCTGACTGGAGTTGGAAAGGAATGGTACCAACTCCTGCTACTGGATACTTGGATTCATCACCAAGCTCAACCTAAACTCCTGAGAGGTGCTCTTTTAACCTTGAAAATAGTTCCCAAGATGAAGTCATATGCCTCAATGCTCCACTGTCCACATACCACCTATTCTTTGGAACTGTGTTGAAGAAAGGAAAGATACCATCGAGAAATCCTTCTCGAATTTGGGGGCAAACTCGTTCATCTGAGTTTCAACAGAGGCTGCTACCTAATTCTACTACTGCTTCCCTTTACCCTTCTACTTCTCCGGACACTGTGATGCATAATGGTCGTTCTTATGACATATGAAGCACTTTATTTTACTCAAGTCCTTCTTCCCTGACTGTGAGCTTGACTCCTCACTCTTCACCTTACCCTTGTTAGGTCCTTTACTTCTGCCCTTCTTTGTTTGACCAATTAGGGCATGGTCACTATCACCTCCTTACCTGTTGGCCTTGGACTCCATCCGCATTTCCTCTTGTTGGATACAATCATCCCACAATCTTCGCCAGGAGGGAAGGTTTTCCTAAGAACAAACACCCTAGACAAATGTTTCCCATTGAGGTGGGAACCCATTCAGTGCCCTATTTACTAGCTCTTTATCTTCAACCTTCTCTCCAACTACTACAAGCTGATCACAAATTCGTGTGACCTTCATCAAGTAACCAATGACAGTGTCTAAGATGGCCATCTCAACAAACCTGAGTCTGTTATGCAATATAATCTTTCTATTAACGTTCTCACTATGGTAAAGGCTAATCAGGGCATCAAAAATCTCCTTCATCGTCTTCTTCTCAAAGTTATGAGGGATCAGATGATCCTTTATAGCATCCATGATCATCCGCTTGGCCTTCAATTTTTCTTTTCTTGTGAGATGGCAAAAGCTATGGATCTATCAACACAGTCACTGCATCCTTGATGATATCCCAAAAATCATTCTCTTCTAACAGAAGAGTTGCCCTGACTTTTCATAATAGGAAATTTGAGGCACCATCAAATTTGTTCTTGAACCTAAGGCTAACTAATGCCATCTCTGATCTGCACACAAACTCCTACTCTTTTAATACTCTCAATCAAAGTAGATCTTGTAACATTTAAATTTTCCTAACCCTACGTGAATGTCATCCTTATGTTCACCAATAAATAAAGAATAATTTAATTTACAAAAATTAAATTATTCACATAGCAGTATTCACACATATAGTTGGAAAATGAATAGTGGAAGCATAAACATAGTACGCATACATTTACTGCTTCAAATCAGCTCTTCATTCATATATCAAAGCTTACAAGGAAACCTCCACAGTTACCAAAACTAACAAATGGTACACTCAAACTAAGCAAAATTTGCACACTTATTGAGCAAATCTACCCACCAGAAACCAAGAAATCCACTATTGCACATTGCCCTGCTATATGATTGTCTGTATGTCTGTACGAACCTATTATGTACGACTGTACGGAATCCGCACAATTGTATGGATCTATCCGTACGACTGTACAAACCTCTGCTACTGTTGTCTTCTCACCGAATTCTGCCTAATTGCTGAATCGGGTTCCTCTTCGATGCTCTAACTTTGCTCCTCATATGAGATTCTTCATCTTCCCAAAACTATCTTTTAGTGAAGAATGAATGTGTCTTTACCCTCTACCTTGACCTGACTTTATACTTGAGATGAAGACCTAATCTCACAGTGGGATCTACGGCTGAGATTAGTCTAAATCATTAATGTATTAAAAATAAATCTTATCAGACGCAACAGCTAAATAAAAGACTTTCACTTTATTAATAAAGTGAATTACAAAATAGATTTTACTTGGATGACTTCCTGTGCGTTTGACACTAAACTTGTGAGGAAGTTCCTTTCCAAGCTACAAAAATCAACAAGGGGAAGTGCCCGGGGGTTTGCCCCAGAATATTTACCTAGAAAAAATAAATTGGAAAGCAATTGTGTTAGCTTTTTCTGTAATAGGAGAAGGCATTGTTTAGAGGGTAGGGAATGGTCAAAGAGTCAAATTAAGAGAGGATCCTTGGGTGGCTTGTAGTTTGGATTTCAGGCTTTGTGGTCACATGGTTCATTTTTCAAGAGACAGAGGATTTTAATAGCTTGGCCATATTGTTGATCCTAGTCTTACTACTATCTAGGGCCAGGAATGATTGACAGCTGGCACATTAGATTTTAGGGGAAATGATGTGTTGGTTTGGGAAGCTTATGTGGCAAGCTTAAAATATAGGCATGTTAGGAATTCAGATAAAGAGGATAGGTTTATTTGGGCAAAAACTTCCACAAGGGAGCACACACCAAAAGTTGGATACGATGTTTTAAGTTCCAATGAACTTTCAAAGAAACTTTGCATGGTAGTGGGAAAGGGTATGGAAATTCAAATGCTCTTCCAAGTGTCACATCTTCATGTGGCTTGTCTTGACAGACAAGATATTGACTTGGGATAATTTGCAAAAGAGAAGCTGGTCAGGTCCAAGTCAATGTCCCTTTTGTAAATGCAAAGAGGAACCAATCACTCACTTATTGATGCCATGTGTTTAATCATTACAAGTTTGGAAAGAAATTGAATGTTTGACAGGAATAAAAGATGTTTGGGTGGGAACATTAGCTGAAGAGATTTTAAAGAAATAGTGCAGTATCCAGGCAGTTAAAAACTTTAGAGCCCTTCCTCTAATTATAGCTTGAAGCATCTGGTTGGCTAGAAATGCTAGCTTGTTTAAAGACAGTCACATTCCTCCAATTCAGTGCGCTTCTCAGGGTTGGAGCATTCTAAAGAGTTTCCCTCAAGCGGAGATGGATAAACCTATTAGGTAGGTTGTTGAGGAAGGTAGTGGATAATGCTGGGGCTTGGACTTATTTTGATGGGGCTGCCCAAGGTGAACCCAAGATCTATGGAGCTAGAGGAGTCCTGTTCTTAACTGACTTGTGTTGTTGAAGTTCAAAGCTAGGTTGGGGCAAGGTACTAACAACTATGCTAAGCTTGTGGCTTTGAAACTTCTACTTTTGTTGGAAGGTGGAAATCTTGGAACAATAGGTCTTGCTAGTTCATCACAACTCTAGATCTTCTGGAGATAGAAGAATCGATTGAGTGGTTGGTGAATCAATTGAGGAATCACTAGTTGACTGACTGAGTATTCAACTAGTCAAGACATTAGAATAGAACAGTCAACTATGGCACAGAACAAGGCATAAATCACAGAGGCCATTATGTGCTATGACCCAAGTATGTGGACCTGGTCTTCTTCACTTCAAGGGAGTTTGTTACGTCTTGGTGCTATAAAGGGATGACCCTATGGGTTGATCTAACATATGAAAAATATTCTTCTATATGCTCTATATAATAGCATGTGCCTTATGAATGCATTTTGATGTATTTCTCTATTGTGTTAAGTGCTAAGCCACCTGGTTCAAGTTCGTGTTTGAATTCGGCAACCGTGAAGTTCAACAAAAATTCGGCAATGAAAACATTGGTGATAAAATTCGACATAAAGTTCGACAGACTATATATATCAAAATTTTAACATACGCACACACACACACAATAAAATTCTATGCACTCATTAAACATATATGATAAAATGAAAAGTGCATGCCAACATTAACATATATAATTATATTTCAAAAGGACAATATATTGTAAAAAAATTAGGAATTTAGGTTAGGCTTCTTCTGTTTTCACCTTTTAAAATTTTATTGAATAAATTCGATTAAATTCGCCTTGAAGTTCGAATTGTACTTCAAGTTTGGCTTGAAGTTCGACTTTGAAATTTGGCTTCAAGTTCAAATTTGGTTGAAGTTCAGCGAATTTCGAATTTCAAGGTTGAAATTCACCAAACTCAGTGACTTTGGTTATGTGTGTTCAAGTGCTGTAACAGTGTCTCTTGACACCACCTCTTCTTCAAATTATTAGCTCACTGATCTATCTAATTCCCTGATTCCACATGCAAAAAAAGGGGGTTACAAAGTTACAAACCTTTGGTGATTCTCTGAATGTGGTTAAGTGGGTGAATGGGGGACAAAATTGCTTACATTTTCATGTATCCATTGGTGGAAGAGATTCGTGGTTTTGGTAATGTATTTTTCTGATATCTGATGCATACATGTTTTCAGAGAAAGCAATACTGTTTCTGATGCCTTTCAAAATATGGTGTCCAGCTGGCTTGAGGGCAGTGGCATATTCTGGAAGAGAGGGAAGGGCAAAGCATGGGCTATTATCACGCTCCTTTTCATGAATAAGCTCTTCTTTGGATCTCTTCAGTTGTTGTTCTGGAACTGTTTTTGGATGCTTTTTTGTTGAGAGGGTATATATGCCTGATCAGTTAACCATCACAGAATGTATCATTTTGATGAAGTTGAGATGCATTTAAGACCCACTGTTATGCTGTTTTTCTTTTAAAAATTTGGGACTGGTGTTATATTTAGGTTCATATAGCTGGGATGATATGCCACAGGACTTTATACTTCCTGTCGAGGATGACATTTGGTTCTTACTGTGATGTATCACAGATGCTTTATGAGGCTTGATGGAATGCTGTATCAGCATCATGAAGAATATAGTTTTGATTTTTTTAAATAATATTGTTTTCTTTTTCCAGGAATGAAATGAATATATATATATTTTGTTTCTTTTTGTTAATGGTGACTTGCTCGTTTCTTTTGTCAACGGTGACTTGCTCAATTGGTTAAAGTGAGGTTCTAATGCAACCTCCACAACGGTTCAAGCCTCACCAATGACATGACATGATGTAAAGCCTTCTGGGCAGACTTTGGGCCTCTTGCCAGATTTGATAGCCTTCGGACAGGAAGTGATGAGCGTTCGGGTAGGCTTGAGCTTTGTGCCAGATTCTATAGCCTTTGGGGAGGATGTATTGACTCTTCGGGTCAAAATAACTGAAATAACATGACCTTATTACGGGGTATTAACTAGAATAACATGACTTTTTCCTGGGTTTCAAATCCATTGAGCAGTTCCCCCACCCTATATATATACATGACTTTTTCCTGGGTTTCAAATCCATTGAGCAGTTTCCCCCACACACATGCATATATGCACAGTTTCTTAAAACTATCGCCCATGTGAAATTTAACTGAACATGCAAATTTGTACACGATCCGAAAGAAAGAGTATGACAAGCTAATCAAAGCACAACGCATCCATCAGAGAAGGGGGATCACCCCATGGTCGTTTGTACAAAGCCCAAAGGAGATCACCCTATGGTCCATTGTAAAAGCTTTCCTCTTGCAACGGAGTCCAATCTCTTCCCTCCATAATAATGTGGGTATCGTAAGGTGTTAATGTGGAGATGGATTCATAGTTCAACACAGATCAATCAATGGTATATTTTTAAAAAAAATACAAAGAGGAACTTACTTGCCAACATAAAAAAATCCAATTTTCACCTGGAAACCCTCGGAGTCTGCAATAGCAGAAGACGATGATGAAGAAGTGGAAGAAGAAGCTTTGACAGTAACAGAATGCCTCCTTGTAGTTATTGAACGGGACGCAGTGTCTATCATCAGCAGCTCCCTTCCCCTCCTCCAAGAAGAGACGTAAACGCGCGGTTTGCAATTGAGTTCATGTCCATAGCTGCTGCACCCTGAATGCCAAGGCTGTTCTAGGACTCTCCGGGTGGTGCTGGTCGGGCAGCTGTATCTAAGAAGGGCCATTTACTCTGTTTTTTTTTCGGTCTGCTCTGTGCTCTGCTCAATGCCACTCTCTCCCCCAGCTGAAGTACTTGATATATTTGGCAACTACGTTATGCCACGTGTTGGTAAAACTCCAAGGTGGAGGTGGCTGAGAACCGATAGAGATGAGGAAGTTGATTTTGATTGAATGAAATTTAAGCGAGCGAGATCCTTTAAGATTGCTTGCATTGCCTGGCACCATTGGGTAAATCGCAAATGACTCCAGTTTTTCCCTTTCACAACTACCACTAGCCACTCGGCAGATGCCTCGTGAAGCGCATCCAAAAATCGAACGGTGCACCGTAAAGAGAAGTGAAAAAACATGTTACATGTGAAGGGACCCTCGCATGGAAACAAAGTGAAAACCTCCATGAAATGAATAATATGCTTGGAATATCTTTTAACACTGGGATATCCTCGGGACCCATCAAGGGAACGTCGATTGGATGACGGATGGCCCATGGGCATGTGGAAAGAGGTGAGAAGAAGTTCTAGGTATTTTCGACATCCCAGGTACGTAGATCTATGACAGCATTTTTTTTAATGCTAATGCTAATAATAAGTGGACAAATGTGGGGTTGAGTTTGAGAGTTAATAGTGGGTACATTTTGAGTAAATCTAATGGTTAGGAGGTCATATGTTCAAATCCGGGGTACATTTTGAGTAAATCTAATGGTTAGGAGGTCATATGTTCAAATCCGGAAAGGTAGGGTATGTACATCTCTGTAAACTTTAGTTACATCGCTATGTAAAGGGAGGTAAATAGATTATTATTATTATAAGACAAATTTAGGTTTGAACCTTTAAATTTTAGTGATAGTTTCTCCATTAGGTAGATCGTTCTTCCATTTAACATTAAGATTGGCTTCGATCTAAGTTTATTATGCTCATAAAGATCTTTAAATTGAAAAGAGAATCAAAAGTAATTTTATAAAGTTATACAATAATTTTAAAAACAATTTAAAATTAAAAAATAATAATAATCATGATATAACTTTTTCTAACCGAGAGGAACCCTCCAGACCACCTAGCAAGCATTGTTAATTGTGCCACTTGGAGAAAAAACTCTTGAGCCAAGGCCAGCCTTATTGTTGGACAAGGCTTCCACTGAGAGTACGATCACCATTGCAGTTGTACAAGGCCTTTAAGGGTGAGGTATGCTTTCCCCCAACCCCCCGCAAGGATTCGAATGTGGACTTCCGTCGAGACAACCATCAAACCTCACCACTAGCTCCTGCCCTCATCACTTAATCTTGATATAACTTTATTCTGTTAAAACTCCTCATCAAAAAAATGAGTTGTTTACTTATTAACTCAATCCTTAATTTAACATATTCTCAACCATTTGTGAAGACCTTGGACTCGAATTGCTAAGAGGTCTTAGTGACCTAACCTATGTCGGAGCCTCTAATGATGTTGTAAAACAATGAACACATATCTCAAATATGTTAAAACATGTAAAGGTTCTGTTGGTAAAGAACCTAGAGTTCCAAAGAATGCAAAGTATCAGTGTGCTCTCCAATAGTAGTGTTGTTCTCGAAGGGAGGTCTCTAGTTCAAAGAAAATCAAGTCATGTAATATATAAAAACATCAATAATCAACCTAATGTCAAGTTTTAACAACCTACTTGAATTAGATATGAATTGATTTTGCTAGTAAATCTATCCATTTAGTTGTATTGATTTCCTTGGCCGTTGAAAATTTATTAGACTTTGAGTGTTGCACCTATTTTCTTCGGAAAATATATATATTCGTGTATTTTCTTGTAGAAAGTGATGCTTGGGACTTTTTGCATTAAACTACCTAGCAAGTATTTCAAACTATAAAAATATTTGCAAGTGAAAGAGCCAGCGCTCCAAGGAAAACGCCAATTGGTGGAAGTTTTTAGTGTTACAAAATTAAGCAAAAATACCAAAAAATCCACTAAAACCTCTACTAACATAAGAGAAGGTTTTTGGGTAAGCTTTAGCAAAGTTTATTATAACTAAAAACATCAAGCAGTCAAAGGTTCTAATGCACATATATATATAGAGCACACTAGTCTGTATTAGCAACTATATAGCATTGATGCTCTATATATGGTTAAGCACCAATGCGGCATATCCTTGCTCGCTATGAAATCCCAATAACGATAATAGTAATGCCAATGTAAATGATATAATTGAAGGTACTAGTGCTTTTGTTGCAATAATGAGCACCGGGATGCTTAGTACAATTATAATCATAAGGGTGCTTAGTATAGTTATGAGCATTGATGCTTCACCAAATAAAAATGTAGCACTATGTGTTCACCGTACCGATGATTCTATTTTATACATTGGATCAAAGCTCTTATACATAGCAAAAGTATCAATGTATGCACACTTGTAAGGGGAAATGGTATGTGATTTAAAAGCGGAGCTGTTAGCGCTTAGATGTTTGTTGTGGTTCACTTGTAGGAGGGGTTACTCATCCTTGTCAATCTTTGGAGACTCGCGGGTGGTGATTAACTGGTTTAATGGCAAACATGCGATCAATGCAATATTACTTGATCCCTGGTTGGAGGAGGTGAGATGGTTAAGTGCCTCTTTTGACTCAATATGCTGCAAGCATATTTTTCGTGAAGCTAATATGGAGGTAGACCGTCTCTCAAAGTTGGTGATTGGCCTGATGGATGGGTTCCTTCATTTCAGTGAGTATCTGGACAATGGCTTGGTTGAACATTGAAACATTCTTTATTTTTGATGCGCAGAAGTCAGCGTTGGGTCCCTTACTGATATGGGTCACTTGTCTTTTGATCGCTTGCTATCAAAATTATGGTCTATATGCATTACTGTTTTTTGAATTTTGTCTTGATTTTGTTTTATAAGGTATCGACTGTCTTCGGACTTATACTTGTATAAACTGAACTATCTGATGTTTATGGCTTCCAGATATAACATTGACGTATATTACTTATAATATCAAGTTGCATATTTTTTCTCTCTGAAACAAATGGTATGTGATATAATCTCATGCATACATTTGCATACAAATGATCAAAAGGCATTGATGTGTACAAATTATAAAATGCATCAAAGTGTACAAAGGATAAAAGCAGTAATGTGTATTATGTATAAAATACACTAATAAGTTTTGATGTGCAAAACCCTTGTATGATATAAAATAGTTTTTTCAAGTACGCAAATGCAATTTTTTAATTTTTTTAATACAAAATTTTAATCTTTTATTAGAAAATCAAATAACTTTTTGTAATAATATTGATTTTTATATTTTAATTATTATTATTTTTTGATATAATTATTGTATTATATTATTTTAACAATATATCTTTGGAGTATACGCAGATTCTTTGTAATAATAAAAATCATCCATATATTTAACCGATAATGTAATTTTTTATGACATCGCATACTTCAATATAATAAGAAACCCAATTTATTATATAAAAATAAGGAACCATTGTCGTACAAAATGATATAGCATAAAGGTCCATAATTAACAAAATGTCAAAAAATAATTGATACAACTACTGATAACTCATTGCACACCAAATGGGACGGTATATTAAAAGGTCCATGTTAAACAAAATGTCTAGTCTTTACATACAAATATTTCAAAATAGAAAACATGTAACATCCAACTACATTGATTGTCATTCATCACTTGAATTGTTGTCATTGCTCACATTGCTTCCATTCCTCAATTCTTTGTCACTTGCAGGGGATGTCGTTCTTGGGTTATTTGCAATGTTTTGTTGATTACGTCAGTTTTGTCTAGCCTCTTCATCTTCCATCTATAAACATTGAAATAAATTGAAATGAGTATATCTACATTTGCCGTATAATATATGTGATTGCAATCATCAATAAACTTCCAACAATAGTGAGTACTTCATAAACAATGTACATTCTTTCAATGTTATGCTTCATGTCGTCTTGTAGCATGCCTTTTAATGGCATCAGTCCATTCTTTGTTTTATGCCAATTTTATGTGCCATAACAGAGTTTAGATATAATTAAAAGTTTATTGTTGTTCTGATATTTATAAAATTGGGATTGTAAAGCAATATAACTACTTACAAATTGATCACTAAACCATTGATATCCAAACATATGTTCACAACCTATACTCAATCCAATGTCAATCAAATGTTCAAATGGTTCTTTTTTGTACATGAGCACCTTGTAGAAAACATCCATGGACATTTGTAAGTTAATTAAAATATGAAAATCACAACAAATACAATAATAATATAGTTTTATGGTCACAACCAATCCAAATTCCAAATTTGTATATGAGACCCCCTTGTTTGTGGGACAACAGACCACCCCCCAGCAAAGATTTGAATGCTAAAGTATATGGAGATGTACATACCCTACCCCCTTTGGATTCGAACTTGTGGCCTCCTAGGGGGAAACATTACGTGATCTTAATCATTAAGGAATAAACAAGTACCCCTCACAATTTTGCAATGAACGTTTTTTCCCTTGTTGTCATCTCCTATGGATAAATGGATTCCATTTTTTTCTTCTATTCCTCAATTAAAAAACAACTAAACATAAGTATTACATGCGATCAAACTCATTCATTAGACATATAAAAAGATCATTAATTACATGTGTTTGATGAATGTTGTTGTTGGGATAGCTCTTCCCACAATTCAATTGTTCTATCTTTAATCATCTTGTTCTACACTTTTTTGTACATCCCTACCAGTAAATTTAAGATATCATATTGTTTGGCATCATCAATTTGGTCAATCTTCCTCAAAAGCAAAAAGAATAATGAAAAGCAATTAATATTTCAAAAAGGTAAATATAGCAGAGATATTGATTTCGTAATTTTTTGAACTAGTATATACTTGTCATAGAAAAACATGTTTGTGTTTCTCTTTTGTTATTGTATGATTTTTTTATTGCAAGTCTCACAAGTCTCATTTCCTATTGCTCTAGAAACACTTCATGTAGTTTAAACATAACTTTATTCTTAGTTTCATTGGATTAATTTTTGTAATGTAAGTGAAAAGAATGATTATATATTTTGTTCACTATATCCCTCATGTTATTATAAAAGTGTTTTCCATTGTCATTAACTTCCAACCACTCCAGATGAATTGAGAACCAATTCATTGTCGTTTACATCCTTTGTAATTATTCTCTTCTTAATTAATAGGGCCTTTTGTTCCCTCATTGGGGTTTCCTACACAACATTCAACATATGTGAAATTGAATGTTTGAAATGTGTTATATATTAGTGTTACAAAGTATTGAGGATAATAAATGAGGTTGATAACTATACTACAGCTTGAACGACAATGATGAAGAAGCTCTTAGGGAGGGTTTGATGGTATGGCACCGAGGGTTTGAGTGTGACTGTGGCGTCAGCCATGCCCACGACAGACGGCAACAGGCCGTCAGCGGTGTCAGACGATGGCATGGATCCCCTAGCAGTATCGTTTCGGGCTCAAGGTCATGTTTAGCTGGGGGTAACAGTGGTAAGTAATTTTTTACTGTTTTTTTAACTCTCCTTCCCTGGCGGTAGTTTCTCGAACCTCGCGGTTATGGAAACATTGGATGTAGTGGATTATAGTAGCGACACGCTGCATCCTAGAGACATCTGGAGCTCGCCACCTGGCGATACTCGGTTTTTGAGGGGCGATGGTGGTTTTGGCAGTGGTAGTGCAGCGGATTTCCAGCTAAATGAAGGTCTGTTTCCCTCTGCTGAGAGGGCCTCTCTGGTTTATTCTCCGGCGCCTTCCCTTTTGGCTTCTCCACTCTGGGACAGGAGCGGTGAAGGCTTTGCATCGACGAGTAGGGCTGACTCTATCTGGGGTGTAGCGATCCCGCACCAACCCTCTCCGGAACCGGTAAGCGCGGGTTTGGGAGACCTCCCTGATTTCTTGCTCTCCTCGGATGGCTCCCATGAATCTCCGGTGAAGGAGCTGAGCGGTGTGTCAAACGCTAAGGCAGTTTTACAGGGTTTTCAAGACAGTGGGGCCTCGCAGGGAGGTGACTGTGCTACGAATTTGGACTGGGCCGAACATAGGGGCTTCTCTAGCCCGGATGGTGTCTTGGTAGGGAAGGCTGTGGGTTGTGGTGCAGGATTTGAGGGTTCTATAAGCCCACGGGAGAAGATGCGTAGAAGGTGGCTCAAGAACTCGGGCAGAGCACCTAACTACGCCTTGGGGGAGGACATCGGTTTCTAGCAGATATTTGAAATGGTAAATTCTGTACTGGTGGGAAGAGTTTATGGTAGGGCTGTGAGTCTTAAATCTTTGATACAATGGGCTTCCAGTGTCTGGCTGGGTCATTGTGGGTATGTTCCACGGATAGTGGGACTCTCTGGAGGTTGGCTTGCGTTCCACTTTAACGCGGATGCACATGCTGCTTGGGCGCTCAGTCTGAACTGGTCTATCTTCAAGGCTCCACTACTTCTCAAGCCATGGAACCCGATGTTTGACGCGAGCCGTGAGAGATTGGATACCATCCCTCTTTGGGTTCGGCTTCCTGTGCTACCCTTGCAGTACTGGGCTGAAGATCATTTTAGGAGCATTGGCAATCTTTTGGGAAGCTATTTGGAAGCCGACTTCTCATTCCAAACAACTGCAGTGCAGAAGGTGGCCAGGATCCTGGTTAGCATCAATGTTCGAGAGGGCTTATTTCAGAGTATGGATTTGAAATGGGGACCCTACTGCTTCACACAAACACTGGACTATGAAAATGTGCCGTTTCGATGCAGGAGATGCCATGCATATGGACACCCGGCCGTTGAATGCTCTCTGCCTGTACGTATGAAGATTGGCAAGAATTTGAAGAGGAGGCCCGTGGAGGAGGAGGCAGGGGTAATTATGGGTGAAGATGAGCAGGGAGAGAAGGATTTGGAACAACCCTTGGAGGAGAATAACGTTAATGTTTTTATTGATGAGAACATTCAGGAGAAGGATTTGGAAGCTGTGAACTTTCTGGAGAAGGATAGCATTGTCCCTGAGCTAAACGTTTCTTCGGACATAGCAGTGAATGACCGATGCATTACAGCAGACAAGACAACGGAGGCCTCCACGCTTTCTTTGGCTCGAGTCCCTAACACGGCAGCTGGTACTTCTTCTACTCCTTCCATAAACCCTTCCTTCAGTCTTTTTTTTTAATAACTTTGTTCTTCCTGGTTTCGATTGGGTGGACGGCCTTAGGAATTTAAATATCTCTTCAAAGCCTATGGCTCTTCTACCCTCTATTCAGGATGATGTCGGCTCTTCCCTTGTGACGGAAACCACCCGGGTTATCTGCCCTTCCCTTGTTAATGTTGATGATTCTCCTGTATTAGTTCAAGTGATGGCTGAGACCTCTTCACCCACCGACTCCTCGAAATCTGGCTACTTCTTACGCTCCATGAACAAAGCCAAGGGAGGAGGGTTAGGGTTGGAAAAACCTAAAAAACCTAAAACCAGAGGAAGGAAGTCTTTCATCTCACAGGCCAAAACCAGAGCGCGTTCGGATCTTCGGAATGGTACACAACTTTCTATTGAAAGGGCACTTAGAGCAGTGAATGCCCACTTGGATGGGTTGTGATGAAGATTATGTCTTTTAACTGCCGAGGTCTTGCTGGTCCCTCCAAAAGACCAGCACTGCGACGGATGCTACAACTTGAGCATCCTGATGTTCTACTTTTACAAGAAACAATGTGTGGTGGTGTTGAGGCTATTGACAGGCTCAAGGCTTGGTTTCCTGGGTGGTGCTTTGAAGCATTGGATGCTAGAGGTCGATCTGGAGGATTGGCTATTGGATGGATAGAGGCTAGGGTTTGTGTATCCTCCAGTTGGGGGATGCAGTCGGTTTTGGGAATTTCCTGCAAATTCTTGGATTTTGATCGTACCTTTACTATTGTTAATATTTATGGACCTTACTGTGAGAGGGAGATGTTTTGGAACTCACTTCTGAGGAGAAGCCAGCTCAGGGGGGATTCTGTGATTTTGGGGGGTGACCTTAATTTTTCATTGGGACATGCTGAGGTTTGGGGGTCGCACGCAAATGTGGACCCTCTAGCAAACTTTTTTGTCCGAAATTTAATTGAAGGCAACTGGATTGATGTGGAACCTGTACTGCTGAAGCCAAATTGGAGGAATAAGAGGATTGGTCTGGATAGTGTGGCTAAGAGACTGGATCGTTTTCTACTTTCTGAGCATCTTGTGGAGGCATCTTTTTTTGTTCGACAATGGATTGGATCAGGGGGTAACTCTGACCATGAACCTATTTTCTTGGAGATGAAAGATGGCCCCAACAAACCTCCTGCTCCTATTAAATTCAACAAAGTATGGATGGATGACTCGACCTTCCTGGAACTGATTCAGAAACATTGGGTACCTTTTCATACTGAATCGATTCACTCTGCTGCCTTTCATTTTGCTGAAAATCTCAGAACTCTTAAGGAACCCATTAAATCATGGGCAACGGAGAAGAGAAGGAGGGATGATAAGGCTCTTAATGATATTGAAGGCGAAATAGCCACTATTGTGGAAGAAGTGGGGGGTGGTTATAGCTCTCAACCGTCTAAGGACCGCTTAGTTCTCTTGGAAAATCAAAGGAACCGCTTGCTTCTCCAGCTCAAGGAAACTTGGAGACTGAAAAGCCGTGCGATATGGTTGGAAAGCGGGGATGAGAATTCTAAATTCTTCCATGCTTACGCAAAAGGGAGGAGGTCTGCTAATACCATTTGGAGTCTGGAGGATGCTGAAGGTACTTCTTGGTCAACTTTTGAAGGGCTGGCTTCAGTGGGGGTTTCTCATTTCAGGGACCTATTCAAAGCCAGTGAGGGTGTGAATATTGGAGAGGTGATTCGGGTCGCCCAGCTTTTTCCCAGGTTTGTGGAAGCGGAGGATAATAGGAACTTGATGGCTCCCATTTCAGGGGAGGAATTAAAAAAGGTATTGGCTAGCTTTCAGAAGGATAAGAGCCCTGGGCCCGATGGGTGGACGATCGAATTTTTTATTGTTCTCTTTGATATCATTGGGAATGATCTGCTAGAACTTGTGGAAGACTCGCGAAGAACTGGTAGGGTGCCAGCCAGCATTAACTCCACATTCATTGCACTTATCCCTAAGGTGGACACTCCTTCTACTTTAAACGACTTTCGGCCTATCTCTTTGTGCAACTGTGTGTACAAGATAGTCACAAAGGTAATTGCTAGCAGACTTAAACCTATTCTATCCTCTCACATCTCTGAAGAGCAGTTTGGGTTTTTGGAAGGGCGCCAAATTCATGAGTCTATCAACATTGCTCAGGAAGGGATGCATAGCATTAAGACTAAAAAACTGAAAGGAGCTATTCTCAAAATTGATCTGTCTAAAGCATTTGATAAGGTAAGCTGGATGTATATCCGAATCATGCTTACCCACTTAGGCTTTGAGATCGGCTTTATACGCTGGATAATGAGTTGTATTACCACTGTCTCCTTCTTAGTCTTAATGAATGGAGCAGCAACCCAGTTCTTTCATTCTAGCCGTGGATTACGACAGGGATGTCCTCTCTCTCCTCTTTTATTCTTGCTGGTGGCTGAGAGTCTGAGTAGAGCCATCAAGGAAGCCAAATGGGTTGGAGATTTCGAAGGGATTTTGGTAGCTCCTGGTCTTTCTCTAACTCATCTGCTTTTTGTGGACGATATTCTGATCTTCTGCTATGGTTCTAGATTGGATGTTGTTCGGCTTAAAGAGATTCTGCAACTCTTCTCAACTGCTACTGGAATGGAGATTAATGAAGGGAAATCCACGCTTACTGGCTCTCATCTGAGGGAGGAGGATTATATTTTATATTCCACTTCATTTCCTTTCATGATCCTCAATCTTTCGGAAGCGTTTAAATACCCGGGCTTCAATTTGAAGCCTAATGATTACTTAAAACAGGATTGGACCTGGTTGCTGGATAAACTGGAAAAGAGGTTGAAGTGTTGGAGTTTCAGGTGGGTCTCGCGTGCTGGGAGGCTTGTTCTTGTCAAGTCGGTACTGGAAGCCATTCTGGTTTATTGGATATCACTTGCCTGGATACCTAAAGGGACTCTGGAAGCATCAAGGAATATTTGTTTTAATTTTATGTGGAATGGAAAGGATGATGTTCATGTCACCCCTTGGGTGAGATGGGACAGAATTGCAGCTCCAAAAGCTTTGGGGGGATGGGGCCTCAAGAATATTTTTCATTTCTCTAAGGCTTTGGCTGCTAAGTGTGGTTGGCATTTAATTAAGTCTGATGGCTTATGGGCTAAGGTTATGCTGCAGAAATATGTTGAACCTGACACCGTGGAAGAGTGGATAAGATCTCCACACAAGCAACATTTTGGTGGCTCTGTCATCTGGAAATCCCTGGTGAACTCTTTTGATATCATTGAGCACAATCTCGCTTGGGATGTTGGCAATGGTCACAGGCTTCGGATTGGTCGTGACCCCTGGGTTGGATGCGAAGGCCAGCACATCCTGTCTGATGATTTGATGGAGGCACTGAGGCAACTAGGCTTACTCTCACTCAGTCAGTTAGCGGATTTGGATAATATTTGGATGGGAAGACCTCTTTGGAGAAGGCCTGACTCATTTGGTTTAAGAGTGGAGCTCGCAGATGAATTAAGACTTTACTTTAGAGCACTCTGTAGGGATCAGGTTTTTTTGACTGACGTAGATGATACTCTTATCTGGGATGGAGATCCGACGAGAAACTACACACCTAGAAGTGGTTATCAGTGGATTAGTGAGAACGACGAGCAACGTGATCTGGTATGGTGGTGGAAAACGGTTTGGAAACTTCATTGCCCTCCCAAAGCCAGACTCTTCCTGTGGTGTACCTTGGCTAACCAGATTTCGACGTGGGAAAACTTGCAGAAGCGCAGTTTTCATGGGCCTAGTCGATGTTATTTGTGCAATCGATGTGAGGAAACTATTCCTCATCTGTTCCTGCAGTGTACTTTCACCATGGAGGTTTGGAACATTATTTCTCGAATCTTAAAAACACATCTTCCTTGGGCTGGAAACTCGTTTGACGATGCATGGAGGAGATGGACTGATAATGTGGCATTGAAAACTTTTAAAGCTCTTCCTCCGGTGGTGTTCTGGGGCATTTGGCTCATGCGTAACAGTGGGTTGTTTAAAGACAAACTGGGTACTCCGGCTCAAGTTGCAATTAACAGTTGTGGGATCTTTCTTGCACTCAAACGGGCTCGGCGTCCATCCTCCCCCCGTAATATTCTACCTGTTGAAATTGATAGATCCCTGCCTTGGGGCTTCTTTGATGGGGCCTGTCAAAATGATATTTGTGGGGGAGGGGCTGTTCTTTACATCTCCCCCGTTCACTACTATGTGATGGATTTCGGTTTTGGAAGGGGAACCAACAATTGGGCTGAGATTCTAAGCCTCAAGATGTTGATTTCTTATGCTGTGGAACTTTCTATCCTGAAATTTAATGTTTTTGGAGACTCTTTGAATGTGGTAAATTGGGTTAATGGCACATATTTCTGCAGCAATCGGAGGATTGTGGCTGTTTTGGACCAAATTCAGAATGTCACTCTCACTCTGGAAACTTTTACTTGCAGGCACATCTTCCGTGAGAACAATGCTGAGGCGGATGCGGCCTCCAAGGAGGGACTCAACTTGGGGGTCGGCACTTGGAAAATTACTGAATTTCTGAATGGAAATGTGCATGACTTCTACCATAGACCATTTATTGAATGATCGGGACATTGGGTCCTTGGCTCCGGGTTCAGTCACAGGTGTTATATTTTGCGGAGACAGTTTTTTAGCTCTTGCAGTTTTGTACATAAAATATAACATTTTGTTTTCGACAATTCCAGTATTAAAAGACACCATCGAAGTATATACTTGAGTTTTGTAATTGATGTTATTTCTCACACAGTGAGAACATCTTAGTTTTTTTTGGGCACACTACAGGGTGATTGTCACAGCTGTATTACACTCCACTCTAGATGAGTGAGCTGATTAATGTAATTTCGTACTCCATGGATGAAATGAAATTACGCTTTTTTTTCGGGGAAAAAAAAATTAGTGTTACAAAGTACATTATTAGTAGAAAGTCAATAAAAATTGCATGGCAATCACTTGTTGATCCACTTTCTCCTAGTTGCAATATTTTCATAAAACTTGTATGCTCTTTTCCACTCATATTGTGAACAATCTTCTCGAGTCTTTTGATCAAGTTTTTGCTTTGCGAGACACACATTAACCAATACACATCATTTAAACCCACCAGTAATTTAAAATATATTACTTGTTTATTAAAACTACAAGAAAATCACCTTCTTCTCTTCTTGATATATGCTTCCCTCACTCCTTACAATAAGTTTTTTCCCTGATTTTTTATCAACCATCTTTTATCAACAAAAGGCCTGCATTATGAAATATGTTTTATAAAGTAGGTAAAGAGTTTCAACCAAACTTTGTATCAAGCTTCTAAAACAATTTTAGGTTAACTTGTGCGCATTTTATAGTAATGTGCACTAATGCATATTATCATGTAATATGTGTTGGTGTGTTTATGTTTTAGGATGGAGCATTGTGGCCCAATGTAAAATTATAGAAAACTTGTGTAAGTTTTGTCTTGAGTGGTGCACTCTACAATATAAACACACCAGTGCATCAATAATATATTATATGCATTGTAAAGAAAATTGTAATACCCCCAGTTTTGACCCTTGCATCTATACTATATTATATGCATTGTAAAGAAAATTGTAATATCCTCAGTTTTGGCCATTAGAATGTAAATATACTAGTATGGATTCCTAGTGCGAAGCTTAAGGCCAAGGCTCGACTAGTGAATGGCAAGCATGTATAATGTAAATATTTATCTATGGGTCATGTGGTTGGATTGTTATGATGACTCAAAAGCTTTGTTATAAATATTATGTAGAAAATAATACAATGATCCAAGATGATTGTGTAAAAAGCACTGGAGGTTTTATGATTCCACTAGAGAGGAAGAGGAAAGGGGGGGCTATGAAAGATTAAATCCTCTATTGCCAAGTATCAACCTTATAACTCATCTTTTTGCTACCATGTACCTTAAATGAGACAATTACTTCCTTTTGAATTTTTAAATCCAATCATTGAACACATGTCTGAGGTTGGTGAGAAAAGTCTTCTCATGTAGCTATAAAAGCATGGGATGAATATACTTCTATGACAAATGTAAGAGTCCTTCCTTTTATGATCAAAAGTTATGTCAGATGTCTTTTTATCATCCTCTCATCTCCTTTGGAGTCTATCACTTGTTCTCCATGCAATTTTTACACCACATAGAGTTTTCATGTTTTTCTCTCCATTACCAATTACCAAACTATGAAAATAACCAAATAGAATTGTGAAGGGAAATTGCAGACATTCGAGGAAGGAGAATGTCACAAGAGGTTCTCCAACAACATACAATTGGTTGGACTCTTTCTGCACACACCGGTAAGAATTGCAAGGGTTAAATTTCTTAAGGGAACTATGGAGTGATGAAGGGAAATGCCTTCCTTGTGTTGTGTGGGGCAATGGAAGAGAGTTCCATGGCTAGGATGATTGAGTGAGATTCCCATAAATGCTCAGTGGTGAGCAGATTGGCTAAGTATGAGAGAAAATGGGTTTTGGGATGAGAGCGAGAAGCCTGTAGGAGTTTCATTCATTGTGGTGGCGCCATAGCCCATCTTGGGGGCAATATCTGCATTTGATACCTATGGTTGGGTGAAAAATCGCTCTTACACAGCCAATTTCTTGGATCTTCTTTTGTTGAAAGATAAGTATTATCTTTGTATATGAATGTTAAATGATTTTTATTTACTTCCTGTGATAAATGTGTTTGTTTATGCATGATGTGTGCATGGATAGAATATCAATTCCACTATGTTTTACATTCATGCACTTGCACATGCATTTCTTAGTTATCAATTCAAATATTGGCCCACGTGGCAAAATTTATAATATTCAAAATCGTAATTACTTCCTCCTATGGTCGTAATGATGGATGGGGACATTACAGAGTGGTATCAGATCTCTTGGTTGTAGCACCATGGCTCTATGGGCCGAAATCCACATTTGCAAGTAGAAATCAAAGTTTGTACAGGAAGTGTTTGACAAAGTTCCTCTGAAGAAATTCCATGGTTTTAATTGTTGAATGGTATTTTAACAAATCCATGAGTTAGATCTTATGGCCACTAGCAGGAATGGTAAATTAGTTGAGAAAATTTGGGAATTTTTCCAAAATTTGTAGAGCTATCAATGGAAAAAAGAATTCATTATATTAAGTGGCAAATAAGTTAAACCCCATGTGACCACCTATGGCGTAATTGAATTTTTATATATTTCTGAAATTTTGAAAAATTTGGGAATTTTTTAGGCGGGCCCCACTCGTGTCATGTGGACAGAGGTGAGACGTGGAGGAGCCATGTGGATGGGGGATAAGACATGGACCGACCACATTAAAAAAGTGCACATGTGGAAGAATCTAAGGGTCCACTTGGAATCTAGGTAGATACAAGTGGACCCAAGTGGATCATGGTCTATCGCAAATGGTTGACATTATCCTAAGCAAGTTCTAAGGGAATGTCTAGGCCATTCACACAAAAGGAGCAAATCAAAGGTTAATACGTAGGGTAGTGCCATAAATGGACCAAATTGATTGAGCATGTTGGAGCGGTAAGATCCTCACCCAACCACGGGGGGTGGACCAAATCATAGGCTAATACCCTAAGCAAGTTCTAAGGGAATGTCTAGGCCATTCACACAAAAGGAGCAAATCAAAGGTTAATACGTAGGGTAGTGCCATAAATGGACCAAATTGATTGAGCATGTTGGAGCGGTAAGATCCTCACCAACCGTGGGGGGTGGACCAAATCATAGGCGGGGGGTGATGCAAATGGCTCAGATTTATTGGGCAAGTTGATCAGAGAAGATCCTCACCATTTGTGGGGTGGGGAGAATCATTAGGTTTATTTTGGGGGAACCTGCCATGAATAGCTAGGATTTAATCGTGCAAGTTTCATCATGTGATTTGGACCATTCGTGGGAAAGTAAAGTAATCAAAGGCTTGTTAGAGGATTGTGCCACGAATAATTGCGATTTAATAATGGCCCACAAGAAGGATAGATCAAGTCCATATGGCATGTGTAAAGGAGAAATCTGGTGATAGGAAACCATTTATGGTAAAGAAAAAGGGTCATTATGGCATGGAATGTTCAAGGGGATGAAAAATGACATGGAATAGGTAGTGGATGACATGTTCGTGCCTGGTGATGACACATAGTACCCCAATGCCACATAGGCAACCAAATGTCATGTCATGTTGGTAGTATGGATGCCACATCATCAGTATGGAATATTAAAATAAAGGATGTTTGGAGCCCAATAATTGTTTTGGTCATAACAAGAGCATATTATCTTGAATTCTTATGAAACCTTCAACATTTTGACACCATTATGGAAGACTACGAGATTGACATAGAGGGGCATCGACCTGTTTGTCACATACCCAAATTCTGAACATTTTATGTTATCAGAAAAACATTATGTTTTATGTTATTAACCAAGTAGGGTCAAAGATGACTGTAATTAACTATTTTGAATATTTTATTATTAATAAATAAAAGAGGAAATAAATATCCAAAGGATACTATGAATGAGTGTTCACTGACCCACTAGGAGGAATGGACTGGGGTGGAAAGCAAACTGACACTTGGCAGAATCCTCAACTCACTTCTAACTGTTGCATGGGGCAACTTCCCTATTTTTATGGTCATGTTCCCTAAGAAAGTGAAACTGAGCAGGTGACTCATTAACTAAAAAAAACTGACCAAAAGACCTAGGCATGCTTATCTACCCATCGAATTTAGTAGGAGGCTGTTAATTCTTACCTTGTGCTAATTTCTGAATTTGAAAGAAAAGAGAGCATAAGAGATTCGATGAGGGGAAGGTTAGAAGTGATTGAGTGAGTTAAGACTACATTCTGAACTAGTGTAGCCACATTACTTAATTCAATATTGCTATAAGCAGGAGTACTACTGTCAAGTGCTACTGCTGAGTTGAAAAGGAATTTATTCCATTTCTACACACAGCATCTTCGTCCTAGTGGTTCAGTGAACAGGCTCGGGGGTCCTAAGGCAAGTAACTTGGCTATCTTCAGGAAAAGGTTGGGTGGAATGGGCTCCTTTGGTTGTTTGTCTCTTCTACAATTACCAGGTTCAAATTGTGTTATCTTATTTACTTTCTGTCAAATTAGTTACTAAGGATCTGAATGTTATTATGTTATCAGTTTTTATTACATCCTAGATATCTATTGGACTATTAGTAAGTTTGTAATTGCAACAATATTAACTACTATGAAAATCCTTATACCTGTTAGGTTTAAATGCTAAATGGATAGTTAAATTTTATGTTTAAATGTGAATGATAGAATAGAATTCCTCCCCTGTATTTTTCCACACACTATTTCAGTGCCTATTGATACCTCGGTTGTGCATGTGCTGGAATAGTGTCCAAGGCAAACAACAGGGGATGATAACCTGGCCAAAGGCTTCAGATAATCCTACGTAAGTATTATTCTATCCTCGAGCTGTTTGGTGTGGTTAACACCCACAAATATTCGGCCTCCGTTGGCACTCTTTGAGTCGGTGAGTTTTGATCCAAAAGGATCAGTCTTCCTATGAAGGAAAACAAGATATTGTATGTCTACAAAACAACAGATCTACTTAGAAGGAAATCTAAGCTAAGTTATAACTATTCTAAGAAGGTGGCTTATGTATGTGCAGGTGAACTTGATGTAGAAATAGATAAGTGCATTTATCAACTTAACAGAAATGTTAAAAGGTCAATTACTTATATGCCCAAGTTACTATTAATCAATTAAAATTAATCAACAACAGATTGAAGGTTACATGCATTCAAGATCAACCTGTAACTGATATGTTAATTGAAAAATTAACATAAATTATAATTTATTGTAAATCATTTGCAGAAATAAATAATGTTTTAATTAAATAAACTCTTTCGAAACATCATGAACACACAGATCATTAGCAAAGATAAACCAAAACTATAGATCACCATGTTTAATAAATTGCAAAAGATTTGACAACATTGATAAGCAATTTGGAGTTAAAATCAACATTCATCAAAGAAACTTAATCAATAAATAAAAGAAGATCTGAAAATAATTTTACTGTGTAATTGAAAGTTTGCAAGAAATTACAAGCTTTACATTAACCAGAGTTTCTCCAATCTCCTTCTGCTGATTTTATCCTCCAAATTCCCCCCTTCTCAAATCGTAGAAGGTAGGTATTTATACAAAGCAAATGACAGGAGAAGATAAGATCAGTTCCCTGAATTATTGAGCTAACTAGCTGAGTTGTTCCATTTAACAAATCCATCCATGAGAAAAATCTGGGAAATTCCGTTTTGGAAAACCAGTCAAATCTCACAAATGAAGAACTTTCTGCGGATTCTACTATTCCACAAACTAATTGGGCATATTCTGCACAAAACCCATGTCTTGGAGTTTCCAAATTCATCTCCATCGCTCTAGAAAATGCGTCCAAAGATCATTGCTTTCCACTTGGCATGTTTTGATCACTTCGAAGTTGGGATATAAATTGTTCAATTTGATTCCTCAAAACCCAAATCCACACCTATTCAATTCAAAAGAGAAATTAAAATATGATTCCGAATCTAATGAAAGAAATCTAAAACAAATAACAATTCATTTACAAATAAAAATAATGCAAATGAACAAATCTTATGCAAATCTGAAATTGACTGTTCAAGCAGATTTTCAGGGTGTTTAAGCTATTCAAATGAAAAAATTATCTTCCCAAATCATTCCTCATCCTTCTAGCTTTCCAAAGAGCTATCTTGGGCTTGATTTGGATTCATAAATCTCAAGATATTGCTCTTGGAAGTTAAGGCTGAGCAACCGTTGATTTTATGGTTGAGTTAATCATGACCATTGACCTTAACAATTAAATCTATTATCCATGTTGATTATTTTCCAATTGAATAAAACTAAAAAAAAGAAAAACCAAAATCAATATTACCAGGCAAGGAAAATTTGAATTTGATAAATTCATTTAAACAAATCAAAATCGGAAAAACCAAAAATCAAAGCCAAATTAAAACCCTAAGTGGAAAATGAAGTTACCAAAATTTATGGACCCCAAATCAAATTAAAATATAACATAAGATAAACTTAGGGTTTGGAAAAAATGCTGTAATGAAAATGTGAAAAAGCAATTTCCGCGATCCGCATCCCGAAAATGTGAAAAAGCGATTTCCGCGATCCGCATCCCGCATTGCGGGTTGCAGGAATGTTTTATTAAAAATATGAAAATTTTACCTCTCTCAATCCCAATTCCCATTATGGTTTGCGGGAATATTAAAATTTCAACAATTAAAATCAATGGTTACGCATCCCGCATTGCCGAAAGGTTGAAATTTTAACCAAAAATAAAATTTCCACAATCCACAAAAAAACATAAAAATGATTGGAAAAACTTAGAAAATGCAATTTTTATTTTATTTTTTCTAATGTTGAATGAAGTAGATTAAAATAAAACAATAATAAAGGAATGATTAAAAATCTAAAAATATTTACAGAGTGAAAGAAAATCTAATATATGGAAACCATAAACCTAGAAGTAAAAACCAAAACTATTTACAAGTTAATTCTTAAGAAAATAAATGTTGGAAACAAGTTACATATATAAGAAAAGAATCACTCCTATAATATAGGAGAGTTAATTAATTCCATAAATAGGTTTCTAACATAATCATTTTCCGAGAATAGAAAACTAAGAAAGAATAATAATAATTCATTTTGCAAAATAATAATTGAAAATCCTTTTAAATTGCAAAATGGAAAAATATAAATTATATTTTCAAAATCAAAATAGCTTATTAAAAATGAAAGACTTATCCATGATCAAACTAATTTCACATTAGTGAATGTTGAATTTTAATCCCATTAATTTCCAAATAATCATAAAACCAAATCTCATAGAAATTAGAACCTAAACAAATTAAAACATGTGTTTTTTTAATTTTCATAACATCAAATTGTGTATAAATTTAATATATCGATTTACTAAAATACACAAATTAAGTTAATGAAAGTCAAAGCATGATCATGAATATTTAAAAGATTTCAATAAGCTTAAACTAAACATTAAAAATGTTAAACTAATATAAGCAAACAAACCTAAAGACTAAGATTATTTACAATATTTACATTATGATTATAGGCATGCAAAAGTGAAAATAAAACCCCACCAAGGTGAAATATTAAACTAATGCAATATCTAAAATCATGAGAGAAGAAACCATAAGATTAATCAAAATCCCAGAATGAAGGTAATAACCAACCATCATCTCGAATAATCAGTTCGTGCAGTGAAGACCAAATCTAGGTGGGGAATGTGAGGAACAGCATAGTAAATTAACCACCAAGATCATGGAACCAACTCAAATGAATCAAAAGCAAAATAAAAAAATGAAAACAATCCAAACAATTATTCAAATCACGTAGTGTAATTTCATTTGCAGGATCAAAACAAATCAACGTTTAAGATTAAACATGCGGAAGTCTTATTCTTGCAAATACGTACATTCATCCCGTAATCCGCAATTGCGGGATGCGGGATCACAACCTTCAAAAGCAAATAAATCAATCTTTCAGCAATCCGCAATTCGCATTGCGGTTTGCGGAGAGAACAAACTCAAAAAGTAACCAAAACGTTCCGCAATCCGCAATCCGCAATTGCGGGTTGTGGGATCGCAACTCTAAACATTATCAAACAAGAAGTTCCCGCAATTCGCAAATGCGGGTTGCGGGACCGCAAAGTGCAAAACTAACTTAAAGGTGTTCCCGCAATTCGCATTTGTGGGTTGCGGGTGCAAACAACCGCGATTATTGAAAAATGTTTCCGCAATCCGCATTGCAGGTTGTGGAACATAAAAGTTTCAAATTCAAAAAATAAGCTCCCGCAATCCGTATTGCGGGTTGCAAGTTGCGGGGAAAGACACATTTTTGGGAAAAATTAGTTCTTTCCACAACTCACAAAAAAAAACACAAAAAAATGCATAAATTTTCAACAGGAAAAATTGTTAACTAAATCAAACCATGTCAAGGACATCAAAGCATGATAAGTAGGATGAAAAACCCCAAAATGATTAAGGAATTTGATCATTACCTTTGCATATAAAAATTGGGGGCTCCCATATTTTATTGAAAACATGGGATCTGTTGTACCTACAACAGTGCCGTACTCTAGTACAGGGGAGATAAATTTAAATAGATTCGAATAATGATATGCAATAGATAGATTCGACTGAATGATTATCATAGATAAAATCTATTATGTTTCTATACAACCTTTATGTTTACATTGCAATAAAATATCTTCTGTATTAAATACAGAAAATCATAGCATTTATTTATTAAATAGAATATTTAAGTAGCAGTTCATTCATAGTAACAGAAGTAATAGTATACTAAGAAATCTCTTGCTCTTTTCAAAACCTAAGTTTAATCTTGGCCTAAACCTTTCATTTTAGAAATCAAATAACATATAAGTAATAACAGAATCTTCTTAAAATAAGAACCTTTTTAAACAATATAGTTTCTGTATTTCTAACCCTAAATAGTATCAAAAACTCATAGCACAAGATTTTATAAACTATAGCATTATATTTTACCATCATCGAATTATTGTCTAAACAACTACAAAAGCACGTTATAAATCTATCTTTTGTATAAATAACTGTTGCTACAAAACCTTAGTCATTTCTTTATTCACTTACAGAAGTCTTGTAAAAACAGTATTGAAAGGAATCATCCTATAATCACACTAAGAACTTAACTAAGTATTATAAATTCTAAAAGAGTCAAGCAATCATATTAGGATTTAAAAACCTGTTCATAATATACATTTAATATTGCTAAGATAACATTGCAATCATCTACCAAAACAAAGAAGTATTACGAGACCAGGGTTCGAAACCCTTAGCATAGCCACAAGCAAATCAAAACACAGTAATCAATTATGGTAGGGTGTTAAACCCAACCTTAAGGCTTTTTTTTACAAACAATATTTTTAAACTAAGATATTACATTATTCCATTAACATCAATGGGCTTTGCCCTAAAAACATAAATAATGAGCAATGCAAAATAACAACGAATGCCGAGAGCATTCTCTCTGGTTTACCATTCAAACTTCCTTTAAATTTTGCAAAAACCTTATGTATTATCCATTAAATCTTATACACATAATATTATAAAAAGAAGCAACACAAGGTTGAGGGTTCAACCCTCCCTTCAATTGATATTCGTAAAATAGAACCGGGTTTAAAAACCCTAATCACCAAGAAGTTTATCAAAACATTTCATTTCAAAAATATCAAAATGCCGAGGGTAAAAACCCTTTGCAAATCTTTTTTAAGCAAAAACCATTTGCATTGATCATTAAAATTTTACATAGTAAGCGTTGAGAAACCAACGAAGGACAGGTCGAGGGTTCAACCCTCCCTGTAACATAAGAATGCCATTCGGCTTATAAATCTACAAACAACTGAGAAACCAAATTGTTTAAGTTAAACCGAAGCTTCAGCCAACCAAGCTAAGGATAGTATCGATGCCATGCTTCACGACAAATCTTTTGAGTACTATGGATGCCCACAAGGGAGTCATTGAGGCTTACCGGGGCTTTCAAGCTCTTTCCCTGTCTGTATAAACTTAAAACCAACACCGAGGAAGGACCTGTCAGGACAACAATACAACATGTGGTTAAACCTTGACGTAGCTCAGACTTAAAACTAAAACATTAATAATGTTAAAACCCTCAACGAAACACAAATGGCAAACCATGACATTACCTGCAAAAACTCTAGTAGTATGTATGAACACTGCTGCAATGTTTAAACATTCAAATTCAACCCTAGAGGCGCACGAATTCACCATTGAACTCTGTAAAGAGTTAAAAAACTTTGCAAAGAATGCGATTTCACATAACTTCCTGTGACCCTTATGTAGATAGCAAGGTCATGAAATCGACAGCAAGGTCACGGTATCGAACCCCGGGAGCACTGTTTTACAAACCCTAAAAACCCGAGGGCCTCTCGGCCTCTCTCCCCACCTATTTTACAAAATGAATGTTCCAAGTTAGTGCTTCACCGAGTTAGTGCATAGTGTAGCTAGGGTTTTGCACATTAACCAAAACCTTCACGTGGAGACCTGCCATGGTGGATGCCAACGGGCATTCCACCCAAACGCTTTTAATAACATTTAAGAGCTTTAGTTACCATTGCACGTATGCCTACCAACGCAGAAATCCACCGAGACTTAAGTATGGTCTTCACTATTATTACAACGTATAGTATGTCATGCATAAAAATCAAACTCATAATATATAGTTTCTACCTAGAGTATTTCGAATAGCTAGAATAATGTGTTATGCATATAGTCGAGCTTATCTTGTATAGTTTCAACTCATAGTAACTCAAAGAGCCATACTATGCATAAAGCATAAGGTTTGTGCATAAAGTTATAGCATCGAGCAATAGTATAGGTACATAAGGTTTCAACATCTAGCATTAGTATTTAAAGCTTATAGTTATGAACCGATCTAACACAGATGAACTCACATGGTATAAAACCCTTAGTGTAGGGTTTGGTCATGTGTATAAACTATAATCGAAATAAAATATAATAGTTTAAAACACAAATTTTGAATAGTAAGTTTTAATGCTATGGAATTATATAAATGACATTTTATAGAATAAACCTGTAAAACTAATGATCAAAGTTAGAGTAGATCTCACCCTAGAACAAGTCAGGTTTTCTATACTTTATAAACATTGAAGGCTATATGAAGTTTTAAATAAGACCTCTTTACATACTTCGTAATACCTGGAAAGAAGTATCACTCTTACCTGCGATCTGCGACAGAAGTTCAAGTGTGTTAGCTAAATAGCTAAGTAAGCCTCGGGGTGCCCATAGGACCCCTTCATCATCAAGAAAACAAACAGTTAGCACTTATAATTAAAATAGCACCATAGTAAATCTACGATGTTTATACATTTAAAGAAGTAGCCATCTTTAATTAACAACACAAATGATCTTAAGACATCTAGTAGTAATGACAACATAAATACATGCATTTAATCATTCATAAGCAGAAGGGACATTTATGACAAACATAGCATGTACTTGACGTAATAGGTTTTTAACATTGACGACAATTCGAAGAAGTTGTCGTCTTGATACAATGACTAGGCTGTCATTTAATTAAGTTAATCTTCATTTATTATACTTCCGCATGACGAATGTACACATTTAATGCTACATAGAAAATTTTAAATTTTTGTGAATTTTTGGGATGTTACACTGTTCTACTCCAATTTTCATGATAAAAAGGGGAAACGGTGCTTTTAAAAGACCATCACCTAGTGACTAGATGGGGGTCCCATTGGGGTTGAAATTTGTATGGTGCATTCGTTGTCCAGGCACATAAATAACCCATGTGGCGTTTGGCCAAATACCAAAGGGTGTGAAGTAGAGGTGCCGATGAAGTCCAAAATCCACTATTTGGGTGAGTGCAATTTAGGAAAACTTGGAGGAGAAGATAGTGACCCCAAATGTTGGAACTAAGAAAATTTATGAACTTGAAATTTTACCTACTCATTGAGATGAACAACTTTGGTTAGAGGGAGTTTTCCCATAAATGCTCAGTTTGGGAGATTACATTTTTTTGGAAAATAAACCAAGTCCAAAAGAAGTGCAAAAAGTAAAAGTAGTCAATTCCAAAAAATTATAGAAATTGAATGGAGCATCAAATCAAAGATCTAAAAGTTATTGAGTAATCCTTGTCATTAGTATTATCAAATCCCGATAGAAAATTTTTCTGGTTCTTCATAGATTTTATTCTACAGGTGGATGAAGTTGGTCTTTGAGACTAAATGCACCTGCAGGAAAAGTGCAGAATTGGGCAAAATTGAAAATTTTGAAAGGTTGTAACTTTTAGATTTAAAATCATAAATGAGCATGGTTATAATCATTAGAATGATTATCCATAGGGGACAAAATGTGCATGATTAGATTATAAAGGAGTGTTAAGATGTTTTTAAAAATAGAATAGAAAAGTGCCTATAGCATCAGTTTAACAAAAAATGTCAATATGGGTAGTTCCAAATTGCATGAAAATAACTTTTTATTTTATTTTTAGGATGCAATGAAGCTAAAAAATGTTCTTATATGAATTTTTTTGCAAATAAATTACCACATAAAAGACAATTAAGGGTCATCATTCAAGATAGTGTAATTAAAAAAAATGGTCTTGGTCGGTCCAAGAGAACTATCATCACAGATGATTCACAGGATCCTTATGCAGCTAAAACATATGCCATGGGAGAAAATATGCATGCCAATAATGCAAAGACAAAATCTAATGGTTGAAAGAACCAAGTAAATCATGCAGACGTTGCAAAGACCATGAGAAGTTTGAGAGTGGAGTTACATAGTTACAGAGTAGATAATGGAATGTTGATTAGAGCTTAAAAGGAACAAAACCAATTGAATGCAACCATGCTTCAAATCTTGGTAGACATTGATAGGAAGATGCACCATGCACAACATTAAGAAAATGAGGATAAGAGTGGGAGTATCTCAAGGAGGCATTCTCACAAGAGGTCCCATAGCTCAAGAATGATTTCTAGAGATAGGACATATACTCCAAAATTCTCTTCTAGTGAGTCATCTGCCTCTAAGGTTTTCCCTAAAAATTCAAGGTCTTCATCTCATAGGAATAAGAGGAATAGGCCTTTCAAGAACAACTCTCATGGAGAATTTTGAAAGGCAAAACCCCCTACCTTTGATGGTGAAGTGAAATATGAGCATGGAGCTAAGGCTTGGCTTATTGGGATGAAGAAGTATTTCCAAGTCCATGACTAATTCTAAAACATGAAGGAGAGAGTGGCCATATTTAATATGAATAATATAGCATCGATTTGGTGGGATCACCTTAGGTGTAATATCCCTATTATGAAAATTTGTTCAATTTTGGCTAAATTTCGAACCTTGGACTAGTGCACGGGGGATTCACTAGAAGGCAATATAATATCACATTCATTCATATTGTGGTATTAAATATTCATGAAAACCTAAAAATTATATTGCTTATATATTAAGGGGCAAAGTTTTTTATTTATTTAATGTAACAATACAAAAATACTTTGGGGTCTTTTTTATATGGGTGTGCTGACAAATATCTGCCAAATGGAGATGGCGGGATCACGGCCGGATGAGAAATCGGGTTGAGGCAAGGCTCGGGCTTACCAATACGCAGGGAAATCGCATCTTGAGGCATGCTTGAGGCCAGGGGTTTCGTGGTGAAGTGGGTTTCTAGTCGATCATAGTCGAGAGACAGTGGTCAATGACATCCAATTGTTACCAATAGCACACTTAGCCAATGTTACCAATAGCCTTGGGAGGCTCCAAGCTTCCAGGGCCTGTTATAGGCCCTTGATAGGCCTTGGGGGCTTGAATAACAAACCACTCATGCCTATTACAGGCCTCTGTGTTGACGGGCAATCCACTTGACCGGAGGCGAGCCAGATCTCCCTAGATAAATGTGAGTCTAGAGCAAATAAAACAGACTACAAATGTGTTTCCTAGATCTACTTAAGGATCAAGTGCTAGATGTCTTACCTCTTTGATTCGCTATCCTTTCTCCTGCTATGTTGCTCCATGTCCCACGGTCGTCAGATCCAAGCTGCAAGACCTGTCAAGACACAGAAAAGAGAAACGAGTAAAGAACATCTATACAATAAGAGATCTATGTAAACAATTAAGCAGGTAAACAACACAATATCATCACACATAAGAGACAATATTGGTGGAAGGCATTTGTATTACTGCAAATAGAGGAGTACATGATAGAGATATAGAACTACAACCAATGACTTAACATAGCAGCCCTTCTCCACACAAGCCAATTGCCAAGCCCTTCCAAGGAAGCATGAGAGTCTTTGAGAGGTGAGTGAAAGTGTCCAAGAGAGATTTCACCAGCATGTAGATACCATAGTCTTCCTCCCTTTGGTATAGGAGTGAGCCTCACATATATAGGACTAAGTGGATGAGGTTATGGATAGGATAGGATGAGATATGGTAGGAGAGAGATAGGGGATCTTCCCAATAGGTTAGGGGTCGAGTACCAGCTCTCAAAGAGATCAGGGATAAGCCCCCACATAGGCAAGTTTCGAGAAGGATATCGAAATGTCTATTTTTTCCCATTAACAGACCTCGTCGCACCTTGCTAAAGAGCAACTTGCGATGTTGCATGTTGCTAGTGTGCAACCTGTGACAACCTCTCAAAAGGTTGTGCAAATTGAGCACCAATCCTCCCAAATGATCAATCAGTCCAAGTGACTTCAGGGATGTACACACTAAATCGGGATGATGAGTAGATTTTAGGTGTAACAGAATGCCCCCCAAAGCATGAAGTTGTTAAGGATGTACAGGTGAAGTGCTTTGACAGAAAAATTGGCAAAAGGCTTGTCGGATGAAGGACGCTGCTGCAGTACAACTGACTCTGAACTAACAATCTCAAATGTAGTACAACATGGCTGTCGATCGATACATTGTAGATCCATGGTAGTAATGATCGAATGAACACAATCATGGCTACTAGACACAAGCGTAGATCCATGACGAGATGGTAACACATCCACGACCAATACAAAAGTGGATCTGTGTAATATGACTCAATACAAACTCCAGCTCAACTTGGGTAAAAACATGACTCCCTAGCGTCTTCAAGCTGAACCCGCAATGATACGAATCTATCCATGTGATTAGAAATGTCTTGACGTCGAACATGGTAGAAACCACTTGATTACCGGTCATTGATGTAAACCATTAACAAGTGCGAGGGAGATCATCATTAATGTCAATGATTCCCAAGGTATCACAGTACATATCATCAAGCGTGAATAAATGAGTTGAAGTCGAACGCAAGATGAAATCTTTCAATTAAGAGTCAATGTTGTAAACTCATGATGAAAGTGAGGTAACCTGTCATTGAGGCATGCAGGGCCAAGGTACTTGGTTGGTTTCTAGATTCAATCCTCGGATGATGTGTTGAAGTCGACAAGGATGAACCTGTCGAAGGAGGGCAATAATGAATCCCCCATCAATCGAAACGAAACACGACAAAAGATGTGTAGAGTGGATCGGATGGTACAATAACATGTGAGACTGACACAAAGTAACAACGACATGACGATGTGTGTATTGACTGCAAAATGATGAGTGAATGTGTTCTTGAACATGGGCATGGAATGACTTGGCAATATTGACATGAGAATGACGCAAACTTCTAATGAAACTGATAGTGGAAGCTTTCTCCGAATGACTCAGAGGAGTAACAGGACTCAGAAAGTAAGCAGGGACTCATAGACAAACAGATGACCCAAGTATTGTATGCAATGCAAACAAGTGCCATGTTCAAGAACGACTATATACTGCCACTAAGGTATGTAACACAAACACTTTCCTTTTTCCCCATCATGAATGATGAGTGCCTCATGTGTTTTTTACGAGCTTGATGAGGGTAACCAGATGCTCGGTATAGCTCATCTCATAGATGAGTCCAATCCCAAATATTTTCCGAACCTAGGATAGGAGGGGTTCGTCCCATGATGGGCCCCTAATGTGAAAATTTAAAAAGTCCATAGAAGGCAAACTCGGTCGTCATTTCATATTTGGAGAGTCTGAAAAGAACTAAAGAAGACTCCAATGGTCCTTTTTCGTAAAGTTAGCCTCACAACTCAAAAAAGGGTAAAACAACGCGGGAGAGGACTCTTCCAGTCATGATTGGCTGGAGTATTCCTTTTTCGTAATTAGTGCCTCCTGGTCCGAAAAAGGGGTAAACTATCGCCAGGAAGACGACCATTCAAATACTTTAACAAGCGTGAACGCGACAAGTTTGCTTGGCAATCTTTTCAATTTTAGGGAGTCTGAAAAGAGATTAACTATGGATTCCAGGGGGTGTCCTTTTCCATGGAAGTTTAACGAGCCCGAAAAAGTGATAAATCATAACTCGATACTTGTTCTCATGATTTGGTGAGTACGAGAACAAAACGAAGAGTAAACTCATCCTCATGCAATTAATGCGACTAATAAAAAATAATAATGATAAAACACACAAAGGGGTGTTCATACCTGTAATTACCGTTGGTAAAGCGAGAAACGTCATGAAAGACCATTTTTATGACTCCTGTACACTAGAAAAAATGTCAAATAGCCCAAATATAACAACAAACGGTTGAAACTATAGTAAATGGCCCAAAAGCATCAAAATATTTGAAAAGGAATATTCCATTTCATTCTATAAATAGAAATATAGGCCAAAAATAGAAACATTATTCAAATTGCCAATTTGGGTGGAGAAGTACCAATTTGGAGCCAAAACTTCCATCGTCGATTCCAGGAGCTACGATCCACCATTTCACCAGCCGTCTGGACCAGGTAGGCCTAAATCTCAGCCAACAACTTTGTAGTGGTTTAGTTTTTCCATTTTTATGCATGTTTTGAGTTTTTTTATGGTTTGGGGAGGGGCCAATGTGCCCTCGGCTTGTCGCAAGTGGACCTTTCAGGATTCGCGACGAGCCTTGGTCGTTGCAAGTCTCGAAAATGGGACCTATGACGACGTCGCGTTGTATTTTATGGTGACCTACGACGACAGAAACTCCAATTCCAAACATCAAATGTATCCTAAAAAATAAGTTGTTACCAGTTGGAGAAAGTCCTAACATGCTTTAAATGCTCCTTTTGGCAGGTTCCCAACAAGCAGAGATGGTTTTAGAGTGGAGAGAAAGAGAACACGAGTTGGAAGATGAGCAAGCCGCAAGTGATCCTTAATGTGTGGCTGCTTTGTGAAACTGTGGGTTGCTCAAATTCTTTCAGGTACAGGGGATGAGAGCCCAGGTGCCGTTCTTGACACACATGCTTCAGAGTTGGGATGCAACCCAACAATACTTCGTCATAGGTGAGCACATCCTCAACATTGACATTGAGGAAATATAGTTTCTAACCGGTTTGTCCTGAAGAGGGGACGTGGTACAACTCACTAGGACACGAGCCAGTGACTGTACTATCGAGGACATGGTGTCACAACACTGTGTTGCTACTGCTCGTCCCTCCAGAGGGAAGATACTCATCCGAGATGTGGTGAGTTGTCCACTGAGGACTATACTGCTTACTATTACCAGGGTGGCGGGTAGCTAAGCTCCACATATAGCTACTCGGACCCAGATGTTATATACGAAAGACTATATGTCCCCCATGGTCTTCAACTGGTGCGAGGGTCTCCTCGCAAACATCCGAGCTCAGCTGACCAAGTGTCGGCGAGGGGATCTCAAGCAGTTTGGGTATGGTTCTATCATAGTGTTGTTCCTCTTGGAATGGGTTCCTCTCCTGCGCCCGTAGGTGATAATGGATGGCAGGGATCTGAGAGATCCACATATGCTCAGGTGGGCAGAGCTGATGACCCGCCATGGTAGGGGTCCCATCATCACTTTTGGTCCTGAGTTTTTCAGCTGGCTAGAGGGCCAGATGCTCATGGTGGAGGATTTTCCTTACAATGGCACAGAATTTCGGGAGGATCCTGACTTGGCGCTGCCAGAGGGTGCAACATGGAGTGATATCAGTAAGAACAAAAACCCTTGTATTTTTAAGTTTTGTGGATTATATTTTTTTTATGTAGTGCTGACAAGTACATTGTGTGTGCAAATGTTGGCCCTGTACGACTGGTGGGTCTCTCCCTTTTGGCAAGGAGAGACAGAGGTGGGGAAGCAGTGATTCCTGTCAATGCACATGCCGCCATCGAGGTGATGGAGGAGGTGTACCGGAAATTGTCAGAGCTAACTGTGGCGGTTCTAGAGCCTGCTATAGATGACCTTCCGAGGCCCATGTAGAGATTTGGAGTTGGAGCGTCTGTGCGCTTCAATGCCTTGCTCTGCAAGGTGACTTGTACTGTGGACTAATTCCTTACACATCGATAGAGAGCTGTGCGAGTCAGGGGTGTGCGGATCAGGCGTGGTGCCTGAGACACTTTTATACTTGTACTTGAGAGCTTTAGAAGCCTCAGATTTTTGTACTTACTGAAAGCTTATGATGCTTCAGATTTTTATAGAGGCTCACTAAAAGCCAGCGTGCTTCAGATTTTGTACCAGCACTAATTTTGAGCGATTTATATATATTATCAACAATTTATACATTAAGTGTCTTTGAAGTGATTAGTGATGTGATCTTGTTTATATGTTTGCTTCTGTACATTATATTTACATGTTATGAATGCTTTTACATATTATGATTATTATGTGTGTGCAATGTACCAATGCATGATGAAATTGGCCATTGAGTCAGCAACTGTGTTCGATTCTCATGGGATGTGCAGGTATTGAATGGATTCAAATGACCTTTCCAAGAGACGTACTCATCTAAAGAGACAGAGTAGGGTAGGATCATAGATAGCGTAAATCCGGTTGAGATGAGAAACCACTAGTTGAGAATCCATATGGATGACAATGTGGTCCATACCCAAGGAAATGGCGTCGGTTAGGGTTCCGATTATAGCCTGATATTCTGCGGCATTGTTGGTCGCAAACCCTAGACAATTTCCTCCTGAGCTAATGAGCTTGCCTATAGGCGAATAAAGTACCCAGGTTGCCGAAGCAAGGTTATGGGTATGTTGGCTGGCGCCGTCCGCGAATCCATAACACGTCGCCATCTGCACACGCAGATAGAACATGGTGTAAGGAGCGAAAAACAAGATCTAAGACACTCAAAAAATAAAATGCGTCACACCACACAAAAACACGCCATGTACAATATATACAAGTCGGTCTATGCATGAGAAATCAAGCATAGTATATCTTTAGGTAAAGACCATTGCAGGGTTCACCCAAAGAGATGCCGTCATAATCTTCGAGCTCGTAGGCTCCTTTTTCCAACACACGTTTAATGACGTAAGGTCCATGCCACATGGACTGGAACTTCCCAGCTCTTAGCTTGTCGTGCTTCTGGTCATAAGTGAGGACCAGGTCACCCTCGTTGAAGATACGAGGTTTGACTGACTTATCGTATTGGGCCTTGATGCATTTCTTATGTGCTTCGTTAGCAAGAGCAGCATCGCGGCAGGACTCATCAAGCTCAGCGTACAAGATTCGTTCTTCCTCAGCAGTAGTGTCAGGAAGAAGTTCTACAACGAGTTGAAGAGACGGCATTTTGCACTCTATCGGTAAAACAACCTCCAATCCATAAACCAATTGGAAAGGAGTGAAGCCTGTGGCGTTTTTAACAGTAGTTCGGTAGGCCCATAATGTTGAGAAGAGCATATTGTGCCAGTTGGACTTTTGTGTCCCTACCATCCTTTGGATCATAGTTTTCAAGACCTTGTTAATGGCCTCGACTTGTCCATTGGATTGCGGGTAGTAGGGAGTTGAGTTTTCATGGCGAAAACCCAACCTGTCGCTCAATTCAACAACCATATGGTTCTGAAAGTGAGAACCAGCCCGAGGAACTCCAAACCATGCTATTACGTGGTTGAACATGAAGAGTGCGGCGGTTTTGCCATCGTTTTGGTATGTAGGCATAGCCTTGGTCCACTTCGTAAAGTAATCCATAGCTACGATGATGTAACTATGCCCCCCGGCTGAGGTAGGATTACAATGCATAAAATCTATGCCCCATTTTGAAAATGGGCCAACAGCAATAACTGGATGTAACGGGGCAGGATGCGTGCGCTTCTTCGTATGGAAGTGTTGGCAAGGAGGACACTTCTTGATGGCCTCAATACAATCTTTGAAGATAGTAGGCCAGTAGTATCCTGCACGCAAAATTTTCTAGGCAGTAGCCATCCCAGAGAGGTGACCGCCACACGCCCCAGCGTGATAGTAATTTAGAACGCGTTCGGCTTCCTCATGCGTTAGACAACATCGAAGAATGGAATCGATGCCACGGCGATACAAAGTATCAGTTATGATCAAGTAATACTTTGCATGGTGGCGTATCTTACGACGATCGTCGCGAGACAGTTGAGGATCGAAGTGTTGGTTCTGAAGATATAACAGGATATCTCCATACCATGGGTCAGACGTACTGATGAGAAACAATGTTTCATCGGGAAATGAATCATTGTGCTCTACTTCTACATCAGAACAGGGGAGGTCGCAGATGAGCTCAGCAAACACCAAAGATTTCTTAGACTTAGCCTTTTCAAAAAGAAGATCAAATTCTTGTAGTATCACAATCCAGTGTGAATACTTGCCCCCAAGTACTTGACGTGTCAGTACATGGTACATAGGGTTCGAATCGGCAATGATGGTGGCGGTGCGGAGCAGGATGTAATGACGAAACTTCTGGACGGCAATGACTGCCGCGAAAGCTAGTTTTTCGACATGTGAGTATCTAGTTTTGGTGTCAGTGAGACCCTTACTCGCATAGTATATCACATGTTCCTGAGCATTTTGATCTTCCTGTACCAAAACCATGGTGATAGTGGTAGCAGAAACTGCGAGATACAAAATGTAATCGCGATAATAATTAGGCGGTTGAAGCACGGGGGGATGCGTGATAGCATGTTTGATACTGTCAAAAGATTTTTGAGCTTGGTCATCCCAAATGAATGGGACGTCCTTCTTAAGCAGTTTCATGTAACCCTGAGTCTTCTCCGCGAAATTATAGACAAAACATCGTAGATAAGTCACCTTCCCATGGAGACTTTGAAGTTTTGTAACATCAGTAGGAGGTGGTAGGTTGATGATGGCCTCCACCTTCAAGGGATCAATGCAGATCCCATCTTTCTAGACAATGAATCCTAAGAGGCACCCGGACTCGGCGCAAAAGATACACTTATGAGGATTCAGATGAATATTGTACCGTCTGCATCTGAGGAATATGGCCGTCAGATGATCGATGTGTAACTCACGCTGCTTTGAATGAGCAGGGAGATCGTCCAAGTAAGGTTCCACAAAGTCCTTAATATTGTGGAAAGCGTACGACATAACCCAGTGTAACATGGCACCAGCATTTTTAAGGCCGAATGGGAGCTTGCGATAAGCGAATGTACCCCATGGGCAGATGAAAGCCATCTCATGCTGATCTGCTGGATTGATCTCGATTTGGTTGTAACCGAAAAAGCCATCCATGAATGAAAAGATAACTCTTCTGACACAGTTGTTGATGATCTGGTCAATAAAAGGGGTCGGGTAGTTGTCTTTTGGACACGCCCGATTAAGGTCCCGATAATCAACACAGACGTGAATGGTGCCTTGCTTTTTGTTCACAGGGACGACATTCGAGACCCAATCCGTCAATGGGACAGGATAGATAAAGCCAGCCTTTAAGAGCTTCTCAATTTCTGCCTTTATTGCCGTAGTTTTTTGGGGGTGTACCGGTCGCAACTTTTGGCGCACAGGCTTGATGTTGGGATAGGTTTTTATCTCGTGAGAGACAATCGCGAGGTCTATGCTAGGCATCTCCTCATAGGACCAAGCGAAAACATCTTGAAATCGCTTGAATAAGGCCGTGCCAATAGTGATTTCTTCAGGGGAACACTTCTGGCCTATGCGAATGTGTTCCACTATACCTGGTTTCACCGAGATGTCTACCACAGTGGTTGGCTCAATGTTAGCCAAGTTGCCCTCCGAGTCCGTATAACATGTGAGGATGGGTAAATGAGTGGATGGGTAGATATCTGGTGAAAAGAGGGTATGTATGTTATTCTCTATGTACTCCCATGGTGGAAGAAAAGATGACCTGTGATGAAGATCATCCCATGTACCATCGTCTACATTCATTACTTCCATGATGGACTCATCTGAATGAAAAGTACGAAGCAAGAGATCAGGTAGAGAGGACATCTGTCGTAGAGAATAGGAAGGAGAAACCATGGACGAATGGTCCTCCGGTGCTGTTTGGATTACCTCATAAATGCGTTCAGCGGGTGAAAGAGGCATCATGTCTCCAAACAGATGTGTTGTGGCTTCATCAGGTTCAAGCCAAGCATTGTTGGAGTGAGATAAAATCTCTATAGAGATCATGTTCACCATCGCGATATGATTAGGGGGGTCCATGGATGGATAAACGCCCATGAGAGATGAATCTTTCAATAGGCCAACCCCTACACTCTCATACTATTTTGCCACCTGTCCGATGGAAGGAATATGGTCACCAGGATGAGTAGTGGCGTCTGGTGTACAAAAATTGAGTTGGTCGATAGTAACAATTCATCCTTAGTGGGGGAATTGCACTATGCGGAAGACTGAAGAGGCTACCGCCTGCATGGTGTAAAACTAATTGCGACCAGGCAAGAGATTATAATCTAACGGGGCTGAGACCACTTCCACGTTAATGGTTACGGTCTTTCTCCCAACTCAACTGCAAGAGCTTGTAAGATCCCATGAGGTTGAAAGCCATGGCCGTCCAATGCTTTCAACATGGTAAGAGATCGATTCAATTCGGGAGAACCGATGGCTCTCCAATAGGCGATCGACATGACAGAGGTAGAGGCACCTTCGTCTAGAAGGGTGCAATGGACCATCTTCCCAGCAATGTTTGCAGTAACTTGGAATGCGAGCTAGTGTGAGAGCCTCAACTTAAGGTTGTCAAGTCGGAACATGATGGTGTTCGAGGAATCCGGGTCAACTGCACCAATGGCGGCGAGGAGAGTTTTGCGTTGATTGGGACAATTCTGCAAAACTTCCAAGGTAGACATGGCCCAAGGAGCTTGGGCCAAGTCTTCGACGATATTGTAATTCTGTGCCGCGTGAGAATTAGGATTGAAAATAGCTTTTCGAATCGTGCTCTTGGGCGGACACAATATCGAATCCAAAGATGGCTTCTTAATGGTAAGAGAAGTTGAAGGTACAGTGACATCAGGCAGAGATTCAGAAGCTTTTTCAGTATTACTTCCGGCGAGTTCCTTCGAAGGGACCTGTTCGTAGGATTGCGCATGAGTATTCAAATTGATCGTCTCATTACGCAACATGAGAACATGAGCGGTATTGGATGATTCCCCCTGGGCTGAGGGGGTTTGAGCAACTAGCTGTTGGTTTTGAGCAGGAAACGAATCGTTGAGGACTGCGGGAGTCGGTTACCCCTAAGAAACTTTTGAACTTCATCTCTATGGGGACACTCCTTGGAGAAATGGTCATCTCTGCACAATAAACAAGGATATTTTAGTTTTTGTTTCTGCTTACTATCTTCGGGAGTGCTCTTTGGGTCCTGCTGGGTAGAAGATTTCTTGGATTTGCCTTTGTTCTTCTTTTTACCATTAAACTTCTGAGATGAAGTTGATTGAACAGAATTCATGTCTTCAGTTATAGAGGAGTAGTAGACTTGGCGATGTTGTGGCCAGCCGGAGTTGGATTGGATGATCCAACAGTGCTAGCAGTGGGCTGGGTGTTAAGGGAACCAATGATTCCATCAGCTTGGGGTCCCTTATGTGGTTTCGTGGGATCATTAACGTCCCGGGGTGCATCAGGCAAAATGTTGAACAGAGTGCCGAACTGAGTGTATACTAAGTCGAGCAAATGGGCACTCGCGATGGCTTGTTCTTCGGTGACAGCACCTCGCATGGAAACATCTTTTGCTATGACAGGAAGGAGTGACTTTGTAAACCAGTCTGCTAGGAGCTGTTCTGGAATGGGAGCTTTAATGAGACGTCGTCTCCTTCGCCACTCGTGGATATGATCCAAAATGTGAGTGGCGGTATTCTGATGGAGCGAGGTTAAAAGTTCCGTACCAGTCTCATACCATATAGGCAGCTGGAAATGCGTCAAAAAGTTCATAACAAGAGAGCCAAAATCAGGAAAAGAGTGTGGTGGCAACTCAATGTACCACTTGGCAGCCGAACCGGTGAGAGTCCTTTGAAACAATCTAAGACGAATTGAATCCTCCATTAAGGAATTCGATGAACACCATAAATGGTATGTCATTACGTGGTTTTTCGGGTCTTCACCCGGCTTGCTGTCAAACTTGGGTATATCGGATGGAAGTTTCACCGGAATAGGTGGCTAGTTAGATCCGTGATAAATAGGATTGTTGGTTAACCGAGATAGGTTAGGTAAATCCAAGGTAGCCAAAAAGGGCAGCTGTGGATTAGGCTGCGCGTATTGAAAATACGGATATGGCGTGTAAGGATTGTACTGACCATAAGGTGTGCTCGGATAGAACTGACCGTAGGGGGTTGTGCCGCCCGGACCATAACTAGGTCCTCCACCATAAGGTGGTCTGTTCCAATAAGGTGGGGGTCCACCTCCGCCACCGCCGGGAGGAGGTGGGGGTCCATATCCATAATAAGGTGGCCCACCACCGCCTCCGCTGGGAGGAGGGGGTGGACCACTTCTGCCGCCAGAAGGATGGGGGCCTCCACCGTCTCCGCTGCCGGAAGGATGGGGATCTCCATCACCACTGCCACCACCATAAGGATTAGGTCGTCTTCCACCCCCGCTTGGAGGGGGTGGGGGACCACCTCTGCCACCCGAAGGGAAATGTCCTCCTCCGCCATGATAAGGCGGTCCACCGCCTCCTCAGCCTGGAGGGGGTGGGGGACCATTCTCGCCACCACCAGAAGGGTGGGGGGGATTGTAGGAAAAATGGGGTGGCCCTCCACCAATGTTCGGTGGGGGAGCACCGCCTCTGACAGGAGAAGGAGGTTCGATATGGGGTAGTGGTACTTGAGGGATAACCGGTTGGGGTCCGTGCAGTAAAGGAGGTTGTCGCCCCCATAGAGTGTTTGAATTCCTGGGATAAGGTATCCCATATGATGCGTTTTCGGGATTAGGTTGACCCGACACAGGGTTATTAGAACCTAGATACGCTTGACTCCATGAGGGTTGGGTTACATTTGACGGCCCTCCAATATGCGATAATCCCGTGGTGGAAGGTCTAGCGGGTTGGGTAGGTCCAACGGAAGGCCCGTTGGGATTCCACCAACGTTCTGGTTAGGAAAGGGGGGTTGCCCCCAAACCATAATAGGCTGACCACTATTCAAAGGTTGAACCAATGTAGGTTGTTAACTAGCTACCGTGGTAATAACATTACCAATAAGATAATCCGTAGGAATGGAATACCCTCCCCTCGAATTTTGAGGTGGGCGAGGAACTGGTAAAGTAACCGTAGTAGTGACAGGTGTGTTGGACCGTTGTCCTTCCACCGGTTGGTTCACTTGAGGTGCAGGACTAGACTCTTGCGAAGGTTGGCCTGTCTCAGTAGTGGTCACGTGGTGGGGTTGTTCCGATGATCCAAAAGATATCGAACGAATTGGGAAGGGTTGGTAAGGAGGTAAAGATGGGTTTTGAATCCTACTTTGGAGACTTGACTGTCGAAACTCTTCATCCATGGAACGAAAGTAAGCTAAAGTGTCTTCCGGAGAAGTCTCACTGGGTGAGGATGAAATGGAAAAATGAGACACTGGGTGTTCTGTAGAGGAAGTCCAGTAAGCTGCTGATGGACCAATAGCTACTGTAGGGTCGCCCTGGGGTTGGTTTATCCATTCCAACGATCCAGGTTCTCCCAGAATGACGGGAGCAGGGATCAAATTTGAAGGGCGGGTATTAATTTAATTTTGAAGGTATATATTCATACTGCCCTTCTATAATGAAGGGCTTTAAAAAAAATTACATTTCAATTGACATGTATAAATTAACTTTGAGTTTCATAAAAAATGTGCCATATAAAATATTACATTTTCAATCAATTTATTTAACTAAAAAAAATTATAAATCTACATTACAATTCACACATAAAATAATTTTTTTATGGAATAGAAATTCACACATAAACATTCAAACACTGAATTTAACATGTTTAAAAAAATAGAAAAAAAATTCAAACATAAAATATTTACTTCAACACATTAAAAAAAATGGAAAATAAAAATTGTAAATGAGATAAGAATCTACCTTGAATCCATCCATTCATCCATCCATCAACAAATCATCCAGAATGTAATAAAAAAGATTAACACCAAGCACAGTGCCATTGGATTCTCGTCCAGGCCATTTTTAATCCATTTCCTCTCTGGAAATCATTTGTAGTTCTTGATTACATTTATCCATCACAGATTCAGGCGGATAACAATATGCTCTAGTCCGCATACTCTCTTGGAAAAGAGAAAATGATTCCAGAAACCCTTTCAGAAATACCCATCTCAAAATCCCAGAAATAAAATAAGCCTCACAGGATTCGATTCGAACTGGACCATCCCGAAAAACAATAACACTACATATGAGGTTCATCGTGACCCTTCATTCGCTACATGGAATTTATAAAGGATATATTTATGAAATCATGGACATTTTTATACATCAGCTACATGAATCCACTTATTTTAACTTATGTCGATGTGGTGTGATTTTCATTAGAAGTGCAAAATTACATCTCTATTTACTCACTGATATTTTTATATGAGATAGGATAGACACTGCAGCTTAATAATAGAATCCTACAAACAGAAATTCTTCTTTTCCTCTCAAAACTAGCGCCCTATTTACCGAATTAGCAATAAGAGGACTCAAGGAAACATGGTAATCAACTCAACCTTCCTTCTTAGTTAGGTCAAAACAAAAGGATGAACCGACCTGGGGAACATGTGCACTTTCCTTCTTAGTTAGGTCAAAACAAAAGGATGAACCAGCCTAGGGAACATGTGCCTTTTATTTATGCACATTTTACCTTTGAAAAAGCTTCAGAGGTTAAATATTGCGTGCGTTAAGGAGCTAAAAACCCTCATTTCCCCTATTGGACAACAATTTCAAGCGTCAGATTTTCGTCCGACGTCACCTTATAGTCTCTTCCAGCAAACTACAAGGGTTCATCTAGGCGCTGCGTGTGGATATCACTGTTTCCATTCTTGTCCAAAGCACACAACCCAGAAAACCAAACGACTTTCCAAATTTTGCATTAAATGACCTAAAAGTGATGGATCACAAATAAATCTCCAACAAGTATGCTTGTCAAAATTTGCAGAAACAAAGGAAAAGTTTTTATTTATCTACTGGGCTCCAATCATAGGGAGGTTTTTAGAAAAAAATTTAAATTAGTTTATTTTCATAGATTCACACAACATTGTGAAAACTATGTGGAGGAGCCCTATCAATCTGCCTCATTAATGGCTTTGGCACCATAACAAAAAAATTCACAACAATGAAATCACATCGATACTTAATAACAACTGGAAAAAAAAACATGAGCCAGAGCCCACCTTAATGTTGAAGAGAGCACCCGAGTAAAGCAAACTATAATGTTAAATCCTTGCCATCAAACTTTATATCTCCGCTACATCGAGAGAGAACTGAGTTCTGTCTCGTTTCTCGGCTCTTGGAGTTTCATCACGTTCTTTAGTGGTCTGAGTGGATTCAACTATCTCTGTGCTGGGCACCACAATTGATTAGTAAAAGGACCGGAGCTGCAAATTCATGGTTGCCCAGAAAGAGATATAACCCCATTCCCATACCTAGGAGACCTCGCCCCTCATTACCACCGGTACACGCCAGCCGAGAGGACATCAGGCCCAGGATGGAGGGACCGATTCACGACTGGTTCAGGATTCACCCTAGGCAGATTGCTCAAGACAGAAAATCCTAACAAAACATTCAGCTTAAGGTAAGTTTAATTTGCGAAGATAAAAAAGAGTTGATTGTTTCAGGAAAACAGGCAGAACCGAAATAAAGGGTTGTAAAAATAGCCAGTGCATAAGCATAATAATAAAAATAGAGACAACAAAAATATGGCGAGTACACTGTACACCTGTCACAAATGCAAAAACCGCTCCAATATTCACCATTATTATTATTATTAATTTATTCATAAACACCCACTCAAAGCAAAGTCGGTCAGCGAAACTTTGGTGTGTGGAGGACTTCTTGTACTATTATCCCTCCGCACCATAATGGCTATATGTTTTAGCAAAACTAATGGGAGAGCCCATCCTATCTAATAGTGCCCTCCCTTAAATGCCAACAACTTGCAGCAACCCAAAATTAATGGTCGACGGGTAGTTTGTAAGACTGCCCTTTTAACGAAAATTTAATTCGAGGCTGCAATTTTTTTTTAAAATGTCAAAATTAGAAATTAACATTTTTTTTTACGTCCATTTTTTTAGCTGCACTTCTGGGACGTGCTAAGACCCCTTTGACGGGCTGTGACGGCTTCAAATTTGAACCCTGGATGGGAGGAAGGTTTCAAGAAGTGGGGGTATGTGCTTCTTCATCCTGCGTAGGATGAGAGGCAGGTGAATCTGGTGGAAACAAATGTCCGCCAATATTCAAAGTGGTGTTCCCTACTTCAGTAACTATGACCGCGTTACACTGATCCATTCTTACCCTCGAAATAACCTCCAGATTAAGGGGAAATTTGGTGGCAAGTTTTAAGATCCTACGGGACCTTCTCCAGGGAAAATCCGCCAGAGTATCAGGAAAATCAGCCAAAAAAGGCCAGAATAGCGTCTCTCTCTCCTAAAGGTATTCTAAAAGAAAAGCAGTCCAAGAAAACCTACTCAAACTAAGGCAACAAGCAAACTTATGTGGCAGAGTGGATTCAAAAGTCTGGAACCTCACGGGATTATCAAGGCATTGCAAACCGCTATATACTGCAGGGTCCAACAGTATGACGCGACAAGGAGGATTGGGACCGTACCCTTACCTGCATACCCAACTACCTGGACAGGACGTGCATGCTAATCTCCCCGAGTGCTGTTATCGGTGTATTGCTTTGCCAATACGGCCAAATGGTTAACTCGGTTGGTTTCAGGAATCCTAATGGTGTCTCCTGATATACGCAAGGTACGTGGGAGCTAAAATCCGTAGTGGTGTTGTCTAATGCACAGCCCTTGGCACGAGACCTTCCGATATACGTGTCAAGTACATGATACACCCTTCGATATGCCAAGTACGGATTATGGTATTTGGTGGGTACATGAAGGAGCTCAATATACCGATGTACGTGGAAGACTACAATACCCCCGGACTACAGTGCTGGCAAGTAACAACAGTTGCCATGCGTAACGACGCCGAAACAAATCTCTAACTTACACACAAGTTACTAAAAATTTTACCTAGTTCTACTGTTTATTTTATCTTGGACGGTTAGGTGAATGCATGAGGTGAGTACATAATCGGAAACATAATGCAAGCCCTATCTACATGCACGAAATGATCTTTTCTTTCAATGAATTCTACCTATGGTAAGGAGAAAGTTTTTTCCCAATGATTTTGCCAAAACAAACTCAATGCAACACAATCTCAATTCATACAAATTTGACAATGAAAGTACTCTTTTCATTTTCAACGAAACTCACAAAAAATACACAGTACTACTATCCAAATCAAAGTATTTTCTCTTTTCTTTTCAAATCAAAACAACGCTAAGTAATGAAATGAAAGAATTTTGAAATGGAATATGCAAACTTTTCACTTTCTCTTTTCAATGATCTAAAGGCAACAAGAAACAAAAATGCATCTACCTTTCCTTAACATGGAACACCTTTTGCAAAAATCGAAAGTACTTGAGTTTTTCAAGAAGATGAATGATTCATAATTCAGGAAAAACATAACCAATCATATTTCCATTCAACTTTTCCAAAAACATTCCAATGCACAACAATCTTTCTTCAACAATTTTCTTGAGAAACAATGGGAAAGAAGCACTTTTGATCTTTCAATGAGCGTATCAAAGTAATGAACTTTAAAACAACTTTTTCTTTCAGATCTAAACAACTGAAAAGAAAATGCTACTTGCGGCACTCATACACTCAGAAAATCCAAGAAAAGACAAGCACTCAAACCAAGAAAAAAGACACACTTGACTCAAAATCAAATAGCAGCAAGCAAACTAAGCAAGCAAAGCTCAAAACAAAAGTAGATGAGGTCTGGGAGCTGATCTAATGTACTGATCAGATCAGGGGTGGAAGGATGGGAATGCAAGAGTGAAAAGGATGAAGGTGGAGGGGACAACGACACCCAACACTACCGGTTTCAGACTTGTCCAAAATGGAACCCAAGATCAATCCAAACAGACCAAACAAAGCACAAATGGGATCTCTGGCTGAATGATGCAGCACAGAAGAGAGTTTATACACCAAACCAAGGCTCAGATTGTCAAACAAGGGAATGGATGCTTGTATTCCAAGCATTGACTGATCGGTGCAGTCTGTCTTTGCAGACAGTGCGACGTCACAGTTTACCTATACGAAAGGTGCGACAGCGTTGCAGTTCACTAACGCACGGGTCACGACGAACAAGCTACAGTCACAGGCAGAAGCTCAGGAAAACACAGTGTCACTCTGTTTTCACTGCCCAAGTGCGACAGGCGAGTTGTAGATTCAAAAATGAATCAGATCTCTCAAGGATGAAACACAAACAGGTTTGAAACTAGGTTATACAAACTCAAAGGAAGAAGATCAGGATCTTCAATGTGAAGATCTGACAATGGAATCACTCCAAAGAAGGAAAAATGACAAAAATGATAACAAGGCTTGTGTCAAGCAATCAACTGAAAATGACTCAGATTAACGACTACTAGACAAGGATACTCCCCAGAATGGTCACCAGATTTGTTGACAGACAATCCGCTCGACCGTAGGCGAGCCGGATCTCCCTAGCTCAATGCGAGTCTAGAACAAATAAAATAGACTACAAATGTGTTTCCTAGATCTACTTAAGGATCAAGTGCTAGATGTCTTACCTCTTTGATTCGTTATCCTTTCTCCCGCTATGTTGCTCCACATCCCACGGTCGTCAGATCCAAGCTGCAAGACCTGTCAAGACACAGAAAAGAGAAACGAGTAAAGAGCATCTATACAATAAGAGATCTATGTAAATAGTTAAGTAGGTAAACAACACAACATCATCACACATAAGAGACAATATTGGTGGAAAGCATTTGTATTACTGCAAATAGAGGAGTACATGATAGAGATATAGAACTACAACCAATGACTTAACGTAGCAGCCCTTCTCCACACAAGCCAATTTCCAAGCCCTTCCAAGGAAGCATGAGAGTCTCCAAGAGGTGAGTGAAAGTGTCCAAGAGAGATTTCGCCAGCATGTAGATACCATAGTTTTCCTCCCTTTGGTATGGGAGTGAGCCTCACATATATAGGACTAAGTGGATGAGGTTATGGATAAGATAGGATGAGAGATGGTAGGAGAGAGATAGGGGATCTTCCCAATAGGTTAGGGGTTGAGTACCAGCTCTCAAAGAGATAAGGGATAAGCCCCCACATAGGCAAGTTTCGAGAAGAATCTCGAAATGGCTATTTTTTCCCATTAACAGACCTCGTTGCACCTTGCTAAAGAGAAAACTGCGACGTCGCATGTTGCTAGTGTGCAACCTGTGACGAACTCTCAAAAGGTTGTGCAAATTGAACACCAATCCTCCCAAATGATCAATCAGTCCAAGTGACTTCAGGTATGTACACACTAAATCAGGATGATGAGTAGATTTTAAGTGTAACACTCTGGAGGTTTAGTCATCCTCCTAGAGCTTGTTACAGGCCCTAGGGGATTTGATACCTAGCCCATAACAGGCTTAGTCATCGATTGGGGAACGACAACATGAAATCTAAATGTTGTACTACGTGCATTGGCTCTAGTGACATACAAGAAGTGATATCCTATCTCTTCATTAGACCATTATATGTTGCAAATCATAATGATATGTGGTTGAGTAATTGCATTGTGGGTGAAGTAATGTGCATCCAAAATATACATCGAAAGAAGCAAGGTGCATTGTAGAATGCATGTGGGGTCATAAGAGGGGTATCATATCAATATACTAGGTAGAAATATAAAGGGGTATAAAAAATGTTAATGTAAAAATTGATATATACAATATCTAGTGAAAATAGGAGATTTTTTAAATTGGGAGGGGGTAAAAAAAAATGTTTTTGGAAGGTATTTTCCAATATTTAGTGAAATTAGGGGTATTGTTTCATATGCCATGAACGATCGTGCTATGATAGCGGTGTATTGAGTGAAGCCCCCGTGGACTAGTGAAACCCCAACTATCCCAAATGTTCCCAAATATTTTTGAATTCTGTCTGGAAGGATTTGAGGGGTCTTATGACATCCTAATGCATCTATTAGACACTCAGACACTTATTGGAGACATTCATGGCTTGCATTTATCAAGAAGGAATGAAAGGAGAAAATACTAGACAATTCGATGTTAAAATCCCTCACTAGTCTTTGACATTTTTGGATTCCCAAACACTGTAGGAACCTCCCTAATTTCTGAACAAAGACTTGGAATGGATAGATAGCTTCATTGAAAACCAAAATGCAGTATTAATCAAGGTCTACAACTGATTATTGCACCCCTCAATCAGAAAGTCATAACACATATACATTGTTTGGAAGATGAAAACATTGGACATGAGAATTATTGCATAAGATTTACTCAAATTCCCAAGGGGTCTGCATTAAGTAATTTTCTCATCAACAGTACATCATAGGCTGCTCGAACAGCTGCAAAACCTTAGTGGAAGTCTGATACAAAACATTTATAAAACTACTCCAAAACATCCATATGAAGGTAAAGGGGAAACTAGCCCTAATTCGTGGTTTGCTTGGAATGTTTACATGAAAGACATAGTATTTCAAGATATGGCTCAAATGTACAGCTCAATACAGTGACATAAATCAGATATCATAACAATGGAGTCACAAAATCATCCTCCACAAGTTTTATGCAACTATGAGTGTGCCATCAACATTAGAACATGGACATTGAGAAGAGAATGTGAGAAGAGAAAAGAGAAGAAGATCTATGAGATGAACTCGAACTGAAGAGAGACTTGAACCTGCCACAAAACACCTTCATGAAGATATGATAAGAGACATGAATGGACTCTCCTACAACCAACTTGGATAGGGATCTTCCACCTTCGAAATTGGTTAAATAGCAGGGAAGGTAAACACCCACCGTGCAATGAACAAGCTAAGCTCTCCAAGAGTGCAAAACAAAAATGATCCAAAAGCTACTCCCCTTTGTTATCCTCCATTTTTATTAACTTCATGTGGACTCATGAGGTCGAATTTCCCTCCAAGACACTCACCCAACTCAAGTTAGTGATTGATTCCTTCATGAGACACTTGTCCTCCTCATTCTTGCACTCCTCTTTCCCCATTTCGAATTGGGAATCTTGGCTGACCATAACTCCCCCTATGCACCCTCTTGGTGGCTATTTTTAGCCTTGATATGCCATATTTGTCATAGGTCTACCATCATGTCTAAATTTGTCATATTTTTCATAGATTCCTTCATCATTGTTGTCATAGATGCCATGGAATCTTGTCACAAGTGTCACAATTTGTCTATTATGCTTCTTCCTCTTCATTGTGAGTTACTCTTCCACTCCAATTTGAGTTTCCATGATTATTGCCATGAATATTGCCTCTTCATCTACCCCAAGTATGTTACCCTTCACCTTGAACTCGAATTTGTGTGAGAATGATGCCAAGTGTAGTGGGGAATCTTGCCACATGTGGGTCCCACAACCTCTTGTGCGCCCTCATGATCCAATGCCACCTCGTTTTCCTCTTTATTAATTTTTATTTGGCCCATTTAATGTGAATTTGTAAGTATAAGGTCATTTTGGGTCTTGTAGCTTCCTTATTCCAATTTTTTATACTTCCACCCCAACCTAAGGAACTAGTAGGTTAGTGGAAATTTTCCTCCATGATAATTTATTTGAACGGGGACATTACAAAATTTGAATTGGGGATTTTCTCTTCATGTGACTCACCTTGTCCATTTGGCTTTAATTTTTCATTATTACTAACTTGGACATCATGCTTGGAAATTATTTGACCCTTAGCACCAATTTGACAAACTATCATGAACATGGTCAAGTGGCTTAGGCCATTGTGATCCAATGCAAAATTTGGGGACATGACATTAGGCAAGTGAAGAATCTCAATGAAATGAAGATTGTTTGGAATCAATTCAAGAAGTACTTCAAACAAAAGTATATCTCTGATAGGTAATTTGATGATAAAATCAAAGAGTTCCATAAGTTAGATTTGAAGCAAAAGACCATGGATGAATATGCAAACAAATTCTTGGAGTTGTTGAGGTATGTTAAGTATGTCAAAGATGATAAAGTGAAAATTCAACATTTTCTAAGTGGACTACCTTAGTAATACAAGGACAAAATTGATTTTGATGAACCTAAAACTCTAGATGAAACCATAAGGAAGGCCAAATATTGTTATGATCAAAACAAAAGAAGGCTAGAATTCCATAAGGCATGGAAGGACAAGAAGAATGAGAAGTTTGACCAAAGAAAGAGGGGATCCAAGCCTCCTCATTTCAAAATTCAACAAAGGAAGCCAACACATGGTGTGACTAAGTCATCTAAGATGATGGGAGACAAGCCAAGAGAGCTACTTCAATGTTAGGGATGTGGAGAGGACCATTCACTTAGAAATTGTCCACATCGGAATGGAAGTCCCAAACATATTCACAAAATCCAAGAGGCTGAAACTATAGGAGAGGTAGCAAGGAATGTCTCTAGAATTTAAGTTTCAATAGGGAACCACCAATCAAACCGTCATTCAATTATGGTTGTGGTTAAAGGTAAGACTGTTAAGCAATCTATTTTATTTTAACTAACCCTAGATCTACTCATAGTTATGTAACTCCTAAAATTGTTGAGACTTATGCTTTTGAAAAAAGAAAGCATAGTAAATCGGCTGGTGTAAGTAGCTACTAGAATCAAGAGGAAATTTAATGAAGTGGTGGAGAAATGACTATTAGAGATGGATTGACTCTACACATGGGAAAATCCAATTTTTTCCCACTTGGTTCCTATTATGTTCTCATTGGAATGGATTGGTTGGAAGCACATAAAGTTAAACTTGATCACTACAACATGACCTTTGAATGAATTGATGAAGAAGGAAAACCAAGGATGGTAAAGGGAATTCAAAAGGTGATTTATATTAGGCATATTTCAGCATTGTAGCTAAAGAAGTTCTTTAGAAAAGGTTGTACATTGTATGCAGCCCATGTATTGGATAGTGCAGAAAATGAAGTTCCCAAGTTGAAGGACTATCATGTATTACAGGAATTCAAGGATGTTTTTTCCGATGAAGTGCCAGGACTACCCTGAAAGAGGGATATTGATTTCATATTTGATCTTGTGCCAGGAGTTGCACCAGTGTCCAAGACACCTTGTAGAATGAGTACCCTGGAATTTCTAGAGTAGAAAATGCATTTGAAAGAGTTGTTGGAAAATAAATACATTCGACCAAGTGTGTTTCCATTTGGAGCACCAGTGTTATTTGTGAAAAATAAAGATGAAACCCTTAGTATATGTATTGATTATCGATAGCTAAATAAAGATATAGTGAAAAACATGTACCTTTTAACTCAAATTGATGATCTCTTTAATAAAATGAGAGGGGCAAAGGTATTTTCAAAGATTGATTTTAGGTTCAGTTAACATCAAGTCAGAATCAAGGAAGAATACATCCAGAAAACAACATCTACAATGAGGTATGGACTCTATGAGTTTGTGGTGGTGGCATTTGGTCTCATTAATAGTTCCATTTGGTCTCACTAATGCACCGACTACATTAATGTGTTTCATAACTAGTTGTTTCAATAAGTATTTGGACAAGTTTGTGCTTGTTTTTCTAGATGACATTCTTATTTATTCCAAGAATGAAGATGAGCATGAGGAATATTTGAAAATGGATTTGCAAGTTCTATGAGAATATAAGTTGTATTCAAAGATAAGCAAATGTGATTTCTATAAAAAGCAATTAATTGATTTTTTGGGTCACATTATTTTAGAGGAAGGAATATTTGTGGATCCATAAAAGATTGAGGCCATTATGAATTGGTCAAACCCAAAGAATGTGACAGATGTGAGATATTTTATGGGTTTTGTTGGTTATTATAGGAGGTTCATTGAAGGATTCTCCAAGGTTGCACATCCAACCACTTCTTTGCAAAAGAAGGGAGTAAAATTTGAGTGGACACAAGAATGTGAGGCAAGCTTCCATTTGTTGATTAAGAAACTTTTCACTAGTGCTCCAATTTTGAAAATTGCAAATACGAAAAATGATTTTGTGGTGTGTACCAATGCATGTAAACCAAGAATTGGAAGAATTCTTATGCAAGACAATCATGTGGTATGTTATGAGTCAATAAATCTAAAAAACATGAAGATAACCATGTTACTGGTGATTTAGAGATTGTTGCCATAGTGCATGCCTTGAAAATGTGGAGGCACTATTTAATGGGCATGAAATTTGAGCTTAGAACAAACCATTGTGCTCTGAAATATTTGTTTGAGCAACTAACATTAAATGCAAGGCAAGCTAGATGGTTGGAATGTTTATGTGAGTTTGATTTTGAGATCAAACACATAAAGGGAAAACCCCGAATGTGGGTGTTTCTAGAACCTAAGAGTGTTATGAGGTTGCGACATGTAGAGGTTGGCGTGAGATGCGTGCTTGGTGGAGACATCATAAGGCAAGAAACAAAGCATTATAAGAATATCTTGTTGCAGATTTGGAAGCAGGTTGCGAATTGTACAATCAATATAAGAGTTGTGATGAACATTTATGGTGGAATTCAAGCTAGTCCAGTGAGGTTGGTAAATATGCATGGAGTTAATGTCACTATGGGTGGGGAGTTATTGTTGGAGGATCCTAGTCGACGAGTCGACTAGGCCCTCCACCGACTATGGTTGGCCCAAAGTCATTGGTCGGTTAGTCGACTGACTGGGTAGTTGTAATTGAATAATTGTATGTGTTAGTGTTTGCACTTTAATTCAATTATGTTAGAACTTTAATCTTAAAGATAGACAAGCACAACAATACATAAGAACACACGAATTTAATTCAGGGAAACCATAAAGGACAAAACCCCGCAACTTATTCGGAAATAGATTCGTCACTTAGTACAATATCAAACCAAGATAGAAAACCCAAAGATAAGATGACTTATGCAGCTTCCTTCCTCTTCTTCAGTGAACTTGTCTTTTCTCTTCCTTGGAGTGAAATTGCTTGTGTGGTGTGTGTCCAAATGAGGGAGACTTATTCCCTATTTATACTTTATGTGTGACTGACCTAAATCCCCAATGGGGCCGACTTCCTTAACTTACTGGGCTGACGTCTCCTAGGGAGACTCAAAAATACATTTTACATTTAACCTTTTGGGGATTATTGCCTCGAATTACAATGTAAGTTTTACCTCAATATTCTTATATGACCAAATATAATAATGGCATCCCTGAATGGAGGAAAAACATCTCCGGCAGAGGTACAATAAAAGTACAATAATAATATAATAATAATATACAAAAGAATATCTTCTGAAGTTACATTTACAACAACACTCCCTCTTAACTAGGAAGGTATTCTCTCGAAACATTCATCATCACAGCTGGACACAATCTTTGGAAAACATCATCATCGCTAGATCATAATCATATATGGATCATCATCATCGTTGGATAATCATCATTGCTATTGCAACAATTCTCATCTTATTGATTACTGACTAGTGACATCTCTCGAATCTATTCATCATGAGAAGTTCTACAGAGCCAACCCTTTTTCATACTGGATGTAGGCCTTGCTCTCATCTATGACTTCATCATCTATATGAGAAAGCCATCAAGTAGGTACAACCCATGACCACATATTACATTGCCAGAGAGATCACCTGTGTCTCCTAGAATCATCTCATCGTATCTGAATCATCTCATCATCTCATGTGGAGAGAAACCCAGTTGCATATACCATGTCCACCAGACAACCTGCATCTTCCACCCAGTGGATACAACCCAAGAACATCTGCGTCTTCCACCCAGTGGATACATCCCAGATGTACTACGTCTCTCTCTCAGTCAACCTACATCTTCCACCCAGTGGATACATCCCAGGAACATCTACGTCTTCCACCCAGTGGATACATCCCAAGAACATCCGCGTCTTCCACCCAGTGGATACAACCCAGATGTATTATAACTCTCTAGGTCAACCTATGTCTTCAAACATGTGGATACAACCCAGGAGCATCCCATATGCATGATGTCCTTTCAGACCACTTGGTCTTCCACCATGTAAGATACCGCCCAGGCGCATCCCAGATGCTGTATGACCCATGGACCACCAACGTCTTCTCACATGTAGATACAACCCAGGATCATCCCAGATGTATTAAATCCTTGTGGACTACATGTGTCTTCCACCATGTAAGATACAACCCTAGTGCACTTGTGTCTTTCGGACATGTCACATCACTCCCTCTTTCGAGGAACATCAATCTGGATAACACCAAGCTTCTCTCTGAAGTACTCAAACTTCACTATTGCAAATGGCTTGGTTAACACATTGGCTACCAGCTCGTCTGTCACCACATACTAGAGCTTCATTTCTCCTCTTTGCACCACATCCCAGATATAGTGGTACTTGATCTCAATATGCTTCGACTTGTCATGGAAGACCGGGTTCTCGGACAATTTTACACAACTTTGGCTGTCACAAAAGATACAAGTCGCCTCTAACTCGAGATCAAATAAATATGGCAGTAGCTTCCGAAGCCATACTGCCTCACAAATAGCCGAACAGGTTTCAATATACTCTACTTCGGTTGTACTCAGTGCCATACTTGACTGCTCACTACTAAACCAAGAGATGATATCGGATCCCAAACTAAAGCAACATCATGAAGTGTTATTTCTGTCTATGGCACTGCCTTCCCAATCTGAATCAACATAACCATGCAGGTTAATCATCTAATTCATCCCATATTTGATTCCATAATCAAGTGTACCCTTTAGGTACCTCAATATATGCTTTGCAGCAACCAGGTGAACATGTCTTGGATCTGCCAGGAACTGGCTCAGGGTGTTCACTACAAAGCATATGCCTAGTCTCGTGTTCGTCAAGTACATTAACGAACCAATCATTTGCATGTACATCGTGGCATCAACTATCTCTGAAGAGGCATCACACAGTAGCTTCAAGTTCGATGCCATTGGTGTGGCCATTTCCTTGCAGTCCATCATCCCAAACCTCTTCAGAATCTCCACTACATACTTTCCTTGACCAAGGAAAATCCCATCTGAAGTCTACCACACCTCCATACCTAAGAAGTAGTGCATCATTCCCAAGTACTTCATATTGAACTCTGTGGCAAGCCTTCTTTTTGTTTGTGCAATGAGCTCATCCTCCCATGTTACGAACAACTCATGTACATATAACAACAATATTACTGGTCTTCCGCCCTCAACCTTGAAGTAGAGGTTGGAATCTACTTTACTCTTGGTAAAACCTAAGCTCATCAGAAAGCTATCCATCATGCTGTACCATGTCCTGGGTGCTTTCTTCAAACCATACAAGGATTTCTTTAGCTTGCACACATGAGTCATGTGTCTCGAATCCCAGTGACTGCTCCACATACACTTCCTCTTCGACTACACCATTCAATAATGTTGTCTTGACATCTATCTGGTGTACCTTCCATTTCATTAATGTGGCTAAAGCAAGTATAGATTTGATGGAAGTATATCTTTCTATAGGTGCAAATGTCTCCTCGTAGTCTATGCCTTCTTTCTGGGAGAAGACACGTGCCACAAATCTTGCCTTATGTTTTTTTATGCTACCATCTGCAGCATGTTTGATCTTGTAGATCCATTTTGAAGTCACAACAAACTTTTCTTCTGGTCTTGGAACTATCTCCCAGACATCATTCTTCATAATCAACTGGTACTCTTCGATCATGGCATCTTTCCATTCCTTCTTTTATGTTGCTTCCTCATAGTTGGAAGGTTCTTTATTAATGATGTTTCATAGTAGGGCCATGTAGCTGGAGTATGGTCTAGGTCTCTTGCTTTCTCTAAGTGTCCCATTTGGAGCACCATACTTCTCTGCATCTTGTATTGCTTCACGTGCCCATGTTGGTCTTCTCTTATGGGAGTTCTTCTCACGAGGTGGATCTATAGGTTCTTGTGGTTCTATTATGTCATGGTATCTGTGATCTTCTTGGATTGTCTCTTCCATAACTATGTCTATGGTTCTGGTGAATTCAGGTTCTTCAACTTCTTCAGTGTGTAATTGTCTTAATTTGTTGTAGGCTGAGTCTTCATCAAAATTTTCGTCTCTACTAATTTCGATATTCTTGAATCCTGGGAAGTATATTCGATAAGCTTTTGATGTGTCACTGTATCCCATGAATATTCCCTTCTTCCCTGAAGGGTCTATTTTTGTTCTCTTTTCTTTCGGAATGTGTATGTACATAGGGCATACGAATATTCTGAGATGGCTGACTTTTGGTTTCTCTCCTGAGAAATCTTCTTGTGGAGTCTTGTTGTTCAATACACGGTGAGGTGCACGGTTTTGTACATACACATTTGTTCTTGCTGATTTTTCCCAAAGGTGCATTGGGAGATCTTGATCATGGAGCATTGCCTTCACTACTTCCATTAATGTTCTGTTCTTACGTTCCAGGCCACCTTTTTTTGAGGATTGTAAGGAGTGCTCAACTCTCTCTTAATCCTTGATTCTTTGCATAGATCATTGAATTCTTCTAATGTGAATTCTCCGCCATTGTCTGATCTTAAAGTCTTGATATTTTTTTTTTAGTATGATTTTCGAACAAGGCTTTGAATTCCTTTAATTTGCTAAATACTTCATATTTTCATTTCAATAAGTAAATCCATGTCTTATGAGAAAAGTCATCTATGAAAGAAACATAGTATACATACCCACTTAAGGAGCTGGAAGACATGGGGCCTCACACATCTGAGTGAATTATCTCCAAGATTCTTTTTGCCTTGCTTTCACTATTAGTAAATGACTTCTTCACATTCTTCCCTTGTGCACATCCCTTGCAAATTCCTTCATACTTTGTTTGAATTTCTGGTAGACCTGATACTGCTTTGCTTGCGATTGGTAGTGCTCTATAGTGTACATGTGCAAGCCTTCTATGCCATAATTCGCTTGTTTCCATGGAGTCATGAACCAATGCTTGTTTTGGTTGTCCTTTTAACTTGTACATGCCTCCCTCTTGCTCTCCAATTACTGTTGCATCATTTATTTTCTTTCCTCTTGTCCACATTAGCACTTTTCCATCAACAAATGCAACACGAAGTCCTTTAGATTCTAAGGCTGAAATGGAGAGAAGATTTTTCTTCAAACCTGGTACATAGAGAACATCCTTCATCTTGATTGATTTGCCTGAATCTAATTTGTAAGAGGCTTCTCCACTTCCTTTGATAGGATACTGACAGTCGTCTCCAAGTTTCACCTTGTGGGGTGACTCATGTTCTGATAAGTTGATAAAATATTCTTTGTACCCTGTCATATGCTTGGATGATTCACTATCCACAATCCAATCATTTTTTCCATGGGTGATGGTACCTGTAAGGGCTGAGATTAAAACATATTCTTCATCACTTGAAGAATCACCCCTTTCTTCTTTGGTTTTCTTCCTTACTGGTTCATCATATTTAGCAGTGTGAGCATGATGCCTCTTCTTGATTCTCTTGGAGGATCCTTGGTTTCTGGGACAATTTCTTGAATAATGTCCTTTCTCATCACATGTGAAGCACCTAATACTGGAGAGGTCTCTTCTAGATCCATGATTACTATGGGATCTTTTTGAATTCTTGTGATGGTGATCCTCCCTCTTGTTTTGATTTTTTTTATTATGATCAGTTAGAGCTTGGTCATCATTAGCTCCCATCTTTTCTTCTCTTCCTACTAATCGAGCTTCTTCTTGGGTGCATTCTTCCCATAGTTTGTTGAACGTGATTAGGTTATTTCTGGTTCATATTCCTTGAATGAATGAGTCCCATGATATTGGGACACCATTCAAGGTAGTCATCACAGTCTCTCCTTCTTCAACATTATCTTCAATTGCCTCAAGTTGTTCCTTGATCCGAGAGATTATTGTGAAGTAAGATTGAATAGTTTCTGAGTGTTGAATCTTCACATTCTTGAGTTGGTTCCCCAAATTCATCTTCTAATTGATGTTCTTTCCTTCATATAACTTTTTCAAAGCATTGAACATATTCTTAGGAGTCTTCAAGGATGATACATGAGGGATGAGTTGATCTTTGATGGAGTCTACAATAATCCTTTTAGCCTTGATCATGTTCTTCTTATGATTTTCCTTTGCCTCTTCTCCCTCTGCATATGGAAACTCCTCATTGACATACTTGTCAAGGTCATTCTCTTCTAGGAAAATAGAAAATCTATACTTCCATGCCCGAAAGTTGTCATCTCCTTCAAGCTTATCCCCAAGATTAGTGTGATTTGACATTTTGGTATGAGAACTGTTGTTTGGGAATTATCTTATAGCAGGGGAGAGACTACCAACGTACTGATATGAAAAGTCGAACATACAATGTTCTGCATATACATATACTAAGCAAAGAGATTAGGGTTAGAAGGATGTGTACCTTATTCTGAATGTTGATACAAGCCTTTCTCCTTCTTCCTCTTCAATGCAACAACTTGCAAAACAACCCCTGAGTTCCTGCTCCTTTCTCTTGAGTTGGAATTCCTCCAACATTACATTACCACAAGTAGTCTCCCATTCTCCAAGGCCTTCCTCTTGTATTTATGGCAAGAGGAGGAGGATAAGTTCGAAGGGTGGTTGGCACAGGTAGTTGAGGAAGTTGGAATAACTCCCAAAACTAATCCATAATTAGTCTTCTTATATATTTTTTCGATTTTTCTTTAGATACCCGCGACTATGATATAGGGAAACCAATGAGTGACTCGTGGCCATCCAAACTTGCATCTAGCAGGTGTAACTTTTCAGGAGATACCCGCGGGTTGTTAGTATAGACACCCGCAAATAACCCACGTGTTGGAAAGCATAAGGGTCGTGGTTATGCTCTAAAGTAGGTAGAAAAAATATGTTTTGAGGAAAGGACTGCAAGGCTCATCTCTAAGTCATCTAAGGTCAAGCACGATCTTCCATCCATAGTGTCATTTTGTGTGACTGACAGAGCAATGTGGTCACGGATGGAGAAGTTCTATTTTGACAGATAATAGATGCCCCCTAATGTATGAGGTCAGAGGGAAACGATGGCCGAAATACATTACAATCCACTGAGGAGGAGGAGCAATGAAACTATAGTATGAGATCATCAACGGTACCTGAAACAGAACAAGGTCAGTCATTAAGTACAATATTGATATCAGGAGATGTTCAAAATGGTAGAACATGATCTCCAATACATAGCAGAGAGATGTATATAGCATGTCCACTAAAATACAAGCGTGGATCCATGTCAAAACAAGAGATCATAGCCATAACAACAAACTAGATCTATGTCTCATCAAGAGCCAAAAAATGGGTGTGGATCGGTCTTGCGCAAATTGGGAAATAACAAAATATGATGATGCTATTATAGGCCCAAGGTCTTCATCCAAACTGTCTCAAGGTACGAGTCCTAACCATGCGAATAAATGAGTTGAGGTCGAACATGGAGGACACTGTTTGATTACCGGCCATTGATGTGGACCATTAATAAACACGAGGGTTACCCACCGATAATGAAAATGGGGCCCAAGGTACCTAGTACATTCTAAAAAGTGTGAATAAGGGGTATTGCAATTGAACACTTTAATAATCCATCGAGTAGGAGACATTAATGTATTCCCAACTACTCAAAAGCAAGGGAAATTGCCACTGATGACTACAATCCCCAAGCTACTACCGAAAAACTCCAAACTTCATTCCCAGAGCAAGATGAGTTGAAGTCGATGGGAAGAAGTCCGTTGGAAGGGAGGCCTTAAGTCATCCTCCATCATCCAACATGAGATAAAATCAAAGGTTAATCTGATTTGGAGTAGGACTGAATAGCTGATGAAACATACTGACACCAAGGAATGGCTGACACATGAGGTCAAGGAAACTGCAGAATGGTCGACACAGGTTGTATCCTTGAACAGTGAGAACGACACAAGAGTGACTTAGGCAACTTTGAAGGCAAAGGGACCATGATATAAATTTGCAATGTAGGAGACATTAACATATTCTCCATATGATTGGAAGAGTAACCAATCGGAGGAGTAAAAAATCTGAGATCAGGTTTTATCCTAAGGCCAAAACTAGAACCCAACTTGTTTAATAGACTCAAAAAGGTGCTTTGTTCAAGGAAATTAGTGACTTGCTGCCATTACATTGAAAGATAATTGATGTTCTTCCCTTCCCTTTTCTCTTTTTATCAAAGAATGTATTTTCTTGATTTTAACAAGCATGAAAAGGTGGAAAAGAAAGCTCGATAATATCCTTCTTGTTAGTTTTAATGAGTCCAAGAAAGAAAACTCAGTAGTCCTTCTTCATTTTTGAAAACAAGCTCGAAGAAGGAGGGATAATACTGCTTGGTTTAAGTCCAACCATGTGTATTTTAACGATTCCATTGTAGGGAAACTCAGGACCTTATTCATGTTTTAATGAGTTTGAAGAAGAGATAGACTAGTACTTGACAACACTGATCCATGGATTTTAATATCGATCCTGGATCTGTTCATGCTCATCGGTGTTTTCAATTTTAAGGACTTTGAAAAACTTAAACAATAACTCCATACACCCACTTGTGGATTTTAATATCGAGCCCGAGTTGGTATGTGCTCGCCGGTGTTTTCATATTTAAGGAGTCTGAAAAACGTAAACAATAACTCCATATACATACTCATGGATTTCACATCGAGCCCGAGTTGGTGAATGCTCGCTGGTGTTTTCATATTTCGAGAGTATGAAAATCCTAAAGAAAACTCCAAAGGGGTCCTTTTTCATAAAGTTAGTCTCCTCACTCGAAAAAGTGTAAAACAATGAGAGAAGAACTCTTTTAGCCACGCATGACTAGAGTATACCTTTTTTGTAAATAATCCACCAAGGTACGGAAAAGGTTTAAACTTATACCTAAGTGGATGATTGTTCAAGTCCTTTAACGAGTCTGAACAAGACAAGCATGCTTGATAATCTTGTTAAGTTTTAAAGAGTCTAACAAGGGCTTAAAAGACTCTATATGGAACAAGGAACTTAATATTAGGTAAAAATAATACAATGTATAAGTTCTTGATATGTCAACTGACGGAAAGGATTTGTATGGTCACCCATTGCAAAGATAGTGAGAAAGTGCTTTGTAGAGCTTCACCTAATAAAAAACAACTTGAAAAAAGTCATTAGGATTAAATCAAGTTAAAAAGAATTTTGAAACTATATGAAAGTGGGTAAAAATTTGAAATAATTTTAATAAATAGTGTCAAAATGAAAACATAACTCACAAAGTCATTTCATTGGAGCAAAGGAGCAAAAACACCCCCTTACTTCAACCGCCGATAGCGATCAATCCGGGACATGAAATCAACTTCCTCCACTTGCAAGTAAGTTACCTTTGCCTTGTCTATCAATTCAATCCATTCTTTTAATTTTTAATGGTGTTTTTTATTTTTTATATGGGTTTAAAATTTAGGGCTTCACACCCGCGAGTCTGGCTATGATAAACTCGCAGTTACATGGAAAGTGTGCGGGTTTAGCATAAACAGATCCGCAGGTACCCACCTCTATTGTATAGGTGAAGCCGCGGGTACCGCTATTTAAAATGAAAAAAATTAAAAACTAATGCATGGAATGGGGTGAATGATGCAGGATGGTCTTAAATTGGAGGGAGAGAGAGCATGAATCCATGGATAGGGATGCCATGGGGGATCCACTCACCTTGAAATGCACTACGAAGATGAGGGCTTCTCAAATTTTTTCGAACAATAAGTATGCGTGCCCAAATGCACTTACTGCAAATGCTCGTCAACTACTGGGACAATGATCAGGGGATGTTTGATATCCGAGGGGATATGCTTGATATCACAATAGATGATATATATTTCATCATCGGTTTATCCTGAAGAGGTGAGGGATTCAACCTCAAAGGGAAATTTCTAGGGGTAGGTGCTTTATCTATCCAAGACTACATCAATGCCTATTGCTTTCCTGGCACCGAGAAAAGCGGAAGCCAAGTTCCGATTGGGTCCATTGCGAGCTTCCCACTAAAAGTGATATTGAGCACACTTAATAGGATTGGAGGGAGTGCCGCGCAACATTTGGCCTCTCAAAAATATATGCAGATAGGGGTTGAGTGTTTGCGTGGTGTGATATTTGATTGGTGTTCGGGCCTACCGGTGAATATGAAACACCAGTTGACAGAGTGCAAAACCGGGAAGAAAAAGAACTTCGAATACAGAAGTATCTTGTGTACCTTCTTCGAGAGAGAGTCCCCACTCTGAGTCCGGGGGTATCTCTACCAGTGTTGACCTTCACAAGCCACTGATGACTCGGTGGGGAGGTATCTTCTTGCTCCAGGGTGGTGGCGAGAGTAGCATTTCATATGCTGAGGAAGATTATTTGTCGTGGTGGAGCCGCCAAGTACCGACACTCAAGCAGTTTCCATATGTAGGGAAGGATTTTCGAGGAGATCCAAAGATCATGCTGCCTCCAGGGGCATCCTGGGGTGACATAGGTACCACAATTTTTTGTTTTTATAAAAAAAAATTTAAAGTTTTTATGTCTTTTAATATATGATTTTTATGGTGAGTAAGAGTAACTGACAAAATGTAAAGTGTGAAGATGTGGGGCCCGTGAGACCTGCAGGACATCTGCGGACATATGTTCGACCCACTGAGCCTGATGGTGCGGAAAACATGATGAGGACTGTGGAGGGAAAGATGAGTCAATTGACTCATGATATCCCTACCTACTGGATAGAGCACATGTTGTTTGAGATGCAGCAACATGTTGTAGGGTGCCCCCAGACTGGATTACGTTACTTAGGAAAGTAGCCAAGCTGGTCATATGTTATAGGGAGGCTGTAGCGGAGCTAGATGAGGCTCCTCCCTCTCCATAGGGAGAGTGACACACATTATTATTTTGAGGTTGTTTATGCCCATTTTGTATATTTTGACAGTGGATGACTCAGACTCTTATGTATTTCTTGGACCATATATATATCTACAGCAACGATTATATACATGTGTGCCTTATGTGTTTTAAATGTTATTGTGTGTGATACAAATGCCAATTACATAGTTTTCAAATGAATTAGCTAATGCATTTAAATTCCTTGAAACGTGTTGATATGTAATAAAATCAAAATGTCTTTCAAGCAACCTAACTCGCAAAAACTGACGTAACAAACAAGGATCACGAACCCTGTACTCACCCGACAACTAAAGTACTACTAACTGCAAATCAAGTCGAACCTCCATATGTGAAATATCGTGATGAATAGAATCTCAGAGAAACTTGATAACCACACTATACTCAGCTACATTATTCGTCGTAGGGCCCAAACAAGCACCTCCCGAAGAAACAAGTTGGCCAGAGGATGAGTAAATAACCCAAAGTTGTTGAAGCCAACTAACGAGTGTGGTGACTAGCACCATTGGAGAATCCTATGAAGTACTCAGTTGTCATCTGAAAACACAATCCAAAAGACAATAAGGCAATAAATCCAAAAAATGAATAATTCTACAAAAAATGTACAACTATAGTACAAGAAAAATCATGTATGCCTAAGCGTAATAATTTTTCAGGTAGATCCCATTTCTAGGCTCAGGCAACTTATAACCATCGTAATCTTTTAGTTCATAAGCTCCCTTATTCAATACTTTAGAAACAATGTAAGGTCTGAGCCACATATATTTAAACTTCCCTGCCCCCAAGGGATCCTTGTCTTGGTCATAGACCAAAACAAGGTCTCCTTCTGAGAAAACCCTTGGTTTTACAAACTTATCGTACTGATGCTTGACTCGGCCCTTGTGAGCTTCGTTTGCAGTAAGCACATCTCGATGCTATTCATCTAAGTGCTCTAAATGAAGCAAACACTCTTATAAAGCAGAAGTTTCAAGAAGTAGCTGGATATCCAACTTCAAAGATGGAATCTCGCATTCAACCGGAATAACTGCCTCCAACCTGTGAATGAGTTGAAAAGGTGAAAAACCCATAGCAGTCTTAACATTGGATCGATATGGCCAGAGAGCCGGATACAACATGTTGTGCCAGTTGGATCTACTGGAATTAACGGTCCATTGAAGAATAGTCTTCAAAGTCTTGTTGACCACTTCGACTTGCCTATTCGCTTGCGAATAGAATGAGGATGAGTGTTCTTGTCAAAAACCTAGCATGGTGTATAACTCGGTCATGATGTAGTTCTAGAAATGTCTACCATAGTCAGTGACAATATCCTTAGGTATACCAAACCTAACAATGATTTGATCAAACATGAAGTAAGCTGCAGTTTCTCCATCTTCCTTCACAATGGGCATTGCCTCGGCCCATTTCGTAAAGTAGTCGACAACAACGATGCTGTGGTGATGTCCTCCAACCGATTCTGGATTACAAGTCATGAAGTCAATCCCCCACTTGGTGAAGGGACCTACTGTGATCACATGGTGAAGAGGAGCTGGGTGTGCTAGCATTTTCTTGGTGAAAAAATTACATCGTTGACAGTGTTTCACGGATTCCACGCAATCTTTGAATATGGTGGGCCAAAAAAACCCAGCACGCAATATTTTATGGGTTGTTGCCAACCCAGAAAGATGACCCCCACAGGCTCCACTATAGGCATCATTCAATACTGATTCTGCTTCTTCCAAAGTCAAATAATGGTGTAATATGGAATCTACCCCATGTCTATAAAGCGTGTTATAAATGATGAGGTAGTTCTTAGCATGAGCTCTAAGATTTTGTCGCTCGTCTTTGGAGAAAGTGGGTGGACACTTCAAAGTCTGGAGATATATTAAAATGTCTCCATACCATGGGTTAGAGGGCGCAATGAGAAAAATGTGTTCATCATGTAATAACGGATCTTCCTAATTACTAATTACATCACTAGAGAACTTTGATATAAGCTCGATGAACACCAAAGATTTCTTTGACTTAGCCGATTGAAATGCTAGGTCAAATTATTGCAAAATGACAATCCACTTATTAAACTTCCCTCCGATGATACGTTGAGTTAATACATATTGAAAAGGATTGAAATACGATATAACTGTGGTGGTCGGCAACAAGATGTAGTGGCGTAATCTGTGAACAACATAGACAACAACTAATGCCAACTTCTCAACGTGAGAATAATTAAGTTCTAGAGTTACCAATGCACGAAAGAGATAATAAATGACATGCTCTTGGAGCTTGTCATCCTCCCAAACAAGAACTATACCGATCGTGGAAACAAATTCTGCAAGATATAAAAGGAAGTCCTTAGTATAATCTAGCGGGCTCAACAAATGGGCTGATAATAGTGCCTTTTTCAAAGAATCAAACGAGGTTTGTGCAGCCTCATCCCATACAAAATGGGGGTCTTGCTTGAAAAGTTGCATGAATCCTTTGGTGATCTTGGCATAATTCATTATAAACCATCGTAGAAATTTAGACATGCCATGCAGGCTTTGAAGTTGTCTAACGGTACAAGGAGGAGGCAATTTGACAATTACCTCAACTTTCAATGGGTCGACCATAATCCCACGACTGGACACAATGAAACCTAGTAGATGTCCAGACTTGATGCATAATACATACTTATTAGGATTTAACCGTATCTTGTAATATCTGAATCGTTCAAATACGAGTCGTAAATGATCAGGATGATCTCGTCTCTTACGAGATCACGCGAGGAGATCATCCAGATAGGGTCCGACTACGTGCTTGATATCGTGGAAAGTGAAGTTCATGGCTCATTGGAAAGTAGCTCCAACATTTTTCAATCCGAATGGCATCTTCCGATAAGCGAAGGTTCCCTAAGGACAAATGAAAGTCGTCTTATGTTGGTCTTCAGGTTTGATTTGTATTTGATTTTATCCCGAAAAATCGTCCATGAAAGAGAAAATTTCATGGCTTGCACACGCATCAATGATCTGATCAATGAATGGTGTGGGGTAGTTGTCCTTTGGACAGGATTTATTTAAGGTCCCTGATTTTCGTACAAACACGTATGGTCCCTTGCTTTTTGTCAACCGGGACTGGGTTAGAAACCCATTCCATCATGTCGATCAGATAGATGAACCGGCCTTGAGGAGCTTCTCGATTTAAGCCTTGATGGCCACAACTTTCCTAGGATTGATTGGACGAAGTTTCTGTCATACAGGTTTTGCGTTGGGATAGGTCGTGATAACGTGTTCCACAATGGCAGGGTCAATTCCTGGCATCTCCTCATAAGACCAGGCAAAAACGTCACATAATTCTTTAAATAGATTGGTATACAAAGTGATCTCCTCTGGAGAACAATTTGCTCCAATAAAAATGTTTTCCACAACATTCAGTTTGGTGGAAATATCAATAGGTATAGTCTTTGAAATATTTTCCATATTTCCTTCTGCAAAAATCGTTTGTTTAGTAGGAGCGATGGACAAATCGATATTCCCAGCGGGTCTCATTGAAAACTCACCATTCTCAATCCTATCTAGATCTGGAAGAAAGTAAGATCTTTGATGCATGTATTCCCAAGGATGATCCAAACCAATCACGGCTTCCAGGATAGTCTCGTCGGAAGGAAAAACAGTATCCAAACAGTCGAAAGAATGGGTGGATTCTACTAACCATGCAGGTGCATAATCAAAATCTGACTCAACTGAGACTGACGGAGTGAAGATGTGATCCCTTGCAGCATTTTGTGATGCTTGGTACGCCACTTCTGCAATGGACAGGGGCACGTTTAGTTCTTATTGAGTCGGAAGAATCCACAGATCAGTCGTCTGACTAATCGTAAACACTTCGTGAGATGATGTATCGCTAAAAATCATAGAACCAATGTAATATACAAGAGCATGTAGGTCAAATGTGCCCATCAATGATGAATACATACCTACTCCTAAGCTCTCGCTAGGCGGTCGAGCTTGATCAATCAAAGGGATATTATAATCCGATGAAGTTGTATTGTTTTTCCAAGTGAAGGATAGTTGATCAACTGTGATGATCTTACCTTCGTGGGGGAACATGAGTACTCGGAAAATGGACGATGGGATAGATTTCATCGCATACGTCCAACTTCTTCCCAACAATAGGTTATAGTCGAGAGAAGCATCTAGAAATTCTACCTCCACAGACAGTACCTTACCGACAAGTTGAATCTCGAATGCTGGTAAGACTCCATGCGGATGGCAAGACTTTCTGTCAAACACGGTAAGTAGTGTAATTGAATGGGTTAACTTAGGAGAACCCAAGGCTTTCCAATAGGATATAGACATTACGCATATCGACGCACCTTCATCTACGACTGTTCGTCCAATAGTCTTCGAACCATGGACTACTTCAATCTGGAAGGCAATGTGATATGGAAACCGGGGTTTGATATTGGACATATCAAACCTAGCTAGCATAATTGATGAGTCCATATTACCTATTGCCTTTAGAAGTGCATTCCGTTGCGAAGGGTAGCTTTGCAAAAATTCTAGTGCAGACATGGCACATGGTGTTTAGGCTAGGTCCTCCACAAGAGAGTAGTTGGGAGAATCTCGTGCATTAGGGTTGTGCACAACCCATTTGTAGACACCCTTTGGTATCTTCGGCAAAGGCTCTGTTGGCCTCTCAATGTGGAGAGAAACATATGTTTCAGTAACCTCCTTATCTTTCTACTGCATTTCTAGGTTATAATTCCTAGCTCTCGTTTGCAAAAGAGCATGTGAGTTAACCATGTTTATATATGATTGATCAGCTGATGTGGCATGATGAGTGCCCCCAGTATTAGAGTTGCCAGAAGCTGATCCTTGTCCTTTGGGAAACGGATCCTTCAGGACAACTGGTTTCTTTTCTTTCAACAGCTTCTGGGCTTCTTCAATAAGAGGGCATTGGTGAGTAAGGTGATCGTCCTTACAAATATTGCAAGGAAACTTGACCTCTTTTTGTCTCTCTTTCCCTTGTCGACATTTTTAGTGTTTTTGGGATTTTGATTTCCCTCCCCTTTCTTACCCTTCTTTTTGGGTTTTCGAGGACCCTTTTGGTTTGTCTTCACGCTCTGTATAGATTCAGATTGTGAAGGGGAGGCCCCAACTATATTTTCTTTTGCTGCTGATTGATTCATAGAAAGTTCCCAAAAGTTATCGTATGTTGCAACCAGGAATTCGATGTACCATTTAGCTGCTACACTCGTTAAGGTTCTCTGAAAGAGCCTCAATCGAATTGAGTCGTCGTTCAACGATTCGAGGAGAACCAGAGATGAAAGGTTGTAACATGATCTCTAGGATCTTCACCAGTATTACCTTCGAACTTTGGAATGTCCGAAGGAAGCTTGGTTGGGACTGGAGGCCAAGTAGGGTTATGACGTGCCAGATCATTCATGAGTTTTGAAAGGTCTGGAAAGTTAAAAGTTGCCAGAAATGACAAGTGAGTTCATGTCGATGGCATATGACGTGGAGGAGTTTGGTAAGGGGAACCACCCGAAACCTGGCTCCTATAAGGTTGGTTGAGGTTGTCCCTAGCCACCGGTTGTGAAGAAGAGAAATTCTGAAAGTTTCTCTAGCCAAAGGCTAATGGATTAGTTCCTTGTGGTGCCATCCACTGTGACTGAGTATAAGTGCCTCCAAATGGAGGATTGGTATAACTATTACTGCCCATTCCACCAAACAATGAAAAGGCAGTACTCCCTGTTAACACCCAAAAAGTGATCACCATCTCATCTCCCTCATTACATGACTCATTTGTCTATTTTCCTACCATATTTGCCTCCAAAACCTTAAAAAACCATTAAAAAGCCACCAAAAGGCCAAAAAACCCCTTTTTCCCCCAAAAAAAATTAAATTTCCTAAAAAGATAGCAAAAACCCTCTAAAAGGGCCCTAAATTCCCAAAAATCAAATAAAAGAGAATAAAAAATATAAAAAAAAAGGAGGAAAAAGAGGAAAAAAGGAAGCAAAAACCCTATACAATTGACCTAAACCATATGGTGCCAAAAACCATGGATCAACACTCCACCACTGAAAACCTATAAATAGGTGATGGAGGCTCCCCATTTCAGATTCACAATCTATCCTATCCTCACTCTACCAAAATCACTCTTGAAACCCACACTCACCATTTGAGCTAATTTCCCACTTGAGTGCCCCTTTTGGCCCATCATCCAAAAACACCTTGGAGAAGGAGAAGGAACCCATTGGAGCACAAAAGCAACCCTCCTGGACTACTTCAAGAGCTCCACCAACCTCAACATTTGAGGTAAATTTAATACAAAAAGAAAATCTTTATTATCTTGTCATTGTCTTTTATTTCTGTTAATGCATATGTTAGCTTAGATCTCATATTGTTTTACTGTTTTATTGAACTGCTACTAAGGAGGCCCTTCTCCTTAGTAGGTGCTCATTTGCACAAGCTAGGGTGAAAACCCTAGCTACACTCCCTACAGGTACATTCGAATTTTTCACACTAGAAGAATGTGAATTAAAACCAGTGAAGGGGTTATATCCTATCATAGATGCAGTAGATGGGGGAGGCATTGAGCCTACAAAAGGTTCCGAAGGAGCAATATGTCCTCCGAGCCAAGGAAATCCTTGATTAAATGGAGCATAAGTAGAGTTAACTTGGAATTGCTGAACAAAGGGGGAAGATGTGAAAGGCACCGAGGGTATCCCTGAGAAAGGAATACTGGATGGGCCAATGGAGGATCCAAAAGGCATAGATGTCATCGTACTTTGAGTATTGGACAAACCTGAAGTACCAACATTGAAACTAAATGAAGTACTTAGAGTAGAGGTGAATTGCGGCAAGTTCGGTGGGGATGTGTTTATACGAGGAGGAGATACACCTCCTGGTATAATAGTTGAAGTGGGAGTGTGGGGAACTCCCGATCCATACCCTGTGATGTCCATAACAAAACCAGGTATGAACCTGTATGAACTCAGTTCAGGTATCCCTAAAGAGACAACTCTTTCTAGTAAAGGTTCATTGGGTCCAGTTAATGGAGGATTGAAGGGTGTTGCGAACTCTTCAGTAGTCAAGTCTTCAACCTCAATAGTTTCCTGAATCGGTTGAGAAATGAGATGTGGCTCTCTATGGGGTTCCGTTGTCCCCGTGAGTTCGTATGAACCACGTGAATCAGTTCAACGCTGCTGAGGTGGCGGTGGAGGCTCCATGGTGAGCGGAGGAAGTTTTTTCAACCTTCGCGACCTACTAAGAGGGTAGTCCTCCACACTTGTAAAAAATATGAACTAAGTATTAAACCTAGTGGCCACTACAATAGCAAGGAACAAACAACACACCAATATCAAATTTTCCTAAAGTAGTCAAGACCAGGCAAACATAGATGATACTCTCAAAGGAGAGTCTGAGATGATCAGGGCACAGAACTAATCAGTAGAGTAGCGAAGAATAGTTACCCGGGGTCCACAATACAGAGTCTTTGGGTGCAAGCGTTTGAATCACCAACCACCCTTTCAAATCACTGCAAGGTATTTCCTCTCACGCCTGTCCTAGGGACAGTGGAAATATCCTTCCACCGTCACCTGTGTAGAGCCCTATAAGTCAAATATACTAAAGGCTACCAAGATTGCAGAAAGAGCCCCGGGGGATAGTCGCAGGTCCATCCAAGATGCATGGGTAGGGTAATTATGCCCGAAATCCAAGAGTACAGAAGGCACTAATGGATCCCCGTATGCAAAAAGGCTATGGAGTATGCTTGAATGAAAAGTGGGGGGTATCCCCAACTGTCCAATCTCACACAACCTCATGATTATCTCTAGTTTGAGCAGAGCTTCCCGGACACCTCCACAAAAGTGGATTTACCTAAACGAAAGTCTTACTACGATTTTGAGGTTTGAATGGTTTTGGAAAGTTAAAAGTGTTATGTTCCAAAAACCTAGCCTAATCTAGTTGGTTTGTGTGAGACCTAAAAAGAAAAAGTTACTAATATATTTTATTAATGGTTCTTTTTAAGGTTGCATTACTAAAAAAGGTAGTGCTTATGTGTGCGTGATGGTTGCAACTGAAAATAAAGTGTACATATTGAAAGTAAAATCTTCACAATTCTCTAACTTGTCTTTCAAAACATAAGATGCAAAGCAAACCTAAAAGCCAACTATGCTTTTATTTTTATTTTTCAAAGACAAAAAGCATAAACAACTTCTAAATACTTTGAAAAAGAAAGAGACAATACTTGTTATAAAAAAAGCGTTCTTTTTTATTTGTTTTTTCCTTTATAAAAGAAAATGCAAATAACTTATGAACAAACAAGAATGATCAATAATGCAAGCGAAGGAAACTAGACTTAAGGCTATAAAAATCAGTACTTTACCAACACAAAGTACCGAAAAAGACCAACCCAACCAGTTGCTACACAAACCCTAAAAGTAACTTGAAATTGGAAACACGATGCTATAAGAACCAAACAATATAAAAGACAGAAAGAAAATGAACCACATACATATAAAAAATGCTCTCCATAAAACCGGTAACTGTATAGAGAACTAAAGCCAAGCATCTGCCAAATACAGTATGGGATAGAAAGACTTAAGTAACCTTCAACAAGCGAAAAAGAACCAACAAAGTACTTGCAAAGGGTAAACAAGACTCAGACTACTAATATTAAGCAGTCAAAAACCCAAGATCAACATATCAACCTTCAGATCCAAGTAGAACAACCCTAAAAATAAAACCCTAGAGAAAAACAAAAATTTCTCAGGAAAAACCGCGATTATAACAACAGCAGCACACAGTGTGCAACTCATGGGTGCAGTGTGATAACCGCGACTGTAAGTATAACAGACTCGCAGGTATGCTCTGAATCAATTAAAAAAAGAAAGTAGACTGCAAAACAGACCATAAAGAGTCAAGCAAACAAGATGTAAGATATCCCAAAACCTTCACAAAGACCTAATACAATGATAAAAACTGAAAGAAAATACCCTCAAGCATCCCACAAAGCAGAAAAAGGTGCTCCCCAGTGGAGTCGCCAGTTCTGTTGTTAGGGAAATTATCCTATAGCAGAGGAGAGACTACCAACGTACTGATATGAAAAGTCAGACATACAATGTTCTGCATATACATATACTAAGAAAAGATATTAGGGTTAGAAGGATGTGTACCTTATTCTGAAGGTTGATCCAAGCCTTTCTCCTTCTTGCTCTTCAATGCAATAGCCTGCAAAACAACCCCAAACCTTCCTCAAAATAGTTTGATTACAAATAAACAGATTGACATTTACAATAACATGAAACATCAACTTGTAATCAGATTTGCAACACATAAGAACAAATCATATTGAAGAAGGAAGAATATTTGATCTTTATTAATGCATAGAACAAGTACATAAATTATACCTGACTGCAGCAAGCACCGTCGTAACCAGACCCTGAGTTCCTGCTCCTCTCTCTTGAGTTAGAATTCCTCATGCATTACATTACCAAAAGTAGGCTCCCCTTCTCCAAGGCCTTCCTCTTGTATTTATGGCAAGAGTAGGAGGATAAGTTCGAAGGGTGGTTGGAACAGGTAGTTGAGGAAGTTGGAATAACTCCCAAAACTAATCCATAATTAGTGTTCTTATATATTTTTTCAATTTTTCTTGAGATACCCAAGACTATGATATAGGGAAACTAGCGAGTGACTCGCGGCTATCCCAACTTTCATCTAGCAGGTGCAAATTTTTAGGAGATACCCGTGGGTTGTCAGTTTAAGACACCCGCAGCTAACCCGCGTGTTGGCAAGCATAAGGGTCGCAGTTATGCTCTAAAGTAGGAAGAAAAAATATGTTTTGAGGAAAGGACTGCAAGGCTCATCTCTAAGTCATTTAAGGTCAAGCAAGCTCTTCCATCCATAGTGTCCTTTTGTGTGACCAACAGAGCAATGTGGCCATGGACAGAGAAGCGATATTTTGACCGATAACAAGAACATCAAATGGAAATAGCAAGGAATTAGATCTTACCAATTTGAGATGTCCAACCTGGTTCTGGAGTTGGATGACCTAGGGTTTGATAGAGAAACCCTAATTTTTCAAACTAGGAATTTTGAACTTATTCTTGGATAGAAATATGCACCTACTCAAGGCGAGTTGTCCATTGTACTCCTTTTCCTGGATTGGTGGATGGAAGATCCAAAAATTTGATTCCCTAATTTCCCCTGGCAGTAGTGATAGGGAGAAAAATGAAAATTCTCCAAACTGAATTCTTCTACCTCCAAAAGATGCACCTCCTTGAGGCGAGTTGGCCTATTCCTATTTTCAGGATGATCTGTGGAGAGAACACCTTGGATTTCGAAACCCTAGATTTCCGCTGCTGCACAGTGCCTTCTTTTAGAGTGGCTCTGATACCATGTTAGTGTTTGCACTTTAATTCAATTATGTTAGATCTTTAATCTGAAAGATAGACAAGCATAGCAATACACAAGAACACAAGAATTTTATTCGTGGAAACCATAAAGGATAAAACCCCACAACTTCTTCATAAATAGATTCGTTACATAGTACAATATCAAACCAAGATAGAAAACCCAAAGATAAGATGACTTCTGCAGCTTCCTTCTTCTTCTTCAATGAACTTGCCTTTTCTCTTCCTTGGAGCGAACTTGCTTGTGTGGTGTGTGTCCAAATGAGGGAGATCTCTTCCTATTTATACTTTATGTGTGATTGACCTAAATCCCCAATGGGGCAAACTTCCTTAACTTACTAGGCCAATCTCTCCTACGGAGACTCAAAATAACATTTTACATTTAACCTTTTGGGGACTATTTCCCCAACTTACAATGGAGGTTTTACATCGATATTCTTGTATGACCAAATACAATAGTGACATCCCTGAACAGAGGAAAAAAATCTCCGATAGAGGTACAATAAAAGTACAATAATAATATACAAAAGAATATCTTCCGAAGTTACATTTACAACAACTGTATGTAATTTGTATAAATAGGTTGTAGAACCGACAACATAAGATATATCTTTGCACTGATATTGTACTCTGATTTGGTTCCATTAATATAAAGCTTGTTTTTGCTGTCCCACTTACTCTCTTATATGGTTGTATGATGTGTGTATGCATGTGACTCTTTCTCTATATTGGTATAATGTACTATTGGTAACCGATGAAATCCCCTAGACTACAACATTGGTTCCATTGCCGGTAGTACACATCATTAAGAAATGAGAAAGATGCATAAATGCTAACATAAAGAGAAATACGAGAGTGGTGGGATAAGAAAGTAGAAAACTATATTCAAAATTATGCACAACAAAAAAAACTGACATTAGCACAGGTAATGCATAAAATCTTCACTGAGGCCCATGAGAAATTTATAGAGTCTGTTCCTGGAGAGATAAAGAAATTCCTGATAGTTCTTCATGATCAAATTGGATGTCTAGAGTGAAAATCTATTGATGTGAAAGATCCTTAATGGTGGAAGAAAAAATTTGTACAAATGGTTTGAGAAAATATGTGAAGACTATTGTGAAGAACAAGCCATTGAGGAGAGAGTGTCCGCTAATAAAATCTGACGCAATTTTTACACTGATCTCCATAAGAGTTTCTTCTACTCCATACCAAGCCTGCTATATGAATTTTTGATTGAGAATGGCGTTGGACACATCGTCGAACCCCGTCTACCCTTAGAAGAGCATGCAACGCCGAATTGGGAAAAGAAACAAAAAGAGTGGGAACGGTTCATGAACGAACGACAATGGGAATACTTTTTGAGCAAATGACGACCATTGTTGACCTCATATCTGTATGTCAATAAGAGTTGGTTCAAAAATGAGTGGGGTTGATGAAGATGTGGTATGAATAAATAAGCTGGAGGCTAGTCAATGAAACAATGAAGGCCTGTAAGAAGTTGAGTCCGTTGCGACGAAATAAATGTCCAGTTGTCCATAAGAAAACAACATATATTCAAATAATAGAGAGAGAAAAAATATACATACAACAAGAGAAACTGAGGGATATTTCTAGCCCTTTATATCATAAGAGAGGCTTGAATAAGTCAGAGGAGATGGTCGAGCGACCAAAATTCCTACCCGAGTCAAGGGAAAGATGACTAGTTGAAGAAGAATGTGAGGCACCGACATCAGAAGATCGGTCAAACACAATGGTATTGACCCCCAGAAAATGTGCATCACAATTCTATATGCCACAACTCCCGTCAGTTCAGTACCTATGATCATGACTACTAGACCAACTATTAGATAGATCGTCGATTGCGACATGAGATTATGACCAGGCGACACTAGAATTTGGAACGACTAGACCAATGTGTAAGAATCACAGACAAATTGATGATCCAGTGACCAGAGCGAGGTAATTGGATTACCTTCACTCCTAAGTTCGGGAGACACTCTTTCAATTTATTTTACTCACAATACATTGAGGTACCCCCCTGCCAACAACATTATTAATTGAACCTACTAAATTGTTGGAGTCCCGACCATATAAAGAAGAGTCTATAGAGGAGATACGTTTGTCTTGGAAGTAGTTGCATTCATCAGAAGTCACCAATAGTCGGTTAATAGTAATTTTTTTCAATAATCAGTCGGTAAGTCCAAATCTCATAAAAATAGCAATATGGTTGTACGTCTTCGAGTCAATACTCCTATCTTCGAAGGATATGGAGATCCTAAAAAGAATTGGTTTGTCTGTGAGGACTTGTGTCAAGCTAACCTAATTGATGATGAAAATCAACAAATTGCACAGTTCGCAGGAGGACTTAGGAATCGTGCACTCACGTGGTATATGAATTTTTTGGAAGAAGGTCCAAAAATGAAGAAGCAGATCAAAGACACCTTTCTATACCACTTCAAGGTCAACGATTCAAAGCATTTGGCAGGTCATCACCTGAAGTAGATCAAATAAAGAGTGGGAGAATATGTCCGAGAATATGATAGAATATTTAAATATCTCCTAAGCCAAATTCCTTCCAAAATCGATCTTGTTCCAATCATTCAATTTTTTGTTGTCGGTCTAGATGAAAGAATCAGAACTCCACCGCTGATACATGACTACACATCCTATGAAGATGCCTTGAAGAAAGCATTAAGAATTGAATCAAATTTAAATAATTCCAATCGCACCATCGATAGAGAACTGCAAGACATAATCGAGAGGATGGAGAAATCGATGTAGCATTTAACTCTCCAACACAATGATATATGGTGCACAAAATGATATAATGAAGGGAATACTAAGGACACTTGTCCTTATGATGATAGGAGAACCTTTCAAAATAATTATAATGTTCAACAAAGAGAAATGAGAATACTAGAAGAAAGACTGAATATCTTTCCTGGAGAAAGGAAGCCAGAACATGTCCAGACGATGCAAACGACTTATTTCTGTGATATATGTGAAAGATTTGAGCCCCACACGATGACAGATTACCCATATAATGCTGATAATGTCAAGCCAAAGTGGTGTGGAATTTGTCAGACAATGTAACACTCAACTTTAGAGTGCATAACGATCTTAAAAGCTAAAGCAAATCACCACACCGTCTATCAGACGTAGACAATCGATCAATAAGGATGGGATAATCATAATAATTACCATCGAAATTATGGAAATAATCGATGAGGAGGATACAATGTTCGAGGAAGAAACTATAATAATCAGGCGTACCAACAACCATGTTGGACTCGACCACGCTATTATGTATGTTTCAGTGAAGAAAATTTGAGTCCCGTCTGTCTGTGGATTTACAGGACAGACTTAAAATTATGTACAAAGTGTGGAGTCAAGGAGCACAATATTGAAGAGTGCCCCATCATGTTATATGCCCTTAATAAAAGAAAAACTGTTAACATTTATCGTATATCTCTAAAAATGAAGCGTATAGTACTACAAATCTGCATTTAATTACTCGACAAGGCACAAAGACTGGGGGGAATAACCCTTATGTCACTCGAATGAAAAATAAGCAGGAAGATTATCCTAACCCCACAAAGAAAAAATATTTATTCAAAAACCCCTCAGAAATATTCTCACAAATAACATCTGACGAAAGTAAGGAATAAAATAAAAGTAAAATGCTTCATGACTTACGTCATCTATTAACAAAAGAAGAATATGTGGCAAGGTTAATTGACTTAATGCATCTTATCAGAAATAATGCCCATAATGAAAAAATTACCAAAGTGCTATGTAGTATGAACCACAAAGAGAAAGAGGATATGGACCCTCTTGTTGACCTGGAAGTTGACGGATTTCAAATTTCACAAGTCGTCCTCGACTTTGGATCACAAGCAAACATCATGACCAGATTGACGTGGGAAAGCATTGGTTGACCATGACTTGAAGAATTAGGGATATAGAAGACCAAGGACTGATTGAACCCATTGGCATGTGGCGAAATGTCAAAAATTAAATCATGGGCATCAACACCCATATCGACTTCGAAATCATTGATCCAAGAGAAGGTGCCAAATATTTTCCAACACTAGTTGGACGACCATTGTGACGAAAAAGGAAAGATTCCATTTCATTGGAGAAAGAACAGATTAAAATGAAAGGAGATGGGAAAAATTAATTGTACCTATCAATTCATCTCAAGGAAAACTGTTGGTCCTCTATTTTGTCCATTCGATGTACTATTTCCTAGCATTTAAAGTCTTAATGGGTCCAATAATAATCGGTTTTATGTGTCTTTTGAAGGTCAACATTGCTAAAAGCCATGGTAAGTAATTTTAATTATTTGATTGTTGTATTTTCTTATTTTTATGCATATGTTTTGGGTTTTAGGTTTCATTAAACCCTATGCTAATAATGATGTGGGTTTCTCTTCTACACAGGGTTCGTTTTGTTATTTGGCCAGCGTTCAAATGAGGAGATTTGGGGATTCGATCTACCATCAGGGCGTTTTTATTGGATCCACGTCATCTTTAAGATGCTTTTGAAGATTGCTTCACTGTTATTTCAGGCACGATCTTTGGTGTTATTATCTTCTCTTAAATGATATGTGTATATCCTGGATCTGAGATGCCATTTTTGGCTCAGAATGGTTAAGATATTTTGAGTATTGTTATTCCTATCGATCCTTGTCTTCAGGACGATTTCACTCTGTATAATCTAGTATAAAAGTAGCCATGGAAACCCTAAGTGGGGGAATTTGTACAAACTCCATTTTTCTGAATATGATACAGCGTGTGTTTTCAGCAAACTTGTGATTTAAATGTGTGAGGCGTTGAGGGCAGGGCCCACCTTCAACACCAAACTGCGATGCTTCAGTAGTGTGTGGTTTACAGTAATAGATTGGCGTTTGCATTGCTCATTTCACATTTTTTAGAGTATTAATGGTTTGCTCATCATTGATTAAAATAGAGTGTATGACTGTTAATGGTGTTCACTAGTTAATGGCATTGGATTTAGACTTCTCTAGATACTGGATTGAATTGTTATATAAGAACTAGGGTATGCATAACTGTGTGCTTAATTTGGTATGAATTATGGTAGATTCAATTTTATGAAGCATTATTAATCAGTTATATTTTATATTATCTATTCTACCAAACACAGTGTTATCAAGATAGCTACAGGAATGGTTTTAAACTTGACTGTAAAATGAATTCAGAATTGGTTTGGATTTAAATCTTTTCTTTCAATTTCCAGTATGAGTTGAGGTGAGTTTGATTTCAGTTGCTAGGAATTTGGTTTGTTGAAGAAAATAGAGTACATTTCATAGCGCCTCTTGTTATTAAAAATAGAACATGGCTTCCTCTCTTTAAATCTTTGAGCTCACAAACTGTAGGATAAGATCTGCATTTACAGTGGGTGTGTATTTAAAGATTGTAGTAGTATAGGGTTTTGATATATTGGTTTATTAGAATATTTAGGGTTTGTTAAATAAGAATTGAGATTGGTATTGAGCGTTGTCTTCTAGGATTGAATATTAGTTTCGCAATATATATATTTTCTGAAATCTTCCTTGACAGATCTGTTATTCGATTGCGAGATCTACAACATCTTGTCATATGCACTTTCATATATAGAACTCAAGACTAGTATATCAGCAGTAAATCGATTTGCCCTTGATGACATGCCTGTGAATATGTAATAGGTTTTGTTTTCAACAGTGATTCCAGGAATACTTGTATGGATTGAAGTATCATATTTGGCAGGGTTGTTGATTGGAATTAAGATATCAATTTAGCATATGCATTTGATTAATAATCGGTTAAATATATTTTTATAGATTGTAATTACAATAGCTTAGATTGCTGTAGATACCATTAATTGCTTTTAAATTGTTATAGCTTAAATTTGTATTCTTCTAGCAGGTTGTTTTAAATCATAGAATTATAATTTAAGAATTCCTCATTGGATGTTTTCAAGTTCAACAGTGAGATAGGGATTAGCAAATGAGTTCTCTTTTCTATAGTACAGATTTAGTAATCTCTAGTATTGGTCCTTTAGGGTTAGTCTCATTGTTGTTAGCAGTAGATTAGGGTTTCTCGAGGAAATGAGCATTAGGGTTAGTTTATCTGCACATATAGTGTAGCAGCTCGAAGTCTACGATTCCCCGGTTGATAAATTAAATTGAGGTGAATTAAATATCAATAATTTTAACCAACAAAAACCATGGGCAGAACCTGCTGATCATGATGAAGACATCCATAATCTATATCATATAGTCCACAAAGATGAAGACTTCGTCGAACCCAATAATCATGGAGAACTATGATTGGGGACCCCCTTGTCTATCGGGTGCAACTCTGATTCATAATTATATGACTGGAAAATAAAAAACTATGAAGCACAAGCTCATGACTGTTGTTATGTTGAAGTCATTCCTAGAAAAAGGACGCAACATTGTTTCCCTGTATCTGTCATTCCAAAAATCGTCAAGAAAAAAATCAGAGAATATCCGACTATTTTTCCTACCAAGAGGGAATTAATGAGCACCCCAACCTTGGGTTACAAAGAACAAGAATCTATGACTGATCACATCAAGCAAGTATCTAAAAAAATTGATAATAAAGGTTTCCTACCGACTCCAGTCAAAACAATTACGACTCAAGCAGCAAGATCGGGGGATATGCATCAATATTGTCACCAGATTGGGATGAGTGCTTGTACAAAACAATTTGAAAAGATGAAGTTGACAACACAAGTTAGGATATCCCAAGGTCAAGCTCCAGTCCATTACATCAAGAAAAACGACCCCACAAACTTAAGAATTTGTGTAGACTTTAGAAGACTGAATAAAGAGACGTCAACCAACCATATGGCGCAAGTAAAAATAAGGGAAAAGCCTGTGAATATTGATAGCGACGGACCTTGAACAAGGTTGGGAACACTTTTGCAAAGAAATTGAGAAAGTTTACTAAGCACCAATTCTGGATGCCCTTAGCAATCTGACTCCCCTACTTGAAGCCACACATACAATGGGCACCAAAAGAACCACCACCACAATAAGATCAATGAAGCTCGCTGAGAAGGATTTACCTGAAGTAGAAGACAGTTCGATCTCGCCCTTGAAAGCTTGCCTGCTCATATTTCGCAAAGAAAAAATAGAAGAACACAATGGAGCCGCTATTGGAAAGAACTGCATAATTGGGGTATACAAAATGATAAATGGATTGAATCTACTAATAAATTGTCTATCGCAAAAATCTGACACTATTTGTAAGCTTCGTTGCTAGATCACTTCAATGTCCTTAATTTTCCAATTCATAGTTAGTCGATACCATAGTGTAAATTTATGGTTGGACCAACATATCGAGATCAATGCCGAGCTTATAGGAAGGGTCACTGGGATTTAAACCACAAGAACTGAAGTGCCGGTCCAGGTCAATCCTAATATTGTTGAAGAATTCACAGGGACACCGCAAGGGAAAAACTCCAAAGGATTGGTTATCAATAAAATCTAGTATAATAACTATAAGTTTGCCGCCATTATTATCTCAATATGTCTAACCATTACGGTTTGACCATCTGACTAGATATGTTGGAAGCCATAAAAGCGGTTGCAATAGAATCCAAACTATTTAACTAGGAAAATTATTTAGCAGGGATAGTCCAGTTGACCTGTGAAAAATTTCAAGAAACCAGGTCGACGATTTGATACCCCTCTTTATTAATATGGCTAGTGATGTACATAATTACACCCGTCAGAAACACTTGCTTCACTAAAGAATACCCAACAACAATGCATAAGTTTGTAATATCTTATGAACTGATTACAAGGATATTATCTTGAATTCAAATATTCAAAACATAAATTAACACATACTGAAACTAGTTAACAAAACTAGTTGAAGGAAGGCTAGAATTGGACACAAGTAGATACCCCAGGGCTTGGTATTTGAAGTCTTTTGGGTCTACAAAATCTGAAAGTGAGTGTGCAACATCGAATATATCAGAATCAAGGCTAGCTTCAGAGTCTTATGCACAAGGTACTGGGAGCATTTATGGTTCAATAACAACTATCAATGAAGTCTGCACCAAGGCTGCCTGGGTACACCAACACATGCATACTAGACTCATTCACTTACACTTGAAATCAAACAGAGTGTGGATATCATAAATTAACCCCCTAATATACTGTTGGGCAGGATTTTTTGAAGTTTTGGGAGGATTTGGCTATGTTTGTAAGCAAAAGAAGGAAGGGTGCAATGTAGGATTGCTCATCTAGTTGATTTCTAGGATCTCCCAAACAGGATGCATAGGATACAAATTCTTAGGAAGAGACTTGGAGGTTCTTCATCAATGTATTAAGAATCCCAGGTAATTGACAAAACTGAAAAATGAGCTTTCATAGAAAATTTAATTAAACATATTGCAAAACTAGTCAATTAACAATGCCTAAAGAGCTAGTCTTGATAAAATTGAATACAAACAACCTATAAGGATTTCGAATTCCTCTTCTGATGAACATTATGGCTCAGACATGAATATAAGAATAGTATTAAACAATAATAAAGAATATTGGGCTTCAAATGAAGGTATTTTAATCTCATACTTCACAGAGAGTCTTTAATTCATGAAATTCTTACAATACTGAGTGTAGAAGACTTCTAAGAAGAGAAGAAGAAGAAGTGTCTTCATTGGGTCTATAATAGATACAAAAACAGAGCATATGGATTCTCATGTAAGGCACAATAGGATTCTGTGGCTTCTCATGGGGCGCTTTCACCAGAATGATTCTTCTCCTCTAGATGGATCTCCTCAAGAATTATCTCTAACTGAAATGACACTCAGGATCTCTTCTTGATGGCTCGGATTCTTCAATAGTGGGTTGATACAAGATTTTAGATTAGAATTTAGCATCTATGGATCAGATCATAGAATACTAGAACACATACAACATTGGGGTACATCTCCCAAGCTTGGTTGAGGTGAATCACTCAACCTTGAGAAGCAGAGCTCTCAATCACAAAGGAAAATGGACAAAAGATGTGAGAGGAGTGCACTGGCCTTCTTTTATAGACTTGGTGGATTCATGAGTAAGTAGTTGGCATGTTTGAGTGGATGAGTGCACCTTCCATAGAGATAATTAGCAACATCTATGCTTTGTGCAACCTTCTTTCTTCTCCAACCTTCCTTGCTTTGTGATTTTCTTTTGCTTTTAGAAACCGCGCCCTCCTTTGCTTTCTGGATGTTTCCTGCTTTTCAAGACTGGATTGTTTTCTGCACTTTACTGCTTTATTCACTTTCATACTTTATACACTTGCCTACTTTTCATTGCTTTTTCCATTTTCCTTCTTTTTGCTGCCACCTTTCTTTTAGCTGCTTTCTTCTTGTTTCTATATTTTCTCAAATGAGTGAGTGTGGTCCACCTTATCCTCATGTTCCCTCCTATCCACACAAGCATCACACTTGTGCCAAAATTAATTAATCATGTGAATAAAAATAATTAAAAATTACTTCAAACATTAAAATGATTAATTATTTAACTATTATAGGCCTGGCTCCAAAATTTATCCCAAATAATTAATAATGTCTTTCTTTTATTTTCTCCTAGACCCTTAGGGACTAAGAGGGTCCAATACTTAATCAAGCAACCACTTAGGAAGTAACACAACAGTCCTCCCCTCCCAAGATTTCTTGTCCTCAAGCAATGAAAAACATGGGGTTGAAGAACTTGTACACTGCCACCAAACTGCTGCTGCTAATCAAGATGACCAACCAAGAAAGTATACTCCATCACATAGTGTTGGAATATGATGCACTCCTCCGTATGATCCAGTGCATATTCTTTGGATCTCCTCCATGGAAAACTCTTACTCACCCTCATGCGAGTCTCCAAACACTCATGGTGACTAACTGAGCGTGGAACATGAATAACTCCCAAAATATCCTCCTTTAAGATTGATTAGGGAACTAAGTGAATAGGGTCTTTAAAGTGGATGAATGTCATATATTTATCTTCCTAAATCATCCCTTCCATGGAATATCATGAAAACCTTTGTTACTTCCACTCATTGAGTTCAATCTCACCCTCAAATTTGCACTCAACCAATGCACACATATGGGATAGCATATCCTTGTCATGGTGTGGATAATACTTCTCATGGAGCTACAATATTTTGTGCACATATTTGGATATGGAACAAATAAGGGTGGAGTGAATCCTCTCCATGTAGACATCAGCTTCACCTTTCTCAAGCATGATATTAAGATACATTTTCTTTATTCCTCCAACTTCACACTCAAACAATGTAAATTCTTTCCAAGCATGCAATGCAACTCCCAAACTAGGAGAATAATTCTCCAACAACCCATAGTGAGCCCACATGTCATCCAAAAGAATAAACACATGCTTACCGAATTGATTGTGGCATGCGTTAAGTGTCCCAAATAAGACAGTTCCCATGCTCAGAAGTCTTGAATAGTCACATTGGAATTCTTCATTTATCCGAAATTGGCGATGGCCAAGGTGGAGATCAAACTTGATAAAAATATTGTACTTATGCCATCCCCCCCTCTTCCTTTCCCAAGGTACTTTGAATGTAATTGGATTCACATAAATCTTGGTGAATATTGGTGAAAAATATTCCTTCATGTGCATTCTAACCTCACCTTTGAACCTCTTGATATGCTTGTATATGTGGGTGAACTTTTGTTGGACCTTTAATACCCCTTTAAGGAAGTGCTCAACTAGGAAAAAATCATGGGAAGCCCCCATAAAATCCTCCATAAAAAATTATTTTGGCACCCAAAATATTCCTTCCTCCATGATGTCAAACTGTTCTTCTTGAACCCAACCATTCAACAACTCATATGCAAATCTTCTTTTGTGGTACTCTGCTACTAAATGACCTTCCAAAACAAATAAGTCTTCCCTTGAATAAAGAAGAAAATACACTACTATATTCTTGCATTCATGATCATAGCTATAAAATTGGACTTCACTTATCAATCTTGGTTGCAAATCCTTAAGCTTATTTGGTATCAGGAAATGCATCCAACTGATATGATTAGCCTTGACCACCCATTCACTCCACAATGAGTATTGTCTAGACTTATCCATTGTATGCATGATGGTGATGATGCGGCTATGTCAAATATGATATGATACCTTTCATGTGGCTGCAAGATTCTACTTCCCAAAGCAATGATATGCTTGGAAGATGATATCATGTTGGGTGGTGCGCTCTGTCACGTCCCCTCCCATCATACTAGCGATAGGGAGAGAGTGTGATCCTAAAACCAAGCATATAGCCCCATGTTTATTAAGTAAACTCATTGATAATATAATGAGACATATGCAGATGTATCTCTCTCTCTCTCTCTCTCTCTATATATATATATATATATATATATATATATGCGAGAAACACAACGGAAGTAAATCTATTACTCATATGGCATACATTCAAGATATTCATGATAGTCATCAAATAAATACATTACAGAATTAAAGCAAGAGAGTACTTATCTTAAAACAAAGTAGTCCCGAGCAACTAGCTATGCCGTTGCAACATTCCACCCAACCGTAGGCCAGTTGTGCTCATAGATCTCTCAACACAACTGCCACCCCCCGAGCTGGGCATGATTTCTACAAGGAAAAAGGGAACAACAGACTCACAAATAACCAGATATACACCAAAATCATCCAAGCCAATAAACAGTTGGTTTTATCAGGCTACTAAGGCAATGGAAATGAAGAATTGCTAAGCTAGTGAGCTCAGCCATGGAGCTAAGGATACCTCACCAAGATCTATCCAGCTTGGTTCCCCACCATGCCTACACACCCGACACAAGGAAGTATTCCCTTCACTACCACATAGTCCCTTAGGCCATACCTTCCAATCCAGTACTGTTCAAGGTGTGCATAGAAGAGTAGCCAGCCCTTTTGATCTTCTTGAGAGGTTACCTTCCTCACTAGGTTTATCAAGCCAATTCTGGTCCACTTCCACTCCTAACTTCTTGCTCACAATTTCAAACCAAAACAGGGATTCAAATAACAGCAAAATCGCAAATGCTGGGCATGAATAGATACATTTTGATAGGGGGATGTCCAGAATGAGTTTCCATTAGTTCCAGTAAAAATGTGGGCAACCAAAAACGAAATGGCAATTGGGGAATCAACCCTGGGAGAGAAAAACCGTTTCCAGAAAATGTTTATGGGCATTCAAGGGACAAAAACGGCCTCCATAAACCCCCAAATAGTGACTCCCTTCCTCCCAGCCACTGTGCAATACAAAAACGAGTTCCCAGCCATGGAAAATGCAGGAAAAAGGTGGAAAACGTGAAGGAAAAAGCCCCAGCTAGCTTAGATTGCGTGAGAGAGCAAAGTCCATGGGTGAAGAATGGTTTTGGGCACAATTTCGTGGGTGTTTTCTTGCCCAAGAAGCAAAAATACAATTTCCTAGATTGATGGCTTGCCCATACACGAAATTGGCTGCCATACCTCTCAAATCCCAAGGCATTAACTACCTCAACCAACTCTTGGAAGAATTAAATGATTGGGTGCATAAGTCAAAATGGGTAGTTGGTGGTTTATGGGTTCTCTCAATGACATTTGGATTAACACCATTGGCTCAAGGGTTTGAATAATTTCCCTCCCTATTCCTTGTAAAAATCATGCCCTCATCTCTTTGTTGCATTGCATAGCTAGTTGTAGGTATTTCATTAAAATTCATATTTACATGATGTCTTAATTTACATTGTGCCTGTCTAGCACAAGAACCATAGGCATCTATTTTTAATTGCTGATACCTAAAACGCTAAATCGATGGCGGGGCCTTGGCCTTGAACTCCTCACCATGATTTAATAACGATATTTACATCATTTACAATTTTAATGCAATAGGGTCAAGATGGGGACGTGACACGCTCTTCAACTTGACCTTGTGCTTCACTCCTTCATCAGGTGGTATTCAAGTGGAAGGTATTCAAGAACCTTCTCAGGCTCTTGTAGTGACTTCTAAATGTCTTCAAGATGATGTGAGAGGTCCATGCTTGTGCTTTGAGTGGTATTGAAATTTTTAACAGCCCATTCAATGTCCCCATGCTTCAAAATGGAACTCATGCCTTGAGATGACACCTCATCCGCTATGTATTTTCTTTCCCAAGGTATGAATGGAGGTGTAGGGAATGCATTGTATTGCAGCCATATATGCCTTGGCTACTTCTCATAGACCATAACAAAATCAAATGCAGCAATGGATCCATCACTAATACAAAAATAACTCTTACCAATGTGAGCTAGTCTTGCACAACCTTGGGTCTCCATCTCGGTGATGTATCTACGCATCCAATCCAAGGATGAATAGGATTCTTTGATTTCTGATCCAAATGGTATGTAATTATCCACCTTCATTATAGCTAAGCCTTTTTCACATAGAGATAGCTCATGATCCCCTTCACACATAAAAAATGCTTGGCCAACATCTTCCAAGACAAGTTGTTCCTCAAGCATTTGTAGTTCTGCATACTCGTGCTCACCTTCTGTAAGAGGCTCCTCCAATAAAATATATGTGCAATTGGCCACACACATCTGGTCACCAGTGGCTCTGGGAAAAGAATGTGAAATCCCAAAATACACATGAAGTTGCTCCCCTTCTTTTGCTGATTTGTCCTCAACAAATTTGAGAGCCATGTCTCTATCCATGAACAACTGCAATTAGTCATCCTTCATTTCTTCCATCTCTCTTTTGATGATGCATAGTTCAAAACTAGAGACTCTTCCCACAAATCCACTTTGTCTCTCCTCCATCTGAACTCTTCCAACAAGATATTCAAGAAGCTTATGTGCACCACTGGCTCTAGAAACACTTGCATTATCCTTTCTTCTGTGACTAAGAGAAGGATATCTAAGTCACTCCATGGTTTCCTTACAACACATTGAGTGCTTCCATATGTGAGCTCCTCCACCATATGAGAATCATGCAGTCTCTCATCCAACATTTCAACCCTTTCACTGCATTCCTGCTTAATACCAGGATTTTGAGCCTCATCACTAGAGTACTCAACCATGTCAATATTCTCCTGTAAGTGGCTGCAATATCATAATAACCCAAAGGAAAATAAAAATCAGAATTTGGTTTGTACCTTTGCATCACCTTTTCCTCTTTATGTGGCAGATCTAGGGTGGTCTGCTCTTCTGCCAAACTCTCTGGTTCACACCCAACTAGAGTGTGGCAGCTTGTCTTTTACTACGCAATGGAGCTCAATTGGTGATTGGAAATTTGATTTATGTTCCTCTTTTGGATATGATACAAAAGATGTCTCACCACCATTAACATGATCAATATCCTTTGCAGTGATCTTGAAATCACCAACAAAGAATATGGAAGTGAATTCACCTCCGACACTGCCAACACCCTGATGATGGGTTGTTGAATCTTCCGATGTGCCTGGTTCCTCACTTAAGAGACTGTTGGGCCTTTCATTCTCATCGGATGGTTGATCTTTGACTATGGGATTTCTTCTTCCTGAATCATGAGAATATATGGATGGGCCTTTGGTCATTGATTCCTCAGGAAAATTTACATCTGCAATTTGTGGTTCACTCGGCTCCACCTCAGGGATCTCTACTTCTACTTCATTTATCTTCTCCTCCAATCAACTTAAGACTTCTCCATCTTGAGTGGTGCTCAGATCACAACTTTTGGAGGTTCCGCTTGAAGAAAAACCAAAAAATTTCATAATGCTTGAATATGCAGATGGATTTGATGCCATTTCACCTTTGGCTCCTTCTTCTTCTTCTTCTTCTTTACTCCGAGGGGTGAAACAAATTTGTTCCTCTATGGATGGTTTGTTTCTCCCAAAAGAATCCTCATTAGAATTTTGAGGCCAAAATCCATACTTGTAAACATAATAATATTTGAAGGATATAACTGTGCAGATATTCTCACCCAAATCCAAATACTCCTGAAAATGTTGAGGTATGTTTTTAATTGCTTCCATCCTCTTTGCGAAGATATCTTCTAGGATAGCCACTTGTGGATCAAGCCTTCTATCATTTATGTCTATTTGTTCACAAAAGAAGTCACCCTCCTCCCCTGACATATGTAAACCTCCATAAATGTAGATTACATGTTCTTCTTCGTACTACTCAAAGTCTGATATGAGCCTCATAGCTGCAACTTGAAGATGTGACCTACAATATTCCTTCAACTGAGAGCCGACTTTCCACAAGTCAGGACAAGGAAAGAGATATGATACCGCTGTAATATCTTATGAACTGATTACAAGGATATTATCTTGACTTTAAATATTCAAAACATAAATTAACACATACTGAAACTAGTTAACAAAACTAGTTGAAGGAAGGCTAGATTTGGACACAAGTAGATCCCCCTAGGGCTTCGTATTTGAAGTATTTTGGGTCTGCAAAATATGAAAGTGAGTGTGCAACAACAAATATATTAGAATCAAGGCCAGCTTCAAAGTCCTATGCACAAGGTACTGGGACCATTTATGGTTCAACAACAGCTACTGCTAAAGTCTACACCAAGGCTTCCTGGGTACACCAACATATGCATACTAGACTCATTCACTTACTATTGAAATAAAAAAGAGTGTGGATATTAGACATTAAACCCTTAATATACTGATGGGAAAGCATTTTTGAATTTTTGGGAGGATTTGGCTGTGTTTGGAGGCAAAAGAAGGAAGGGTGCAATGTAGGATTACTCAGTTAGTTGAATTCCAGGCTCTCCCAAATTGGCTGAGTAGGCTATGAATTCTCAGGAAGATTCCTGGAGGGTATTCATGAATGTCTTGAGAATCCTAGGTAACTGACATAATTGAAAATGAGATTTCAGATAAAATTTAATCACACATACTGTAAAACTAATCAATTATTAATGCCTAAAGAGCTAGTATTGATAAAATTGAATACGAACAACCTCTAAGGATTTCAAACTCCTATTATGATGAACAATATGGATCAGAGATTAATATAGGAACTACATCAAACAATAATAAAGAATATTGAGCAAAAAATGTAGGAATTTTAATCTCAAACTTCATATAGAGTCTCTAATTCATGAAATTATTACAATACTGAGTGTAGAATAGTTCTAAGAAGAGAATAAGAAGAAGTGTCTTCACTGAGTATGTAATAGAGATGAACACAAAGTATATGTATTCTCATGGAAGGCGCACCAAGATTCAGTGGATGCTCAAGGGGCGCATTCACCAGATTGATTCTTCTCCTCTAGATGGATCTCCTCAAGAACTATCTCTAACTGAAATGACACTCAAGATATATTCTTGATGGATTGGATTCTTCAACAGTGGGATGATACAAGCTTGTAGATCAAAATTTAGTATCTATGGATCAGATCATAGAATACTGGAGCACATACAACATTGGGGCACATCTCCCAAGCTTGGTTGAGGTGCATCACTTAACCTTGAGAAGCAAAGCTGTCAATCACAAAGACAAATGGCCAAAAGATGTGAGAGGAGCTCACTGGCCTTCTTTTATAGACTAGGCGACTTCATGAGAAAGTAATTGGCATGTGTGAGTGGATGAGTGCACCTTCCTTAGAGAGAATTAGCAACATCTCTGCTTTGTGCAACCTTCCTTGCTTTGTGATTTTCTTATGCTTTTAGAAACTATGCCCTCCTTTGCTTCCTGGATGTTTCTTGCTTTTCAAGACTGGGTGCTTTTCTGCACTTTCCTGCTTTATACACTTGCGTGCTTTTCACTGCTTTTGTCAGTTTCCTTCTTTTTGCTTCCACCTTGCTTTTAGTTGCTTTCTTCTTGTTTCTATCTTTTCTCAAGTGAGTGAGTGTGGTCCACCTTATCCTCACGCGCCCTCCTAGCCACATGAGCATCACACTTGTGCCAAAATTAATTAATCACGTGAATAAAAATAACTACAAACTACTTCAGACATTAAAATTATTAATTATTTAACTACTATAGGCCTGGCTCCAAAATTTATCCCAAATAATTAATAATGCCTTTCTTTTATTTTCTCCTAGACCCTTAGGGACTAATAAGGTCCAAGACTTAATCAAGTAACAACTTAGGAAGGAACATGACAAAGTTCCAGCTATTCCGGCCTCGTGGATGAAACAAGGGCCCTGCACTGGCCAAAATGTGGCTTGAAAACTGGTTTCAAGTCCTCAAAACAACATGTTCTATATGGTGTGTTCTGCAGCAAGTTCGTCGAATTTTACCACCGACTATTCACATTCAGCTAGAAATCGATTACACTAAAGTTTTGTACATGCAAGGTGCTGTAGGTAATGCGGCCGAGTTAGAATATTATCCATCCGTTCAATCTATTTTTGCAGATATTAGTGCTCAGTCAAATATAGTCTACCCAATTCCTGAGTTGACACTCAAAGCAAAAGATCAGTTGGAAGAACCTCCAATTGATGGAGAGAAATAAGAAGCCTATGAGGCTGGGATGTATATTCAAATCTTTGGACCTCTAGAGAAAGAAGAAAACCCCCTCGCTATCATTCCCATACCCCAACAATGCAAGAAAACAAGAAAAACTACCCAGGTATAACTTGATGATCCATCAGGAGAAACTACCGATGATGATGTACTGGACGAACAACAGTCTGATCCTGACATAACCAAAGAACAGTTTGATATCGTAGCCGAATCCCTCTTCAATAAGAAGTAGCTATTTAAATCAAAAGGGTCAGCAAAATGCAAGATGATATTGAATGTGACAACTGAATATGACCTCCAAGAGCTCCATGGGGAGGCTAAGCAGATCATTCAAGATGCAGCTACACGTTGACGATGATGTACTAGATGAACAATAGTCTGATCCTGACATAACCAAAGAACAGTTTGATATCGTAGCCGAATCCCTCTTCAATAAGAAGTAGGTATTTAAATCAAAAGGGTCAGCAAAACGCAAGATGATATTGAATGCGGCAACTGAATATGACCTCCAGGAGCTCCATGGGGAGGCTGAGCAGATCATTCGAGATGCAGCTACACGCTGCATCTCAATTGATGATTAGATCAACCACCTTATCGCGAGTTGCACTGTCCCGGTATAGTTAACTTCAACCTGGGTCAAGAAGCCTAAAATCAGTAAACCAACACAATTTGAAGATCCTTTTCAGGTTCTTGACAATTCACCTCCCCTATCCCCGACTATTATTGAGGAAGCTACCCCACCATGACCCAACTATATGCAAGATCTTGATTTCCAGAAATTTGTCTTCGATCTGCCTAACTTTTTTCGTAACTAGAAAAATATTATTACCACACGCACTATTGAAGAAGTTAAGAAACTACCTGCTATCCTTGTACTCCCTCCACCTGGAATGGCCTTGATTGACCAATCATTGACCCCATCTTCGAATATTCCGCCACTTCCCACGTATACCACTCGATATGAATGAATAGATAGTATAGAGCCACTTCAGCCACCCACTACCCATAATTCACCAATAAAACAAATTCCCCAGGAAAATTTAAGTGATATTCTTGAGTTGTCTATTCCTACACCGACTATTCCGAGTAAGACGTTGGACAATAAAATGACCACTCTACCTGAGTCGAGCCCACACCCTGATTCGACCGCTCATCTAGAGTCAACCATCCCTCTTGGATCAACCATTCCACCAAAATCGACTGGTCCCCCCCGATTCGACTGTGCATATTAAGTCGACCACTTCAATTCAGTCCCCTACTCAACGAAGATCGAATATATCACCATCATATTCTACACCAGCGACCATTAGTACAACAACCCTAGCCGATGGATCTCAAAAAAAGAAAAATAAAAAGAATAAGAAGAAGCCATCGAAATTCAAACTAAAGCTCATGAAGGACCCTAAAAAAGCACCAGTTACATTCGACCCTGTGAATACCAAAGGATCATGAGTTAGATAGACTCTTGGATGTCATCAATCGGGAAAAACATAAACGCTAGGAAATAGATAAACATAAAGTCAATACGATGAAGGATGAACAGACCAAAGTCTTACAAACCTGTCAAAAATTGATTTTTCAAGTACCACCAATGCTTCACACACCCCCAACCAATAATCCTTTAGAATAAATCACCAGTTTAGTAGGGTCCCTGGTCTCATTGTATCAGGAAGTTATTTGACATAAAGGAAAAGAAGATGCCAAGAAAACATTCTCTCTTCCTGCAAATCAATATTAGTTATTCGTTGACCATCATAAGTAGTTGAAGGAATATGCTTACTGTTGATGTATATGTAACTTCGGAATGTATTTCATATATGTATATTGTACTCCTATAGAGATGGTATTATTCCTCTATACAGAAGTGTTTGTATTCCTATAGAGATGTTATTATTCCTCTATATGGAAGTGTCGTCATTTATATTGTAAGTGTTGTAACTTATACTTCATGGGTTATTAGACCACCCTATTGGGTGTTGGCCCAGTCAACATTGTGTTATGTGGTTAAGTTGAGGCCAACCTAGTAAAGGTTATTAGGCAAGTCAAGTCAAGTATATATAGAGTGCGGGAGGTACTCTATTTCATCATTCTATTCTCACACACACTCTTTGGAGAGTGGTGCACTTGTGGAGGAGGAGAAGCTATTGCTAGGAGATGTATATCTCTTATGCTTGGGTTGTATCATTGCTCTATCTATCTCTGAGGAAGTTATTGGGGTTTTTCACCTTTATGGTTTTCCCCAAGTAAACTCTGTGTCTCTTGTGTGCTTGCATTATTGTGTCCATGATTGATATGCTGTACATGTTGTTCTCTCAGTTAAGATCCTAGATCATATTGAAGTAAATTCTGAAAAACTAACATGGTATCAGAGCTAGCCTGAAAGAAGGCATGGTATGGCATGTATGACACTTGTTGCACTTGCGATGCTAGGGCTTGATATAGCAAAAACCAGTCATTGTAGCACTTTCGCTATAAATATATTTTGGCGATGTTTTCGGATCTGAAACTTTTACAGGTCGAAGATCAGATCCCCATGTACCTTGTGTCCAAAGGAAAACTTCTAATTCATTGTACTTTGTGTTTTATGATCTATACAATCTAGGGTTTCTGCCTCTTCCAGATCTGAGTCATAAACAAGTGACCTAGGAAAAAAGGTCATAAATTGGGCTAGGAAGCTCCAAATGAAATTTCGTAAAAAGTGACAAGTAGTACATGGACTTTACTTTCTCAGTTAACTTTTTCAGAGGCTGAAAACGAACCAGTGACATGTGGCATGCCATACAAGTTTGCTCTCCTGTTTTATCCCATAAACAGGTCACGTTGGGACACTTGGCATAACTCTCTCTCAGAGAATCCAATTGAGGTCAGACCTATGGGGTTGGAAATATGACAGGTCAGGATACCACAGGTAGATGTTTCAGACCCTGTGGATTGGAAAGTTCAAAGTTACACCAGAAACAATCAGGTACATATTTCTGTCAAAACAAAATTATTTTTTAGCACCTTCATTCATGGTTTCGGGAATTTAGGGTTTCGGAGAAAGTTGGAATTTTTTTAATCGGAGATCACGGCTGGATGATACTCATCAAAATAAAAATTTAGAGAACAAGATCAGATTTTTTGGTTGGGAAGAAGGCCGAGCTTGATCAAACCCCAGTTCGGGACTTTGATTGGAAAGATGGAAAATTAGGGCTTCTGCAAAAGTTGGAATTTTGGAAATCTATGACCACGGCTGGAAGCTCCTTAGAAAAATAGAAGCTTATAGATTTGAATCAAACTTTTTGGTTGGGTGAAGCTCCCGGAAACTCAAACCCTAATTCAGGGTCCTCCCAAGTGAATCCAGAAAACTAAAAGGCAATTTTGAGGGGTGAAACTTTGCAGTTTTCAAATTCTGAGTATACCGTCTTGACCAGCTCAAAAAAGCGCATCTTTCTATCCTTTCAGAAGTTTGAAATTCAAAGTTTCAATTTTTAGGGTTTCTTTGAAAAACCCTATTCCAGCTCCAGATCCAGTTTCTGCAAATCAAGTGGATTGGGGTAATCCTAGAAGAATGGATTGGTCACCTGCATAAGTGAAGAAGTTCCTGTTTCAGAGGGAGATGAGGCTAAGGCCTTAAATAAAAAGATTACAAGCAATATCAACAGGTATGACTTATCCAGGTGTGTTTTGAGATTTGTTGATGATTAAGTTTATGGTATGTTTGTCTTCATATTATTACGGTTAGTACAATATTGATTAAATTTAGACTTGTTGTCTCACCTTAATAAAATTATGAATACATGATAGAAGATATTCATTGATTAAGGTTCTGACACTTATGATTGTACTAATTCATTGTGATGTTGTATGAGGTTTATGTTGTTCGCTAACATGAAAGGTACATCAAGAAAGACAAATCATGTTCTAGTTCAAGAACATATGACCATGTTTACATGAAGACAAAGATTCATCCATTGTCATGGATCACATAGAAGATCTACTTACGAGGTATGTACAACTTGGTTCTATAATGATTAACCTATGAGATATGCAGGTTACTAGCACAAGTCATTTAAGAGAACAAGACGACATCGTGTGGGTATGTTAGACATAACTAGCTAACACACTAATCCAGGTATGTTTTTCCTATATCAAGTTAGAATCCTACCTTGTGATAGGATCTCTTATATAAGTATACATGGCATGATTGATAATGATTATTCATAGGTTTGAATAAAGATGGGTGTATGCATATTATGTTTCTTACCTTAATTGATGATATGACTAACCAGAAGAGTCATGAAAGTATAGGTTTGAGTAATCACGGGTTTAGGCATATTATTTTTCTTACTTTAATTTATGATATGACTAACCATAAGAGTCCTTGAATACTAATGCTTATTATTTCTGTTTGAAATGATCATGACTATACATGCTTAAGATTATTGTGTTTTGATAGTATTGAGAATATACTAATAAATGTATGAGATCTCAAGGATATCACAATAATGATACTTGTAAGCATGCATAGTGATAGAGGATGGATATAAGTTCAAGGACAGGTAATCCGGGAAGCAAAGATCAAGAGGGAGCACACTCCAGTAGTCTCTGCAAGGATGCAGATATTTAGAGGGAGTCGACCACTTCTCACAATCCACATCAGAATGGAGTTGAAGAAAGGAAGCAAAGACTGAGAGGGATTCAACCCAACAAACAAACAAAGATAAGTATTTGAATTATCATTTCTTGCATATTTGATTGTTTAAATAATACTGTTCAATGATGTATATACTGATGTTCCTAGAATTAGGATGTGTATTTTGCAATATTAGAATAATTGCATTAATGAACAACATACTACTAATATGCATGTAATGGGTAAGTGGCCTATGGCACTGTACAACATTCCATTGCTACTTATCTAGAATGAAACCTCTTTGCTGACATGTTGAGAGTAGTGCAAAACTCTTAACAATGTTCTAATAGAGATTGGAAGGCATCTAGAAAGTTACAGGATATGGATGAATGTTGTATTGAAGCATTGGCTAAAACAATTGCATGACTGTATGACATATTTCTTTATATATAAGAATTTGTTTTGAAAACTATGAGATGTTTCTAATCATGCAATTTAACTTGTTTTAGGAAAGATCGTATACCATCACCTACAAAAGTAGGACTACAACATTTGTTCCAGCAACAAAGATATCTATTGAAGATATTGAAGTTCCCAGGATCTGGGATGAAGTAATGGAAGAATGCCATGATCCGTCGATCATGAAGAATGATGTTTGGGATGTAGTCCCAAGACCTGAAGGGAAGTCTGTTGTGACTTCCAAATGGATCTACAAGATCAAGCATGCTACAGATGGCAGCATAGAGAAATACAAAGTGAGATTTGTAGCTCGTGGCTTCTCCTAGAAAGAGGAATTGATTATGAAGAAACTTTTGCTCCTATAGCCAGATACACTTCCATTAGTACTTGCTCTAGCTGCAGTGATGAAATGGAAGATACACCAGATGGATGTCAAGACTGCTTTCTTGAATGGTGTAGTCGAGGAGGAAGTATATGTGGAGCAACCACTTGGTTTCGAGACACATGACGGGAAGTCATACGTGTGTAGGTTGAAGAAAGCCTTGTATGGCTTGAAGCAAGATCCTAGGACTTGGTATGGTAGGATAGACAGCTTTCTATCCAGTTTGGGCTTTACCAAGAGTAAAGCGGATTCCAACCTTTACTACAAGGTTGAGGAAGGAAATCCAGTGATACTACTGTTGTATGTAGATGATCTGTTTGTAACAGGTAATGATAGTTTGATTGCCGACACACAGTGGAATCTTGCTGCCGAGTTCGATATGAAGAACTTGGAGATGATGCACTATTTTCTAGGCATGGAGGTGTGGTAGAGTACAGATGGAATCTTCCTTGGACAAGGGAAGTATGCAGTGGAGATCCTGAAGAGGTTCGGGATGATGGACCGCAAGGCCATGGTCACACCTATGGCATCGAACTTGAAGCTTCTGTGTGATGCTTCATCTGATCCGGTTGATGTGTATCGTCAAATGATTGGGTCCTTGATGTACCTGATGAACACGAGACCAGATATTTGCTTTGCGGTGAACACATTGAGCCAGTTCCTGATGGATTCGAGAGATGTTCACCTGGTTGTTGTAAAGCATATTCTGAGGTACCTGAAGGGTACGGTTGACTATGGGCTCAAGTATGATGCGAATCAAAAGTTTAACCTGCAGGGTTATGTTGATTCAGATTGGGCAGGCAGTGCTGCAGATAGGAGGAGCACTTCTGGGTGCTGCTTCAGTATGGGATCAGGTGTGATCTCTTGGTTTAGCAGGAAGCAGTTCTGCGTAGCACTGAGTACAACCGAAGCAAAGTATGTTGCAGCTTGTTTGGATAGTTGTGAGGAAGTATGGCTTCGGAAGCTACTGTCTGAGTAATTTGATCTCCCACTGGAGGCTACTGGTATCTTTTTTGACAACCAGAGTTGTGTGAAGCTTCCTGAGAACCCGGTGTTCCACGACAGGTCGAAACACATTGAGATCAAATATCACTATATCAGGGATATGGTGTAGAGAGGAGCAGTGAAGCTCCTGTATGTTGCGACAGATGAGCAGATTGCATATGTACTGATGAAACCACTAGCTAGAGTGAAGTTTGAGTACTTTAGAGAGAGGATTGGTGTTCTTCAGATTGACGACACTTCGAGGAAGAAGTGATGGACACATTTGCTGAATCCATTCCAAGCATGGTGAGAGGAGGATCCTTCCATGGCTATGGATGTAAGCGCTAGATGATGAGCATCAGGATGATGTTCGATTTTCTGCTCTGTATGATCAGTTGGATTGTTTATATGTATGTATGCATCATGTTGGATGCTTGTTATGATCAGTTGGATCATTCATATGTATATGCATCATGTTGGATGCTGGATATGATTAGTTGGATCATTTGTATGTATATGCATCATGTTGGATGCTGGATATGATCATGTATGTTGATATTGATCAGGTATGATCAGTTGGATCATGTATTTGTATATGTATCAGGTGGATACATTGTATGATCAGGTATATCATGTATGATGATATGTATCAGGCAGATACTGTGTATGCATTAGGAGGATGCATTGTATGATTAGGATGATCATGGATGCTGAGCTTCAGGATATTGCTCCAAATGACATGTATCAGGACGATGCAGTGATGATGATCAGGATGATCATGAGTACATCAGGATGATGTATGGTGAGTATCAGGTTGATACTTTGTGGCCGTGGAATAGGTTGTGCAAATAAGCATATAATGCAGCCCTGGGAGGTTTGCAGATAGTCTTTCGAGGTTTTGACTATGGCATGTAATGTGGCCCTGGGATATCTGGCAAACGCTCTTTCGAGGGTTTTCTTTGGGAGGACATATAATCCAGCCCTGGGAGATCCGACAGGTAGAGCTGTCTGCTCTTAACATCCTGGGATGCTCTTTCGAGGTTTTGTCCTATGGCATGTAATGTGTTCCTGGGAGATCTGACAGGTAGAGCTGTGTGCTCGTAACAGCCTGGGATGATATAGCCAGGTTTTTCCATGACCACATGTAATATGCTCCTGGGAGATCCGACAGGTAGAGCTGAGTGCTCGTAACAGCCTGAGATGCTACAGCTAGGTTTTTTGGTGAGATCACATGTAGTGTGCTCCTGGGAGATCCGATAGGTAGAGCTGTGTGATCGTAACAGCCTGGGATGCTACAACCAGGTTTTGTGATGGGGTCACATGTAATGTGCTCCTGGGAGATTTTACAGGTAGAGATGTGTGCTCGTAACAACCTGGGATGCTTCATCCAGGTTTTGTGACGCACGTAATAAGTCCCGAGGATTCCACAGTATGGCCAATGATGATGAATAACTACAGATGGTGGGCCTACATCCAGCATGAAAAAGGACTGGCTCTGTAGAACTTCCTATGGTGAGTAGATTCAAAGATTGATTGAGATAGCAGCAGCAGTGATGATGATGATGATTTGAGGATGATGATTCGATGACGATGATCCAAAGAAGAAGACTTGTGCTAGAAGACCCGTGTCAAGAAATACCTTCCTAGTTAAGAGGGAGTGTTGATGTATATGTAACTTCGGAATGTATTTCATATATGTATATTGTACTCCTATAGAGATGGTATTATTCCTGTATACGGAAGTGTTTGTATTCCTATAGAGATGTTATTATTCCTCTACACGGAAGTGTCGTCATTTATATTGTAAGTGTCGTAACTTATATTTGATGGGTTATTAGACCACCCTAGTGGGTGTCGGCCCAGTCAGCATTGTGTTATGTGGTTAAGTTGAGGCCGACCTAGTAAAAGTTATTAGGCAAGTCAAGTCAAGTATAAATAGAGTGCGGGAGGCACTCTATTTCATCATTCTATTCTCACACACACTATTTGGAGAGTGGCGCACTTGTGGAGGAGGAGAAGCTGCTGCTAGGAGATGTCTATCTCTTATGCTTGGTTTGTATCATTTCTCTATCTATATTTGAGGAAGTTATTGGGGCTTTTCACCTTTATGGTTTTCCCCAAGTAAACTCTGTGTCTCTTGTGTGCTTGCATTATTGTGTCCATGATTGATATGTTGTAGATATGCTGTACATGTTGTTCTCTCAGTTAAGATCCTAGATCAGATTGAAGTAAATTCTAAAAAACTAACACTTACCAAGCACAATAGTCTAATGTTGTACTTAATAATTGATATAGCTCATATGGTCAAATTTTTATCGACGTGGGAAAGATACAAATGACTTTAGCACATATATTCCAACAGAAATATACTGCAGACCCTGACACTCTTCAAAACCTTGAACAACAGATCCAAATGGAGCAAAGCCGACTAGTTGAACTCCAAGAGAAATAGGAATAGTGGGATACTCAAGAACAAATTCCAAAGACAAAATTGAATCTATTGGCCCTCAAATTGACCATCTCCTCCAGGCGACCGACCAACAACATCTACTCCTGGGATCGAAACTTCGTAATATTTAACATCTTTCCATTCCTAACAAGATCACCCATATTTTCAACCTTACTGTTTCTCACACATGGAAAGACTTCAAACTACGACTTGCTTCTTTAGCCTCAGTTATTGCAGAATCCTGTTTCAGTTTAGCTGCAACAACTGCATCCACTAGCTCGCAACTATAAGTAGCAGAGACTACCAATTTTGACCTAGTTCTAAGTTATGATTTTGATCTCTTCAGGACGAAGAATCACTTTGTCATTGGGGGAGATGTTGGAGGATCCTAGTCGACGAGTCGACTAGGTACTTCACCAACTATGGTCATCCCAAATTCATCGGTCTGTTAGTCGACCGACCATGTAGTTGTAACTGAATAACTGTATGTAATATGTATAAATAGGCTGCAGAGCCAACAACAAAAGATATATCTCTGCACTAATATTGTACTCTGCTTTGGTTCCATTAATATAAATCTTGTTGTTGCTGTCCCACGTACTCTCTTATATGGTTGTATGATGTGTGTATGCATGTGACACTTTCTCTATATTGGTATAATGTACTACTCTTAATCGATGAAATCCCCTAGACTACAAAAAATATCCATGGGTACGGGAAATTATTGGGTGATATTAGAATTCTACTGGGACTTTTGTGAACCCGATGGCATTTTGGTTCAGGGTTAGTATAAAGAGATGGAGTTGTATGTTAGGTGGAAACTTGAGTTAAGGTGTCTTTGGAAGATGGTAGGATTGAGATATATTCTTACGTTGGATCCTGGTGGCATTGAAAAGATGGAATCACCTGTAGATGGTGATGGGAAGAGTTGTGTTGGCCAGAAATGGGCCAAATCTGAGAAGCTCCAGGATACCCATGCCACCTATATGTATAAGGAGACTATTCCCCAAGAGATTTGTGTTGAAATAGAGGAGTTTGAGAGGGAGATTTGGTCCGACTTGGAAGTGGCAAACCTATGGAATAATTTTCGGCACTAGAAGAATGGATATGTGACCCTGGCTCAACCTTAGCTCTCTTGTCATTGTATGAAGGGGCCATCTTGATGTTTTGGGTTATGAAGGGAATTCTAGGTCGGATTTTGCTGGATAGTGAAATGAAGCAATAGGGTGATGATATGCCTATCACCTATTGGGAAGAGCAATGGGCAGATTCTACACTTCTGCACAAAAAAATTGATGTCGTAGCACATCACTTGGGCATCCCGTTTCTGCCTCGCCCGACTACGGAGAAGAATGATGATGTTGGAATGATGCATGGAGGTGAGGGTGGATTTTATGTTGGGTTCCAGTTTTCTTGATTTTCGTTCATTGTTCTTGAAGCCAGTCTATTTTGTTTTCTATTTCTATTACTAGTTTTAATAATCTAGAGGAATGTAGGTATTCAATGGTCAGTAGGAGGTCTTTATTTTCAATCTGATTAATCTAGAAGATGATATGTGAACAATGGTGTGTATAAGGTCTATGCTTACTGTTAATTAGTGATATTCAGATTGATAATTCCCCCATTTCCCCTTTGGGAGGGGGTTATTTTTGGGTTTTGGGGGTTGAACTGTAAGGGAAGTTGCTCTGGTTATCTGAAGGTATTTATGGGGTAATGGCTTTCTTGATTTGTTTTGAAGCAAGTTCTATGTAAATTTCCAAGTGCTATATAATATAAAGTTTAATTACTCACAAGAAAACACATAAATGGAAAATAAAATAAAGTGGATGATGCACTCTGTAGAAAAATGCATGCAATGCATGTGGCAACCATGAGCATTTTCTAGTCAAATTTAAGGCAAAAGATTTTGACTGTCTTGCTAAAGATGAACACTATGTTCAAATAAAAGATAAATTACATCAACAAAATTTGGAAAAGAGGTATGAAGGTTATCATTTGGAGAATGACAAAATTCTTACTTATAAAAATAGAATGTATATTCCTAATGTTGTAGATTTGAGGAGAATTACTATGGATGAAATCCACAAAATTCCATATTCCGGTCATCCAAGATACCATAAAACAATTGCTACATCAATGAAGTAATTGTTTTAACCAAGAATGAAGAAAGGCACTCCCGAGTATATTTCTAGATGTATGAAATGTCAGCAAGTGAAGGTTGAACATTAACACTAAGTAGGTATGTTGTATCCTTTACCAATTTCAGAATAGAAATGGGAAGTGGTAACTATGGATTTTATCATCGAGTTGCCAACTACTTCAAGAAATCATGATTACATCATGGTTGTGGTGGATAAATTATCTAAAAAAATTATTTTTCTCCAATTAAATCTACTCACAAGGACGCTCATGAGATAGCAAGAACATTCATGAAAGAAATACTCAAATTCCATGGGTTACCGAAGGAAATTGTGTCTGATTGAGATACAAAGTTCAAATTTAAGTTTTGGAAAATTATTTTTGTAGACTTGGATACACAACTGAATTTTAGTACTTCCTACCATCCATAAATAGATGTGCAAACAAAAAGAGTAAATCAAGTGATTGAAGATATGCTTTGCATGTATGTGATGGATAAACTCTTTTAAGTGGTAAGAGTATATACACTTGATAGAATTTGCATATAACAATGAGCATCAAGCATCATTGGGAATGGGTCCATTTGAATCGTTTTATAGAAGAAGGTGTAGGACACCGGTTGTCACATACCCACCTATCTATCACATGCAAGGGAGGGAACATGGCACTAAAATCTGGGCTTTTAGAACAACTTAGCCAAATTCATCATGAATAAAGGTTATGGCATTACAATAAAATGACTATGGGTGCAGATGCAAATCAGTTGAATATACATAGTGGATTTAAACATCATCCACACACATTTCATACTCATCCAGCATATCAAAATAGCCACCAATTTAAACATTGCAGAAGTAAAACACAATAAAATACTCATCTTGATGTAATGCTGTCCCAAACAACTAGCTATGTCGCTGCAAAGTTCCACCCAATCATAGGTCTCTGCCCAACCTATATTATTTCAGCACTCAGAGACCATTCCTGAGCTGGGCATGATATCTACAAGGAAAAGGGAACCCTCCAGCTTAGCACAACCCAAAGCAATGGATACCCATCTCAACCCCAGCATTCTCTTGCACGCAAAACTCAGATATGGGCTTGGAAACATACTTTCAACAATGGGGCTTAGAAACTAGATGGACATGGATTTTCCCCAAAACGTGGGCACACCAAAAATGGATTGTGGGGAGAGGGAATCAACCCCAGGGAAGAAAACCGATTTTCCCCACAAATGTATGAGAATTAAGTGGGCCAAAACAGCCTCAATGAAACCCCAAATTGTTTCCCCTTCTTCCCCACTATTAGCCACAACAAAAACGCCCTTCCCAGCTAGGAAAATGAAGGAACACACAGGAAATCAATGGAGGAAAACGCCCAGGTAGCTCCCAGCTCTTGAGAGAGGAAAACTGATAGGTGAATAATGGCTTGGGGAGCAATTTCGTGGCCCTTTTCTTGCCCAAGAATCCAAACACGAATCGCTAGGAAGTGTGGCTTGCCCATACTCGAATTTGGACAGCCATACCTCTCCATTCCCTAAGGCATTAACTACCTCAACCAACTCTTGGGAGAATGAATGGTTGGGTGCAAAAGTCAACATGGGTAGTTGAGGGTTCATGGGTTCTCTCATAGACACTTGGATTGACTTGATTGGCTCAAGAGTTTGAATATTTCCCTCCCAATTTCCTTGTAACATCATGCCCCCATCTCTTGTTGCATTTCATAGCTAGTTGTGGGCATTTATATTAAGATGCATATTTACAATTCCCATGGTTCACTAGCACATGGGTAGCATAATTTCAAATACTTGCCTCTTCTAGGTTGAGCGTTCACTAGCGAGGCCTTAGCCTGGAGCTCCACGGTAGGAATCATACATAATATGTGTACAATATTTACATTATAGCCCAAAATATTACAAGGGTCAAAATGGGGATGTGACAATCCCCTCCCATTGGAATAACACCGTCCTCGGTGTTCCAATACCTAGGAATACATACACGTTATATGCATGTCCAAAATTCACAAAATATGGCAGGTTTGTCTTGCATTTCACCCTTTACTTGGGTTTTAAGGACCAAGTCCTTTGGTCTTCACAAACTGCTCCTGCTGGCTGGGACCTTCTAGCTCTGCATGAGGGCATTATTCCAAAACAATCCCTTCCCTTTCTTTACCTTCCTGCTGATATACCAGTCTGGAAAATTTATGGCGGATACCCTCTTGATGCTCCATTGTTGGGTAGTCACGGAGGTAATGATTTCCTCCACATCCCCAACATTTCATTGGCGGCTTTACCTTTTCCTGCTCAGTTTCCTTTGAGTCTTCCCACCTGGAACGTTTCTTAATCGACCGATTGGATGAATGCTTCTTCATGGATCCACTTTCCTTTCCCTTGCTAATTGCTCCCAGAATGCTTTTTACCTCTTTTTGCAGGCGAATAGAGTCCTGCAAAACCTTGTGGTTCATCTCATTCTGTTGCCTCTGTAGCTTGAGCATCTCTCCAAGATTTTCTTGGGTCCTGGCAATTGTTTGAAGAAGACTTTCAGCCAACTCTAATATCCCTCGGTCCACTGCCATGGTCAATGGGAACAATTGACCACACTTTGCTTACTAGCAACACTTTCTTGTGCTGGCTACAACCAATTGTTTCACTTTCTTACCTGTGAAATTCATCATGGAAATCCTTTGTTAGGGAAAGCATAACATAAACATTAAAATTAGTCAATTATTTTCCCAATTGACATGGAATGTCCACGCTTTATTCATGGGAATTCCACACTTTTCATGCTTTCCCAACATACACATGAACTCATTCATGTTCATCCTTTCACATGAAATTTACTATTTCAGCATTCACAATTCATTTCAAGCAATTATACACAATTTATTTTCAGCCACGACATGCACTCAACAATCTTTTGTTTTATAAATGCATCAATTAAAAGGAAAGATAAGAGTAGGAGTTTCTCCCTCTTAGTCTTGTTCTATTATGGAGCTACACCATCACTGTGGTTTCATGCTCCTTAGTCTCTTTCACTTCAATGTGAATGCTTTGACTTTCCTTTCTTGGCTATGACACTTAGTGTGTAAGGTTTGTCTAAGGATTTTCAACTAAGGAACCCATCTCCATTGTGGCCTACAGACCTTTGGCTGCTAGGACCCACTCATGTCCACTAGCACCATCTTTCATTACTGCTCATATTGAGCTCTTTAGGACGGTCACATGTCCATCTGCATCCCTATGATGCCTTCCTAGTCCTTGCTTCCAACAATACCTACACTCAAACATTGAATCAATTCACATGTTTAGTTTATTTTCATAGGGTTTATCTCTAAATAAGAGTTTAGGAAATCATAACCAAATCAGATACACACGTATATTCATAAGCAAGAAGCTGCAAGGTAACCGAATACTTATCTGTATTGGATGTATTCACTTTATTCCACGGGATCCTTCTTTGCTTTACGAGCCTTGGATTTCCCGTGGACACAATTATGAATGTTGGGCCAACACGTAGGCTACTCCACAATCATTCGAATAGGCAATGCCAGGCCAGTACGCCGACTAGGTTTTATCAATTGTTTTGTGGGTGTTGGGCCAGCGTACATGCTGCTTCACAATATCAAGTAGTTAATGCCCAACCAGTTACTCTCTGAATTTCTAAATAATTTATATCGCCCACTCATTTACTCTCTGGATTTACCAGTAATAATATAGTTATTTCAGGGTCTTGCTTTTCTGCAATGACCAAGGTTTCCAACAGAGAAACATTAGTGTATGAGCTTAGCTGTTAGAAGACTTATACTTGAAATCCTCATTATTCCAAACAAGACATAAATGAAAACGAATACTTATCTGTATTGTGCGTTTCCCCTCTAGTCCACAGGGTCCTGCTTCACTTTGCAAGCCTTGGAATCACCTATGGACTTGGATGTAGTTAATGCTTAACCAATACACCTTCACACCGACTGGATTTACCAAGCATTTGGTGGTGCCCAACCAGTCCCATACTTGGTTGGCCCTCTCCAGTGCCAAGCCAACACATTCGTCTGGGTCATCGACCAATAAAAAAAAACTGCGCCACCGACCATTATAGGTCAAGGCTCTACTATGGAGCCATAGGCATCTCAGGGTTTTTAGTCAGTCTCAACAACCCCTCTTACTGCTAACCCAATAGAGATTTTATGTCTTCACCAATGTCACCACACCTTCTCGCACCACAACCCTTCACACACACATCAAATATTCATTCATACAAGGATGCCACTCCTTTTCTTGTGCAAAACGGTGGTTCCTTTTTAGGAACTTTATAGGTGACTTTCTTCACTGTAGGTTAGCATGGCCCTACTCACACAAGGATGATACCCCCTTTTCACTACACAACTCCTTGGGTCTGTCCATCCCTTCTAGTATTATTTAGTGTGAGCATAGAAAGGTTACCAATTCCTATACAGTCCTTCTGCGTACCCTTTTTCACTTTGCCTCTTAGTGTGTAGTATCAATTGGCATCTGTGTAGGCTGACAACACAAGAAGGATAAGCAGGCTTATCAATATTGCTTCTCAAAATTGTAACCGCATTCCATACATTCACTATCAAGTATTGAAACACCAGGAATACGTCCATTCCCTTAGGGTGTAGTCAATATTGACAACCCTATCACGATCCAACACCAAAAAAGGTGTGCACCCCCTTTTCGATGTGATCCATGTAGGCCCTAATCATACTCAAGCAGTCTGAAATGATATAAATAAGATAGAGCATGACCTGCATATTAACCCTAATAATTTAGATATGCATGTTCTTATCTAGGGTCACAGAATACTCATTTATTTTTCCGATGTATCTTTTCTTCATTTGCGAAGAATGAGGGATCCCTTCTCCGAGTCAAAAGTTCTTCGGTTTTCCACCCCAATCTTTCCACGTTCCATAATCCACACATGCCTTCTTGGCGTAGCTTTACGATCTCACTCTCATGGTTTTCCAATGTACAACTCAGCTGAGATGTCATGCTTAAAATATGCAATGGTGTTTCACCCGAAACCCATTCCCAAAGTATGGGGTCCTTCCCATGGAGTTTGGCTTTTGCAGGTCATCACACATGGTATTTCTGCAATGTGTCTTTCTGGCACATTTATCAAATAGCCAAATAGTCAGCAGCATTTAACAATAATCATTCAATGGCATTAATAATTAAATTCAAGTATGAATTTGCAATTCTGTCCTCTGCAGAAATTGATTTGCTTAGCCATGAGTCTGTTCTCATATCGTTTGGTTCTTGCTCATGGTAGATTCCAATCTTCATCATGGACTTACCCACATTTTCCATGCCCGAAACAATCTACCTGAAATATGAAACTTCAATCAGCCCAATGCTTTGTGAGTCTCTTATGCATATAATATTTCATTGCTGCAACAGTCACTGAGGTGATCTCAAAATTATAACACTCAATAACTCAAACACCCTTAGTTGTTAACATTTGAAATGTAATGAAATATATATTTATACAAATATATTTGTATGCATCCTTATCATAATAAAATTGCAAGACACAGTCACGTCCAGTCACGTCATTTATGCAATTTAAACGAAGCTTTAGGTACTCATTACTTGGTATCCATACAAATCTGTCCTTTCAAGAGGGCACTATTGGTAGCCCATCAACATGTCTACCTTCTTCATGCAATCATTCTCCTACATTCACAGCAGCTCATGAAATGGTATTAGGATTAACAATATTCCACCATTTCATCTATTGTCTAACTGCAATGAGACATATACCACAATCATGCATTCCCTCAATGCATCTCAACATGTGCACCCATACCAATGCATGCACATTTACAACATTTACCTTATCTTTAAATGTACATAACCACAAGTTTGTACAAAATATTTTTAATGCACATACCCTCAATGCAACCTTGCATTAATTCATGAATACTATACATTCAAACATATTATGGCCTAACCATGACTTCTCCACATAGCATGCACTACCATGACAGGACCATAAGTCCTCACTTGCTTTGGTTGTTAACTCACAACCAACATACACAAATGGCATGACATAATCTCGTATGAATGCATTCTAGCATTTAAAATAGTCACATGGTAGAGGGTTCCTTGCCCTTACTACCCCATACCTCACCATACCATGGTAGTATGGTATTCATATAAATGCATTCAACCTTTCCTACATACCCTTCTATGATTACAAAATATCGTTCAAAGGGGTTCTTACCTGATCTCCTTTTGTACTTGGGAAATCATAATTTAACCATTACTTGCATGGCTCCCATCAACATCCTTGATGTTACCTGATCAGTTGGCCTCTTACCAAGGCTACATAGTCCTTTTTCCAACCTCATGATCACATATTTGTTGCACCCTCCTTTATTCATAGGGTTGTTGGTCGTATGCAACAATCATTATCCACATCTTTAGCCATGCTTCAGTTGTCTTTGGTCCTATAACCAATGCGAACACAACTAATTATTAGCAACCACCATAATCATTTTAAGTGGCTCATTGCATATGCAAAACCTCACTATTTTACCAATATGCAATATCATATATATACACAAGTACTTTCACATACACTGTGCAATGTTTAATAATATGCCGTCTAGTGCATATTCATTTCATCTATCTAATGTATTGCATTTTCAATCATGCTTCCATGGCCTGATTCCCACAACCATTATCAACAACATTAATTGTCATCAATCATGGGCAATACCATTAATGGGCTATTGCATGTGTAACTTCACTACCTTTTTACTCATATGCAACATGATGCTCATGCATAAACACATTTATATGCACTATGCAATATTTGTTACTTGTGCCAACTAGTGCACGTTTACTTCATCTATATGATCCTTTGCATTTTCAACATTCCTATGCCATAGTTTTTATGCATATAAAACTTGTAAAATACAAAATCAATAGTAAGAGAGGAGTTAACAAATTCCCCCTTTCCAATTTCCTCATTGTAGCATGGGGTTTCCTCTTCCACATCATAGCTGATCCAATTTCATGGGCTTTCCTACCAAGCACACAATCATTAGCTATGATATTCTCATGAATTAGAAATTCAATATATACATACGTGTATAACATTCATTCTTACTATTTTTCAAACATGCAATACTTATGTTATAAACAAAAATATTTTAAGGGAGATATTTCCCTTTCATCACGTTGCCTTACTGCTCCCATTGCTCTTTTGCAATGCATATTAAATCCAATTACTTTTAATAAGGCCTCCACAACCTTCTATGCAATCCCTGCTCCTCATCCCAAGCATAGAGAATGCACTTCACACTTTTAGCGACTATCTCCGGGGGACGACGAGGGTCAAGGGGGCTTGCCCGCCACTGCAGGGCGGGTCGAGGGTAGTGCCCTCATTTTTTTTTGTAAATCCTTCGATTTCGCGCAATCTGGCACATAAGTTCCATGGCATTTTTCAGCTTTTGGCACCTGAAACATCTCCTTGGAAAAAAACTGAAATTCTTTGTTTCGGTGGACTTGGAAATTATCCTCCAGCCCGTTGCGGACAAAATCGCTGAGTTCTTCCGACCTATTGCGGAGAAACTCGCCAAGTTCTGCCGCCGTTTCGGACCGACTCACCGAGTTCTATAGCTGTTTCGGACCAACTCGTCGAGTTCTTTCGGTCGGTGAACTCAACTTTTCCTTTCGATCCGTTTCGGCAAAAACTTGCCAACTCTTTCTACCGTTTCGGAAAAAACTCGCCAATTTTTTTCACCGTTTTGGAAAAAACTTGCCAACTTTTTCCGCCGTTTCGGCGAAAACTCGCCAACTTTCCACCGAAAATTTCCTTCTTTTTCGGTGAACTTATTGATTTTCTGCCGATTCATTGCGGAACAACTTGCCAAGTTTTGCCGGCAACTTCGGCGCAACTTAGCGAGATTTGCCGAAACACATCGGCTCAACTCCATGAGACTCACCAAAACCGTTAGGCAAAACACTTAGAAAAATTTTAAAATTTTTGAAATCTGTAAATTTCTTAATGGTCTGTGTAGAACAGGAAAAATACTTACCTCTGCATGTTGCCTGATTTGGCCCATTAGGCCCAATGCTGCAACCATCGCTCTAATACCATTCTGTCACATACCCACCTATCTATCACATGCAAGGGAGGGAACATGGCACTAAAATCTGGGCTTTTAGAACAACTTAGCCAAATTCATCACGAATAAAGGTTATGGAATTACAATAAAATGACTATGGGTGCAGATGCAAATCAATTGAATATACACAACGGATTTAAACATCATCCACACACATTTCATACTCATCCAACATATCAAAATAACCACCAATTTAAACATTGCAGAAGTAAAACACAATAAAATACTCATCTTGATGTAATGCTGTCCCAAACAACTAGCTATGTTGCTGCAACGTTCCACCCAACCATAGGTCTCTACCCAGCCTGTATTATTTCAGCACTCAGAGACCACCCCTGAGCTGGGCATGATATCTACAAGGAAAAGGGAACCCTCCTACTCAGCACAACCCAAAGCAATGGATACCCATCTCAACCCCAACATTCTCTTGCACGCAAAACTCAGATATGGGCTTGGAAACACACTTTCAGCAATGGGACTTAGAAACTAGATGGACATGTATTTTTCCCAAAACGTGGGCACACCAAAAACAGATTGTGGGGAGAGGGAATCAACCCCAGGGAAGAAAACCGATTTTCCCCACAGATGTATGAGCATTCGGCAGGCCAAAACGGCCTCAATGAAACCCCAAATCGTTCCCCCTTCTTCCCCACTGTTAGCCACAACAAAAACGCCCTTCCCAGCTAGGAAAATGAAGGAACACACAGTAAATCAATGAAGGAAAACGCCCAGGTAGCTCCCAGCTCTTGAGAGAGGAAAATTGATAGGTGAATAATGGCTTGGGGAGCAATTTTGTGGCTCTTTTCTTGCCCAAGAATCCAAACACGAATATCTAGGAAGTGTGGCTTGCCCATACTCGAATTTGGACAGCCATACCTCTCCATTCCCCAAGGCATTAACTACCTCAACCAACTCTTGGGAGAAATGAATGGTTGGGCACAAAAGTCAACATGGGTAGTTGAGGGTTCATGGGTTCTCTCATAGACACTTGGCTTGACTTGATTGGCTCAAGGGTTTGAATATTTCCCTCCCAATTTCCTTGTAACATCATGCCCCCATCTCTTGTTGCATTGCATAGCTAGTTGTGGGAATTTATATTAAGATGCATATTTACAATTCCCATGGTTCACTAGCACATGGATAGCATAATTTCAAATACTTGCCTCTTCTAGGTTGAGCGTTCAATAGCGGGGCCTTGGCCTTGAGCTCCACGCTAGGAATCATACATAATATGCGTACAATATTTACATTATAGCCCAAAATATTACAAGGGTCAAAATGGGGATGTGACACCAGTGACTTTGGATAATCCAGTGAGCATAATTGTGCTTAGGTTAAAAATGATTAAGGAAATGGAACAAGAGGTTGCAAGGATTAGGCAAAAATTGAAGGCAACCTAAGATAGACATAAAATCTATGCTGATAAGAATATAGTGCATAGAGAATTCAATGTTGGGGATCCTGTTTACCTCCGAGTAAGGCCATGGAAGAGTTCCTTGAAGCTTGGAAGTTGTGGTAAGCTATCGTCAAAATATTGTGGGCCATTTGAAATGCTTTAGAGGATAGGGAAAATAACATATAGAATTGCATTTCCTTCTAACACTAAAAATCATAATGTTTTTCATGTTTCTTTGCTTAAGAAAAATGTACATGATCCTAACCATGGATTGTTTGGGATATGATACAGATGGAACCCGAGGGAGAGTTTCAAATAGAGCCACTATGTATCCTTGACAGGAAAGAAATATTTCTCTAGAATTAAGCCATCAAATATGTATAGGTGCAGTAGAATCACTTTGGTACCAATGACGCTACATGGGAGCAAGATGATTCCATGAGAGAGACATATCGAATTTTGTTATGATTTTGAGGAAACACTAAGGATGGTGTTATTCCAAGGGGTACAATACTGTAATACCCCCATTTTTATCCCTTGGAATGTATTAAATCAAATTATGTAAATGATGTAAATATGCTAGTATTGATTCTTTGTGCAAAGCTCAAGGCCAAGGCCCAACTAATGAATGGCTAGGCATGTATAATGCAAATATATGTATATGGACCATGTGGTTGGTTGGTTATGATGACTCAAAAGATATGTAAATATTATGTGGAAAAATAATAAAATGGTCCAAGATGGTTGTGTAAAGAGCACTAGAGGGGCTATGATTACACTAGAGGGGAAACGGAAAGAGGAGCCTATGGGAGATTAAATCCTCTATTGCCAAGTGTCAACCTTAAACTCATCATTTTGCTTCCAAGTGGATTAAATGATATAATTACTTCCTTTTGAATTATAGAATCCAATCATTGAATGCATGTGGGAGGTTGGTGGGAAAACTCTTCTCATGTAGTTATGGAAGCATGGGATGAATATACTTCTATGACAAATGTAAGAGTCCTTCCTTATATGGTCATAAGTTATGTCAGCTATATTTTCACCATCCTCTCATATCCTTTGGAGTCTATCACTCATTCTCCATGTATTTTTTACACCACACAGAGTATACCACTCATTATCCATTACCAATTACAAGACTGTGAAAATAGACAAAAAATAGTTGTGAAGGGAAATTGCAGACATTAGAGGAAGGAGGGTGGTTTAGGTGAGCATTGAGGTTGGCCAATATAGGAACCTTACCCATTGTGTATTTTCTCCTGAATGCTTGAGAAGCCATGAATTAATGTCATAGGAGGTTCTCCAATAACATACAACATGTTGGACTCTTTCTGCACATATTGGTAAGCACTATAAGGGTTGGATATCCTAAGGGAACTATGGAGGATCAAAGGGAAATGCATTCCTTGTGTTGTGTGGGGTAGTAAAAGAGAGTTCCATGACTAGGATGATAGAGTGATATTCATATAAATGCTCAATGGTGAGAAAATTTGCTAAGCATGAGAGAAAATGGGATTTGTGTTGAGAGAGAGAATCCTATAGGGGTTTCCTTCGCCCTAGTGGTCTCATAACCTGGCTTAGGGGTGGTATCTGTAGTTTATACCTACAATTGGGTTGAAAGTCACTCTTACATAGCCAATTGCTTAGATATTCTTTTGTTGAAAGATAAGTATTCTCTTTGTCTATGAATGTGAAGTGATTTTTATTTATTTCCCACAACGAATCTATCTGTTTATGCATGATGTGTTAAGATTCAATATGCTAAGATAGAAAATATCAACATTACATTCCATTTCACAATGATAGCATATACAGGATCACTGAAGAAACAACAAGCATAGCATAAATACAAGAGACACATATTTATCCTGGGAAACCCTCATGGGGTAGAAAAACCAGCAAAGCTTCCTCAATATAGATGACCAGCAATATACAAAGATGCAAACCAAAGACATGATCTCCTCCTCCTCCATAGCAGGCCTCTCTCTCACAAGTGCGCTACATTTCAAGTGAGGGAAGTGTGTGTATAATGAGGAACACACCTCCTCTATTTATACACATCTCCGACTTGTACTTTATAATAACTAGGTCGGCCCCAACTTTACCACTGGGTTAAACACCCCACTACAACTGACTGGGCCAACCCCACTAGGGTGGTCTAACAACCCTTTGACCCACATAACACATACAGGGCTGACCCCCACTAGGGAAGTCTAATAACCCAAGTTACCACATTCCGACGGAGGAATAAACAGCTCTGGATATACAATAAGATCTTCACGGAGGAATGAAACATCTCCAGAATAATAAAGTAAAAATATAATATTCTTAGAAGTTACAATATTCAACACTCCCCCTTAATGAGAAGGATATTATAACAACATCTGCAGGAGCAAGGAGTCATCAACATGATACATCTATAAATCATTGGAAGCTTTCTCAACATCATCAGTAACTCAAGTAGTTACTGGAACATCTTCAATATTGGAACATCAACATCTTCAGTACTGAGTCTTTATCTTTTGCAACACTCGAACAGCTACAACAACATCAACATCTAGATCCTTACGATCATCAGCATCGTCATCACACGATCATCAGTATCGTCATCACACGATCATCAGCATCGTCATCTAGATCATCACGATCAATAGCATCGTCATCACACGATCATCAACATCGTCATCTAGACCATCACGATCAACATCATCATCATCTAGATCATCACGATCAGCAGCATCGTCATCTAGATCATCACGATCAGCAGCATCGTCATCTAGATCATCACAATCAGTAGCATCGTCATCTAGATCATCAGTATCAGCAGCATCATCATCACACGATCATTAGCATTGTCATCTAGATCATCACGATCAGCAGCATCGTCATCTAGATCATCAGTATTAGTATCCACACCAATACAAGTATACACATTAATACAAGTATACATATCATCAATACAAGTATCCTCATCAATACAAGTATACATATCATCAATACAAGTATCCTCATCGATACATATCCTCATCAATACATATCATCAATATCAAAACAAGTATCCTCATCAATACATATCATCAATATCAATACAAGTATCCTCATCAGTCAAGTATACACAATAGCAGCATACTCTGCAATACACGTGATCATTCCTTTCGGAATTACGGGATCAATCTCATCACAATTATGTTTAAGACTATCATTCCTTTCGGAATTATGGGATTTACGGTCTAAGGATGATTAATCCATACTCAATCTCTTTTAAGACAATCCTTCATTTTGGAATTACGGGATTTACGGTCTAAGGATGATTAATCCATACTCAATCTCTTTTAAGACAATCCTTCCTTTCAGAATTACGGGATTTACGGTCTAAGGATGAATAATCCTCACCATTCATTTAGGACTATGTCCAAGGATAATTTAATCCACACCATTCATTTAGGACTATGTCCAAGGATGATTTAATCCCCGCCGTACATTTAGGACTATGTCCAAGGATGACTTAATCCCCACCGTACATTTAGGACTATGTCCAAGGATGACTTAATCCCCACTGTACATTTAGGACTATGTCCAAGGATGACTTAATCCCCACCATACATTTAGGACTATGTCCAAGGATGATTTAATCCCCACCATACATTTAGGATTATGTACAAGGATGACTTAATTCCCACCGTACATTTAGGACTATGTCCAAGGATGATTTAATCCCCACCGTACATTTAGGACTATGTCCAAGGATGACTTAATCCCCACCGTACATTTAGGACTATGTCCAAGGATGACTTAATCCCCACCGTACATTTAGGACTATGTCCAAGGATGATTTAATCCCCACCGTACATTTAGGACTATGTCCAAGGATGACTTAATCCCCACATGTCCAGCAAGGACTTCATTCTCAAAGACCATACGTCTACGGATCAATTCAAGGGACCGAAGTCCGGGGACAATACAATCCCCACTTGTCCACTAAGGACTTCATTCTCAGAGACATATGTCTACGGCTCACTTTAGGACTGAAGTCCAGGGATGATCCAATCCCCATGTCAAATTAGACCCTGTCTAAGGAGCATCCACCAACCTCTCTGTTGGCATAAATATAGGTATCCACATCATCGGCCTTACTGTTGATGCAGGAAATCTCATCATAGGTGATCACATCACTCCCCCTTTCGAGGAGGGTCCTATCAAGCTTGTCTCGGAAAATACTCAAACTTTATTTTGAGGTAGAGGTTTGGTTAGTACATCAGTAACTTGTTCACTTGAGGTAAAGGTTTGGTTAGTATATCGACAACTTGTTACAAATTCGAACTTTATAGTTCCTTTCTGCACCATATCTTGTTAGATCTCTAAGTGCTTTGACTTATCATGGAACACTGGATTCTCTGCCATCTTGATACAACTTTGTTTGTCTCATAGGATCACAGTTAGGTCTATCTCTAAGTCAAGCAATCTTGAATCCATACTTCTTCACAACTAGCAGAGCAAGTAGCCATATATTCCGCTTGTGTTGAGAGCTACACTAGACTGCTTCCTGCTAAACCACAAGATCATGGCTGATCCCAGACAATAACATCCTCTCGGTGTGCTCTTCCTATCTGACACACTTTCTGCTCAATCAAAATCTGTGTAGCCATCTGAATTCATGATCTCCAAGATAGCATAGATCAAAGTCTATCGTATCCTTTAGGTACCTCATCACATGCTTTGCAACTATCAGGTGAACACATCTAGTTTTCACTAGATACTGACTCAAGGTATTCACAACAAAGCATATATTTGACCTAGTATTCGTTTGATACATCAATGACCCAATAATTGTTTTGTATAGAGTTATATCCACTAACTCTGATGAGTCATCCGCTAACAGCCTCAAGTTGGAATCCGTGAGAGTGGCCATTCCAACACATCAAGTCTTCTCAAGATTTCTTAGCATACTTTCCCTGGTTGAGAAAGATTCCTTACGAGCCTTGCCATACTTCCAGACCTAGGAAGTAATGCATCAATCCGAGATCTTTCATTTTCATTTCTGCAACCATCTTCTTCTATGCCATCTCTCGTCAGATGGGTCTACTGATATGAGCCTCAATGTCATTTGAACTCTGTGGTGAGTTCATTCTTGCATCCATGTCATCTGTGTATAGAAACCATATTAAACCTTGTAGCAAAGGTTGAGATCCACATCACCCATGGTGATCATTAAACTCATCAAATTACTATCGATCCTGAGTACCCATACAGAACCTGATTCACACTTCTTCTTTAATTACACCATTAAGAGAATGGTCTTATCTAGCCACTTGGAGCAAACATCTTGTCATGATTCTCTTCCTCTTTCTAAGAGAATCTTCTAGCCACGAGCCTTCTATATTTTGTTTGATTTGTAAATCTTCTTGTTGAACATCCATCACTTGTTCAGTGTTCATCATTCTTCATGATCTTTCCTACAAATCAAAATTAAGTACATGATTAGTAATACTTCATAATCATGAAATCATGTTGACATGATAACCTATTATGCATACAGATATCATTTACACAGTTATACAACTATCTTGACCAATACTTTGGCACAACACTTTTCCATATCCTGTATGCATACAGTGGCTATCTAGATGCCTTCCATCTCTACCAGAACATACTATCGAGAATGTGCATAGCTCTCAGCATGTCAGCAAAGAGGTTTCATTCTAGACAAGCAACAATGGAATGTTTGTCCAACTTACCAATCATATGCATATTAGTAGTATACTGTTCAATGCTCTATGAATGTTTACACTCAACATGATATATTCTAGGAATACAAATATGCATACAACCTATTACAAGCAATATCATTTACTATTTCAAATAACAACTCAAATACTTATCTTTTATGTTTGTGTGGTTGCCTCCCGCTTGATCTTCTAAATGTCTTTTGAACTTCTATTCATTCTGTACCACCGTGCATGCTCAAGTGTGCACTAGTGTTATCCTCATGATCTCATACACAAACATACATTCATTAGTATATTATAAGTATTATAAAAACATTATAATTCTAAATAATCTTGAATATGTATAGTCATGATCATAGATAATAAACATTAGTATTCAAGGTTTCAGGGAAGTCTTCTTTTACTCATGCATATCATCAATCAAGATAAAAGACATAATATGCATAAACCCTTGATAACTTACATTTATAACTTTATGAATAAGCATAACCAATAATACCAAGTATACTTATATAAGGGATCCTAACACAAGGTAAGATTCTAACTTGATATAGGAAAACATACTCGGATTAGTATACCTGCTTAGTTATGTCTAACATACCTAATCAATATCTTCTTTGTTCTCTTCAATGATTTAGAGATTCTGTGCTGAAACCTGCATATCTCATAATAGAACAAAGTCATACATACCTCGTAAGTAGAACAAAGATTATGGAGGAGTCTTTGTCTTCATGTTGTCATGGTCATGTAGCTTGATTTGTCTTTCGTGATGTACTTGTATCTTGTTAGCAGACAACATCAACCTCATACAACACCACAGTGCATTAGTACAACCATATAACCCTAATCAATGAATGTCTTCTATCATTCACATGCATTCATACTTTTATTAGGATGATAAGACAATTCTAACATTAATCGAGATTGTACTAACCTAAATAATATGAAGACAAACATATTATGAACTTAATCAAGAATCAGATTTCAAGACATACCTGTATCTCCTTAAGTCATATCTGTCGAGATTTCTTGTAGTCTTCTTATCTAAGGCCTTAGCCTCAACTCCCCCTGAAACTGGATCTGGAGCTCCATTAGGGTTTGTTAGAGAAACCCTAAAGATTCAATCTTTGACTTTCACACTTCTGAATGGATGGATAAATGTGTCTCGTTAAGCTGATCAAACTTCAATACTTCAATTTTGAAATCTCCAAAATTTGACCCCTCAAAATTGCCTTTGAAACTTCTGGATCTTCTGGACAGGATCCCGAACCAGGGTTTGATGGATCCCACCCTTCTTCCCAATCAAAAGGTTTGATCCAAAGCTCTAAGCTCTTATTTTTCTGAGGAGCTTTCAGCCATGGTCACAGACTTCAGAAATTCCAACTTTTGTAGAAGCCCTAATTTTCACCTTTCCGATCAAAATCCGGAACTAGGGTTTGATCAAGCCCACTCTTCTGCCAACCAAAAATTATGATCCTGGTCTCTAAATTTCTATTTTGATGAGTAGCATCCAGCTGTGGTCTCCTATTATAGAAATTCCAACTTTCTCCAAAACCCTAAATTCCGGAAGCCATGAATGAATGTGCTAAAAAATAATTATGTTTTGACAGAAATATGTACCTGATTGTTTCTGCTGTAACTCCACAATTTTCGATCCATAGGGTCTGAATTTTTTTTTTGTGGTATCCTGAACTGTCATCTTTCCATCCCGATAAGTCTAAACTCAATTGGATTCTCTGAGAGAGAGTTATGCCAAGTGTCACAACGTGATCTGTTTATGGGATAAAACAGGAGAGCGAACTTGTACGGCGTGCCACATGTCACTGGTTCAACTTCGGCCTATGAAAACGTTTCTTGAGATAGTATAGACTATGAACTACCTGTCACATTTTACGAAATTTCATTTGGAGCTTCCTAGCCCAATTTATGACCTTTTTTCCCAGGTCGCTTGATTTTGACTGAGATATGGAAGAGGCAGAAACTCTAACTTGTATTGATCATAACTCACAAAGTACAATGAATCGGAGGGTGCCCTTTGGACACAAGGTACATGGGGATGTTTTCTACGACCTGTAAACGTTTTAGATCCTGAAACTTTGCAAAAATGGATTTATAGCAAAAGTTCCACGATGACGGGTTTTTTCTATATAAAACCCAAACCTTCAAATTGTCTCAAGTGAAGCAAGTGTCGTAAGTGCCATACATTGCCTTCCTTCAGGTTAGCTATGATACCATGTTAAGATTCAATATGATAAGATAGAAAGTATCAACATTCCATTCCATTTCACAATGATAGCATATACAAGATCACTGAAGAAACAACAAGCATAGCATAAATACAAGAGACACAGATTTATCCTGGGAAACCCTCATGGGGTAGAAAACCCAACAAAGCTTCCTGAATATAGATGACCAGCAATATACAAAGATGCAAACCAAAGACATGATCTCCTCCTCCTCCATAGCAGACCTCTCTCTCACAAGTGCGCTACATTTCAAGTGAGGGAAGTGTGTGTATAATGAGGAACACACCTCCTCTATTTATACACATCTCCGACTTGTACTTTATAATAACTAGGTCAGCCCCAACTTTACCACTGGGTTAAACACCCCACTACAACTGACTGGGCCGACCCCACTAGGGTGGTCTAACAACCCTTTGACCCACATAACACATACAGGGCCGACCTCCACTAGGGAAGTCTAATAACCCAAGTTACCACATTCCGACTGAGGAATAAACATCTTCGGATATACAATAAGATCTTCACGGAGGAATGAAACATCTCCGGAATAATAAAGTACAAATATAATATTCTTAGAAGTTACAATATTCAACATGATGTGTGTGTGGATAGAGTATCAATTCCATCGTGTTTTATATTGAATCCAACAAGCTCCCTAGTCAACAAATACCCTAACCCCCCAAAAAATATATCACTGTGAAAGGGTAAAGAGACTAAATTCTTGCTTCTAGGGTTTGTAGTGATAGAAATCTAGAGAGAAGAATCAATAGAGCTAGGGCTTGCAGCATTGAAGGTGAATCTTGAGCTCTTCCATTTTGTTGAAATGCATTATAAAAATGAATAGGAATAAATAAAAAATTTAGTGAATTTAACCAATCGAGGGAAATTTTGTTGATATGAAGATAATGAAGTTACACAGCTGAAATTTCTCCTTTGTAGATTTGTAGGTGACCTAGATTGACCCCTTATGAATTTTTTGTCTCAAAAAATATGTCCACTTCGATCTCTTACTTGTTAAATGTATCATGGACAAGTCTCTTCTCTAACTTTTGGTATAATGATGGAGTAGGGTTTTGTTTCACCCCATTTTACAAAATGAAAATCCTACTCTTTGTTTGGTGCATTGATGAAAAATATATTGTCTTTTTTATCACTATGCATCCATACATATCAAGCACATGGTTCACTAGAGGAGCTTAGATGCACTAGAGTAATAGATTTCAATGAAAATTGAAGTGTAAACCTATGCAAATGATACTTTCTAGAGGTGTTTGCATAGATTTATGTTCAGTGTTTGATAAAATTAAGCACACTAAATCATATTGTATCAATGACTTTACTTGTGCAACTAATATAAGGTGTATTGAGTTTTTTGTAAGTAAGAGTGGGAGCCTTCTATTAACTAGAAACGTCAAAAAATACAATTGTTATAAAATAGTCTACAACCTACTTCTAGGAGAGATCAGGCTGTATAAACAAGTTTGAGAAATATTTATGTATGTTGTAGTCTTGGAGCTAGTGATAAAGAAATGTTTTGACTGCAATCCTATAATAGATTTCTTTTCTAAGACCAAATCTAAAGTATCCATATCTAGATTATTGGCTTTATACTTTACAAGATGGCCACTAATGGAAAAAAAAACTGGAAAGCATGCAGAAAGAAACTCGATTATGTGGCAGGTTGATCTATGACGAGTGGAGTGTTGCAGGAGATCCCAGGTAGAGTAGATGTTTTTACCAGCTTTAAGGCTAATCACTTCTCTATGATGTACTTTTTTCCATCCATAATCTTGTTCATGCTCCTCTGGTCTCGTAGATAAATGAGATTTTGCTTGATGTTGATGGTTTTCATAGCACTTCATAAGGAACCAACTCATTAGAGTTTTGGTCACCTAGTGTATGACCACTAAGTGTTCGTAGAGCATAACCATGTTCTTGGTATCTCCTGGATTTTTCATCCAGTCTTCCATCGGATTCAATATTGCTTCTGCTTGGAAGATGACATCATTCTACTCCAAGTCATGCATTCCTATTCTTGTCCTCATCTTATTGATTGACATCACTAGGGTTGATGGGAGGAGGGGGAGTCCAAGGGATGAATTTGACTCCCGGGAGACCATCAAGTTGGTTTATATTGGAGTTTAGAACACTGGTGTCTGTGGTTATCTCCGAAAGTAGCTTCAATTCCTCCTACAGACTGTCAGTTTCCTTCCTGTGGTCAACCAGGATATGGCTGTGCATCACTTTTTTTGTCTAAAAGGTTATGAGCGAGCGATGCTAGAGAGACTTTATAGAGTGTGAGTCCCATGAATTAGTAATCCAGTCCTCCAAAGATTGAAATTCATCCACCTCTTGGAAAATCAATAATCTCATTCCAAGTTTTCCTCTCCTTTCTTTCAATTTCAATTATGTAGGCAAGAGGGATAGAATTATTGTTGTAATTCACAACTGCAACCACTCTAAGTTGGTTAGTGGTGGGATTTTGAAGCTCGTCTCCACGATGGCCAAGTTGGTTTAGATTGGAGTTCAAAACACTGTTGTATGCGGTTAGCTTCAAAAGAAGCCTCAATTTGTCCTCCAGATTGTCAGTTTTCTTCCTATGGTCAACCAAGATATGGCTGAGCAGCACTTTTTTAATCCAGAAGGTTATGAGCGAGTGATGATAGAGAGAATTTATAGAGTGCGAGTCCCCTATATCAGTAATGCAGTTCTCCAAATCTTGAAATTCCTCCACCTCTTGGAAAATGATAATCTCATGCCAAATTTTCCTCTCCATTGTTTCAATTTTGATTTGCAAGCAAGAGGGATAGAATTCTTGTAGTAATTTGCAGCAGCAACCACTCTGAGTTGGTTAGTGGTGGGATTTTGAAGCTTGTCTCCAACTCTCTTCTTCCCCTCGCCATGCATCTTGAGCTTAACCCTGTTATTGCTCTTCTGATGGTCATGAAGGCCAGTATCTTTGTGAAAAACAATGAGAATGAGAATGATTTTCAATCCTCCCCTAAGATCAATGCACTAGTCACTTCCATGATTGGCATGTTTGTATTCATGAGGTTGAAATCAAACTTCTTCACGTTGTTGTACTACATCCTCTCCCTCGATGTGATTTTCGATATGCTCAAGTACCACCACACATGTTGTTGCAAATCGAGGTGGTGGAATATTAATGATTGTTGTGGTGGTCCATGTGCTCCACATGGATAATTACCGACTCATGTCCAGATGGCCCATCATGTGTTATGCAAAAAATTTCCAAAAAGAGTATGAAAAGAGAATAAATATATCAGAAAGAGTACTCCATGACTTGATTGAAGAAAATAGTTGAATAAAAAGCCTCTTCCAGGGGGCAACCTCCTTATACAATGTACTAAGTACACAAGATAAGACAAGACAAGATAAGATACTCCAAATGAAAGGTCTCCTTCCTATATATAGGATAATAAGGGGTACAATCCCAACTAATTGACCCAAGCTGACATAAATAATATAACCATACTAATGACAATTACCACTAATGGACCAAAGCCGACATCAAAACTAATGTAATGAACCACAATATAGGGGGAAATGTGCCCATATTTAGGGCTTAACATAATGTCATTGTGGATTTAGTCCCTCCTTGAGGTGTTTGCAAGATGAGTTGGGGCATTCTGGGTGAAACCTATGTCTTCCATGCTCAGCCTATGTGGGCGATTCCAGGTGTCAATTATGTCCCTCATGGATAGCCTTTAACATTCGTCCATAAAATATTCCCCTTCCAGGTTGGACGTTGAGTCATATGGGGTTTTGAATCCAAGAGAGACTCCCACATTGGCCATCTAGTTAGGCACTTTGCTGGCCATTATTCTGACATGGAGAGGGACGGGGGATTGGATTTTGATAATGGTGGCATCCAAGGCTAGGGTGTCATCTTCAAGTCTCCAATTGTGTATCAACTTTCTAACTAGAGTGCCATTTTGCAGATTGATCATCAACTTGATAAGGATTTGCAAATCTCCTTCAATAATTACTTGGTTATAGCCCTGCCTTATTGTTATATTCAGACTTTAAAGCAACGCCCCTAGTTTCATCATGTTGTTTCTATGTATGCCCATATAACCCACATATACCCTTCTTATGGTTCATGTGTTATCTATGAATACTCCTCCATAGCCTATTTTCCATGGGTTGTGTTTGGAAGCTCAGTCGAAGTTGATTTTGATGAAGCCATTGGAGTGGGGGACTCTATGAGGAGGGGTAGATGATTCTTTGTCTGGTCAGGTTAGAGAGGAAGATAGATTGCTGGATATTTAGGTTCCAAGCCTGAAGATGTTTGCTTCCTAATTGTTGAGTTTCTTGTCTTGATCAGTATAATGATGGAGCTGAAGAGTTTCTTGAATGTTGGATTTAAGCCTTTGCGATGCGATTCATCTCTGAAAATCCTTCGGTTTCACTATTTCCAAGTTTCCCAAAGTAGGAAGGTCAGGAAGAGGTTCCAAAGGTGATTGATTAGCAGGTTGGAGAAGGGGATCTTTCTCCAGTTGGTAAGGATTTTGTTTATACTCAATCCATCTCTGTTTGAGATATGAAAGATAGTATCTCTCTTATCCCATAATGCCGAGGTGAAGTTGCAGGAATTGAAGAGATGTTCTTTGTCTTCCTAGAGATTGTTGCAGAGATAGCAGTGAGAGGGACCTTGGAAGCCTCTTTTGAGTAGGTTGTCCCATGTAAGGGTTCTCTTGCGAATGAGAATCCATAAGAACATTGATATTTTGGGCCAGAGATTTGTGGTCTAGATGTGAGACCAAATGGGGTCTTTTTGGGAGATTATTGTGGCTAGCTGCAACAACATATCCTTCTTTGATGGTATAGCTTCCCATGGGTTTGTGACACCAATGGAGATGATCCTTGTCATGATTCATTTTTATCCACCTGTTATGGATTTTAGAGCATATGATTGGAGCATAGTTTTGAGGGGGTTGAAGCAACCATCTTTCTAAGGGTAGCGAATGTCACCATTCTTCTCCCCTAATGTCGTTGTCCCAAAAGTGAAAAACCTAGTAGAATTTTTGAGTACTTAGATATTCCTAGTAATCACGGTCTAGGAAATGTTGGTCTAACTTTGGATCTTGTTACAAGAGTCTTCCCAGAGGAGGGATGAGGCTCCATTCCTTATTTCCTAGAAACTGTAATCTTGAATAAGTTTGCGATTAGACCAAATGTTGGATGGGCCTTTAGGCCCTTAGTTATCATGCCATGTATTAATACATTATATAAAGTGTATAAGGGAATATATTAATGCAAATCAAGATTAAACGTAGGATTAGTTGGAGTGGGTGTAACCACTCTAACCATCTTCACTTTGTATAAATACCTAATTCAAGAAGAATACACATGATTGAATGTTCCGTCCAATTGTTTTATTCTTGTTGGTTACTATGTGTGTTTATTATTATGTGCTTGAATGCATGTGTTCTCAATGAGCACAACATTGGTGCCATTTCTTCCTCTGTTCGGTCTGGGTGACAAATATAGAAGATAGATGGTGGATCGAATCTAGAAGAAATTGTGTAGATGTTGTTCGTGAAGATTTAGAAATGCTTGAAGAATCTAACTAATTGTCATGAAGAATGCCCCACTGAATCTATCGACTACAAGAGAACCAACGCCTGCATACACGATAATAAGAAATATGGACAATCATGATCAAGTTCATGATAAGAGGCTACATGCTTGATGAACGTGCAAATCATGTGTCAATTTGAGGCTATGTGCTGCTCATGGGTTATTTGATGATCATTGAAGAAAAAAATCTGTAGCGTAAGGGAGATACTATTCTGCTCGATTTCGCAAAGAGCAACCATAAAATTTGTTCAGAAGTTGACAATAAATCTCAGTTTGACGTCGATTGAAACACCATTCAACCAATAACATCTAACCAACAAATCACTGGAGGTATTAAAAATTTAATTGATATGTTGCATATTTTATGTGAATGTGAAAGTGTTGATCTGAGCATATGGATTTGGTCGAAATTCAGAGTTAGTGGAGTTTAGTTCTAGTATTATGTGAGTTGAACATTATTATATGGTTTTTCGAGCAAACAATTCATTGGATATTCTAGCTTGCAATAAACCAGTAAAAGACCATTGACTATTCTAGCTTCTATATGACCGATGAAAGCTTGCAGTTGACCATCTGACATTTGAATATTTTGTTCACTCTCTTTTACGACTGGAATTTTTTTGGTTGATGTCCTTTATTATACTCATATAATGTTTTTTTAAAAAGATTATGAAGATATCTATGTATGAAGGGATTGAAGAGAAGTTGTGTACATGTCAACTAAAGCAGTCGTCTACCAAATAATGAAACCCACCGTCGTTGATTGGTGTACACCGAAATACATGGTTACTGCTTATCGACCGATCAAACAATGTATTACTTTTTGAGGATACTAAGTCGACTGAAACAATCGTTGATTTGTCACCCATTACAGAGAGGAATTATGGTGTAGTTGACCATCTACTACGAGATTGTTAATCAATGGTTAGTCAATGACCATCCTAGAGAATTTCCCGACCACCACTCGATTTTGGGTAAAGAACACATTTTGAACAAGTTACTTCGGCTGGTTCCATGGCCAAGGGAGGGTTCCACGGAGGGTTTCGAGGGTTTGTTGGGTTCTTGTAAGGATTGGTCTTTTGCATTCTTTGGAGACTGGCATCGGCTGGTTCTAGGGCCAGGGAGGGTTCCAGGGAGGGTTTCGAGGGTTTGTTGTGTTCTTGTAAGGATTGGTATTATGCACTCTTTGGAGACTGGTAGATTTCCTGGGTGTTTCTTAGGCATGTACTGCTTTTCAGGAACGAATATCTGGAGCCATGGTGGACCCTATTTCAGGGTTTTTCTGAGGTTTTTTGTTCTTTATTGTCTTGGTTCTTCCACTGCTTACCATGCGGTATGATCACGAACTTTCTTTGCCACTGGGATGAGACTGTGTTTCTTAGTTGAATTTTTCGTTTACACACCTTTTGGTACTCTGCCTGGGGATTAATGGTTAGGGTGGAGCCTAGGGTGGGTCACTAGGTGAATACCACAGCAGCGGAGATGTCAAACCCTTTGACAGTCTCGGGTGATGACCCACTTTTTACTACGACAGTTATTGAAATGACCCCTTCGGATGATGACTCTATTCATTATGAATACTTCGAACCTGACAAGCTGCACCGGAAGGGGGGGGGGGTCCTCACGGAGCAGAGGTATTCATGCTCGTAATCATCGTGCACATAAGGGTTACTATCTTCGGGAGGAGGTCCCTGAGATGATGGTTGGAAGAGATGTTCAACTGGGTTGTGTCCTTAGTATTTCGGCTAGGGCACTGGTGGGAAAAGTTTGTTACTTAGAGGTGAATAGGTCCACGATATTGGCATGGGTTGCGGAATATTGGAAACCCCTGCTTAACTATTCACCGCGTGTTCACATTTTGGTAAATAAGTGGGTGGTCTTCCACTTTCTAGACGAGGAACATGCCTCCTTGATCATGGGCAAAACTTGGGTTTTTGGGCGTGGGTCTATCTGCCTAGAACGCTGGAACTCGGACTTCAACCCTGTTACGGCAGTGATCAAACATACTCATTTCTGGGTACTACTGGAAGAAATCCCTCTTGAACTTTGGTCCTGGGATATTTTTACAGAACTGGGTAATCGTTTAGGGCAATTTATCTATTTCGATGATAAGTCTCTTTACCATGAAGACAAGAGGATTGCTTGGATCCTTGTGGAGATGGAATCATCCACAGGTTTGCCGGAAGTCATCAATATAAATTGGGGAGATAAGGTCATCCACCAGCCCATGGATTACTGGCGCTTACCCTTCCAAGCCATAACTGTGGGGTGGTGGGTCATCTCCGGAATAAGAGTTTGAGGAATCTGTGGTCTGCTTCCCACCGTGCCACTGGGGAGGGCCATTCTACATTGGTTCCGAAGGCTACTACAGATTATGGGGTTATAAAAGCATTAATGGGAGGGTGTCTCGACCACTCCTTTGCGGGTAAGCTTGCCACTCTTTTTCCTAGTTTTTATGCTACCCTTTCATGTGCTGAACGTTCCTTGTTAAATTCGGAAGACTCCAGGTCTTACCCGGTGTCGGAAGAGTCTTTACTTGAGAAGGTTTTTACAGAGCAAAGACACTACGAAGTTCCTATATCCAGTGAGGATGCTCTGGATTCACAACTCTTGCACGATGAAGGCACTTTATTAGAGTCTTTGGGAATGGTTACTGCACCTTTACAGGAACTATCTTTCTCTATGGGTTTAGTGTAGAATCCGTTACCTTATTTTTGCGGTAAGGGAATGGTTCCCTCACACATTATTGATAACCCCAATGTTACACTATGGAAGAACACCGGTGGCCGGAGTCATAAAGCTCTGGCTTGCTGTATTGGGGAGAACCTTAGTTTTAATCCGGATCGTAGTGAACCATCGGTGGGGCACTCTTTAACCGTTTCCCCACCCCTGTATGAAACATTTGGGCCTCTTAGAGCATTAGAGCCGACATCTCAGGTCACTTAATTCTGGTCGTTTCTCTTAATATTCGAGGGGTAGGGGGTGCCCCTAAAGCACTAGCCCTGCGCAGACTACTTTCTTCTCTTTCTCCTGATGTAATCCTTCTACAAGAGACTATGACATTGGGAACCAAAGCATGTAATTTATTTTGGAGTATCCTTCCGAAGTGGGAATGTTGTTCCATCGACTCAGATGGACTTTCGGGGGGGATCCTGGTGGTATGGAATCCCCGGGTACTATCTTTTAGATCCTTTTGTGTGTGGGGGGTATCCTACTTTTGGGGAAGCACATGGATCTGTCTTTTCCTTTGAAACTATTTAACTATTATGCTCCATATGTGGAGCGTCAGAGATTTTGGAGTTCTTTGGAGGCTTCTGGATATGGAGTTTGGTATACTTGCTGGTGACCTGAACATGACCTTACATGCTGGAGAAATATGGGGTCCTAAGGCTCAGGGAGACCCACTACAACCCTGGTTTCAAGAGTTCTTCAGTTCACATGAACTCATTGATGTTGAGCCTGTGCCTTTACGTCCTACTTGGAAGAACAGTAGATTGGGTGATGCTTTTATTGCTAAGTGCTTGGATCGTTTTTTGGTGAGCATTTCTCTGTTTGGGGTGGTTGATCGATGTTCCTCCAGTATTGTTCAGGCTTCTATATCTGATCGCTTGTCGATTGTGTTGCGAATTCATAGTGGGCCTAATATGTATAGGTTCCCCTTCAAGTATTGTCAGGCTTGGTCAAAAGAACTGGTCTTTAACACTTTGGTCTGTGAACACTGAGTTTCTTTCTATTCCAACTCTACTAGGTGGGTGATGGTTGACCTCCCAACATTTCTTAGGTCTTTGAAATTGATCATTATGTCGTGGCTTTCTGAACGGAAGAAGGAGCATTCAGTTGCTATCAAATAGGTCGAGGGTTGTATTGAAGATTACCACCTAGATCCTCTTTTTGGTTATCATTCTGATCCGATGAGCTGAATTTTGAAATTTCTGGAAGTAGAAAACGCTGCCTTACTTCGAACTGAAGAAGAAATTTGGCGGTTGAAGAGCAGGCCTCTTTGGATCACTCTAGGCGATCAAAACACCATATTTTTTCATAAATATGCTAATATGAGACAAAATTCTAACTTGATTTAGGAAATTAAAGATTCGACTGGCACTTTGGTAACTTCTCAAGAATAGATTGAACTTGATGCTGTGGGTCACTTTCAAGGTCTCTTCACTAAGTCTGCCGGGATCACTAAGTTAGTCTCTAGCATCAGTTGGAGGTTTTACATTGCATGCCCGATATATTTTCGGCAGAGGATAATGAGAATATTGGGAGACCGGTTACATTGTTAGAAGTTGAAGGCATACTCAAAAACATGGCCAAGGACAAGAGTCCGGGTCTAGATGGTTGTTCAACTGAATTTTATCTTCAATTTTTTGATTTACTTGGCTCAGAGATGGTTCGTTTGGTGGAGGAGTCCCGCATCGCAGGGAGAGTTAGTGGGGGTATCAACGCTACATTTATAACATTGATTCCAAAGGTTTCAGATTTGAACTCCTTTCAGGATTATAGGCCCATCTCCTTATGTAACCTACTTTACAAGGTGGTCTCTAAAGTGATAGCGGAATGCATCAAGATGGGACTGTCAAGGGGAATCTCTGTTGATTAGTTTGGTTTTTTACACTAGCATTTGATCTTCGATGCCATTGGGACTGCACAGGAGACGTTACATTCTGCCAAAGCTAGTTGGACTCCTTCTATTGTTCTTAAACTAGATCTAGGAAAGGCATATGATCTGGTTGATTGGGAGTCCTCAGGCTCCTACTTCTGAATGCTGGATTAGACTTATTGACCACGAATTGGATGCTAGGTTGTATATCTTCCGTGAATTTTGTTGTACTTATCAATGGTTGTCTGACGAGATTTTTCAAGGGATCCCGTGGTTTGCACCAGGGTTGTCCCCTCTCACCACTACTCTTCTTATTGGTCATTGAGGGCCTGAGTAGACAACTAGGACGAGCCAAGTCAGCAGGCAGGATCACAGGTATTAAAGTCTCAAAGCATTGTACTATTACACACCTATTATTTGTGGATGATGTGCTATTGTTCGGTATTGGTAATTACACCGAGTGGACTCATTATAAGCACATTCTTGATCTATTTTGTAATGCCACTGGCATGATCATCAGCATACCCAAGTCCTATCTCTACCACATAAACTTGTGTCCTGTGGACTGTGCTATATTTGGCAGGCTCTTTTCCTTTGAGATGAAATTGATGGTAGACAGGTTTAAATACTCGAGGTATTTTATCAAGCCCAATGATTATTATATTATGGACTGGAAATGACTTATAACAAAGTTTGAGTCAAAGATTTTGGGCTGGTACTACCATTGCTTATCCTTGGGTGGCCGGCTCATACTCTTGAATTCTGTTTTGGCCAACCTTCTGGTATATTGGCTTACTCTAGCCAAGGTTCCAACTGCCATTTTGCACAATATCAGAAAACTATCCTTCAATTTTATATGGTCTGGATGCCGTGATAAGGTGGGCTTACACTTGACTGCTTTGTCTCAGATCTTTGCACCGAGGGCGAATGGCGGTAGGGGCATTAGAAATATCTACTGGGTATACATGCATTTACACCATAAGAATTTATGGAGAGCCCTAACACATACTGGGCTATGGGGTCTTCTAGTGCGAGATAAGTACTTGAAAGGATATATGGTTATACACTGGATCAAAAACATGCCTAAACGACCGGAGGGTAACTTGAATATGATCTGGCGGGGTTTATTTGAAGTTTTACCAGATTTATTGGATCACCTGGGCTAGCGAGTTGGTAATGGGTACCAGATCCGTATTGGTGTGGAACGTGTGATAGGAATTGAACTAATACTCTTCCCTGATACTGTTTCTATCATTCATCAACGCGACATATATTATTTGAACAATGCCAGAAACCCTGCGGGAGTGGAACTTTTTGATTACTGGCACTCTGCGGAATCATTGGATATCTCGGGTGATGCTGGCCGTGAGTGGGATTCATTTACACATCATCTAACTCATGCTGGTATCACTCTATCTAGCGAGATGGATTCTTTACAATGGTACTGGCGGGAAGTCTATGGGGAGATTTATGCAGCTATCGCATATTCGGACCTTGCTCAACAACATCAGCCTGGCTCGTTTCTTTGGTGGTATAGTTGTATCTGGGGATGGAATGTTCCTCTTAATTACGTTGTTTTTTGTGGCTCACTCTAAAAAACAAAATCTTGACTACTGATAATTTTATCAAAAGAGGGGGATATGGTCCTAATGTCTGCACTCTATGCCTTCAGGATGCTAAGACCATTGGGCATCTTTTTACTTCCTGTCCAGTTACATTGCAATTATGGGCTACTGGTTCAGAGTATTGGGGAGTTGATCATTGCCGGGGTCAGGACTCTATCTCTGTTTTATTGCATAAGTGGCATTTGGGGTTTAGTGACTCCATCTCATCCCCCATATATTTCATATGGGGCATATGGAAACTCAGAAGCCGCTTATTATTTGATGATTTTTCTTATGATTTCAACATCGCCCTTCAATTCATTGTTAAGATACTCTCGGGTGCATGCATGCAACAAAATTTTGATAGGGTCAAGACCTTACATGGACCTAACATTGCAGGTTTGGACATTATTGGATATTTTGATGGTGTGGAGCAAGGGAGGTGTGGGGCAGGAGGAATCATTCTCTTATCATCCACCTAATTTTTTGAGTTGGATCTGGGATGTGGAGTGGGTAGCAACACGTGCGTTGAACTCCTGGCTCTTTGGTGCCTCCTATTCTACTTGAACTATTTACAGATTTCAACTGTGCAGATTTTTGGAGACTCGTCGGTAATTATTGGATGGGCATTGGAATCCAATGTTTTCAGTGTTGCCTCTCTTGAGCACTGGAAGAAGAAAGTTAGGGTATATTTGTCACAGTTTGAACATGTCTCCATCAACCATATATCTCATGTTTTCAACCATCGGGCAGATTGCTTATCGAAGAAAGGGCTCACTCTGGAAGAGGGTACCCTTCAGGCTACACATTTTCATGAGCTCAGGCCTCCAAAACTGCGATTATGCACATATACTAAAGTTGATTAACCTTCCTTGATCACTTCTGTTATTTTTTGGATTGGGGTTTTTGACATAGTTGACAAGTCACTGTCAAATAGTTTTTTTACTTGTAATCTCTCGGCAATGTTAGTTTATTTTTTTATTTATGACAGTTAGAAACAAGATTAACTAATATAGTGACAGCTGAATGAAGGCACACTATCCATGGGATAGGAAACACTTGTAAATTTCTTTGATCCACCCTTATGAATAACAATTTATTTATTTATTTTATTTTATTTTATTTTATTTTATTTTTTATTTTTTATTTTTTATTTTTTATTTTTTTATTTTTTTATTTATTTTTTATTTATTTTTTTATTTTTTATTTTTATTTTTTTTATTTTTTTTATTTTTATTTTTTTTATTTTTTATTTATTTTTTATTTTTTTTTTCAGTTGAAAAAAAAACACATTTTAGGAGTTAAAGCAATGCTCATTCCTTTGAAGAGTAAATATCGCTGTGTATATTGCTAAAAGACTATTTGTCGAATGATATATCAGTAGAAATAATTTCCTTCGATATATCATGTTTAAAGAATTTGGATGGTTGCCGTATATATTTGACATGTTATATGTTAGAATCGACTTGGATTGTCCTTTGACAAATGGTGTCAATTTTTTTTTTAAATGTTGAAAGCATTGGGTGATCGACTTTATATACTCGATCAATTTGGTAGGTGTGGGCAATATGTTTTTTTTCCAAATATGTGGTCGATATTGTAAGTTAGTCGATGTCTATTTTGGTCGTCTTATTTTGTTCGAGGCTAACTTTGGTCATTGTGTAAAATGGTTTATGGGTCGAGAGTAATTTTAAAAGTGTGGTTGAAGCAAAAAGTGGTTGTCATTACAATTTTGCTCGACAAGTCATTTTCATTTGAGAAAAAGTATATGCAAAAATATGGTCGATCCTTATTATGTAACTGGAGTCTTTAATTGAGTCGATGGAGTCACTAGCCCACGACTAACTCCATTTTAAATATTTGAAGTCAATTAAATAATAGAGGGGATGAAACCTGAGTCTTTTTCAAGGCAGGTGATCCCCTTCACCTTTGTAATCAAGTTAGTCTCTAGATGAATCTTGTAAGTCGAGTTGAGTCAATTAAGTTGAGTCTAGAGCAATCAACCATGATAAACAAAACATGCATATGAGCATGAAGCATAATGAAACTTGCAAGCACTTTTAGAAGAAGATGTCAAAGGCATTCAAGCAAAATACATCATACAAATGCACATAAAGAGATTCATGACAAGATGAGGATGCAAAGAAAAACTAACTGATTGAACCTCTTTGGGTTGTGACCTATGAAGTTAGAAGGTAGAGAAATGGTAGGTTTGTGGAGCACAAAAGGTAAGATGCTCACACCATGGAGTGTTGTGCAAGGCTGGGTGGTGAGTTGTAATGAAGACTCACTAACTACATGGGAACCTTCCAGATTGAAGACGAAGGATGAAGAGTAATAAGTCACAATAGAGCCATGTACATGTGTATCTTCCTATCCCGTTGGTGGTTGTTGTGGCTGAGTTACCTATGCAGATAGTATGGATGGTCGATGCACATTAAGGACTACTTAGGTAGGAGAAGAGACCCAGGATGTTGCTGCACACTCTTTCTCTCTTCAAGATGAAGAATATTTTTTGGGTGGGGGAGATGTTGGCTGGGCATTTAGGCCCTTAGTCATCATATCATGTATCAATACATTATATAAAGTGTGTAAGGGAATATATTAATGTAAAGAAAGCTTAAACCCATGATTAGTTAGAGGGGGTGTAACTGCTCCAACCATATTCACTACGTATAAATACATAATTCAAGAAGAATACTAAAGACTGAATGTTGCATCCAAATGTGTTATTCTTGATGGTTATTGTGTGTGTTTATTATTCTATGCTTGAATGCATGTGTTCTTAATGAACACAACACCAAGCTAGATTCCATATGATGGATCCTGCGATTTGGTCATTGAATCTGACTAGATCTTGTTGGTCTATCTCTAGAGTGTATTTGGCCTGCCAAAACAATCCCCTTGATTTATGATTGTGAGTGATCCATTTCCACCAATGTTTGGAGCCCATAACCCCATTGAATATTTTCAGGTCTTCAGAGTCCAAGTCCTCCTCATAGTTTGGGATTGCAAACATCTTCCCAACTTATTAAGGCCCATTTTCTTCGATGACGATCACTTCCCCAAAGGAAGTTTCTCTAAAGGCTCCTGATTATTTTGAGGATGATTTTGGGGGCTGTTAGAACAGATAAAAATTAGAGGGGCAGGTGTAGCTAGGGTTTTACCCCTAGCTTGTGCAAATGATCACCTACTAAGGAGAAAGGACTCCTTAGTAGCAGTTCAGTAAATGTAAATTAAAATGCTAAAACATAAATAAAAATTACTCTAAACATGTGCATGAAACAGAAAAAACGAGATGTAAAGAATGGCTTTTGTATTAATTTTACCTCCAATGTGAAGGTTGGTGAAGCTCTCGCAATGTCCAAGAGGGTTGCTCCAAGCTCCAACTTGCTCCTTCTCTTTCTCCAATGGTGGGAATGGGCCAAAAGGGGCTCTCAAGGTGAAAGTAGCTCAAGGGTGAGCTAGGGTTCAAGAGCTATTTTGGCAGAGTAAGGGTATACTTGATTGTGGATATGAGATGAGGGATCTCCATCACCTATTTATAGTTTTTTGGTGGTGGAGTGCTGGCCCATGGTTTTGGGAACCATATGGTTTAGGGCAGTTGTATAGGGTTTTTTCCTCATTATTTTATATTTTTTATTCCCTTTTTAGAGGGATTTTGCTATTTTAGAGGAATTTTGGATATTTTTGGAGGAAAAAGGGGTTTTTTAGCCTTTTTGAGGCTTTTTTGATGGTTTTGTGGCCTTTTGGAGGCTTTTTAGTGGGATTTTTAGGGTTTTTAAGGGAAATATGGTAGGAAAATGGACAAATGAGCCATGTAATGAGGTAGATGAGGTAGTGAACACTTTTTGGGTGTTAACAGATTGCCCCCTGATGTGTGAGGGCAGGAGCTCATCGTATGGCCGATGGACATCATAAGTCATATATGGTTTTCCTGGGGTGTGGATAAGAGAAGAAACAAACTGAAGCCCGGAACAACGATCCTAAACAAACTGCAAGAACTAAAAGTACATAACCTCAATAATGGGTGAGGAATCATTTGATCATATGGACGAGGCAGGCATTCCCATGCTTGTATCAAGATATCACATAATAATAACAATGGGGTCCAAAAAATGGGGACCTGAAATATACATGACCTCAAACAAAGAATGAGGTAGAATCTCAATATATGGACGAGGCGGGCATACCCATGCTCGTATCAAGATACATAAAAGAACTGTGAGGCCCGAAAAGAGGGAACTGTAAGATACATAGAGAACCACTGTGTACATCATAAGGGTCCATAGGGGACACAAATCTGGGACATACTGTTGGGATGAAGAACTGATACACTGGAACAATCAACAATTCTACTGAGTGTGGTACCAAAGGAACTGATGAGCTGCTGGATCATAGTGACAATGGGTCATGCTCTCAATGGTATACTGAACTAGGACTGAACTGGGACTGAACTGGGTACTCAAGGAAGCATAGAACTGGATGGCTTCCGAATACAATCGCCAACGCAACCCGGACATCCACGGGAACATATAACTGGTTGTTCCGAAGTGACTCACCAATGTGCTAGAGTCGGGGGAAATCCAGGATCTTCGACAAATAATGGTAGGGATGTAAATCCTGCGCAATTCTGAACGATGCGATCAAGGTGTTGAAGTCGAGCATGTGAGAAACAACCATTCGGAGAGGCAATGATGACTCCTCCCAAAATGGTCCGTAGGCACTCACCACAGATGGTGATGGGTCCAAGGCACAGGGGCCTCTGGGTCTAACCTATGGAATAGAGGGGCTGTCGTCGACAGAGGGAGACCTGCAACTATCAAGGCAATGATGTTTCCTTGACAGGAGCGCGAGGTGGAGAACCGAAATGTGATAGTACTGATGGAAGGACTGACAAACGGGGGGAATAACTGGGCAAGTAGAGTGGGTGGACTCAAACTTCCTTTGTTCAGAGTATGATGGCGGGGATGATCGGGCAGCATATGAAACTGACTGATGGGAAAGGGATCATAGCTGTATTGGATCGGGGAGGGGGACTGGGCTGAGGGAGACTCAAGCTGGGGTAAAATGGCAGGAGACTGCAGAATACTCTGAACAAAGGCGACCTGATTGGGGGTGTTGCCGAGATGATCGATCATAATGCCTAGAGGCACGGGATGACTTCTTCATGGGTTAAGGAACTAGAAGAAGTGGGTGTAAAACAGTACTGTCGTGTGGATTTCTACGAGCCCAGGACAGTTCATGCTCGTGATTGCTTTCAACTTTAAGGAGTTTGAAAGCGATAAGAAGACTCTGAAATGATGGAATGGTACTGTCGTGTGGATTTTACAAGCCCAGGACAGTTCATGCTCATGGTTGCTTTCAATTTTAGAGAGTCTGAAAGCAAATAAGAAGACTCCAGGGGGTTGCTTTTTTGTGTGTTAGTCTCCAAGGCCCGAAGAAGCATAAAAGGATGCAATGAAGAACTCTTCTAGCCGGTGTGACTAGAGTATTCCTTTTTCATAATTAGTCTACCAGGTCCGGAAAATGGTTAAACTTATACCAGATAGACGCCCTTTCAGGTACTTTAACGAGCATGAAAGGAAGCAAGATTGCTCGGCGATCTTTTCATTGTTTTAGGAGTCAGAAAAGAGCTTAACGGAAACTCCCTAAGTGCCTTTTTCGTAAAGGACTTATCCGCCCCGAAAAAGGGGTAAAATTATACCGAACAAAAGGAATGGCCAGGTAAGGAGGAAGTGCTCAATCAAGGAACATTTATGATGACTAAGAACGAGGGTGGGGGGAACACTGGTGGGCCACCTTGCAGGGTTAATGAAATGGTGGCAAAATAACGAGACATTTGCAGTATGACAGGAGTGGATGGCTCATGTAAAAGTGTGGAACAATCCGATGGCAGTCGATGTGGCACGCAAATCGAGGCAACAAGGTGTCGGGACACAATGTTGAAATTGTACCAGGTGAGAGTGAGAAATGATCTCAAGCATCATCACGAACTCGGAAAAATGAATCCGGCGATATAAAAAGTGTCGACAACGGAGAACGGCCTATGTGGCATGCGAACCGAGGCGACGAGGGGCATTTTGGAAAAAAATACCCAAAACAATCTGGGGGTGAGAGAGAGAAATGATCTCAAGCATCATCATCGGCTCGGAAAAATGAATCCGATGATATAAGGTATATCAAAAATGGGCTACGGCCGATGTGGCACGCAAACCGGGGCGACAAGGTGTCGGGACACAATGTTGATATTGGTCCTGGTGAGAGCGAGAAATGATCTCAAGCATCCTCACGGGCTCAGAAAAATGAATCCGATGGTGCAAATGGTGTGAAAAACGGAGGTCATAATACTAGGTGTATCATGATGGCCCGTGGGGGCAGAATACTAGGTGTATCAAATCAACTCAAATCTACAAGTGACATGTGACCTCAAAAATGGTTGAGATCACGCATATGAAAAAGTGAGCAGGGTTAATGACCTGCCCCCATGCTATGTGCATGGGGTTTGTGATTGTGGATCACATATGTGGAGGTTTGAACGATGGGTTCATTGACGTGCTGAGATAGATGTGATGGGGAAGGTTCAAAATGATTGATCATGCCCTCTATCCTAGGGTCGAGGTAATCCATGATGTCCCCTAACTCAGAGGTGTCAATGTGGTGTTGTTTATGGCGAACGGGGGGTACATTTGGCCATGTGTCAATATGGTGCTCTATAATGGCGGGGTCGAGACCGGGCATCTCAGTATAGGACCAGGCAAAGACATCACGGAATTCCTGGAAGAGTTTTTTGTACTCCTCAATCTCATGCTCACTGCAGGAGGCTCCTAAAGTTATGTGTTCAGGTGTACCTCCTGGTGCAGCGATGTCAATTTGGATGACGGGTGAAATATTGGCCATGTTACCTTCCTCAAAGGCATCCGGAGCAGGAATAGGGTCCTTAAACCAGTCGACCTTGGTAGGAAGGAAATCTTTGGATTCAACCGCAAATTGGGTAGCGGTGCTAGAGGAAGATGCTTCTGGGAGGAAATACGAACGATGGTGCATGTCGTCCCAGGGATACTCCGGGGCAGTAAGGGCCTCTAGAATCTCCTCATCAGTACGGAAAGTTTGGGCCGTCAAATCGGTTGACGAGGGAATGGTAGTTGAAGAGATCATGTAAATGGTGTTGACATCCCCGGATGGAGGTGAGATCGGGGGGTGAATCACTTCAATGGTGGGTGGTGCCGTCTCAAGATCCAGATTGTTCATCTCATAGAGAGCTGCTCTGTAATCGGGGAGATCGGGACAGTGATGTGAGTAATGCCCGTAAACACCGCATATGGAACAGGGGTGGTTGGTACGCAGGGATTTATCTTTAGGCTTGGGGGTGGGGTCTAGCTTGACAACCGGGATATTGGGGTCATCGTCAAGCATTTGCATGTGTTCCTGTAATGTAGGTAACTGTGGACATTGATGAGTCGCGTGGCCTAACTCATCGCACAACGAGCATTTGGGAGGATCACGAAACATGGGGGGTTTTTGATTGTCTTGGGAGGTGGTACAACAGTGTAAGGTTGAAGGCCTCTGCCCCCAGCTGATTTGGGAGGAGGAGGGGGATTCGTGGATGAGGAAGGGGTAGCGACACCAGGGGGTGGCTGAGTGGTAGTAGCCATGGGTTGCACCAGTTGTAGGATGACGCTTGGTGTCGGCGGGGGAACGGGAGGCGAAAGATACCAGACGTGTAATCCCAAGGTTAACCCAGGGAGGCTAAGGGTAGCCATGACCGTGGCGCTTACTACGCCCGATGGAGGGACTAGGAAGGGGATTGTATGGATAGGTGTAACACCAATGTGGCTAGGTACCAATGGTGGTTTAGGAAACAAGGGTGGTTGATTTTTAGGTGTTTGGTTATCGTGGGACAGGGTACATAAGTCAGACACTTCGGTCGTAGATGACGGGGGAGGAATGGATTGGAATGTGGATGTCATTGGTGGGTCTGAGTAAACTCCAGGTCCCAAGGAGGAAACAAACGAGGTAGTGGCACCATTAACAGGTTGTTCAACCACGGGGAGAACATTTTCGGGTGCAGCGGGGGCATTTGGATCATAGTAAGTGAGTTGGTCGATCTTGACCACGTGTCCGTCATGAGGGAACATCATGGTACGAAAGACAGAGGAAGCTACCGCCTGCATAGCATACATGTAGCTGCGACCGAGTAAGAGGTTGTAATCAAGCTGGGCGTTGATGACCTCGATGTCAATGAGGACGGTTTTACTACCTAACTAGACGGGGACATTGGCTAGGAGACCTTGGGGCTGAGCCGAATGACCGTCATAGGCGCGTAATGCAGTGGTGGACTGCTGAAGGGTAGGGGATCCCAACTTCTGCCATACGAATGTAGATATAATGCATGTGGAGGCACCTTCATCGATGATGCATCGATGGATGACAAGATTCCGAACGGAAATAGAAACTTGGAATGCTAAGGTGGAAGGCAGGCGTGGTTCGGACTGGTCCAAATCAAATGCCATCAAATTCGAATCATTCAGGTCAATAGCCCCAATGGCTGAGAGTAAAGTCTTGCACTGGGAAGGGCAGTTCTTCAAGACTTCTAACGCAGACATGGCTGCGGGAGATTGGGCTAAGTCGTCTACAATGTTGTAGTTTGACGCAGTGCGCCCATTGGGGTTATTGTTGATACGGCGAAGTGGGAAATGAGGTGCTTTGGAAGCGCCATCTATCGGAGGGGGAGGTATACGTAACGCTTGATCATCAGGATGAGCGTTAGTGGTTTTATCAGCGGGAGGGGCTTCAGAGGTGGAGCCATATTGGTTCCGACGGGTTTGGAGGTTGACATTAGCGGATGACATCATCAACAAGTGGTGGGTTCTTGAGTCGAACATGTGTTGATCATGAGTGGCATATGTGATTTGTTTCTATTGGGGTGGCGCATTGGCTTGAGGGGGAGCCAAAGGCTGAGTGTTCACTACGCCTTGGTTTGGTAAGGGGTTTTGCAGCACTAAAGGTGGCTGCTGAGGTTGTGGGGGGTTGGGCGGTGCTTGAGGAGCCGCATGCCCTCTTCGATGGGCATCATCAAACCAAAGTTGCCGAGCTCACTCCAACTGTGGGCAAGCATGTGTGTAGTGGCCATAGACCCCGCAAATAGAACAAGGATGGTTGGTTCGCAGGTTGGGGTTTTTAGCCTGCTTGGGCGGGCGATCAGGGTTTTGGTTAGCGGGGGCCGCATTATTATTGTCTGGGGGATTAGGCGGTTGACCACCTTGGTTTGTAGGTTGGTTATTCCCACGATTATGGCCCTTGCCGCGGTTTTGTTGACCCTGGTTGTTCTGGTTTTGCTGCTTATTTTGTTGGGCGTACACTGGCCCTTGGGCAGCGGGTGGGTTTCAGGGTTGTGCAGGTGCGGGAGCAGGCTGCGGTGGATGGTATGTAGTTGGAGGTTGCGCAGGTGCGGCACCTTGAGGGGGTTGCTGATATGTCTGCGGAGCAGGATGTGGATTTTACGCAGGGGCTGCCTGTGGCAGGTAAGAACCGGGTTGGGCCTGGGAAGGCGCAGGAGTTGGTGCAGCCTGTTGGTGGTAATAAGCGGGTTGGGCCTGAGAAGGCGTAGGAGCTGGTGCAGCTTGCTGGTGGTAATAGGGCTGAGGTGCGACCGGGGGGGGGTAAGAGGAGGCCGCATGACCAAAGCACTGAGGTGGATAGGTGGGTCCATGGGAATGATGGTGATGTGTCATAGGAGCATACGAGTTGGTAGCTCCGGACTGTGAGGTAGCCCACGAAAGGTCGGGGCCCGGGGTAAGACGTACTATGGAAAAGGGTTGGGGATGCGAAGAAACACGGCCGATGATGCCGTTTGCAGCATGGGATGCCCCCGACGCATCATGCTGGGAGGACTCGCCGCGAGGGGCGTCAGGTATAATGGTATAGAGATAACCCGACTGGGCGTAAATGAGGTCGAACTGCTGGGCCTTAAGGATGGCCTCTTTTTCAGACTGGGGTATTTCTGATGCCACATCCTTAGCAATGACAGGAAGAAGGGACTTGAGGAACCAATCTAGGAAGATACGGTCGTCTAATTTGATCTTGCATAAGCTACGGCGTCTACGCCACTCATGAATGTGGTCCGTGATGTGGGTAGCCGTGTTTTGTCTGCATGATAGGAGGATCTCAATGCCCACGTCATAGCGGACAGGTAACTGGAAGAACTGCAGGAAGGTTGAGGCAAGGGAAGCAAAGGTGGCATGGGTCCCGTGGGGTTGCTCGATATACCACTTGGCTGCAGAGCCAGTGAAGGTACGTTGTAACAGACGGAGGCGAATAGAGTCATCCACGATGGAGTTGGAGGAACACCATAGATGGAAGGACATGATATGGTTTTGTGGGTCCTCACCTGCCTTTCCCTCGAACTTAGGGATGTCAGAGGGAAGCTTGGTGGGCATGTGAGGCCACGCAGGGTCGTGTCGGATAGGGTCGTTGGTCAATCTGGCTAGGTCGGGCAGGTTGAGGCTATCCATGAATGGCAAATTGGAAGAAGGATGTGACAAAGTAGTGGGTTGGACCAAGTTGGGGCCAATGCCCCCAAGTGGAGGGACAAGGTTTGGGATGTTGCCCCCAAGTGGGGGACCTAAGGTGGTATAGGATGGTCCTGCACCACCATGGGTAGTTTGAGCCACTGATGGAGTGGGGATAGGTATTCCAGCTGCGGGAATAGGTGCCGTGAGGGGAACGGTAGATGTGGGCCCCATTGAGGGCATACCCACATCGGGAGTGGTAACTGGTGTAGTGGTGGATGGGCCACCAATAGTCCCTACCAAGAAAGGAGTGGAAGTAGTACCAGCCATGGGGCTAGTAGGGGCAGTATAAATGGGGTTCTCAGACTCTTCTTCAGAATCAGAGGTAAAGTAAGGGGCGTCAATATCTGGTGACAGAGTCCTATGTCGCTGACGAGTGGAGTCAAGTGACAAGGCTCGAGATCGATGATAAGTGGTATCAAGGGATGATGATCTGTGTCTATGACGGGTGGTGTCAAGTGAACCGTGCTATGGGGGATCGCCCCTGAGGCACCGAGAATGTCTCGGGGACTTAATGGTGACAGATGGTGTCAAATCGCTGGGGATTGTGGTGAGTGAAAAAATAGCTCAAAAACCCTAATGCAACCAAGTGTGCAGAAGGAGAGCTCAAAAACAAGGCACTCAGACCAACAACCAACTCAAAACACCTACTGTAACAACTGTGCTACAATAGGTGGAGTACCAACAAAATGGTCAGAATACCAACAAGCAGCAGGTTTCCTAAAAATAAAAAATGGTGGACTCACTAGACCAAAAGGAGGTAAGGGAGCATGCAAACACCTAACTAAAAAGTATTCTGACTCTACTAGACATATCCTCTGCAAGGTGATGAAATCTAAGTCAGACAATATGAATAGGAAAGCCAAGTGGCTAAGATGTCCCCCTACCGGGAGGGACACCGGGTAGTCAATCCTAGAAGAATGGCAACTAAGATACCCCGTTCATGACACGTCCAGAAAGGTGAATCTGCCGTTTGGTCCTTTTACCGCAATACCCCTATACAGGGATATCCCGAGAACTGCGAAAGGTAGCCCTTCGGTTACTGAATGGAGTGCAGTATTCCACTCAGGCCTCCGGAACCAGTCTCGCGACTTCAACCCTCCTAGGGGAGAGGCCCTCTGGTAAACTGGTTGTGACCGTGCCAAAAAGTACGAGGGGATTTTGGTTCCCTAATTGGACAACAGCTATGTCTCAAGTGTAAGTAACCGAGGGGTGTTATTGGAAGCCTATCCCCCCGATCCTACCTAACTACAAAGATTCTTTTGTGTTCCCCAAGTGGGGTTAAAATATTGGTTGAGTTAGATAGTTTTTAAGGCTCACTTGAATTATGTGACAGAGTGTGTGCTCGTGAGATGATGATGAACCCAAGTAGAAAGTGCCACTAGGGAGGGCAACTTTCTATCTAGCAATAACAATATAAAATTTAACTTTTAAAATGCACAATTTTCTTTTTCCAATTTAAAATGCTAAAAATGAAAAAATGGTTCTGTAAATGAAACAGAAATAAAAATTGCATAAAAATGATGTAAGGAAGGGTGGCTGCAGGTAGGACAGAGGGATGTGATGGTGCAGAAAATAGTGCAGCAAAGTTCTGGGTTCAAAACAGAGAAAAATGGAGAAAACAGACCGCGGGTTTTGGGCAAATCTGAGCAGTCGGACCGCGGAAAACAACTGAACAGTCGCAGGCGGGTTGCGGGTTTTGGGATGAAAAACGCAGTCGGGACGCAGGAAAAACGACGAAAGGCACCGGCGGGTTGTGGAAACTGGCCGAAAGCCGCAGGCGGGACGCACGAAAGACGCCGAAAGGCGCTGGCGGGTTGCGGGAAACTGGCCGAAAGCTGCAGGCGGAACGTAGGAAAAACGCCGAAAGGTGTCGGTGGGTTGCGGGAAACTGGCCCAAAGCCGTAGGCGGGACGCAAGAAAGATGCCCAAGGGCGCCGGCGGGTTGCGGGAAACTGGCCGAAAGCCGCAGGAGGGACGCCGAAAACAGGGTAATAGCCGCAGTTAGACCGTCCCAAACAAGCTAATAGCCGTGCCAGATCGCAGGTAATAGACTGAAAATGGCCGACAGGTCGCCGGAAACAGTCTGAGAGCCGCGGTCAGGTCGCAGGTAAGTGCCTGAAAGACGCGGTCGGAACGCGACTGTGGGGGGAAAAAACACGGTATACGGCGGCCGAAGGGGACAACCGATCAGAAAAATTATTTCAAAATCGTAACCAGAAATTCAAACCTAGGGGAGTCGCCAAAACTGTAGCTAGGGTTTTACCCCTAGCTTGTGCAAATGAGCACCTACTAAGGAGAAAGGAATCCTTAGTAGCAGTTCAGTAAATGTAAATTAAAATTCTAAAACAGAAATAAAAATTACTCTAAACATGTGCATGAAACAGAAAAAACGAGATGTAAAGAATGGCTTTTGTATTAATTTTACCTCCAATGTGAAGGTTGGTGAAGCTCTCGCAATGTCCAAGAGGGTTGCTCCAAGCTCCAACTTGCTCCTTCTCTTTCTCCAATGGTGGGAATGGGCCAAAAGGGGCTCTCAAGGTGAAAGTAGCTCAAGGGTGAGCTAGGGTTTAAAGAGCTATTTTGGCAGAGTAAGGGTATACTTGATTGTGGATATGAGATGAGGGATCTCCATCACCTATTTATAGTTTTTTGGTGGTGGAGTGCTGGCCCATGGTTTTGGGAACCATATGGTTTAGGGCAGCTGTATAGGGTTTTTCCTCCTTTTCCTCATTATTTTATATTTTTTATTCCCTTTTTAGAGGGATTTTGCTATTTTAGAGGAATTTTGGATATTTTTGGAGGAAAAAGGGGTTTTTATCCTTTTTGAGGCTTTTTTGATGGTTTTGTGGCCTTTTGGAGGCATTTTAGGCCTTTTGGAGGCTTTTTAGGGTTTTTAAGGGAAATATGGTAGGAAAATGGACAAATGAGCCATGTAATGAGGTAGATGAGGTAGTGAACACTTTTTGGGTGTTAACAGCAGGGATTAGAGAATGGATTCGACTAGGACTAATCTAACTGCTAGATTAGGAGAGCAAAAGGTCCAGCTAGAGAGTTTGTTTTCAAGATGAACCATAAGATCTTCCCATTTTGCTTGACGTAGGGCTTTTCCCACGACAGGGGCACAAAGGTACATAGAAGGTAGGGAATGTTTTTGGAAGTGGAGGATATGGGTTATACGACATTGGACAAGAGTGGTGTGTTGTAGAAAAACAGTTGGGATTTTTTGACACAGAATTTTCGTCAGTTGCACAAGATCATGTGACCTCATGTTTCCACAATTCCTAAAGCCACATCCATGGTGAACGATCCTTAAATTTTGTTGTCCGACAATCAAAATTTTTGTCACTGCATATCAAACATACATAAATACATCTATGTGTTTCACCTACGACTACACATACATGTATATCATCATCATAAGTCCTAAGTCATTAAATCATGCCCAAAACAAATATGTTAGTGTCAACTAATACATATGCATCACATCAACACATAGGAAACATAAAACAAAGTATACATACACATACATAAAGAGACGCCTACATCATGTGCTGCAAAAATGGTATATATATATATATATCATAAAAAATGTTTGTAGTATACAAAAATTGCCCTCCCGGGGCATATACAAAATAGCCTTATGGGGGATACATCAAATAAAACCCACCTCCCATAGGCTCATAAAAAATAGTATACAACCTAGGTCTCATATCCCTATACAAAAATTAAGTTGCCTCGCTAGCTGGTGGATCTCGACGTCCCAAAATGGCCAGCGACCGCACAACCTCCTGTTGCTTGTGGAGCTTGATCTTTCTGATTCAGAGATGTTGTTGTTTCAGCCGTGTTTGTACCCCAATTTTATATGATGTGCAGATGGACTATAGGCTCATCCCATCGAAGGGGGGGGGTGTCTAGGGGCATCGTCCCCCCGCGAGGGACCATCCCCCTCGGCTGGGTGGTCTGAGGGAAATGCCCCCGAAATGTTATATTTTTAACTTTTAATCAATGTTCTCTAGGATCTTAACTGAAATAATAACATGCACAACATAACACAATAGACACATAAAATGTCCTCGGGGAAACCATAAAGGAGAAAACCCTGCAACTTCCTCAGAGATAGAATAGTCACCAATACAATTTCACAAAACCAAAAAAACAAAACAAATATGGTCTTCTGCAAGTTCTCTTCTTTTCCTCCTATGCGAACTTGAGTGAGAGTGTGATGTGTACAAATGAGAGAGCAAGTTCTCTATTTATACTTTATCTTTCACTTGACCCTTTCACTTACTAGGTCGACCCCAGCTAAACCTGACTGGGCCGAATTCTCTAGGGGACTCAATAACCATAATACAAATGACTCTAGGGGGATCTATTGCCCCGAATTACAATGGAGGATTTACCTCAATGACTTTACATGACCAAATGTAATAATGAAATCCCCGACTGGAGGAATAAACGTCTTAATCATAGGTACACATAAAATACAATAATGATTACATTATAAAATACAAGGGAATATCTTCCGAATTTACAATTACAACAACACTCCCTCTTAAATAGGAAGGTATTCTATTGACATAGTCATCAACACATCTGGACACAAGTCTTTGTCGCTAGATTATATTCAATGCTGGAACATCATCATCAACATTGGATCATCGTTGCTGCTGCTGCAATCCTCATCATGTCGATCATTGATTGGTGACATCTCTCGATTCTACTCGTCATAGGAAGTTATACAGAGCCATCCCTTTTTCATGCTGGATGTAGGCCTATCTCCCCTATAGGTATTCATCATCTCTACGAGCAAGCCATCAAGTAGGTACAACCTAGGACCAGTCATTACATTGCCATAGCAATCACCTACGTCTCCTACTATCACCTCATCATCTTCAGATCATCTCATCATCTCACAGAGCATAACCTAGATGCACATCACATGTCCCACAACGATCAGCCTGCGTCTACCAGCATGGGAGGCATGAACCTACCACCATGTGATATCCTGCTTAGGCGCACACATAGTGTCTTAAGATCGGTGGACGTATCCAGTATGAGAGGCACGAACCTACCACCATACAAGACCTCGTCTATCAACATGGGAGGCACAGACCTACCACCATGCAAGATTCTGTTTACCAACACGGGAGGCACAAAACTACCACCATGTGAGACCCATCCCTTACATCTACCAGCATGGGAGGCATGAACCTACCACCATGCGAGAATGGCTTGACCCTTACATATACCAACATAGGAGGCACGAACCTACCACTATGCGAGAATGGCCTGGCCCTTACATCTACCAACATAGAAGGCACGAACCTACCACTACAAGAATGGCCTATGTTCATCTGCCTCTTCCAGAATCATCTCTCCCTCTTAGGAGGAACCTCGATTTGAAGAACACCAAGCTTCTCTCTGAAGTACTCCAAATTCACTCTGGCTAGCGGATTGGTCAACACATTGGCTATCTGCTCGTCCGTCGCAACATAATCGAGCTTCACTACTCCTCTTTGCACCATATCCCTAATAAAGTGATACTTGATCTCAATGTGCTTCGACTAGTCATGGAACACTGGGTTCTCGGACAACTTCACATAACTCCTGGTTGTCACATAATATACAAGTCGCCTCTAACTGGAGATAAAACAAATAAGACAATAGCTTCCTAATCCAGATTGCCTCACAACTAGCCGAACAAACTACAACATACTCTGATTCGGCTGTACTCAGTGCCACGCAGGACTGCTTCCTGCTAAACTAGGAGATCATACCGGATCCCATACTGAAGCATCTTCCTAAAGTGATCTTCCTATCAGCGAAACTTCCTACCCAATCCGAATCAAGATAACCCTGTAGGTTAATCTTTTGATTCGCATCATATCTAAGTCCATAATCAACTGTACCCTTCAGGTACCTCAATATATGCTTTGCAGCAACCAGGTGAACTTGTCTCGGATCCGTCAGGAACTCGCTCAATGTGTTCACAACAAAGCATATGTCTGGTCTCGTGTTCGTCAGGTACATCAATGACCTAATCATCTAACGAAACATCATGGCATCAACTGGCTCTGATGAAGCGTCACATAGTAGCTTCAAGTTCGATGCCATAAGTGTGGCCATTTCCTTGCAGTCCATCATTCTGAACCTCTTCAAAATCTCTACTGCATACTTCCCTTGTCCAAGGAATATTCCATCCTTACTCTACCACACCTCCATGCCTAGTAAATAGTGCATCATCCCTAGGTCCTTCATTTTGAACTCTGCGGAAAGCTTCCTCTTCATATCTGCAATGAGCCCATCCTCTCCTGTTACAAACATGTCATCTACATAGAGTATAAGTATCACTGGATTACCCACTTCAACCTTGTAGTAAAGTTTGGAATCTGATTTACTCTTGGTAAATCCCAAGCTCATCAGGAAGCTATCCATCCTGCCATACCATGTCCTGGGTGCCTGTTTCAATCCGTACAAGGCCTTCTTCAACTTGCACATATGAGTCTTCCTGTCATGTGTCTCAAATCCAAGTGGCTGCTCCACATACATTTCCTCTTCTACTACACCATTCGAGAATGCTGTCTTGACGTACATCTAGTGTACCTTCCATTTCATCACTACAACCAGTGCTAATACTGATATGATGGAAGTGTATCTCGCAACAGGTGCGAATGTCTCCACATAGTATATCCCTTCCTTCTGGGAGAAGCCATGTGATACGAACCTTGCCTTGTGTTTCTCAATGCTACCATCTATAGCATGATTTGATCTTGTAGACCCACTTCGAAGTCACAACAGACTTCCCTTCTGGTATCATAACTATATCCCAGACATCATTCTTCATAATCGACTGGTACTCCTCAATCATGGCATCCTTCCATTCTTTCTTCTCGGCTGCTTCCTCGTAGTTGGAAGGTTCTTTGTCAATGATGTTGCACAACAGGGTTACATAGCTGGAGTATGGCCTAGGTCTCTTATTTTCTTTGTGCATCCCCTATGGAGCTCCATACTTCTCTACATCTTGTTTTTCCTCTCGTGCCCATGCTGGTCTTCTCTTGTGGGAGTTCTTCTCACGAGGTGGATCTACTATGTCTCTGATTCAAGTTCTTCAATGTCTCCATCTTAACTTCATATATATTCTTGAATGTTAATTTATTCGAAGCAAGTCTCTCTTGTAGGTGATTGTACATGATATTTCCTACAAGTCAATTTAGTTGTGTGATTAGAAACATTTCATAATAAAAAAAATCCTTATACATAAAGAAATAGGTCATAGAGTCATGCAACTATCTTAGCTAATGCTTCAACACAACATTCATCCTTATCCTATATTTATATGATAACTTTATAGATGCCTTCCATCTCTACTAGGACATTATTAAGAGCGTGCACTGCTCCCAACATGTCAGCAAAGAGGTTTCATTCTAGATAAGTAGAAATGGAATGTTGTACAGTACCATAGGGCACTTACCCATCACATGTATATTAGTAGTATACTGTTCATTAATGCAATCACTCTAATATAACACACTTTCTAAATCTAGGAAAATAAACTCAAACAATATCATCTAAGTAATGACAATTCATATACTTATCTTTGTTTGGTTGTTGGGTGGACTCCCTCTTAATATTTGCTTCCTTTTAGGAACTATTGGAGTCTTTGACAGTGTGATCCCTCTTCATCATCTATGCCTTATGATCAGAAATGTTGAGAAAGTATTCTACACTTGTTCTTTGTGTTGGAGTAGACTTTGTATGTCCTGTTCTTCTATATCCTAATCAATGCTTAAATGGATGAGAGGATTCCATGGAGCATCGATCTTTATTCCGGAGTCCAACTCTGCAGTATCTTCTTCTACTCCTTTCATGTAATACTGAAAGTCATCTCTAGCATCACCTTATGAGGTGGAACCTTTTGAATGAACCCATGTAACTGGTTACCTTCATTACAATACATGTTCTTCATCACTTGAAGAATCTTCACTTTCTTCTCTGGTTCTTTTTCTTGCTGGTTCATCATCTTCTGCGATGTGGGTATGGTGTCTTTTCTTGTTTTTCTTCTTGTTGTGGGATCCATTTCTATTCTTGAGACAATTTCTGGAGTAGTGTCCCTTCTCATCACTAGTATAACATATAACGTTGGATATATCTATTCTGGATCTTCTATCATAGTTCTCCCTCTGATTTTGATGGTGTTTCTCCCTCTTACTGTGATGATGGTGCTCCCTCTTGTTGTGATTCATTCTGGTGTGTGCTGTGAGAGATTGATCATCATTTTCTCCCATATTATCTTCTCGTGCCACAAGTCGAGCTTCTTCTTATGTACATTTTTCCCAAAGTCTATTGAATGTGATCAACTTCTTTCTGGCACATATCCATTGAATGAATGAGTCCCATGACCTTGGGAGACCATTCAAGGTGGTCATAAAAATATTTCCTTCTTCTATATTCTCTTCAACTGATTCAAGTTTCTCCTTGATTTGTGAGACCATTGTGAAATAAGATTGCATGGTCTCGACATTCTGGATCTTCACATTCTTAAGTTGGTTCCTCAAGGTCATCTTCCGCTTGATGTTCTTCCCTTAAAATAGCTTCATCAAAGCATAGAACATCTCCTTGGGTGTCTTCAAATATGACATATGCGGGATGAGATGATACTTGATAGAATCAACAATGATTCTCTTAGCCTTAACCAATTTCTTCTTATGGATGGCTTTATCCTCATCTCCCTTTGGTGCTGGAATCTCTTCATTCACATACTTGTCCAAATCATTTTCTTCAAGGACAAGTGCAATCCTATACTTCCATGCTTGGAAGTTATCAGCTCCTTCAAGCTTGTCCTCAAGCTTGGTGTGGTGAGATATATTGAATGAGTACTTCAAATGGAAATAGAAAATATTTTAGGTCTTACCACTTAGAGATGCCCAAAACTGGTCCTGGAGCTGGCTGGCCTAGGGTTTGTCAGGGAAACCCTAATTTTCCAAAATTGCCAGGAATTTGGAACTTCTGATTGGACAGATAGATGCGCCTCCTCAAGGTGATTTGTCCAATGTACTCACTTCCCCAAATCTATGGACAGAATCCCGAGATAGCTAATGCCCTTGTTTTCCTCCCAGCAGTAGTGATAGGATACAAATTGAAAATTCTCAGAATTTGATTATGCTTCGATAGAAATATGTGCCCTCCTAGGGAGAGTTATCCTAGACTCCTTTTTTGGATGATCTGTGGAGAGAAGACCTTAAACTTGGAAGCCCTAGTTTCCCGTAGCTGCACAATGTCTTCTTTTCAAGTTAGCTCTGATACCATGTTAGATTTTTAACTTTTAATCAATGTTCTCTAGGATATTAATTGAAAGAATAACATGCACATCATAAGAAAATAGACACAGAGAATTTCCTCGAGGAAACCATAAAGGAGAAAACCCCACAACTTCCTCAGAGATAGAATAGTCACCAATACAATGTCACAAAAGTAAAACTCTAAAACAAATATGGTATTATGCAACTCCTCTTCTTTTCCTCCTATGCGAACTTGTCTTCTCTCTCACTAATGCGAACTTGAGTGAGAGTGTGATGTGTACAAATGAGAGAGCAAGCCTCTCTATTTATACTTTATCTTTCACTTGACCTTTTCACTTACTAGGTCGGCCCCAGCTAAACCGGAATGGGCCGACTTCTCTAGGGGACTCAATAACCCTAATACAAATGACTCTAGGGGGATCTATTTCTCCGACTTACAATGGAGGATTTACCTCAATGAATTTACATGACCAAATGTAATAATGACATCCCCAACCAGAGGAATAAACATCTCTGTCGGAGGTACAAATAAAATACAATAATAATTACAATATAAAATACATTATAAAATACAAGGGAATATCTTCCGGAGTTACAATTACAACAACACGAAATAAATTCTTTGGGTTGTTTGTTGGCCAATAGTTTACAGGCCCATGGTATTGGGTATCCTGTGGTACTTTCCCATGGTAATTCCCCTCTAAAAGGAATACATTTTAATACAGTTGTGCAATGTATTGTAGTATTGTAAAAGATCTCTTATCATGTAAGAGAGACTATGAGAGAGTGAAGAGGAAATTGCAACATATGTGTTGCGGGTTGTATCCCTTCATTTTGTTGGATGGTATAATAATAAAAGGACTCTAGTATAATAATAAAAGGACTCGAAATTTATCCTTGGACGTATCCCATATTGGGTGAACCATGTATATTGGTGTCTCTCTTGTATTGTGCTTATGTGATTTATATTTGCATCTTGTTTATTGTTATTTCTCTACGATCCTATTTTTCTAACAATTGGTATTAGAAACAAAGGTCTATTTGGCAGATAAAATCGCAGGAAAGAAGGGTTCTTGGTTCGAGTGGGAGCTATGGAGGAAGAAGGAAAGTTTAAGGTCGAGAAATTTAATGGCCAAAACTACCAGTTATGGAAGATGCAAATGGAGGACTATCTGTACAAGAAGGATCTATTCCTACCATCAGGAGGAAAAACAAAATAATCGGTGACTATGAAGGACGAAGAATGGGAGGTTCTTGACAGAAAGACATAGGGAACAATATGGTTGTTCCTGGCTTCATCAGTGGCTTTCAATATCTCAAAAGAAAAGACAATGGAGGGTTTGATGAGCACATTGGGTAAACTATATGAAAAAACCTCGGCCTCCAACAAGTTTTCTAATGAAGCGTTTATTTAATATGAAGATGTCAGAAGGTGGATCTGTTGCTAATCATTTAAATGAATTTAATATGATTACAAATCAGCTAAGTTTTGTAAATGTGAACTTTGATGGTGAGGTTAGGGTTCTTCTAATCTTGTGCTCATTGCCAGAAAGATGGAATGGCTTGGTCATGGTTGTAAGTAACTGTGTTTCTAGTTCAAGCACTTTGAAATTTGATGATGTTGTTGGTGTTATTCTTAGCGAGGAAATGTGAAGGAAAAGCACAAGTGAGACATCATGTAATGCGTTGACCATGGAGAGCAGGGGAAGACAAAGGGAGAGAGAAAAGAAGCCAAGTAATCGCAGCAATTCTAAGAAGGGTAAATCCAAGTCCAAATTGGGAAAGATAGAGTGTTGGAATAGTGGAAAGAAAGGACATTTGAAGAAAGACTGCAAATCTTTAAATAAGAAAGGAGATGGACAACAAAAGACTACTCGGGAAGCAATTGTAGTGGGTGATGTGTTACAAGATGCTTTGATTCTTGCATTAAACAATACTAGTGATTACTGGGTAGTAGATTCATGTCATGCTACACCCCATAAGAAATTTCTTTATGATTATATTCAAGGTGATTTTGGACATGTTTTATTGGGTGATGATGAATCATGTAAAATTGTTGGAATGGGTAAGGTATAGATAAAGTTAAAGAATGGAGGTGAATGGATGTTAAAATATGTAAGGCATATTCCTTCTATGAAAAGAAATATGATCTCAATAGGGCAGTTGGGAGATGGTGGTTGTTTATCTACGTTTGGAGAAACGTGGTGGAAGATCACTAAAGGATCGATGGTGATAACAAAAGGAGATAGGATAGGTACGTTGTATTTATTTCCTCCTAATACTGACTGTTCTATCTCTTTAGCTTCCATAGGAACATATACACATTGTGGCATCATAGGCTTGGACACATGAGTGAGAAGGGGATGCAGATTCTCTACTCAAGGAATTTGCTGCCAAATATGAAGCAGGTAAGTTTGGAATTATGTGAGAATTGTGTTTATGGAAAACAAAAGAGAGTCATATTTCTCAGGGTTGGGAAATCGAAGAAGAGTGAAAAGTTAGAGCTTGTGCATACATATGTATGGGGACCGGCTCAGGTACAATCTCTTGGTGGATCTCATTATTATGTTACTTTTATTGATGATGCAACTAGAAAAACTTGGGTTTATTGCATTAGACATAAATATGGCGTGTTTGCTACTTTTAAGAAATGGAAATATTTGGTTGAGAATGAGATAGGATAAAGGTTGAAGTGTCTCAGATATGATAATGGAGGTGAATACTGCGACAAGGAGTTTGATAATTACTGTTCATACCAAGGGATTCGTAGAGAGAATACAGTCCCAGGAACACCACAAGAAAATGGTGTGTTAGAAAGGATGAATAGAACAATCATGGAGCGTGCAAGGTGTATGAGATTGCATGCAAGGTTGCCCCTACAGTTTTGGGAAAATGTTGTAGATAATGTTGTTTACTTAATAAACAAAGGGCCTTCAAGTGCTTTGGATGGTGGTATTCCAGAGGAGGCATGAACAGGTAAAAAGGTAAACTACTCATTTTTGAGAACTTTTGGTTGTGAAGCATTTGTCCATATTGATAAAGAAAATTGAACAAAGCTTGAGGTTAATCCAAGAAGTGTACCTTTATTGGATATAGGGTTGATGATTTTGGTTATCGCTTATGGGATTATGAAAATTACAAAATCATTAGGAGTAGAGATGTGGTATGCAATGAAAATGTCATGTATAAAGATCATTTGCATGCAAAGAAATAAGAAAAAACATAGTACCCAGTGCTTCATGAAATCAAAGAAAATGAAGTTCCAAAGGTGTTAGAAAATCAAGAACAGTAGCAAGTACCTCAAACTCCTGCAAGTTTTATAAGATATACAAGGTCAATTAGACCCCCTGAATGATACTCTCCTTCAATGTATTATTTATTGATGATTGATTCTAGTGAACCAAAATGTCATGAATAAGCAAAGTAGGTGGAAACTAGAAAAAAGTGGGAGCAAGGCATGACTAAGGAGATGGACTCATTGGTAAGAAACCAGACTTGGGATTTGATTTAGTTGCTTGCAGGTAAAAGAGCACTTCAAAATAAATGGGTTTACAGGTTGAATGAAGAAGATGGAGGAAAGAAGTGATGCAAGGGAAGACTTGTTGTAAAGGGGTTTGCACAGAAGAAAGGTATATATTTTGATGAGATATTTTCTCTTGTTGTTAAAAGGAGTTCAATTAGGAATATTTTAAGTATAGTGGTGGTAGAATATTTTCATCTTGAATAGTTAGATGTAAAAACAAACTTTCTCCATGGGGATTTGGAGCAAGCTATTTATAGGCAATAACCATAGGGGTATGAAGTCAAAGGGAAGGATACTTTAGTATACAGGTTGAATAAGAGCTTGTATGGATTGAAGCAAGTTCCAAGGAAATGGTATTTAAAATTTGACAGGTTTACGACAGAACAATGTCATAGTAGATGTCATTCTGACCACTGTGCTTATTTCAAGAGGCTCGATAATGGAAGATATATTATCTTTTTATTGTATGTGGATGACATGCTTGTTGCAAGGTCTAACATGCATGATATAAATGTGCTAAAAAGGAAGTTAGCTAATTCATTTGCAATGAATGATTTGGGTGTTGCAAAGAAAATCTTTGGTATGAGAATAACAAGAGACAAGAAAAATCACAAATTGACATTGTATCAAGGTGAGTACATACAAAAGGTGTTGGAGAGGTTTAGAATGTAGAATGAAAAACCAGTGAGTACACATTTGGCTAGCCATGTCAAAATAAGTAAGGAGATTTGTCCCAAGACACAGGAATAGATAGATTACATGTCCAGGGTTCCCTATTCATCAGCAGTTGGCAGCTTGATGTATCCCATGGTGTGCACAAGACTAGATATTGCACATGCAGTGGGATTTGTGAACATGTATATGAACAATCCAGGTAGAGAAAATTGGAAGGAAATACAATGGGTTGTCAAGTATTTGAGAAGTACTACTACTCATGCATTGTGTTTTGGAGGTTCAAACACTATTCTACTTCTACAGGGATATGTTGATGCATATATGGCAGGTGATAAAGATAGCAGGAGGAGCACCATAGGGTATGTATTTACTGTAGGTGGAACAAAAATAAGATGGATTTTGGAACTGCAAAAGGTTGTTGTACTTGAAACAACGAAATCAGAGTATGTTGCTACTACAGAGGCTATTAAAGATATGATTTGGCTATAGAGGTTCATGGAGTAATTGGGTAAGAAGCAAGAGAATAATAGGTTGTACAGTGAAATCCATAATGCCATTCATATTGCAAATAATTCAGCCTTCCATTCTAATACTAAACATATACATCTCAAGTGCCATTTCATATGGTCTGTTCTGGAAGATGAATTGTTGAAGCTGGAAAAGATACACACAAGCCAGAATCCTGCAAACATGTTGACAAAGGTAGTAACCAGAGAGAAACTGAGTTCCTGCTCGGTTTTAGTTGGCCTTCAAGCATGAAGGTGAAGATAATAAATTTTCTAGGTCCAAGGTTCATAGAATAGTACAACAAGTGCAGCAACGGTGGAGTTGTTGTGATCAGTCTCCAAGTGGGATATTGTTGGTTGTGAAGCCTAATCTTCCTGATTCATAGATGTTGTTGTTTCAGTCGTGTTTGTAGCCCAAATTTATATGATGTGAAGGTGGTTATTACACTCATTTAAGTGGGGGCTTGTGGGGGGGAATCATCCTCCCCACGAGGGTCCAGGGGGGACCATCCCCCCTGGATGGGGGGTCCGGATACAGTGCCCCCGAAAGAATTTTTTTGGGTTGTTTGTTGGCCATCATTTTACGGGTCCATGGTATTGGGTAGCCCATGGTATTTTCCCATGGTAATTCCCCTTTAAAAGGAATGCATTGTAATACGACTGTGTAATTTATTGTAGTATTGTAAAAGTTCTCTGTAATGTCCCCAATTTGGAATTTTTCCCAATTTGGTCAATTTTCAAAACTTGGACTAGTGAAGCCCCAAACTGTCCCAAATGATCCCAAATGGTTTCGAACTGTGTCTAGAGTGTATTGAGGTGTAATAGGACACATTGATTCATATATTATAGTCTTGGACACTTTCTAAATACTTCAGCCACTTGCATTTATAATTAGAGAATGAAAGGAAGAATTACTAGGAAAATCTATGTTGAAACCCCCAATGGTAGATGGCTCCAAATGGATCCAAATGCTCTCAAATTGAGACTGAAGGTATATGAATGGAATTAAGACATAAAAATGAACCTCATGGGTGATTATACACTATCAGGACACTTTTGCAACATTCATTTAACTTCAAGAGAAGTTGGGGAATTTTACTAGTAAATTCGAGGTCCAAACCGCCAAGGGTAGGGGACAAAGATGGCATTCCAAATGCTGTAATACCTCTCTAAATTTCAGAACAGAGACATGTTACTGATAAAGGACTTCAATTATCTCCCCAATGCATTATCAATTAGTTCCTATAGGCTTCTTCAACTCCCATAAATCAGATGTTTGTATACATGTCTTCACATAGGTGGAAATGCTAGTAAACTTCACCACTAGTTATGAAATTCGAGATTTCGGTTCCAAATACTTGTGAAATGTTAATGAAACTTATTCAGAACATTAATGACACTCCATACATAAATCAATTATATATATTGACTTATACAATTCAAAATAAATCCTCTTCAAGCTCTAACAACAAGATATGGGGAAAATGGTACCACTTATGCATTGTTTGGTATTTTTACATAGTTTCACTTGGTATTTCGACTTGAGAGTCTTCTGAGCATCAAATATAGAGTATATATATCAGAATAAAAATTAATGGATATTCTTGGACTCTCACAAAGAGATCAAAATCTCACCAAAGGCGCAATTCCTCCAAGAGCCAAAATATGCAAGGAAAGGTGTGATAGAGATGATAACAAGTTGTAGAAGAAAGAACCACGAGCTGCCTGTAGATTAAACCCGAAAATAATAACTCCATTGTAGTTCCAAATGAAAGGTCTGAATTTCCTCTCTGATTTCCAATTAGGATGGGAATCTTTCACCCTCGAAATTGGTACTAAGGCAAGTAGAGTAAATAAACACTCCACTAGCATGGACAAGCTAGAAGCTCTCCAAATTGCAAAGATGCAAATAAAAAATGATAAAAAACTATTCTCCTTATTTTTTTATTGTATTTTATAAACTTCTCAATTCCTCCATGGGTCTAATTCCTTCCAAAAGCCTCATTCCAACTCAAGTTGGGAAGAGATTCCAATGTGTGCCACTTGTCCAACAATTCCTAGTCTCCATCTTCCCTCAAATCGAATGGGCATCTCTTTGGCTTCCAAAACTCCCTTGTGTGCCTTCTTGGAGGCTATTTTTAGCCCTGACATGTCATATATGTCAGATGTAAGAATTCAGGTCTAATTTGTGTCATAAGTGTCATAGCATCTTCATCATTGTTGTCATAGAAGCTAGGGAATCTAGCCTAAGTGTCACAATCCTTCTAAGATGCTTCTTCCTATTCCATGGGAGTTACTCCTCCACTCCAATTCGACCTTACATGATTCATTCCATGAATAATACCTCTTCAACTCCCCCAAGTATGTTAACCTTCACCTTGAACTCGAATCGGTGAGAGAATCATGCCAAGTGTAGTGGGAAATCTTGCCACATGTGGGTCCCACAACCTCTTATGTAACCTCACGATCCAATGCCACATTATTTTATTTTTATTATTAATTGTTTGACCCATTTAATGTCAATTTGTAAGTCTAAGGTCACTTTGGGTCTTATAGCTCCCTTATTCCAACTTTTAATGCTTCCACCCCCAACCTAGGGAACTAGTAATTTTCCTCCATGACAGTTCATCTGGATGGGTATATTACAAAATTTGAATTGAGAATTTGTCTTAATGTGACCCACCTTATCCATTTGGATCTAATTTCACATTATTACTAACTTGGACATCATTCTTGGAAATTATTTGACCCTTAGCATCAATTTGACAAACTATCATGAGTATGGTTAAGGGGATTAGGCCATTGTAACCCAATGCAAAATTTTGGGACATGAAAAATCCTCCCCTCCAAATATTGCTTGTCCTCAAGCAATTTAAACACATGTATGTGGAATAACCTGCTTTCTTTCCAAAACTTTTCTTCCCAAAACTTCTCTTCTAAAACCTTGAGTAGAGCCACTCATGCACTACAATTGTGTGTTTCCAAAAGCAAGGAGATGTGGGTTTTCTTTTTCATTTTGATATCCCCTGTAACATCACTACTAAACACAAAAAATTTAATTAAATCCATAAAAACCAAGTTTGCACAATTAATCTTTACCTCTTTCATATTTTGGAAACCCTCTCTGATACCACTGCATAATTCTTGAAGTTGCCACTGAGTTTCCCAACTTTGAGTCTTTGAGATTCCATGAAGATTTTAGAGAGGAACCACCATGCTTGCTACTGCACTACTCTGATTAAAATCACTTTATTAAGTGGGGACTCAATATCCCATACTACTTTCTTCCCCGAAAAATTGAAACCAATGAGACTAAAAATTATCCTAGGGTCCCATTGCTTGTATTACACTCCAACAATTAGGAGTGCTCTCCAACCCATACCACTAGGAAATATAATTCCCGGATCCAATTTTCTTGTATGCATTATTCCAAACATCATGAGTACAGAATATATATCATCAAAGTGCATAACAACACAATAAAAATGTACATCAAGGAGGTTCCTCATCAAAGAATCATGAAAGTGCTTATACCTTCAAGTAAGTAGACCACCATTTGCCAAGTGCATACAAGATTCAAGTGACCAATCAAATATGCTCCAATGACATAGGTGAGGATCCCATGTCTTATAATTCTTCTCCAAAAGGATGTAAGATGCATAAAAATAATCAACCATGTTTTCTTTCATCCAAGAAGTGAATGAAGAACCTCCACTAAAATTTGAACCAAGTAGGGAACAAAGAAAACAATGCGCCTTCAAGGGGCTCACATAAGTAGAATTTGTGCATCCATGAAAATGTGTATCATCAAGAAATAACAAGGGATGTTTCTACCAATAATAATTTTCTCCAATCATATATCTCTTCACCCAAGTAGTGGATGAAGTTCCTCCAATATCAATTGAACTAAGCAAGGAGCAAGGAAAATCATAAGTCTTCAAGTGACTCAAGTGAACATCATAAGTGCATCAATATATATGTGTTTCATCATAAGGTAACAAGGGATGCTGCTGCAAATTTAAATAAGAAATGGATCTAATAATGTCATCATATAAAGGAGAGATAGGAGTTTCATACTCCTCACGTGGCACCATAACAAATAAACCTTTCACCCGTACTTCATCAGGATGAATGCTGCAAAATATGGAAGTGTAGGATGTAGGAGAATGAACCAACTCACCCAAATGATCAGAAAGTGCAGAAGTGTCCTCATGTGAATGCTCCATAAGGGTAGGGTCATGCACCTCCCTCAAAAGTGCAAAACTTTCCTCATAGGTTGGTTCCAACGTAGTGGAATCAACTTCTTCAAAAAATGTGTAACCATTTCCAAGAGGAAACTCAAGTTCCTCTTCCACCACATCAAGTACTTGGATCTCATCAAGCTCATATTCAAACATATCAAGCACATGCAAATTTCCATGTTTCTCATGATCTACCATGTCATGAGAATCCTCCAAGCAATCTACCATATGACAATTTGAAACATAAGAGGAAGAACAAGTATATTGCAACCTTTCAAGAAGTTACTCATTTTGAATTTTGATTTTATGAATATCCTCATTATTCTTCAAGTTTGCATCATGTAACAATTCATTAAACTCAACCAAATTGTTTCTATAAAAAAGCAAAGATAGGAAATTACCTTTGATGTTGCACATTGCTCTTTGAATCTTCTTCATGTCTTCAAGGAAGGATGGATCCTTCAATGAAGAAAATTTCCAACAAGAATTTGACACTAATGCTTGAGTGTCATGGAGCATGCTAAGGGTATCTTGGATATTATTTTCATTCATCTTTAATGACCCTTCAAGAAAAAGGGGCTCTTGCAAATGAACCTACTCATCTTCTTCCTTCTTACTTGGACCAACTCCATGAAGCTCAAGTGGTGATGGGGAAGTTGATATTGTTTCTTCTTCAACTGCTACAAGGTCTTCATTTTCATGCTTAATGGAAGTTTGGATTGCAGCAACACTTTCAAAAGTGATCTATATGTCACCAACATAGAGGTGTGAGCACCCATCAGTAGGTACTCCTTCATAGTTCAAGCATCCATCAGTAGATGCTCTCTGAGTCATGTCCAAGGTAGAATGTGTCTCGAAATGATCTTCAATATTTTCAATAGAGTATTCTTCATGCTCATGTGATGTCTCTTCATATTTTTCAGAGTCACTTGGGAGTGACTTTCAATCCTCTTCATGTACTGCTTCTTCTACTTCCCCTATTTCAAAACTAGGTGGTTCATGGGTCTCCTCCTTTTGTTTCTCCAAGCAAGATGATGCATTTTTCCCCTTGGTTCCCTTAAGATCAATATGTTTGGAATCTCTTTTTGAATAAAACCCCAAAACTCTCTTCAAGTAGGGAATGCATGCATTCCCCAAAGCTTCAGATATTTCACTGCTCTTTTCACTCACACACATATAATTTTCTCTCCAAGGTCTTTTACACGAATGGCGTAAAACTTTCTTCACTAACTCCGCATATTCATTTTTGGGCCTATTTTCAAACACCCAATCAACAAATTCTTCAAAAGGAATGGCCTTTTGTATATCTCCCTTGTACACATCAAGATATGCCTGGTATTGTTGGGGCAAGGTTTTACATGTTGCTCTCAATCTTTGTAGTTCATTCATGGAATTATACTTTGGTAATGTGACACACTCATATTCATCAGATTCAAGTTCATAAGAATAACCCTCATTCCTTATGAAATTGCAAGAAGTGCTGCATGATGGCACCTCTTCCTCAAACCATTCACATTCTGCTTCATATTGCTCACAATCATCTTCATACTGCTCATAAGCATTGTACTCATAGGATTCATCATAATAGTAAGACACGGCTGAAAATTATTCTTCAATGTATGATATTAATTCGTAGGTGCAAGGACCATGCTTTGATATCACTGTAATGTCCCCAATTTGGAAATTTTCCCAATTTGATCAATTTTCGAAACTTGGACTAGTGAAGCCCCAAACTATCCCAAATGATCCCAAATGGTTTGTAACTGTGTCTAGAGTGGATTGAGGTGTAATAGGACACATTTATTCAGATATTATAGGATTGAACACTTTATAAATACTTCAGCCACTTTCATTTACACTTAGAGAATGAAAGACGAAATTACTAGGAAAATCTATGTTGAAACCCCCAAGGGTAGATGGCTCCAAATGGCTCCAAATGCTCTCAAATTGAGTCAGAAGGTATATTAATGGTATTAAGACATAAAAATGAACCTCATGGGTGATTATACACTATCAATATACTTCTTCAACATTCATTTAACTTCAGGATAAGTTGGGGAATTTTACTAGTAAATTCGAGGTTCAAATCCCCAAGGGTAGGGGACAAAGATGGATTTCCAAATGATGTAATACCTCTCTAAATTTTAGAAAAGATAAATGGTACTGATAAAGGACTTCAATTATCTCCAAAATTCATCATCAATTAGTTCCTATAGGCTTCTTCAACTCCCATAAATCAAATGTTTGTATACATGTCTTCACATAGGGGGAAATGCTAGTAAACTTCACCACTAGTTATGAAATTCGAGATTTAGGTTCCAAGGAATTGTTCAATGTTAATAAAAATTCTTCAGAAAATTAATAACACTCCATAAATAAACAAAATCACAGATATTGACTAATACAATTCGAAATAAATCCTCTTCAAGCTCTAACAATAAGATATGGGGAAAATGGCACCATTTATGCATTGTTTGGTATTTTTACATAGTTTCACTTGGTATTTCGACCTGAGAGTCTTCTGAGCATCAAATACATAGTATATATATCCAAATAAAAATGAATGGATATTCTTGGACTCTCACAAAGAGATAAACATCTCACCAAAGGCGCAATTCCTCCAAGAGCCAAAATATACAAGGAAAGGTGTGATAGAGATGAGAACAAGTTGTAGAAGAAAGAACCAAGAGATACCCGTAGCTTCCACCTGCAACTAATAACTCCATTCTAGCTCCAAATGAAATGTCTGGATGGCCTCTCCAATTTACAACTAGGATGGGAATCTTTCACCCTTGAAATTGGTAATAAGGCAAGTAGAGTAAACACTCCACTAACATGGACAAGCTAGAAGCTCTCCAAATTGCAAAGATGCAAATAAAAAATGATCAGAAGATACTCTCCTTATTTGTTCTTGTATTTTATAAAATTCTCAAGTCCTCCATGGGTCTAATTCCTTCCAAAATCCTCATTCCAACTCAAGTTGGGAACAGATTCCAATGTGTGCCACTTGTCCAACAATTCCTAGTCTCCATCTTCCCTCAATTTGAATGGGTGTCTCTTTGGCTGCCCAAAATCCTTTGTGCACCTTTTTGGAGGCTAATTTTAGCCCTGACATGTCATATATGTTAGATGTCATCATTCATGTATGATTTGTTTCATAAGTGTCATAGCATCTTCATCATTGTTGTCATAGAAGCTAGGGAATCTAGCCCAAGTGTCACAATCCTTCTAAGATGCTTCTTCCTCTTCCATCGGAGTTAATCCTCCACTCCAATTAGACCTTACATGATTCATTCCATGAATAATACCTCTTCAAATCCCCCAAGTATGTTACCCTTCACCTTGAATTCGAATTGGTGAGATAATCATGTCAAGTGTAGTGGGGAATCTTGCCACATGTGGGTCCCACAACCTCTTATGTGCCCTCATGATCCAATGCCACCTTATTTTATTTTTATTATTATTTTTTTGACCCATTTAATGTCAATTTGTAAGTCTAAGGTCACTTTGGGTTTTGTAGCTCCCTTATTCCAACTTTTAATGCTTTCACCCCCAACCTAGGGAACTAGTAATTTTCCTCCATGCCAATTCATCTTGATGGGTATATTACAAAATTTGAATTGGTAATTTCTCTTAATGTGACCCACCTTGTCCATTTGGATATAATTTCACATTATTACTAACTTGGACATCATTCTTGGCAATTATTTGACCCTTAGCATCAATTTGACAAGCTATCATGAGTATGGCCAAGGGTCTTAGGCCATTGTGACCCAATGCAAAATTTTGGGACATGACAATCTCTGATTGTGTAAGAGAGATCATGAGAGAGTGAACAGGAAATTGAAGTGGATGCACTGCGGGTTGTATCCCTTCATTTTTATGGACGGTATAATAATAAAAGGACTGGAAATTTCTTTGTGGATGTAGCCAGATTGGGTGAACCACGTATATTGGTGTCTCTCTTGTATTGTGTTTATGTGATTTATATTTGCATATTGTTTCTTGTTATTATTCCGTGATCCTATTTTTCTAACACCTCCCCTCGTGCAGGCTCAGGTCCCTGCCGTGGTATTTGACATGGTGGAGGGGCTACACCTCCCTACACCTCTAGTGCCACATGGCCCGCCACTGCTACCCGTCTCATGATGTGCCTCCAAGCTAGATGAAACTCAGTTGGTAAGTGAAGTTTTAGGTCCAGATTATCATCCTAGAAGTTGACCCAAACCTGGTCATCAACCCAATCAGAAATCCCATTGAACCACTTCTCCAAGTTCACAAGAATAGCTACCGTCTAGCCCCTAACAACTGCCCCACCCATAGAAGCTCCTCCGAACCCTACTCCTCTTTCTCCAACAGCCTCACCCTCAGCTGCACCAACTCCTTTGATGGATTTCCCAACCCCAGCGGCAGGACAATCTCTCCTGGCTCGTGGCCGGCGAGGTGGCCTCACTAGACCTATATCTGCATCACAGAGGAGGAAATCATCATCAGTATCTGATAAACATGTATATCATAAATGTGTAGAAATACAAGTATGTACACATATATATGCAAAACAATACAAACAATAAAAAACATACCTGTAGCATCGAAACCCCTTGGGGGGTAGGTATCTCTAGATATCCTAAGTAGTCCATCCCTCTCTAGGGATACTGCTCCATCTGGACAATGCGGCCCTCCCAGACATATAACATCTGGGGCCTATAATAATCCTCCACGGGCCCGCCACCGCTACGAGGTGTAATGTACCCCCAACACACCATCCAAGGATCCTATGGCCCCTCGGTGGAACTACTACCTTCGGCCTCAACGAAGGGTAGTGCTCAAAGAAATAAGAGCACAACACACTACCATAGCAGAAGGTTTTCCGAACCCCACCCTGATGTAGGTCCGACATCTTCCGTATCATGGACTGGAGCAATAAAAGATCCCACTCCACTGGTCGACCAATGAAAACTAAATCCACTAGCTGAAGCTGCCCCCCATAATCTGGTTGGGGGACATCGTCCCCAGTACTTGCACTACGACTGTTGTAATAACCTGCATAGAAAGAGCCCTCAGATGGCTCACCAAAAATCCACCAGAGTTCATAGAACTCTGGTCACCATAAAAAAATCGATCCACTAGAGTGTGGATCGTCTCTCCCACCATATGTGGAGGGAAGGGCTCTCTCATCCCCCAGTGAGTCAACTCCGTCAGAAAGTATATATCCCGAGTCATGATGCTTAGGTACTCCTTGTTGGGCCCCAAAATAGCCCCTTTTTTCCAACACCTATCTACACCTTTTTCCTTGTTTTTCCTTACTAGTCCTTGATCTAAGCAAATATTTTCCCAAGCAAAGCATGGATTGATACAGGTATACTTTATTATTGTTTTATTCAATTAATGCCTGATTTGTTTATGGTTTTGTACTCTATATTTTAAGGTTGTGCTAATATTTTCTAATTCAATAAAGATATCCCAGAAGCCTTTACAAGACCGCAGGTGTAGCAGCTCGCTGACCTTGGAGGAGAGGCATATGTGGTGCCAGTTGTCCCTTCTTGAGTTTGGTTCCACAATTCGCTGCAACAATTCTAGCATTCCTCCACATGCCCAGCTGCGAATGAGTCACAATAGAGCACCCGAGTACCATCCAGTCCACTTAGCTCAAATCTGTTCTGGGCCGTGACAACGTGCAACAGCTCAGACCTGAATGTAACGATTTCATTCAAGATCACTTATGGCTGTAACAGTTCCATTGTAAATCGGTAGCCTGAAGATCATAGATATTCATGGCTGCCCGATATTTTGGTGTAACAATTTCATGTCATAGGGTATAAATGTAAAGAGGCGTTCTGAGCCTGGGGTTGGAGAATTTCTAATTGTATAAGCTGAGACAGAGAGCTGTGACTGTAATTCCATCATTCTTAATACAAGGAGCAGAGTTTCCTATATTTGAGTTTTAATTTGTGTTAGTATACGACATCTTTGTTAGAAGGCTAGGGCACGCCTTCTCACAGAGATAGCCGAGTTAAGTAGGTAGTTAATTTCTTTTATGTTGTGTGGTGTGAATTGCATTAGATGTGTTACTACAAGCTGCAACAGTGGATTGATACTTTCATTCCTTTCTGGTAGTTTATGATTTAATCCTGATTAGCTGCAACTATGTGGTGTGACTATTGACACCCAAAAAATGCTCACTAGCTCATCTCCCTAGTCACATGACCCATTTGTCAACTTTTCCTACCATTTTTGCCTCCAAAACCTCAAAAAACCATTTAAGGCCACCAAAAAGGCCAAAATCCATATTTTTCTCCTTAAAATATTTAATTTTCCTCAAAAAATACAAACGACCCTCCAAAGGGGTCCAAAATTCCCAAAAATCAAATAAAAGGGAATAAAATTAAAAAATATATTCAAAAAAGGAAAAAGAAAACCTAAACCATTTCACCAATACCATTAGTTTCCTTAAACCATGGTTGTATTCTCCATCACCCAAAAGCTATAAAAAGGTGATAGAGTCCCCTCACTATTCATCCACATTCATCCTATCCTCATGCTTCCAAAATTACTCTTGAGCTTAGCCCATCCTTTTTGAGCTTGAAGTTCTTCATTAAGAGTGAACCTTTGGCCCACCCTTGAAGCATCTTGGAGAAGAGAGAGACCATTGGAGCACTGGAGCACTACTCCTGTACTGCTGCAAGAATTCTAGCAACCTCACCATTGAGGTAAACCATTGCAAACCCTTGTTTGATCATTAATATAAAATATCAAGTTTTTTATTGTTTCTCTCATGGATCTATTTTTTTTACTGTTCTTGATCTAGATTTACTTTCTTGCACACATTAGATTAATATTTACTTTTTACATTACTTTTTACTGTTTGATCTAAACTGCTACTACGAATTTAGTAGGTGCTCATTTGCATAAGCTTGGGTGAAAACCCAAGCTACAGTTTTTGGCGACTCCGCTTTACTTTGAATCTTTGGTTAGATCTAGAATTCTTCTTATTTTAGTTGTTATTTAGCTTTATTTTTGTAGATCTGGCTTATCACTAAGCCTATAGCTTGCTGCCATAGCCCTTTGTTGTTTCTGCAACCTCTACAGTCCCAATTTTTAAATTTTGGCTTTCGGCAGCCTTTTCTGTCCCATAAATCGCGGCTGTTTAGTCGAAAGCCGCGATTCCAAAACTCTGAGGTTTGATCCCAAACCCAACGATCCAGATTGCGAGTTTTTCCCAGTTAACCGCGATCCAGATCATGAGTTTCCGACCCATAGTCGCAATTCCAAATCGTAACTTACAGCCCCTCAGCTGCGACTCAGATCGCGAGAATTGCCTAAATAGCCCTGATCCAGATCGCGAGTTTTGCCTTAGATAGTCGCGATTTCAACCTGAACCCTACGATTTGTCTTTTGAGTTTTCGTCACCCATTTCGGCCTATATTTTTCAGCCATCTCCCCTGCACTTTGACAACCTACTGTTTTACTTGCATCCCTAGATATTCATTTACTTTTTTCTGTTATTTGCTTTACTATATCATTTTGGAAATTTTTTTCAGTATTTTTATTGAAAAGAAATTTGTTAAGCATTTACAGTTAAAATTTTCATATTTGCAAGTTAAATTCAACATTTTAATTTGATAAATATTCTCCCAAGCGAGGCTTTATATTTGGTACATAATTACACTTACACACACTCTGTCACCATTAATCAAGTGAGCCTTAAAATATATTTAACTCAACCAACCTTCTAACCCCACTTGGGGAACATCAAAAGAACATTGTAGTTATATAGGATTGAGGGGATAGGAATCCAAATAACACCCCTCAGTCACTTTTCACTTGAGACATAGTTTTTGTCTATTAGGGTACCAAAATCCCTTAGTACATATGGGCACGGTTATACACCAACTTGTCGGAAAGGCCTCTCCCTTAGGAGGGTTGAAGTAGCAAGACTGGTTCCGGAGGCCTGAGTGGAATACCGCAATCCATTCAGTCACCGAAGGATACCTACTCGTTGTTCTCAGTGTACTACCCGTATGGGAGTACAACGACGATAAAACAGGAGCTGCAGATTCACCTTTTTGGACGTGTCATGATCAGGGTATCTTAATGGCCTTTTCTTCTAGGATTGTCTACCCGGTGTCCCTCCCAGTAGGGGGATATCATTAGCCTTTGGTTCTACGTTTCATATTATCTGACTTGTATTTCATCACCTTGTAGAGGATACGTCTTGTTTGAACCATAATACCTTTTTAGTTAGGCGTTTGCATGCTCTCTTACCTCCCCTTGGTTTAGTGAGCACACCATTTTATTTTTAGGAGCCGTTTGCTTGCTGGTATTTTGACCACCTTTTTTTATCACTCCACTTACCGTAGCACAATTGTTACCGTAAATGTTTTGAGTTTGGTTGTTGGCTTGAGTGCCATATTTTTTTGCGCTCCCCTCCTGCACACACGGTTGCATTAGGTTTTTTGAGATTTTCACTCACCACTACCTACTAGTTTTAATAGATACCTATCACCATTGAGTCGTCGAGACGTTCTCGACGCTTCTGGGGAGAACCCCCGCAGTACGGTTCTCTTGACACCACTCGTCATAGGAGTAGAGCCTTGTCACTCGACTCCACTTGTCACAAATGTATAGCTTTGTCACCTAAATCTGACGCCCCTTATTTCACATCTGGCTTCGAGGAAGAATCATAAAACCCTACATACACAGCCCCGACTAGCCATGGCTGGCATTTCTTCCAACCCATTTTTTGTAGGGACTGTCGGTGGAGGGTCTACCACCACTCCCACCACCAAAATGGCCACTACAATAGCCACAACTACAGCAACTAGCCTGGGTATGCCTTCAATGGGACCCACACCTACCCTAGGTATGCCCTCAATGGGACCCACACCTATTCTCCCCGCCACTACTCAGATTCCAACAATTACTGAACCCAATCCGAACCCATCTGTAACCCATGCTACACTTGGAGGTGCAGGCTCTTCTCATGCCAACCCAACAGCTCTATTTGGGGGTCATATCCCCCTCATGGCTAATATTCCCTTTGGGGGAAGTGGCCTAATCAATAATGCTACCACCAGCACATACGCTTCGGTGACGATGTCACACTCCTCTGCTATTTTTCCATTTATGGCTAGTCACAACCTACCGGACCTTGCAAGATTAACAAACGATTCCATTAGACATGATCCTACTTGGCCTCACATGCCTACCAAACTCCCATCAAACATCCCTAAGTTTGAGGGGAAGGCTGGTGAGGATCCCCAGAATCACATTATGTCTTTTCATCTATGGTGTTCCTCCAACTCCATAGTAGATGACTCCATTCGCCTGCGCTTGTTGCAAAGGACTTTCACTGGCTCGAAAACCAAGTGGTATATAGAACAACCTCATGGGACCCACCCCACTTTCATGTCCCTCGCTTTGACATTCCTGCAGTTCTTTCAGCTACCCGTTCATTACAACGCGGGAGTGGAAATCCTCTTATCTTGCAGACATAACACAACTACCCACATCATTGATCACATTCATGAGTGGCGTAAACACCATAGTTTGTGCAAGATCAAGTTGGATGACTGTATTTTCTTGGATTGGTTCCTAAAATCTCTCCTTCCAGCCATAGCCAAAGACGTGGCATCTGAACGACCCCAGTCGAAAGAAGAAGCAATTCTCAAAGCCCAATAGTTTGATTTAATCTACGCTTAATTTGGCTATTTGTACACCATCTAACCTGACGCTTCGCGCGGCGATGCATCCCAGAATGACGCACCGGGGGAATCCCATGCCACCGATGGTATCATTGGTCACGTTGTGTCACATAACCAACCCTTCTCAATTATGCCTAATAATACTGGCCCCGACCTTTCGCAGGAAACATCTCATTCCGGAGCTACAACTTCGTATGCTCCCATGGCACACTCTAACCACACTCATGGACCCTCATGTCCACCACAGTGTTACGGGAACGCACCATCAACTTATGCAACTCCTACATATTATCACCAACAGGCTTCTCATGCTCCTGTTCACTCACAAGCCCAATCGGATTATTACCCTCAACAAGCAGCGCCTGCAGCACCATAACCTCTAGCCGCTCAGACATACCAACAACCACAGACAACCCCTAGATCTCCTCTAGCCCCGCCAGCTTATTATCGACCGTAGCCTGCTCCAGCACTTGCGTGACCTCAAAATCCCCCTACTTCTCAAGGGAAAGTGTATGCACAAGAGAACCAACCTCAAAATCAGATCAACCAACCTAATCAAGGAGGTCAATAGAACCGCGACAGAGGACGCAATCGAGGGAACAATCAACCTCAAAACCAAGGCGGTTATCCACCCAATCCTACGAATAATAATAACGCTGCTCCCGCCAACCAAAACCCTGATCATCCACTGAAACAGGGTAAAAATCCTAATTTAAGAAGAAACCATCTGTGTTCCATATGTGGGATATATGGCCATTACACACACTCATGCCCCCATTTGGAGTGAGCGCGCCAACTTTGGACTAATGACCCCCAACGCCAAGGGCATGCGGCACAGCCAGCACCACCTCCTCAACTGCAACCCATGATATTGCAGAATCCCTTACCCAACCAAGGAGTAGTGAACACCCTCCCGATGGATCCCCCACAAGGATCCGCGGCACCACAAAAACAAATCACTTATGCTGCAACCGATTATCAACACACAGATTCAGGTACTCACCATCTATTAATGATGTCATCAGCTGATGTCCACCTCCAAACAAGCAGAAAAAAAATATGGACCCACCCCTGAGGCCATTCCCACTGATCCAGCTACTACCACTCTTCTAACTGATCAACCATTACGTATACCTACTATACCATTGGATGAGGGTCCTAAATCCCCTCGCTTCCCCCTACGACGGATCAAAAATAATCCTAATGCTCATGCCGCCTAAAATAATAACATTGTGGAAGACTTATCCCAGTCCCCCGCTGCTATGTCCGCCCTGGATGGTCCTAAAAAAATGTCATGCACAGAGGAAAATATTTTTATACACCATTGGTGCGATAGACCCTAACGATTCACGAATGATGGCATTCGACTTGGTCCAAGCCGAACCACGTTTGCCTTCCACATTAGCATTCCAAGTTTCTATATCCATTCGAAACCTTATGATTCATCGTTGCATCATCGATGAAGGTGCCTCCACCTGCGTGATTTTGACATTTTTCTGGCAGAAGCTCGGATCTCCCACACTACAGCCATCCACCAATGCATTACGAGCTTACAATGGTCGTTCAGCTCAACCACAAGGCCTTTTGGCTAACGTGCCCGTCCAATTAGGTGGAAAAAATATACTTATAGACATAGAGGTCATCAATGCCTAGCTTGATTACAACCTCTTACTAGGATGAAGTTACATGTATGCCATGAAAGCTATCGCTTCATCCGTCTTCCGCACTATGATGTTCCCCCATGAAGGATGTGTAGTCAAAATTGATCAACTGACATACTATGATCCTAATGCCCCCGCCGCACCTGAAAAAAATTCTACCTATGATTGAACAACCCGTTAAGAGCGCACCCACATCGTTCGTCTCCACAGTCGGACCCTAGATATACTTAGATACTCCCATGAATTCCACATTCCAACCCATTCCACCACCTTTGCAGACACTTGAGATATCTGATTTGTGCACCCTCTCTCACAATACACATGCACCTAACCAACAACCCCCTTTACTACCGCAACCACCCTTAGTGCCCAATCTGGTCGAAGCCATGCCAATCCACACCATCCCATTCCTATTTCCCCCTGAAGGAGCAGTCAGCACCCCAGTAATGGCTACGCTCAATCTTCCCGGGTTAACGTTAGGACTACCTGTGTGGTATCTTCCTGCCCCAAATCCTCCCTCGACACCAAATGTCATTTTACAACTTGTCCAACCTATCACCGTGACGAACCGCCCACCCCCAGGGGTGGCAACCGCATCAACATCAAGTAATGCACCCCCTCTACCCCACCATACTGGGGGCAAAGGCCCACAAACTTACACTGCTCCACCTGCAACCTACACCACCCCACCTACACCAAAGCCAACAAAGAATCCTCCGCCATTTCGTGCTCCCCTCAAATGCTCTTTGTGTGATGATTTGGGCCATGCTACCCATCAATGTCTGCAACTACCCGTGCTTCAGGAGTACATGCAAACATTAGAGGACGATCCCATCATCCCGATCATCAAACTTGACCCTACCCCTAAGCCCCATGATAAATTGCTACTCACCAATCACCCTGTGCCATATGCGGAATCTATGGTCATTATTCACATCATTTCCCAGACCTACCTGAGTATCGACTGGTTCTCCAAGAATTGAATCAGTCCTCTTTAGAGTCATCCATTACTACCATCGAGGAGATTCACCCACTTGAATGCTCCTCATCAGCTGAAATTAACATCATTTACATGGTTTCCACAGGAGATCCCTCTGTCCGGTCGGCCCCTTCCAATGATCCCTCTGACACACATGTTCAACCTTTTCAAATCAACGGGGAAAACACATGTCCACAGCATGGGGGTAGGCCCAAAACCTTGCCTACTCATCATCATCTTCATTCTCTCCGGAAATACTGGGGGCATCCATCCCGCAAGGGGAATCCCCCATCATCATATCATCACTTTAGTATGCCACCATGGCCCACAGCCTCATGGTACACCCCCCGCCAGCAGTTGGTCAATGCCCTATTGATCCCACTCTAAGACAACATCTGCACCGCATTGACACCTTTGAGTTCGGGGGCATGATCAATCATTTTGACCCTACCCCATCACATCTATCTCAACACTTCAATGAGCCCATCGTTCAAACCAACACATATGTGATCCACAATCACAAACCCCATGCACATAGCATGGGGGCAGGTCATTAACCCTGCTCACTTTTTCACATTCATGATCTCAACCATTTATGAGCTCACGTGTCACTTGTATATTTGATTTGATTTGATATGCCTAGTATTTCATCCCCGCGGGTCATCATTTCTCCCCACCAATACATCCTTGGCTTGGTGGGATCACCTTTATTTATAGCCATTTTTTAACCTCATTTTTCCTTTGACCATTCCGGAGTCATTTGACCTCCATTTTTTTCGCACCCTTTGCACCACCGGATTCAGATATCCGTGCTCATGATGATGCTTGATATCATTTCTCTCTCTCACCACCTTATTTTTTGGGCATTTTTTCACATGCCCTCGTCATCTCGGTTTGTGTGCCACATCGACCATTGTCTGTTTTCGACGTTCTTTATATCGCCGGATTCAGTTTTCCGTGCTTGTGACGATGCTTGAGATCATTTCTCGCTCTCACCACCATATTTTTCAGGCATTTTTTTCACATGCCCTCGTTGCCTCAGTTTGCATGCTTCATCGGCCATTGTCCGTTTTCGACATTCTTTATATCGCCGGATTCAATTTTTCACGCTCGTGATGACGCTTGAAATCATTTCTCACTCTCATCGGAAAATTTTAGCGACATTTTATTCCCTACACCTTGCCGCCTCAATTTGCATCCCACATCGACCGCTGTCACTTTTCACCAATTCGTGCATCGATCCCTCTACTCCATCCATACTGCAGTTATCACGTTGTTTTTCTATCATTCATCAACCCGCAAGGAGGCCCCATCGGTGTTCCCCCCCTATCAGTGTGCTCGATCCCCATACTCATCCCTTGATTGAACACTTCCTCCTTGCCTCACCATTACTTTTGTTTGGTATAATTTAATCCCTTTTTCGGGCCGATCAATTCCTTTACGAAAAAGGCACTTATGGAGTTTTTGTTAAGTTCTTTTCTGACTCCTAAAACAATGAAAATATCGCCGAGCAATCTTACTTCCTTTCATGCTCGCTAAATGTATTTGAAAGGGCGTCTACCTGGTATGAGTTTACCCCTTTTCCGGACCTTGTAGACTAATTACGGAAAATGAATACTCTAGTCACATCGGCTAGAAGAGTTCTTCATTGCATCCTTTTATGCTTTTTCGGGCCTTGGAGACTAACACACGAAAAAGAACCTCCTTGGAGTCTACTTACTGCTTTCAGACTCTCTAAAAATGAAAGAAACCACGAGCATGAACTGTCCTGGGCTCGTACAAATCCACAGAATAGTACCATTGTTGAGCACACTTCTATCCCTTCTTTGAGCTCCTTAAACCATGAAGAAGGCCCCAACAATGCCTCTCAATTCCACAATAAAGCATATATAATCACACCATCACGACAACTTCCCAAACTTGGTCGCCTTTGTTCAGAGTATTCTGCAATATGCCACCTTGAGAATTTCCCAATACCATACATCAGTTTACCCTCCTCAACCTCTCCCATTGTAGAACATACCCCTGATCCCTTGAGCTAAGATCCCCATACCTAAAGTTAGCTGCTAGGTCATCCATGTCATCATGCTATGAACAAAATAAGTTTGAGTCCCCCCACTCTATCACCCCAGTTATTCCCCATCCCCATAGTATGTCAGTACCACTATCAGTACTATCACCTCTTGGTTGTACACCTCGCGCTCCTATTAAGGAAGCATCATTGCCTTGATAGTTGCAAGCCTCTCTCTGTCGACGCCAACCAATCTATTCCAAAGGATAGACCCAGAGGTCCCTGTGCCTTGGACTCATCACCATTAGTGGTGAGTGCCTACGGATCATTTTGAAAGGAGTCCTTAGTGCCTCTCAAATGATTGTTTCTCACATGCTCTATGTCAACACCTTGATCACATCATTGAGATTCGTACAGGGTATCGGTCATTTTAGTTATTAGTCAAAGACCCCTGATGTCACCTGACTCTAGCACATTGGTGAGTCTACTTTAGGAACAAGCAGTTACATGTTCCTGCGGATATCCGGGCTGTGCTTGGCGACAGTATTCATAAGCACCCTAGTTATATACTTCCTCGAGTATACAGTTCCATATACTCTTCAGATTTTGACTCACAGTCATTGAGTCCCTACAGTTGTTGGACACCTTCAGATCAACTTTTTACCAGTTCTTCCGACACCACTCAGAATGATTGTTAATTTTCCAATGCATCAGTTCTTCAGATCAGTCATGGAATGACCATGAGTATGTCCCAGCCTTGTGTCCCCTCTGGACCACTATGATGTACACAACAGGTTGATATGTATTGTTTAGGTCCCCTTTTTTGGGCCTCATTGTTATTGATATGTCTTGATACGAGCATGGGTATGCTCGCCTCATCTATTATCAGAGATTATTCCTCATTCATTTCAAGGCCATGCATTTTCAGTTTTTGCAGTTTGTGTGGGACTGTTGTTCTAGTCTCCAATCTTTCTCTTCTCTCCTCCAAACCCCAGGAAAAAGACAAAAGAACTATGATTTCTATCGACCATACGATGAGCTCCTGCCCTCACACATCAGGGGGCAATCTGTTGACACCCAAAAAATGCTCACTAGCTCATCTCCCTAGTCACATGACCCATTTGTCCACTTTCCTACCATTTGTGCTTCTAAAACCTCAAAAAATCCTCAAAGGCCACCAAAAAGGCCAAAATCCATCTTTAATTTTCCTCAAAAAATACAAAAAACCCTCCAAAGGGGTCCAAAATTCCTCAAAATCAATTAAAAGGGAATAAAATTCAAAAATATATTCAAAAAAGGAAAAAAGAGGCAAAAAGAGGAAAAGAAAACCTAAACCATTTTCACCAATACCATTAGTTTCCTTAAACCATGGTTGTATTCTTCATCACCCAAAAGCTATAAAAAGGTGATAGAGGCCCCTCACTATTCATCCACATTCATCCTATCCTCATGCTTCCAAAATTACTCTTGAGCTTAGCCCATCCTTTTTGAGCTTGAAGTTCTTCATTAAGAGTGAACCTTTGGCCCACCCTTGAAGCATCTTGGAGAAGAGAGAGACCATTGGAGCACTACTCCTGTACTGTTGCAAGAATTCCAGCAACCTCACCATTGAGGTAAACCATTGCAAACCCTTGTTTGCTCATTAATATAAAATATCAAGTTTTTTATTGTTTCTCTCATGGATCTATTTTTTTTACTGTTCTTGATCTAGATTTACTTTCTTGCACACATTAGATTAATATTTACTTTTTACATTACTTTTTACTGTTTGATCTAAATTGCTACTACGAATTTAGTAGGTGCTCATTTGCACAAGCTTGGGTGAAAACCCAAGCTACAGTGACAGTCGACTATGTAGGTTAGTTTATTTGATGCATAGTGTGTTAGATCGGTTGTTACAGCCAAGCTCAGATCTAGTTCCTTTCAGTCATTTATTCTTTCTAGGATTTCCAATATCAATCAAATTAGAGTTCAAGCTTACTTCTAGTTCTGGTTGCTGTTTTATCTTTCCTGAATTCTTTAGATTATACAGATTGTGATTGAGTTACAGTAGCTGCTAGATGAGTTAGATCAGTAGAGATTGAATACTATAGTTTGATAATCATAGGATTTAACTTCTTGCAAAAGTAAGTCTAGTTTCTTTTATTCCTAGATCAGTAACTGCTGGATTGATATTTGTAGGAAGGTAATTGTACTTTGAATTCCTAGATGGATAAGTTAGATTAGTTTTAGTTATGTGAAGAGTTTGGCTGAGAAAATAGGTAGGAACATTGATCTCCATTTACTTAATCAACTACTTGAAATGTTTATGCATAGGCCGTGCTTATTGCCATTGAAATAAAAGACTTCCCTGGGTTGATAATTCATATTGAGCATCTTGTGTGTTAGTTGTAATTAAATTGCATATAGGGTGACCAACATTTTGGCGCCGTTGTCGGGGATGGTAATTTCTAGGCATAGATAGTGGTTGATTTATTGATTTCATTTTAGTTTGATTATTTACAGCATGCATGAATACAAGAAAAACAAATCGGGAACCCCCTTTGAATACTAACATTGCAGGTGGAAGAGGTCGTGGCCGTAATACAGGTCTGGGAAGACAGACATTCATTGACGATATAATTGCTAGAGCTGATTCTTCTACCAGATTACCATGGACGTGTACAAGAAGAGGAAAACTCTATTCCTCCCAATCTTGAGACATCGACATCAACTGTGGAGGGAGTAACGAGACCTTCAACTCCTACTCCAGAGAAGAAACCTCCTGAAGACAAGGGAAGCGTTGTGGGTGCACCAGATAGAGAGGAGATTTATTATATTAACGGGCACAGAGTCACTAAAGAGGAGTGGTTGGATCATTTCTAGGAACAAGAAGAAGAGAGAAGGTGAGAAAAAGAAAGGAGGGAAGCAAAAGAAGCAAGAGCAGAGGAGGAAAGAGTGAAGGAAGCACTGAAGTATTGGAGCACAATAAATAATGGAGAACGCGAGGAAAATAATGACCGCCATACTAACAATGAGGAGGAGGTGGAAGATAATCAACATGGTGACACTGTTGTCACCCTTGAATTCCCTATCCTCCAGACACTAGGGGTAGCTCCTATGAAAAATATTTCATCCTCGGTTCTCCCTAATTTCCATGGTAAGACCTCTGAAGACCCAGATGAATTCCTTTTTGAATTCGACATCCTTTGTCGCAGCTATGATTACAACTCTAGTGCACAGAAGCTGAAACTATTTCCAACCACCTTGAAAGGATATGCTCCGCGCTAGTCTATGAGTTTGGGTCATGAGACCATCACTACCTGGGACCAGATGAAGCAAACCTTGCTCTCCAAATATCAAGAATACTGTAGAACGTGAGATAGGAAGGAGGAATTGTTTAAAATGGTTCAGAAGGAAGAAGAGAGCTTAGAAGATTTTGTTGAAAGGTTGTTGTATAATTTACAGAGGTCTGGTCATACTAAGATGGGAAAAGATGTACTTAAGATTATCTTACTACTAGGAATTAGAGAAGATTGCCTTGATATGTTGAACTTGATGGGGCAAGGGGACATCTCAAAGGAACCTTTTGAGAAAATTGTTGAATTATGTCGAAGATATTCAAGGGGGTCCTCCAGAACCAGCAAACGAGACAAGGATCGAGATCAGGATGTCTACACTAGGACACAGAAGTCAGCTAGTGGAGGAGCCACTTGATCAGAAATAGGAAACTTACTGGAGAATTTCAAAACATATATGATGAGATCCATTTCCTCATATTTAGATGTCTTGAGAGCAAAATAGAGGCAAGCAGTAGAAGATCTTACACTCAGTGTATTCTGTCCCAAATGCAGAAAAAAAAGCATCCACTGAAAGAATGTCCACTTGACAAGGTGGAGGTGTGTATGATATGTGAATTGGAGCATGATACCAAGGAATGTCCTTCATTACCCAAAGTTAAATCAGTCCTACAAGCATCTACTTCAGATGTGGAACAAGCTTACTTTATTGCACAGAAGAAACCTTGGCAGCCTCGCAATCAAGGTATGAATCAAGACCCATCATTTTTCTTGAATAATATGAATGGTATGAATAATATGAATAACTTGAATACACAATTCCCTTCACATTATTCGAATAACCAATGGCATCCATCTCAGAACCCAATGCAAAATTTTAACTCTTGGACACCATGGTCACAACAATCAAATTAGCAAGCTTCCTGGTATCCCAATTGGAGAAACTCTTACCCAGGAAATAATTTTCCTCATCACCAGACTCCATATCAACAGTATCCTCCTCAACATTATCCTCACCAACTGTATCAACAACCACAGCTACAATTCCAAAACAATGCCGCACCTATGAATGCACCTCTACGACCACAACTTCCTGCACAACCTAACCCCAACCCGAATAATAATAAAGTAGTCCATCAATTTGAGACTGCCAACATGCCTGATTATTCTATTTCCAAAATTCCATGCAATGACATACATTTACGATCAGAGAGGGTAGTGGAACCCATCATCACTGAGGATGTTCCATCCTCAGTGATTGAAACTAGAGTGGATCAACACTTTGAGAAATCAGTCCATACAACAATCCCCATCATTGAGGATGCTGACATTCCTGCTGAAACAGTAGCTGAAACACAGGAAGCAACACACGATGGAACACAACCTACATAGTCTATAAGAGAGCCACCGTATCTTGAACGATTGGCCTTACAGAAAATAGTGGGGGCGATTCAATCTCCTAGGAGAATTGAGGAATTTATATGTCAAAATTCCCCTGCTGCAAGCCCTCCATGACGTGCCTATCTATGCCAAGACCGTTAGAGATCTACGTGTCAAAAAACTAGGACGAAAGCCTAGGAATCCCCCAACTGTCCATGTATTGGGAAAACTTTCGGAGTTGATAATGGGTAAGACTCCTGTGGCTAAATATGATGATCTTGGAAACCCAACCGTTACAGTACGCATTGGACACACTTAGATACCGAATGTCTTGGTAGATTTGGGCGCAACTATCAATGTTATGACCATAGAAACTGTGAAAACATTAGGGCTCACTAATCTTCGGCCAACCCCTACCATTAATGACAAATCAACAATTAAGCCTGAGAGAATCCTGGACGACCTAGTTGTCTTTGTTGATTCGTGGGAATACCCTGTGGACTTCTTGGTTTTACAACCGAAGTCGCAGCTGGGGGGACACCCGCTGATCTTGGGGAGACCTTGGTTAGCCACAACAGATGCTTGTATCAGATGTTGGTCAGGATCCATGACCATCTTAGACAGAATTGATATTAAAATCCTAACTTTATATCCCCCTGCCCGACCAAGCCCAGAAGCTGAAACACCACTTTGGGTGGATATGGAGGAGGAAGAAGGCGTTCAACCATTATTAACGATAGGGAGAGCCTTAACTTTTAAAGATGAAATAGAGGATGAGACTATTAATAGTTTCATCAGTGAGCCCACATCCATCAATAAACATGTTTATCAAATTCTGAATAGTACATTAGATGAAACAAAACAAGAAAATCTAACAGAAGAAACTCTAGTCAGCGATGCCAATATAATTCTAGTACTTAAAAACTCTAAAAGTGTCCTAGTAGAAATTGAGCCAGGAAAAACATTGAACATTAACCCTAATCTTGCGCCCAACGAGCTGGAATAGTTGATCACTTTGCTAAAAAAACACAAAGGATCTTTCGCATGGGAATACACAGACATGTAGGGTATTCCTTCTAATCTTTGTACCCATCACATTTACATCAAAAGCGACTCCAGACTAGTGTTCCAACCGCAACGAAGGATGAACCCGAACTTAAGGGACATAGTGAAGGAAGAAATCCAAAAACTTTTGGAAGCAGGGTTTATATACCCAATTTCAGATAGCGAGTGGGTTTCTCCACTCATGATTGTACCAAAAGAGAATGGGAAATGGAGAGTCTGCATAGACTATAGGGAATTGAATAAAGCAACGCAGAAATACCACTTTCCCCTACCTTTTATCAATCAAGTCCTTGATACCTTGTCTGGAAAAAAGTATTTTTCCTTTCTGGATGGATTTAGCGGTTACAACCAAATCCAGATCGCTCCAGAAGATCAAGACAAAACTACCTTCACCTTTCCCTGGGGCACTTTTGCATACAGGGTACTTCCTTTCGGGTTGTGCAATGCACCGACCACATTTCAGAGAGCAGTGATTGGGATATTTTTACAGATGGTAAATGACTGCATGGAAATTTTTATGGATGACTTCACTCCATACGGTAGTAGTTTCGAAGAAGCACTGAAAAAATTAGAAAAGGTTCTGAAATGCTATGAACAAAGCTAGCTCTCTTTAAGCACTGAAAAGTGCCATATGATGATGAGCGAGGGCATATTTCTAGGGCACTTCATCTCTTCTGATGGTATCCAGGTAGACCCATCCAAAATTAAGGTAATTGAAAATATACCAACTCTTGGAACACAAAAGGATGTATGTAGCTTCTTAGGGCATGCTGGCTATTACAGAAGATTCATAGAAAACTTTTCCAAACTAGCTTCTCCTTTGTTCACTCCGTTGATGAAGGATGCACAGTTTGATTGGAATGATGCATGCCAAACAACGTTTACTGAACTTAAGAAGAGGCTGTCTACAACACCTATCTTACGAGGGACAAATTGGGCTCTGCCTTTTCACATCTGATCCGATGCTTCAGATACTGCCATTGGGGCAGTATTAGGACAGCAGGAGGGTCATGCTCCCTATGCAATTTATTACATTAGTAAGAACCTGGCCCCTGTTGAACTGAACTATACTGTTACAGAGAAGGAATTCCTTGCCATTGTCTATGCCATCAACAAATTTAGACACTATATTACTGGATATTCTACTTTTGTGCACACTGACCATTCAACCATCAAATACTTAATGAATAAACCAATCACGAATGCTAGAGTTACTAGATGGCTGTTACTGTTACAGGAATTTGACATTACAATTATTAACAGACCAGGAAATGAAAACATTGTTGCTGAATTTTTATCTCAACTCACTAATAATGATGACAGTTTACCAGTTGAAGATTCCTTCCCTGATGAACATTTATTTGCAGTATCAGCTCATTCCCCATGGTACACAGATATTGCTAACTTTTTGGCTATAGGTAAGCTTGCAGCACATCTGTCGAAAAGAGAAAAAGAAATATCATACAAAAAAGTGCTCGGTATTGCTAGATTGATGGACATCTTTTCTACACAGGTCTTGACTTGGAAATAAGAAGATGTGTAAGAGAGGATGAAATTTTCAGTATCCTGAAAGCTTTCCATGATGAGCCCTATGGGAGAAATTTTGCTGACAAAAGGATAGGTCATAATGTTTTAAGGATGGGTTATTATTAGCCGACATTGTTCAGAGATGCGAAAAAGTATGTTCAGGCTTGTGATAGCTGCCAGAGGATGGGCTAGCCTAACAGATTAGATGAAATGCCTCTTCAGCCACAGCTTGTGGTTGAACCTTTTGATAGATGGGCTTTGGATTTCATAGGGCCTATCAACCCTCCCTTGAAGCAGAAAGTTCACATATTGGTTTGCACAGATTACATGACTAAATGGGTGGAAGCTGTAGCCTTGGTCAGAGCCAATGATCAGGCTGTAATTGATTTCATGTATGAATAAATTTTTACTCGGTTTGGAGTACCCAAGGAAATAATTACAGATGGCGGACCACAGTTCGTGTCTCATAAATTGGAAGCCCTGTTACAGAAGTTTCACATTCAACAAAAAATAACCTCACCATATCATCCACAGGCCAATGGCCAAGTGGAAAGCACAAATAAGGTCATTGAGGCTATTTTAACAAAAATAGTGAAAAGCCATCGAAAAGATTAGGCTGAAAGACTTCCAAAGGCACTATGGGCCTATCGCACCACATGGCGCAACACTACTGGTTTTTCCCCATGTGAGTTGGTGTATGGTAAAAATGTTGTCTTCCCGATTGAATTTGAAATCAGAACTTTGAAGATAGCCATAGAAGCAAACATTGATTTAACATAAGCTCAGAGGAACCGATTGAATCAACTTAACGAGTTGGATGAGAAGCGCACAGCTACAATTAATCATACAACCTTGATCCAATAGCAGCGCTCCAAGTGGCATGATAAATTTATAAAGAAGAAAGTATTCTGTGAGGGAGACTGGGATCTGTTGTATGATTCACAGTTTAAAAGGGTTTTAAAGGAAAATTACGTACAAGATGGCTGGGACCCTATCAGATAGACAGAGTGTTTGACAATGGAACAGTTTAGTTGATCACCATCGATGAAAACATAACACCATTATTTGCCAATGGTCATCGACTGTGACTGTATCATAAACCAGTTTCAAAGGATGCATTTCTTTCACATGTAGCAGCTGATCCAGGTTACTAGCTGATTCAGGAACAAGGACTTTTCCCTGTCCTTGATAATTTTTAAAAAGAGGCTATTGCAATTCTGCATAAATTTTTCTGTATATAAATAAAGCATTTTTTCTTTTCTTTTTATTTGATTTTATTTTTTAGTTTTGATGGGTTTTTGCTTTTTTTAAGAATTCTGAACAGGTTTATGCGTGGAAGATCATTTGAATGGAGGCAGTCACAACTCGGCCCGAGCGATTGTGGCATTCTAGTTGATCCTTTTTTCTACGAATAATTCCTTGGAAGAAAAGAATGATGCAGCAACAGCTACTCAGCAAAATATGGCTTATCTCTTTTTCTCGGAGCTACAACACTGCAAAATCCTGCCCAAATTTATACTTTTGCAGCTGCAACACAGCTTCACTTCGCTTATCCTTCCTATTTCTCGTAGCTGCAATAGTACTATATCCCGCCCAATTCTTTTTGCACAACTGCAACACTGTTGAGTTGTCTCTTTCTCTTATCTTTAGCAGCTGCAACACTACTAAAATTACCCATTTTTCCTATCTTTAGCAGCTGCGCCACTACCAAGTTTCCTATCCTTCCTATTTCGCGCAGCTACAATAGTCGCTAAATTGTCCATTTTTCCTATCTTTATCAGTTGTGCCACTGCCAAGTTGCCTATCCTTCCTATTTCGTGTAGCTGCAACAGTCACTAAATTGTCCATTTTTCCTATCTTTAGTAGTTGCGCCACTACCAAGTTGCCTATCCTTTCTATTTCGCACAGCTGCAATAGTCGCTAAATTGTCCATCTTTCCTATTTTTAGCAGCTGTGACTTTGCCAACTTTCCTATCCTTCCTGTTTCGCGCAGCTGCAACATCCACTAAATTTGTCCACTTTTCTACTTTTAGCAGCTGTGACACCGCTAACTTGCCTATCCTTCCTATTTCGCGCAGCTGCAACATCCGCTAGAACTGCCTATCTTTCCTATTTTCGCGCAGCTGCCACACTTCTAAAAAGTGCCTCTTTTTCCTATTTCGAGCGGCTGCAACAGCTAAATTTGCCCATTTTTCTTATTCCTAGTAGTTGCGACTCCGCTAATTTCTCATTGGAACTTCATTATATCTCTTTTCATCGATATTAGTGTCCTCCATTCTCCACAATGAAAATTAAAAAGTTTACATGTCTACCACATATCTTTATGATCTACGCCAGTGTGGATGTACTTTATTTGCCACTCGACAATGGCCAGCTCATGAGCGCATGTGCCAATTGATGATCCTATTAGCGATGTGACCGTGGAAAGGCGCCACCTTGCAAAATGATGGACTGGCATTACATTCAAAGGTACGAGTCTTAATCATGAACATAATTAGGCATGACTTAATGCGGTAATCAATAATGCGTATATTTTTTCGTTAGTCCATGTCATCTATCTTTAGCCAATCAGCTGAGCTAGCGACAAAGTCTGATTCGTCCTTCGTGTTTGGTATATGACCGCCATTCGACTTGCCCCGTGCGACAACCTGTCACCATTTTTTATGCCAAAAATGGCAGTACCAATTCCCAAAAATAACCATGCCACCTTTCCCAAAATACCCAAACCAACCTTCGGCTATCCATTGCTCGTTCTACATACAGTAGCTCGACGTCTGCGACTGTAACTTATCCCGCTGATAGCCAAATTTATAGACAGCTACACAATATGGGCATCCTGGTATGACATGAGCTTATCAGCATAGAGCCTCTGTGTGTAAACATAGCGGTTTTTACTATCTTCCAGGAAGTTGGATGGATTGAGTATTTCTAGTGGTTGAATTATTTTCATGTAGAAACCGCACTTGAGTTTGCTCAGAATTTAACTAACACTCATTCATAGGTTCGAGAGGTATTAGAATGGATGTCTCAGAATCAATCATGGCGGAAGTAACGGGATTTCCCAGAACAAGAATGCAATGGTTTGGTCGGAAGTGCCATAATTTGACTGCAATTGCAAACTTTTTGGCCGCAGGAGAGGTTGTTCGGCCACATGGAAGAGGAGTAGCCCTGGAATCCTTGCCAAATCCTTGGAATCAGGTGGCAACTTTGATCAAGAAATACATTTCCTGTGAAGGTAGGTACAAAGTGGTCTACATATATGAATTTTACCTCCTTTCACATTTATGCCACTGTAGATTGTTAAATATGCCTTTTTATCTTTTACAATCTCTACAAACTATGGTTGGGTATGGCAAGGGTGCCCAACATCCTCTATCTTGCCTCTCAAACCACAGTTTGATTAAATTGTTAATCTTATGGGCCCTTGTGCATTAGAATTTGACATGGGAAGAATTTGTAGCTTGGCCAAGGGTACCCTGAGCACCTGCCGTGGCAATAGGAGGGGTTGATAGGGAAATTTAGGACTGGAGTTCCTCCAATTCAGTTGGGGGGAGGGATGGAGCAGTGGAAGAACATGTGGAAGAGGTAAATATGGGGGAACCTGCGACAATAATGAACCTTGTTGTAGAAGGGGATATGATGGAACCAGTGGCAAATGAGGCAGTGATATTGGAAGCTGCAACAACAACAAATCCTATCGATGAAGAAACAAACCCAATTGAAGTTGCAGTTAGGGTAGAAATTGAAGCAGTGGAGATGGCAGCTACAGCAGAGGAAGCTGAAACTGGACCATCTATTGAAGCTATGACAGTGGAAGCTGCAACTGCGGAAGTTGCAATGCAAATGGAAGAATGCCAGGTAGAGGCAGCAGAAGGAGGAAATAAGGAGGTGCTGGATGTCACATCCTCCCCTAAAATAAGGGGAACTATTGTTGAAGAGGAGGAATTCATCACTCTTTTTGAAAATATGGAAACCCCTATATCACAGAAATGAAGAAAAAGGTCAGGGAATAAGAATCAGACATATACTACAACAAAGAAGAGAAGAACCAGAGTTGTTACAACAACAAAAGCAGCATTTAGTGAAGGCTAGCCTTCGGGAGTTGGGGAGAAGAGAAGGACTCGAGCTGTTACAGTGCAGAGGTAGCATGTGCAATTAGGGCAAACATTGGAATTCCCACAGCAGAAACAACAGGTGCAGTTTGGGTAGGTATTGAAATTCCCATCTTAAATACCAAATCACCAGTTGTTACACAAGAACCTGTTGTGGAAGAACCCCAAATTGAAAAACTTCTTTTCGAAAATGAGTTTCTAAAGGAGGAGGTGCAATTCCTTCAGAAAGAATTGGAGAAATGGAAGGAAGCAACCAGAAATCAGGCAGAGAAGGGTCTAAACACATTAGTGGAGGCTGCAGATATGTTAGAAAATTCACCTCCTGTTTTGGGAAATGAAGAACAAGGAGACATGGTATGCTCAGAATGTGGAGACATATTTTTCTCTGCAAGGCACAGAGTCATAGTGCTGGGTTTGGTAGCACAAGATCCTACACAAGCAAAGCAAGAAGGAGAAAGTGTACCTAAAGAGGAGCTGATGAAGGAGAATGAGCTAGAAATAGACTTAGTTCCTGATCTGGATTTAGGAGAAGATGAAGGATTGCAATCCCATCCATCAAGAAATATTGAATTATGCCAAGACCAGTCTAATCTTTTAGAAGATATTGAGGTAATTCAAGAACAACCTCAACAATCTGAAGAAATTGAAAAACAGGGTGCTGTTACACAAGAACCAACATCCTTGAAAATGTTTAGTGAAGTTGCAACCCAGACAATAATTGCTGATATTGAGGCCCAAAGGAAAGACACTGTTACACAAGAACCAATGTCTTTAAAAATGTTTGCTGAAATTGTAACTCAGACCGAAGTTGTTGAGATTGAATTGGAAAGAAAGGATGCTGCCACACAAGAACCAACATTCCTAAAGGTATTTGTTGAGGCTGCAACTCAGATAGACGCTGTTGAGTCTGGTATTCCAGAAGAGAATGCTGTTACACAAGAACCAGTATTCTTGAAATTATTTGTTGACTCAACAACACAAATGGAAGCTGCCGAGGGTAAAGAACAGGAAGAGGATGTTGTTACACAAGAACCAGCATCCTTGAAATCAATTGCTGAGATTACAACACAAGCAGAGGCCATTGCAACACCGATGGAACAGGAAGCTGTTACACTGCCAATCCAAAATGAGGAAGCTGGAGCATCTGGTGACAAGGTAATAATGCAATTTTCTCAAGAAATCATTGATTTAGATTCCGATGATGAGAAAGATGTGGAGGATAGAAGGATTCAACATTTGGAGAAAACGGTTTCCTTATTGAAGCTAGAGTTAGCTAAATGGAAAAAGTATATTAATCAGTGTCAAGAAGGGATGGTCCCTCTCTATGAACATAGAAAGACTATCAAATAATTGAGGGAGAAGTGGGCAGAGGAATTAAATCTTCAGAGATCTCAAATGGAAAAGCTAAAAAAATAATTGGAGGATTTGAAGGAATTCAAATCCATGCAAAAAGAAAAAGACCAAATGTATGCTCTCTCTCGGGAGCTACTGAGCTCAAGAGCCACATATCCTTCCTATCCGGTATTTCTACATGAACAAATGACCTTGTTCAAATTAAAGGCCTTACGGGAGGTAGACCTTATCAAGTGCTGATCCCTTCTCAATTCTTAGAGACCTTTTTGTCAAGCAGCTTTCTTGAGAAGCATCTGTTGTGTGAATTATACTTGCACAATATGGCATGTTTTGGTGATTCCCGCTCTAATCCTATTCCCTATGTAGGGGATGTTCAGTTGAGAGCCTTTGCCTCTTTTGTTAATAATCATGTGCAGTGGGAAGATGCCTTCCAGACAATCTCTAGGAATGAGGCCAGTGCCAATCTATGGATTAGGAGTGAAACCCAATCTCCTCGTTCTCTCATCATAAACCATGGAAGATGTTTCTTATCTCCTCCTAAGACTCAACATCTGAAGAAGATTCAAGAGAAAGTTTTCTCTACCTATGTTGACTTGATCTCCAAACAACAACATCTTTCCTTAGAAGGTAGCAAGCACAGGTGGCAGACTTCCTCTCCATCTTTGAAGAAAAGGGACCCATACTGCTTCAAGAATTTTAAACAAGCTCTTCCAAGGGTAGCAGGGTATGTTAATTGCATGAGAACGTGTGGGTTACACTCGATGGGACTCAATTTAAAATTTCCAATTATATGGTGGCCAGGAGGACCGTACAAGGATAATTATACATTGACTAAGGCAGAAGAGAAATAATGCTGGGAGTATTGGGCTGCTTGCAATGGGTTTTTGGAAGCAGGCAAGGAACCTGACATTTCCTTCAATTTTTCCTCTTAGCATGAACGGGGACCAGATTTAGACTCAGATTATTTAGTTGTTGCATGAGTACATGCAATTGGATAGCTGGGGGGAGATGTTGGGCCCCAAAATAGCCCCTTTTTGCCTACACCTATCTACACCTTTTTCCCTGTTTTGCCTTACTATTCCTTGGTATAAGCAGATATTTTCCCAAGCAAAGCATGGATTGATACATGTATACTTTATTATTGTTTTATTCAATTAATGCCTGATTTGTTTATGGTTTTGTACTCTATATTTTAAGGTTGTGCCAATATTGTTTGATTCAATAAAGATAGCCCAAAAGCCTTTACAAGACTGCAGGTGTAGCAACTCACTGACCTTGGAGAAGAGGCATATGTGGCGCCAGCTGTCCCTTCTTGAGTTCGGTTCCACATTTCGCTGCAATAGTTCAAGCATTCCTCCACATGGCCAACTGCGATTGAGTCATAATAGAGCACCCGAGTACCAACCAGTCCACTTAGCTCAAATCTGTTCTGGGCCGTGACAGTGTGCAACAACTTAGGCCTGAATGTAACGATTTCATTCAAGATCACTTATGGATGTAACAGTTCCATTGTAAATCGGCAGCCTGAAGATCGTAGATCTTCATGGCTGCTTGATATTTTGGTGTAACGATTTCATGTCATAGGGTATAAATGTAAAGAGGCGTTCTGAGCCTGGGGTTGGAGAATTTCTAATTGTATAAGCTGAGACAAAGAGCTGTGACTGTAATTCCATCATTCTTAATACAAGGAGCAGAGTTTAGTATATCTGAGTTTTAATTTGTGTTATTCTACGGCATCTCTGTTAGAAGTCCAGGGCCCACATTCTCACAGAGATAGCCAAGTTAAGTAGGTAGTTAATTTCTTTTATGCTGTGTGGTGTGGAATTGCATTAGATGTGTTACTGCAAGCTGCAACAGTGGATTGATACTTGCATTCCTTTCTGGTAGTTTATGATTACATCTTGAATAACTGCAACTGTGTGGTGTGACAATCGATTGTGTAGGTTAGTTTATTTGATGTATAGTATGTTAGATTAGCTGTTACAACCAAGCTCAGCTCTAGTTCCTTTCAGTCATTTAATCTTTCTAGGATTTCCAATATTAATCAAATTAGAGTTCAAGATTACTTCTAGTTCTGTTTGTTGTTTTATCTTTCTTGAATTCATTAGATTAGACAGATTGTGATTGAGTTACAGTAGCTGCTAGATGAGTTAGATCAATAGAGATTGAATATTGTAGTTTGATAATCATAGGATTTAACTTCTTGCAAAAGTAAGTCTAGTTTCTTTTATTCCTAGATCAGTAACTGTTGGATTGATATTTGTAGGAAGGTAATTGTACTTTGAATTCCTAGATGGATAAGTTAGATTAGTTTTAGTTATGAGAAGAGTTTGGCTGAGCAAATAGGTAGGAACATTGATCTCCATTTACTTAATAAACTAATTGAAATGTTTATGCATAGACTGTGCTTATTGCCATTGAAATAAAAGACTTCCCTGGGTTGATAATTCATATTGAGCATCTTGTGTGTTAGTTGTAATTAAATTGCATATAGGGTGACCAACAGTCCTCTCCAACCTAGAAAACCCCCCGGTATGGGACCCACATATCGATCAATATCCCTAATAGATAATCTGAAAACCGCATCAAGGGGCACTTGAAAAACTTCAAGAGCACCGTGTCTCAGAGAGCCTGTGTCGCATGTAGGTCTCCTAACACTAAATACTAGAGAGTATGATACTTCCTCTCCCTCCACTCAACATCTCTCACACAAACAATGAGTAGCACCCAACAAACTGCATAAGGACAATGACCACCCATTAGACATGTAAAATCATAAAAAATTTCAGTGCGACCTTCACTAAAAAGGTCTGCACATAACGTGACTATCCCCAATATATCCGTGCTCAGTGCAGCTGAACCACCGTTCAAATGCGTGGAACCAACATGTGGGTTGTATACTACTCGACTGTGCTGGTAGCGCATTTGATCACGTAACAACCGTACGCTAAACTAGTGCGTAGCTGAAGCATTACTGTACTGCGCTATGCGCGGTACAATTCATTTTATCTGCGCTCTTTAGGTGCACTACACCTCGCGTGATTTTCAAAAAAATATCGCGCTATGGCAGCGTGGGATTACCCAAAAATATTGTGCTACCACTCGATATTTTCCCAAAATCCCACGCGGTAGCCCCAAAATTCCTAAAATAACCCCCTAGCCACCCAGGGGACCCCTAACCCTAATTCTACCCGGACACAATTAACAAGAGCAAGGTCAAGGAATACCTGGATCTTGTTGCTTGTCGAAAGGTGCCTTGAATATCCTAGAATCACTCAAAATTCACTCTAGGAGGTTGTCGACAAGAAGTACAAATGATTTCAAAAAGTGGGCCCCACCATTATATATAGTCATTTGACCAAAACTTCTAACTGACGCCACAGACAAACCGTAACTCCATTCCCAAAACCGTTCGCACCATCCCGATCATCACGTCGAGCTCTTCCACATGAAGTAAACCAATCCGGATTCCCACCAGTGTCACCATGACACTATTTTTATTGAGGTACCCCATAGGTACGCATTATTTCCGCTATATGATTTTTGCATTGTCAATACCTTGGCCATGTTCTTTACTACCCTTGGGTATATGTGCCGTATGTGCAAGATCCCGATCGCGACAAGGTGGAGCCTCTTTTTTTCCATTTTAAGAATAAAAATCCAAGCTCTAACAACAGGGGTCACACGCCCTACCACATGAATCATCTCAAAACTGGCATATACAAATTATTTACCTTCCATTTATAATGCATCTACCAGTATTCTCGTTGATAACCATAGGGCCCTCATTCCTAGATTTGATGTGCCATCAACATCATTAATAAGAATAACATGGTCCCTCATGGGTGTGCACACCATAGCCATCCCAGTCATCAATTGACACCCATGATGTTGACCCCCCACAAGTCTGAGGAATCTGACCTAGCTTGAAAAGACCCTTCCTTAGAGTATCATTTCACAATTGCACATTTACTCCACCAAGGACACACTCGTCAGATCCCTCAGCACATGTTATGAGAATGATTCATAAATCCCCCTCATGCCTCCATGAGCACTTTAACCCTCGCAATCCCCCCTCGTATCATCACTCCTGCAAAGACACCTATGAGGCCCCCACCCTCATAAACAACCAATTCTATTCAGTTATCCCACATGTATACACTGCATGGCATCGTGTCATGGGGCACCTGTCTTAGCATCTGCAAGATAACCCTCACTTCATCATTGGAAAGTTTCCCTCGATCCACTAAAAAATGCGAGGAATCTTCCCATTTGTCCCCAACACACCCAAAACTGTGGTGACCCCACCAATATTCTTTATGTACAAACAGGTTCCCTTGACACCTCACATCGCGGGAAAACCATATTATTTTGGATTTATCTACCCATGGTCTCCTTTGATCGATGCATTTAAGTATCCATTCTCAACAACATTATTTTTTCCGGTTACCATTACCCCTTGTTTTGCGTCTCCATCAAATTCCTTTCATTTGCAGTTTGTCTCTGTCTGTTTCAATCTGCGCCATTCTAAAAGAAAAGCTATCGTCCCCACTCACAATGTTTACATCGATCAAAGGAAGTTATGAGCCCCATGCTTATCAACCAGTGCTGTGTCAGGTTTGTTCGTCCACCAGTCAATTACAATATCATATCGGTTCTCAGATAAGACTCTCATTTTATCATGTACTTCACCTCTCATTGACACCAAAGCATTACATTCCGAGAATTGCAGCAGTTGTAGTTGTACCTTGGAATCCCCTTTAATCACTATAAGGGATCACCTTGAACTTAGCAGGGAGAGTCATTAATGCTCCATAACTAAGTGGTTTCCCCTATGCTTGACGTCAACACATCATCACATTAGGGGGGAGTGTACTTTTTAAGGTAGTAGTGTTCACATTTGGAAATCATGGTAGCAGTATATTGGGTATAGTGAGGCTCTCAAGAATATTCACATACTAGTTTGGTTCCCCACCCTCATGGGATTATCATGGTCACTAGCAATTCTGCTTCTTGAACACTCCGCAACAATTCCCAGGTCATTCAATCAAACATGGATTGAATCCGCCTCCATCCATGTCCCAACAGTATAGTAGAGTTTACCCCTTGGTCCTCTCTCATTGTAATTACTTTTACAACATTTCACGAGCATGGGTATACTCGCCTCATTTGTATAAAAAATATTCTTTACTACAGATATAACTATTGTCACCAAAAATATTCCCCCATGGGAGAACCCTATTTCTTCACATATGCTTCGTTAGAACAGGAGAGAAATAGCAAAACAAATGATGCATTATCGGCCCTAATATACCCTACGAACCTCATACATCAGGGGGCATCTGTTAATGCCTAAATTTCACACACATGTGACATTTCGACGATTCTTCCAGTAAGGGATCATCAATATAAAGAATTCATCCCACCACAGGAATCCTCAACAGATCCAAAATAAAACATGAGTCCATAAGTGCCAAAAAGTAGTCACAAGAAAGGGTAGGACAGATAATACATTCTTAACCCGTGTTATAGCGCAGGTTACTTGAACAATGCCCACGATGCACCCACGCGGATTTTCCTTCGATAGTTGCGCTACTGTCAAAACAATAGGATCACTAACTCCCAGCGGTGCATTGAAGGATCAATCCTCTCCAAGGATCCAAATTCAGCTCCTCACACACTTGGTGGCATTAATTAAACCCCCTTGTGTACCTTGGAACTAGTTCATGGTGTAGATGAGTTCACATTTGCATCTAGTTGTTTGTTGGCCATCTCTTGGCTTATAAAAGGAATCCATTAGCATGCATTTGGGAGAGATAAATCAAGAGAAAGGTTATGTTGTTGGATTTGAGTTGGATCTTCCTCATAGCCCACTATTTCCCATCATTGTGAGCATTTCCATGCTCCCTTGCCACCTTCCTTCAAGGGGCAAGTGTTTATCTCCATTGTTCTACCATCTACTTAGCATTTAGTTTGGACAAGAAAGGCCTCCCTAAGGGATATTGTTGGCTTCCCTTGAATCCCACACCTCCTAGGTATTGTACAACTATACCATTAGGCAATACAAAAGTGGTTTAACATATCTTGGATTGTTATTGGAGTTTGCATTATCCCCCAATCTCTTTTATTTTTTATTATTATCAATATTTCTTTGTTTGCATGTGAATTATACGAACAATCTATTGCAGGATCACTTGGAGGAATACCAACCAACCAATCCACAAGGGCTCCGAGGACTAAGGCTTTGTTGCAACCTACAAGAATTAGCCCCTTACCAAGTGGAAGAGTCCACTTGTGCAATTTTTTCCACAACAAAGGGTATGCACAAATTATTGGTCTTATCGAGAAATTCTTGAAAAAATATGTTAAATTCTAGTGGATTGAGGAGTGCCAACAAAGTTTGGACACGTTGAAAGAAAATATGGTAACTGCGCTAGTCCTAGTCTTTCTAGATTGAAGAAAGGAGTTTCATGTACATGTCAATGCTTCATCCATAACATTGGGTGCAATTTTGGCATAGCATAGAGGAGACATAGATCACCCAATCGCTTTTTCCAACAAAAAGTTATCAACAACTGAAAGAAACTATACTATGAGAGAAAGAGAGGGTTTAGCAATGGTATATGTACGACATAAATTTAGACATTATTTGTTGGGGTCTCATTTTAAAATGTATACTAACCATTCTACTTTAAGATATCCGGTCAATAAGCGAGCAATAGGGGGAAAATTTGTAGGTAGTTGTTATTATTTCAAGAATATGATTTTAAAATTGTAGTCAAACTAGAAAAGTTAAATGCAAGCCTAATCATTTGTTGAGGTTGGAGACAAGAGAAGAACCAACAATCTTAGATAATAATTTTCCTGATGCGCAGTTATTTTCAGTAAGGATGGTCGATAATTACTTCGAATACATTGTTAAATTCTTGAGTACAGGTAAGGATGCTAAGGATTATATCGTGGCACACAAAAAACAGTTGGCTGTAAAAGAAACAAATTATCATCTTATAGCAGGACTACTGTATAAATTGGGTCTAGATAAAATGTTGAGAAGATGTGTGTTAGAGTATGAAAGGCCTATGATTTTAGTAGAGGTTCATGATGGTGTGCAGGTAAGGATACAATGCATAAAGAATTAAGGGAAGGTATTTGGTGCCCTACATTACATAAGGATGCAAAATAATACTACAAGTCTTGTGACGTATGTCAAAGGGTTGGAAAACCTTCCAGAAGTGATGAGATGCCATTAGTACCTCGGGTAAATTTACAAGCATTTGAAAAATGGGATGTTTCTTAGCACTCATATTTTCATAGTGTATCAACATTGTGTATGTTCTTTTGGATTTCACTGTGTCAAAGTTTAATTGGGACCGATGCGTTTCGAGTGGACTCTCCACCCATCTTTAGGACCTGGCTGAAGTTGTCAGTAGAAAATACAAGAATGGTGAAAATAAATAGTGAAGGAGGGAGAGGTAGCCGTTAGGAGAAAGGTAGATTAGTTAGGAAAAATATATTATTTAATTGAAAGATAGAATTAGATTGGTAGGGGTCTTATTTTGGGGTTTAGGAAAATAAGGAAATTAAGTAAATAATTACTGGAAAATTAGTAAACGTTGACTAAAAATAATTAAAGAAAAAGATGGGAATTAAGTTAAAAATTGGGTAAGTTAAAAGATCACTAAGAAAAAATATAGTATTAAAAAACTTTAAAAAAATTATAATAAAAGAGAAATAACTTAAGGCTATAACCGATATAAATTTTATAATTTTATAATTGCACCGAGTGAAACGAGGTGCTCTATAGCCCAGTATGGGGGAGATCTTCTAACATGTGTGATGTAGCGTTACATCTAATAAAATGTAAAAAGTATTCAAAAAAAATCCTATAACCATCTAATAAAACGTAAACAGTATTTGGAAAGTATTTAAAAAAAATCCCTATTGGTTCATAAAATAAAATATTATGAAAAGTAATTAAAAAATAGATGTTCGTTTATAAAATAAAAACTTAAAACTTAAAACTTAAACCATATCTATCAATCAAGAGAGATCAAATTTCTTGAGTTTAAATTTAAAAAAAGAAATACACCTCAAGAAATTGGATCCCTCTCGGTGCTTGATAGATATGGGTTTAAGATGGATCTATGCTAGTTTATTAAAAATGAGGTTTATGTTAAAGTTTTTAAGATATGATTAAAGAAAATAACACTATTAATATTAAATTAGGTCAAGAGAGACCAAAAAGTTATGTTTTTAGAAAAATATGAAAATAGGAAGAGAAAATGACTACTCTTGAAAAAAAAAAGAATAAGAAAAAAATTAAAAATAAATTAAAAATAATAAAATAATAAATAACCTAGGTCAAGAGTGAAAAAGCTAACCAAAAAATAAATGTTTCAAAATAAAGGAGAAGTAAAAGGATGGGGGGGGGTGGAAAAAAAAATCCAGAAGAACACACACAAAATGGGATGCTGATTTTATTGGACCAATTAACCCACCCGCGAAGAGAATAGGATCTAGGTACATAATAATTGCGACATACTACTTGAATAGGTGGGATGAGGCTGAACTGGTTTAGGATTGTAGCTCTGTGACTGCTATGAGGTTTGTATTTGAAAATGTGGTTACCATGTTTGGTTGTCCTATGTTCTTAATGAGTGATCAAGGAACTCACTTATTAAATAGGAATATTGAAGCATTGACATAATAATTTCAGATCTACCATCAGAAGAGTACACCATACCATCCTCAGGCTGATGGAATTGTCGAAGATTTTAATAAAATTTTAGAGAATGTCTTGACCAAAATATGCAATGAGAATCATCACGATTGGGACTTAAGGATACCATTAGTATTATGGGCATATCGAACAACTTGTAAAAATTTAACAGGTTAGACACCTTTTAGACTCGTATATGGTCAAGAAGATGTGATGCCTATGGAGTATATTGTACCAAGCTTAAGGATTGATGCATTTACAAAAATAACAGATATTGGAGCATTAGAAGAAAGGTTGTCATAGTTATTGAAGTTAGAATAAGATATATTTATTTCAGGTTTTCATCAACAAGTATAGAAAGCAAGGGAGAATGCATGACATGATCGACATATCAATCAAATGAAGTTTCAGGTAGTAGACCTAGTTTTCCTCTACGACAGTAAGTTCTTAAAAAATCTTAGTAAGTTCAAAATGCAATGGTTAGAACCTTATGTGATTAAGTATATAACAGAAGGGCGTGTCGTGCAATTATAAAAACTAAATGGCGAAGTCATGGATGGATAGTCAATGGGAGTCGAATGAAACTATATAAGGACAAACAAACCTTCCTTCATCAGGTACGAATAGAACTACGACGTCTAGGTGCTGAGTGCGATTAAAATAGGCATTGGACGCTAAAGGAGCCTGCACATAGGAGTAGAAAAATGTTGAAGTTACTTAGGAATGCATGCACAAATGTAGATACGTCACAGATGATTTAAAAAAAATGGTTGAAAGTAATGAAGTGCTGCATTAATTACAAAAAGTGTTGGATGATTATGAAAGGATTGCATTTAATGCAAGACGCGGCAGGAGTGTGCGAAAAGATATTGGGATGTTAAGGAAAATAAATGTTAGATTAATTAAACTATGAGGGATATTTGGTCATATACACTCGATATGGATTTAATGGAGTGACGAGAAATGATGGTGGGGTGTTAAAAGCACAAGGGAATTAATATCAAGTCATTATTGTCGAGCGTTGCAAGGAATTGAGCTAAGAGTGGAGCCAAAAAACTAGAGTGTTGTAGAGGAGTGTGTCTAATTATGCTTGAAAAATCACTTGAGGAAATTGTGAGAGATTTCATGGAGTCTAGAATACCATAGAGCTCGACAAAACTAGAGGTAGTAGAAACAGCAATACTGTTAGTGACACAAAGGTCGCCTGCATCAGCAAGGAAGTCAACACGCACAAAGATCACTTAAGGCCACACCAAAGGAAGACATGATGCAGAGGCTTCAGTGTCCATCTCGCCATATGTATCACCCAGGAAGCAGAATGCCAAACTAATAAGGTTGATGAAGGATACAAAGTATACTTTGCAGACACCAAAAATCTCAAGGAGTAAAGAAGCAAGGTGATATGATGGGAAAAGTACCGAACCTTAAGTATGCAGATCACGACTTGGCTGATAGAAAGAAGTTCTGAGAGTTTTCTCTGGATAAATACTTATTGGAAGTGCGTTATGAAGACACGTTTGCTCGGGTTGTTGAAACACAACCACATGATTGAGCATTGGAGAAACATGTTACACTGGACCTTCTAGAAATACCTCACTTTGGTTGCAGTGAATAAGTTAATACATGTATGAAGTAGCTATTGGTATGTGTGGATGGTGGATTTCTATATTTGTTAGACTGGAAAAGTTCAATGGATAGAGACTTAGTGTCAAGGATTATGGGTTTTCCATCCACAAGACTTGAACCAATGGGTATTTTGTGGGAAAATAAAGGACAAGGAGCTTGCTGAAAAAATGAAGGATATGTATGGGTTGGATAAGAGCACTCGAGGCTACTATGTAGATTCTAATGATGATCCATTAGTGATATTTGCAACATGGGCATTGGATAGTAAATTGTCAAGGAAGGGTCACCCTAATCAGGTCTTTGTGGCAGTAATAGAATTGGACGAGCAATGTGTTGAAAGTGTCCATTTGAACTGAGTGATGTTCCTACTTAATGAGTTTCTAAGTGATTACCTCGATGCACAAAGAGAAATTTATTCCATTTCACTATTTTTGGTTAATAATTTTGATTGCATTAGTTTCTTGGAATGAGCTAGAGGACTCGTAGTTTGCATACAAGGCGAGGCATTGTTTAGCTACGCAGTACACATCTTTAGGGTACATTGACAATGAACACTGACAAAGGACATATCACATTTTATGTTTATAAGGAGGGTATCCAATACAACATTCAACAAACCCCTCATATGGAACCTCATATGGTAGACTTATTTAGGAATATTGTCTGGTTTAAATGTAGGTCGGATTTCATGTTTGTACAATCTAGGAGGGATCCAAATAATGAATGGTTACCTACACATTATAAGTTAGAGGAAGAAGATATAACTTTTATTATCCATAAATGGCCTCAAGAATGGAATGTACCTGTTCCTACAGAGGATATTTCGTAAGATGTGTCATAGCTAGTGGAACAACATAATGGTACAATAGAGCATGGGAAAGTCCAACAAGGAGTACACGTATCTGGAGCACAGGATGGATCAAGTGAAGAACACGACCCATTGTAGGAAGCTGAGAAAGAATCCAGTGCGACGTAGAATAACCTATGGTTAGGGGAAAAGAGGACCGAGAGAAAAGTTTAGAAGAGTAGCGTAGATTTATCCTTGACCGTATATGCCATAGAAATTTTGGCTGATAGGTTCAAAGATATTATAGTATACATATGGAAGAAGATAGAGGATACACACTTAGATCTTTTTAGAGGGATAAAAGGTTAGTTGAATTGTAACATCCCGATTTTGACACCATTACATTAAAATTGTAAATGATGTAATATCGTTATAAAAATTGTGGTGAGAAGCTGAAGGCCAAGACCCCACCATTTATTTATCGTTTATGTATCAGCATTTAAAAAATCGATGCATATGGTTTGCGTGCTAGCCAGGCATAATAGAAATTACAAATATCATGTAAATATATATTTTAATAAAAATACCCACAACTAGATATGCAATGCAACAAGAGTATGAAGGCATGATTTTTACAAGGAATAGGGAGGGAAAATATTCAAGCCCTTGAGCCAATATTGTCAAGCCAAGTGTCAATGAGAGAACCCATAAACCATCAACTACCCATTTTGAATTTTGTACCCAATCATTTATTTATTCCAATAGTTGGTTGAGGTAGTTATTGTTTAGGAAACCAGGAGTATGGATGTCCCAATTTCGTGTATGGCAATCCATCAAGTTTGGAAAATCATGTTTGGCTTCCTCGTTAAGAAAACACCCATGGAATTGATTCCCAAGCCATTATTCATGCATGGTTTTTTCTCTCTCACGTAGTTTAATCTTGTTGGGCATTTTCCTCCATGTTTTTGCTGAGAATTACCTCATTTTCCATAGCTGGAAGTCATTTTTGTGTTGCAAATCAACTGGGAAGAAGGAAAAACGAGTTGGGGGGTCTGTGAGATCCATTTTTGTTGCGCATTTTCCCTCTTACATGTTGGGAATTTGACCTATAACTTTCAGTGGTCATTTTCCCATCTCCAAAAACGTTTTTTGTGTGCCACGAATTGGAGGAACCCATGGAAATCTTGTTTTGGGCCTCCTATAGTTAAATTTTTTTCCCATGCCCAATATTTGTGCCTTGCTGTTATGTGCATCCTTGTTTTGGATTGAACTGTGTGTAAGAAATGAAGAGTAGAAGAGGATTAAAATTGGCTTGATAAACCTAGTGAAGAGTGTAACCTCACCAAGGATCAAAGGGTTGCTGGTTACTTTTCTATGCACACCCTAAAGAGCACTAGAAGGGAAGGTATGGCCCGAGGGACTATGTAGTAGTGAAGGGAATAATTCCTTGTGTTGGGTGTGTAGGTATTGTGGGTGCCAAGATAGCTATATCTTCTAGAGGTTCCAATAGCTCTGTGGTTGATCTCACTAGCTTAGCAATTTATTCCTTTCTACTTCCTTAACAGCCTAATAAACCCAGATGTAGTTTGGCTTGGATGAGATGTGTATAGACTTGGCTATGTGTTAGTTTTTGTTTCCTTTCCTTGTGGAAATCATTCCCAAATCGGGGGTGGAAGTTGTGTTGAGATATTGATGAGCACAACTAGCCTATGGTTGGGTGGAATGTTGTAGTTGTATATCTAGTTGCTCGAGACTATTTCACATCAAGATAAGTATTTTATTGTGTTAATTATGCGACGTATTTATTTGATGATTGTTATGAATATGTTGAATGCATGCTATATGCAGTAGAATTTTTATTCCACTGTGTCAAATTTGATTATGCATATGTATTTTGTTTGCTATGAATTTGTGAATGAAAATGGAGCTAGAGTTTTGTAAAAGTCTGGAATTTTAGTCATGTTCCCTTCTTGGAGTGAGATTGAAGGAAGGGGATGTGACAGTGTGGTATCATAGCCACAGGTTACAACATCGGGCTTGAATGGGCTAACTTGAACACATTGTAGTGGTAAGATGGCTTCCTGATCACCATTGATCATCAGGAAAATTTCTAAAATTTTTCTAAGTTTTTTGAGTTTTTGTCTAAGTATGTGTTAGTGCAAAATTGAAAAGAGCGTCGAAACTATTGGTGAGGAAATGAAAAATCCACCAATACGTTTCAGTGAGAAATTGAAAAAGTCACTGAAACAGGTCGGTGGAAAAATGAAAAGTGTGCCGATTGGCGACAAATTGGAAAAGTCGTCGAAATAGGTTGGTGGAAAAATGGAAAATGCACCGATCGACGATAAACTGAAAGCCACAAGGGGGAAATACTCCTTGACCCCCATCATCCCCTCGGAGACATTGTTGATTGTGATAAAATTATGTGATTTGAAAAAAATGTCAATATAATCTTTTACCGAATGCATGAAAATAATTTATGAATTTCCGAGAATATCATGCAACTAACAATTGTGTTTATGAACACATTTTGCGGAGTCAAGATCATATCAATGACAGTTAAGGGTTAGTATTGCAGTTTAGTGCAGTTGGGAAATTTTTGGTCTTGGTTGGGCCAATAAGATCATCCTCATGGATGATGCACAGGATCCCTACGAGCCTGAGAAAGATGCCATGGGAGAGAACATACATGTTGAGAATGCACACACAGAATCCAATGGGAGAAGAAACCAAGAGAATCGCCCAGACATTATAGCCACCATGAGGAGCCTAATGGTGGAGCTACAAACTTGCAGAGAAGACAATGAGAGGCTTATTAAAGCTCAAGAAGAACATAATCAGTTGAATGCAACCATGTTGCAAAGTTTGACAGACATTCAAAGGAGGATTAACTTTTGGCATCACTCAACAAATCCATAAATGAGTGGGAGTAGTTCAAGGAGAAATTCTCGCAAGAGGTCCAATAGCTCAAGAAGAGTTTCTAGAGATAGGACACATACTCTAGAAATCTCTTCTAGTGGATCATCTAACTCTGAAGAATCCATTGAAGGTTCAAGATCTTCATCTCACAGGAGTAAGAGGAAGATGCATTACAAGAAAAATTCACATGGGTAATTTAAGAAGGCTAAACCTCATACATTTGTTAGTGAGATAAAATCCAGTAAAGAATCTTAACCTTGGCTTCTTGGGATGAGGAAGTATTTCCAAGTCCAAGACTATTATGGAAATATGAAGGAAAGGGTAGCCATATTCAATTTAAATGGAAGAGCATCTATATGGTGGGAGCACCTCAGGAAAGTGAAGAAGATCAATGAAAGAAATATTGTGTGGAAGGAGTTCAAGAAGTACTTCAAGCAAAAGTACCTCTCTTATAGGTACTATGAGGATAAGATCAAATAATTCCACGAGCTGAAATTGGGACAATTGACCATGGAAGAATATGCAAACATATTCTTGGATTTGCTTATATATGTTAAGTATATTAGAGATGATAAGGTGAAAATTCAACATTTCCTAAGTGGACTACTATTACAGAGAAAACTTCCTATGGCTTGGGGCAGACCACAACAGATAGCTGACTACCAAAAAATGACTCAATTCCCAATGCAATGCTATATAAATGGCAATTTTAAGAAAATGGAGAAAAGACCAACCTTCAACCGGATGTTCGATCTAGATCTCCGTTGAGCTTTCAACTTCTACACTTGGACCTGCAGATTAGCCTCAACAACAAGTACAAGAAAGTGCATGCAATATGTGAAAGACATTAGCATAATCAATAGAATGATCCATGATATAATAAGCAAATATAACCCAATGTAATTAAACAATATTCACAATATCATTTTGGACGAGAAAATGACTATTTCCATTAATGAATAACAAGAAGTACAATAAATGACCTCTTGCCGGCAACCAATCTGAACCAAGAACTGGGTCTCTCCACTTGTGCCTCCACCACTTCAATCCTCCATGTAATGGCAAAATCAAACTAGGATAGGAGTTTGGTAGGTGAACATAAGGAGTTCACAACAACAAGGATCAATGAGTGTAGAAGCCACAACAAAAATCCACTAGAGTTATCTTGCTCTCTCTTTCTCCTCCCTTCCATATTCCATAAGAGCTTAATATATAGCCTTCCAAAGGTAAGTGAAAGGACACATCGAGGTGTTTTGGGGAAAATGGAGGGCCAAAGGTCACCCTAAGATTGCTTTTTGGGAGTAAAAAGTATTTTTCTAATGATTTTTACCATTTTACTTGGCACCCATGGGCTATAGTGGAATAGCTCGTGTGTACGCTGGCTAAAGTGGAACAACTAGCGTATAGGAAGAAAAATAGGGAAAAATTGTTTCTGAAGGACATATAGTGAATATGAGTCAGTGAAATGGATCCTGAAGGCCAAAGAGTGCTGATGCTCACAAGGTGGTAAATTACGTTGTAACAGATGCCCCCTAATGTGTGAGGTCAAAGAATGGTGCTACGATGGCCGAAATATATTATAAATCTCAGAAGTGGAGTGTTGGAGACACAACTAGAGAGAGTAGCTCACTCATCATAATACAATAGTATCCCTGAGTACATGTCAGTATAGTACAACAATCTGATACAATGGCCATGAATAGGCAGTACATCATGAATATATGTCATAAGTGATCATAGCCATAACCATCCACAGTAAGATATGGTCTCATGCTGAAAAGAAAACAACTGGTGCAATACTGGAGGTACAAACTACTGATGTATGAGAGATGATATATCAGATGTACAGTCACGATCATAAGTAGCACACTGAATGCCACTATCGCCTGGGGTTTTCTACACAAATCATCTACATTGCAAGTCCCATCAATTGAATAAAGGTGTTGAGGTCGAACCTGATGTGACATCGTCTGATTATCGGTCAATTATGTATACCGTTAACAGACGCTCGATAACCCACCAATAATGAAAATGGGCATCAAGGCACAAAGTAAAATCATCAGAGTGTGAATAGATGTGTTGAAGTCGAACACTTGGATGAATCCATTGATCAAGGGGCATTGATATATTCCCAGAACTGTCGATGGCGAGAGAACCTACCACTAATGACTGCAAGCCTCAAGGTACTCAACCGAACTCTAAGTCTCAAATTATGGAATAATGGGTTGATGTCGATGAAACGAAACTCGCTAGAAAGAGGGCATTAAGGCATCCCCCATCAACCAACACGAGGTAACAGCTACGCTGAAATATTTGGAAGAACTCAGGTGAAACGAACTGACTCAATAAGGATGGCCGACATGCAATAGTCAAGAGATCTGAGGAGTGGCCGACTCTAGTTTCAGGACTTCCTTTGAACAAGAGCATGAGCAGATGGATATACTCAGGCAGCATAGAATCGGCATATATTGTGCGATGCAGGAGGCATCAACAAAGGGCTCCATAGTGACTGGAAGCTTAACCAATCGGTGGAGTAAACTGAGAAATGAGTATAGCTCCTAAGGTCCGACTATAGTCCCGAATCATAATATATGGATTGGAATGAATGCTCTGTTCAAAGGTGACACAACAACTACCAACAATAAGAAGTAAATATTCTCCCGTCCGGCTTTTTGGAATATTTTATTTTTTTAGTCTTTTTCATATTTGGAAAGCTTGAAAAAGAATACAATTGCTTATAGTACAACAATTGAGGGAACGAGTGTCAAATAGTGAGCAGACTAGTCCCAAGCAGTGGAACATACCTATGATCAATGCAAGGAAGCATGTGCAGGATGTGGACACTCGGGGGGGTGTTCCCTCAGGGTCAAAAGGTCATCAAATTATGAAAGACAAATGAAAGCTCTGCAAGGCTCGACAGGGGAAGTGCTCAAGCACCAGGCTAACAATTGAGTGAGCGGGAGCCGACACAAGGCTCAAGCGGTAAGAATGATGATGCAATTAATCACAACTCAACATAAAAAGGGAGTCCTTTTTTGTAAAGTTAGTCTCCTCACCCGAAAAAGTGTAAAACAATGAGAGAAGAACTCTTCTAGTCACGTATGAATAGAGTATACCTTTTTCGTAATTAATCCACAAAGGTCCGAAAAAGGGGTAAACTTATAACTAAGTGGATGTCACTTCAAATCCTTTAACGAGTCTGAAATGACAAGTATACTCGGAAATCTTGTTTAATTTGAAAAAGTCTAAAAAGGGATTAAAAAAGACTTTATAAAAATATTTTCCATAAAGGTTTAACGAGCCCGAAAATTAAATTCGTGACCTCCTTACTGTTTTTAACAAGCTCAAAGGAGAGATGGAAGAATGCTTGTAATGGGAGTAGACGAGTGTTAGGGACACGCGAGACTACTTCCAAGCGCATGGAACAAAGCTATGCATAATTCATAGAACATGAGAAATATAAGTACAGTCAGGGGGTGTCTGCGAATTCAGATGGCTAAAGGTTCAAATGCATCATAACAATGGGGAGGCCTAAACATATATGCAAGGTTCTGAATATGCCTGCCATGACCGAAGCAAATGTCGAAAAGGACCAGTAAACAAGTATAAGTCCAGCTAAGAATCCTGTATCCAAGAAACATAAGTACCAAGATCATCTCTAAAATGTACGTAAAGAAAAATCGGATACAAGTCACTGCGGTAGAAACCTTTTCAACTTCACTATTGTTAACCTCAGACAACATGCAGGTAGAGCTAACCACTGAAGGTGCCATAGTACCAATACCTGAGGGATCAAAATGATCATCTTCAAAATTAAGAGCAAATATGAAGGATGTGAAAGAATCTGCAAGAGAAAATCCATCATCATAGGAGTTGGAAATTATATAAATAGAATCAAACTCTTCAGGAGCACTGATTTGCGGATCTATAAGAGAGCTCAAAGACTCATCAGACTCAAACGTCAAACCAGAGCTAGACGAGACTATGATTGGATCCAAATCCAAATGGGTGGAAGATTGTATTATAGGCTCATCTCGTTCAATAAGACTGAGGGTGGGAAAGGAATGAGATCTTTGATAGGAATCCCCCCAAGGCTCGTCATTACCATGCATGGATGTGATAAAATATTCATCTGAAGGTAGAGTATCATCAAGGCATCCGTGTGAACAAGATGGGTCGACTGCCTGTGTGGGAAACATAACGGGTTCTTCCTCTCCTGTCCATGAAGAAGAGAGATCTGAATCTGCAATGGCTTGTTGAACATGATGAGCAAGATTGACTTCAGACAAGGGCATATTCATCCCAATGCGCGAAACATCTCTAGATGGGGAACTCATGGAAGGTAGATTCCATGGATCACTGAAATACGTTATCCAGAAAGGTACATTATTCAATGGAGTAGGCGCATTATTGGAAATGGTTCCAATAAAAGCAATGGGTGAAGGGAAATCAAAAGATCCCAACAATTAAGGGTACAATCTGACACCCATGTTCCCAGTTGTCGGCTGAGAATCTGTAACTTGGGGGACCACAGATCCCATGGATGTTGTGGAATAAGGACTAACGAAATCCGGCACGGGTTTCCCATCCAAGCAGACAACAAGGGAAGGGATAATCCCATGCGGCTTAAATGACCGACCATCGAATGCAGTGAGCATGGTCATAGACTTGGATAAGGGAGGAGAGCCAAGAGCTTTCCAACAAGATAAAGACATTACTGACATAGAATCACCTTCATCAACCACTGTTCTTTTGATGAAATTCTGAAGGCACTCCACATGGATTTGAAAAGCCACGTGGTAAGGTAAGCAAGGTTGAACATAAATAGTATCAAACTTGATAACGTTAGGACTTCCCCCATCTTGAACTCCTAAATCACTTAAAAGGGCATGCCTTTGAGAAGGATATGCTTGTAAAACTTCAAGAGCCAACATGGCACACGGAGTTTGACCCAAATATTCTACAATAGAGTAGTTCTGGGTGGCTCGAGCATTGGGATTATGCATAGAGCGCTTGAGAACACCTTTCGGTATCCGCGGAACAGTAGTGGGCTTCTCAATATGAAAAGAGGTATCAGGAGGAGGAGGAAGCTCATTCCCCATATTCGACTGTGGTGCACCATAATCATGTTGACGAGTAGCAACACTAACCTCTGATCGAACCATATTCATGCATCCATAGCCACTAGTATTGGAGGAAGACGTTGTAGTCTCATTAGGTATGTAACCAGCAACGGGAGCATGCGAAGCCATGTTCTGATGATGTGGAAGGGGATCTTTCAACACAGCTGGGCTCTGTGCAAGATGCTTCGATGCTTCTTCAATTCGAGGACACAAGTGAGTAAGATGATCTTCCCCACAAAGATTGCAAGGGAATTTCACTTTACGCCTAGTTTTACGGTCCGCACCAGCATTTACGCCTTCCCTAGGAGGGTTGGCATTCTCTTTCCGAGGAGTATTATGATTACTACCATTGTTCCCATTGTTTCCACCCTTACAGCTGTTTCTCCCCTTCTTCTTACCACCAGGCTGCTGGTTACTCGATGGGTTTGTTGATTGCATAGCATGTACATCAGACGATGGGGTGGAAGTGGACAAGGTGTGAACCTGTCTGGGAGTAGATTGGTTAAGCGACAAATTTTTCATTTGATTAGCAACCAAATCTACAGGTCGAGTACTTGCGGATCCAACAATGCCATTGGCATGTGGTCCAGGAACTGACTTGGGCTCATGTCGTGTTCGCGGTGCATCGGGACTAATGTCATACAAGATGCCAGACTGAGAATATAGTAAATATAGCTGCTGGACTTTTAAGATAGCTTGTTCCTCAGTCACAATGCTGGACATCGAAACATCCTTAGCAATATATGGAAGCAAATACTTGAGAAACCATTCCAACAGAAACTATGGAGGAATGTTGGCTTTCACTAACCTCTTCCGTTGACACCACTCTTGAACATGGTGAGAAATGTGTGTGGCCTTATTCTGGCAGAAGGTAGACAAGAGTTCAGTGCTAGTATCGTAGCGAATCGGTAGCTGGAAATTATCCAAGAAAACCAAGGCTATCTCATTGAAACCCCTATATGTTCCCCCAGGAAACTCAACATACCACTTCGCGGCTGCCCCTGCGAGGGTGCGTTGAAATAGTCTTAAACGAATAGAATCGTGATTAAACGAGTTTGATGAGCACCAAAGGTGAAAAGTCGTGACTTGATCACCAGGATCCTCACCACCCTTCCCTTCAAACTTGGGAATGTCCTAAGGGAGCTTAGTAGGGACCAGAGGCCAATTAGGATCGTGACACACTGGATCATTCGTGAGCTTCGAAAGATCCGAAAGATTCAATTGAGCAAGGAACGGGAGTTGTGGCTGGAAAGATTGATTATAAGCTCCCATAAAAGGTTGATTATACGGACCTGAAGGATAAGATGGAACATAACTGGGACCCTGGACACAAGGCTGATAACCTCCTCCAACTTGAGCCGTGTGAGGGTAAGCAAGTATATATGCATTATGAGCACCGTAGTGAGGTGGGTTTTAATGAGAGCCAACACCGACTATATTATAGTAAGGGTTACCACCATAATTATGGGGCATATAAGTATTACTTTTGGCGGGAACCGTGTTGTAATGACCATGGTTATAAGGTATGTTCCCACCCCCTACATAAACATTATTAGTAGCATGAGTAGTCATGTGGTGACTATGAGTATGAGGTATATTCCCAACCCCAACATTGGCATTACTAGTAGCAGGAGCGGTGGTGTTGTGACCATGAGTATAAGGTATATTCCCACCTCCTACATTAGCATTACTAGTAGTAGTAGCAATCGTAAAAGTATACGGTATGTGTCCACCCCCGTTATTAGGAGGATTGTTAACATTAGCAAACGTGGTCCTAGGTTGGTGGGTAGAGGCATGTGTATTGAACTGTGGATGGTGATTCGTATTGTGAACAATGTTACTATTAGGATGGGTAGTCCTAGGAGGCGGCCTTCCTCCAACATTTGGATTGTTAGGAGGGATATGACCGGTCCCCGTATCATGTGTGTGAGTAGGAAATGTGGTGCCCCCGGCGAGGGTATTTCCCCCAATGGGTGCAGTGTTTCCAACACCATGACCAGTGCTAGCATGACTACTAAACATAGTGGATGGATCAACTGTGTTGTACTCAGGCATACCAAAAGAGAATGGGGGTAGCATTCGTAGTGGTCGCAGGGCTTGTGTTAACATGCAAGTTCAGCATCCCGTGTAGGAAATTATGTGGATTTAAAGGATCGAACGGGTTGTCCTCGGGTGGAGTGGAACTAAACAGAAGAGGTCGAGTCTCTGACTCTACCCGATGGATTCGTAAGGAATTCTTCCATGCAAAAACCAGTGTAAATGTCGGCGCAAATTACGTCAAAGGAATCTGAAGATTCGGAGGGAGCCTTCCGGCGCCCTCTCTCAACATGACATGTAACTTCATCAGCCGGTAAACTAGCCAACCGATGAGATCGTTAGAGAGTAGGACCTCGCACCACGATATCTCTAAAAGATCAATAAATCAAAGCATCCCCTATTGGCCAAACTAACGATCAAATAAATCAAAGAGCACACACCTAAGAAACCACATCCAAATGCACACAAATAGGACTGGCTCAAGGAGCTCCTGACACTACAGCCGGTATGTCTCGCCTAGGAGAGGCTTGAGACTCCCAAACTATAGTCGGAGGTAACAGAATCAGTTATAAAGGTTCCCAGGATTCACTACATGCACAGGGTCAAGTCCCTATACAACAACAACTGTGCTGTCCAACCCCTATCTGACTTAGGATACGCACAGTATAACCACTGCAAGCACCTTATGCGATACCTAGGTAAGGAAACCATGGTCACCACAATATAACCAATGCTCAGGGGGACAGTCGCAGGTGGGATTCGTTGTATGGGTAGGGTAGCTAAGCCCGAAACTCAAGAGGTACAGATCCCTCAAGAGTCCCCATATACGAACAAATCCTGGAAATATCTCCCACGTTCAGCCAGTAATGGAGGACTATCTCCGCAACCAACCTCCCGTGACCTCGTGCTTAAATCAGGTATGAGTAGAGCTTCCTGAGAACACTGATGTATACCATGGATTTCACCACTCCCTGTTCAAACACATAATGTTTCGTCTAGTAGTCTTGGATTGTTAACTCACAATGATCTATTTCAAGACTCTAAACCTATACTAGTTGGTGCACCCTATAAAATAAAAATTGTTCTAATCAATTTTAAGATTAAGCGTTAATTTTAAATGGCTGTGATTACTCAAAGGATGTAGTCATGAAAATAATGATGTATATGACTCAATAGTATGCACAATCGTCAAAATCTAGACTCATCTATCCAATAAAAACAATGCCACTAAAATGAAAATCAATCCAACGGTTCGAAATAAAATGAAATTCTTTTAAATTTCGAATGCACAAGCAGATCCTAGATGAAAGCACAAGCACTTAGATGCAAAATGCAGTATGGAAAGCACAAGCACTTAGATGCAAAATGCAAAACTATGTTTTTGTATTTTTCAATATAATAGAATGAAAAATGCAAGCGAAATCTACCTATTCAGTTAAAGAAATGTAGAGCAGGTCACTAAGACAACCCAACAATTCCCAAACAGTGAGATTCAGCCAATGTAATGAGCTAGAAAATAAAAAATGGTGATAAACTAACAAGGCTCAAAACAAAGAGAGAGAAGAGTTTCTGGTCACCTAAAGGGCATGGAATAGTCAGGAACAAGGTCAACTAAGACTCAGTAACACTCAACACCAACCCAACAACAATCCAAGACCTTAAACCAACCAATCCAGGACTTATACGCTACTGTCGAAGGAAAACACGCGGGTAGACACAGGCAATAGTGCAGACAGAGGCGGGTAGACGCGGGATAAACTAACTTGACCCGCGTACAGGGAAAGGAAAATGAGCAAATAAAGAGTCCAATGACCTAGAAAAAGATTGTTTTCTATAGTGTATCCCAACCGCCAATAAAAAACACAGAATCTCAACAAACAACAACTCTAAATAAGGACTAATGCCTAGAAAAACCCCAAAAATGGATGTCCTCCCCAGCGGAGTTGCCATTTCTGTTACGGAGAAAAATTCCTATGGCTTGGGGCAGACCACAACAGACAGTTGACTACCAGAAAATGACTCAATTCCCAATGCAATTCTATATAAATGACAATGCTAAGAAAATGGAAAAAGTCCAACCTTCAACCGGATGTTCGATGTAGATCCCCGTTGAGCTTTCAACTTCTACACTTGGACCTGCAGATTAGCCTCAACAACAAGTACAAGCAAGTGCATATAATATGTGAAAGACATTAGCATAATCAATAGCATGATCCATGATATAATAAGCAAATATAACCCAATGTAATCAAACAATATTCACAATATCATTTTGGACGAGAAAATGAGTATTTCCATTAATGAATAACAAGAAGTACAATATACGACCTCTTGCTGGCAACCAATTTGAACCAAGAACTGGGTCTCTCCACTTGTGCCTCCACCACTTCAATCCTCCATGTAATGGAAAACTCAAAATAGGATAGGAGTTCGGTAGGTGAACATAAGGAGTTCACAACAACAAGGATCAATGAGTGTAGAAGCCACAACAAAAATCCACTAGAGTTATCTTGCTCTCTCTTTCTCCTCCCTTCCATATGCCATAAGAGCTCAATATATAGCCTTCCAAAGGTAAGTGAAAGGACACATCAAGGCGTTTCGGGGAAAATGGAGGGCCAAAGGTCACCCTAAGACCACTTTTTGGGAGTAAAAAGTAAATTTCAAATGATTTTTACCATTTTACTTGGCACCCATGGGCTATAGTGGAATAGCTTGCGTGTACGCTGGTTAAAGTGGAACAACTAGCGTACAGGAAGAAAAATAGGGGAAAAGTGTTTCTCAAGGGCATAAAGTGAATCTGAGTCAGTGAAATGGATCCTGAAGGCCAAAGAGTGCTGATGCTCACAAGGTGGGAAATTACGTTGTAACAACTACCTTAGTCATATAAAGACAGGATTGAGTTTGATGAACCTAGAACTCTAGAGGAAGCAATGAGAAAGGCCAAGTATTGTTTTGATCAAAACAAAAGCAAACTTGATTTCCATAAGGCATGGAAGGACAAGAAAAACGATAAGTTTGACCAAAGGAGGAAGGGTTTCAAACTTCCTCATATCGAAAATCAGCAAAGGCAACCATCAAAGGTTGTGACTAAGCAAACTAGGATGATGGGAGACAAGCCAAGAGATCCAAATGAGCCAAGAGAACCACATCAATGTTGGGGATGTGGAGAGGACCATATGCTTAGGAACTGTCCACATCAGAATGGGAGTGCATAGCAGGTTCACAACATCTAAGGAGATGAAATTGTGGGTCAAGTGGTAAGGACCATCCCTACAATCTATGCAACACTAGAGTATCGCCATGAAGACCATCAATAAACCATGGTTTAAGTTGAAGGTAATATTGCTAAGCAATTTATTTCTATTTTGATTGATCCTCGATCTACTCACAGTTATATCACTCCTAAAATTGTTGAGATTTGTGATTTTAAGAAATTAAAGCATAGTAAATCATGGTTAGTTCAACTAGCCACTAGAACCAGGAGAAACACTATAAATGTCCATTAGAAATGGACGGGATATTCACTTATGAAAATATAAATATTTTTCCACTTGGTTCCTATGATATTCCCATTGGAATGGACTAGTTAGAAGCACACCAAGTTAAACTTGAATTCTACAACAAGACTTTTGAATGCATGGATGAGGAAGGAAACCCAAGGGTTGTCAGAGGCATTCCGAAAGTGATTTCTGTTAGGTATATTTCAGCCATGCAGTTGAAGAAGTTATGGAGGAATGGTTTCCAATTGTATGCCACCCATGTTGTGGAGGAAACCGAAAATGAAACTCCTAAGTTGGAGGACTATCATGTATTGCAAGAATTCATGGATGTTTTTTTTTTATGAGATTCCAGGACTTCCTCCAAAGAGAGACACTACTTTTACAATTGAACTTGTGCCGAGAGTTGCACTAGTGTCCAAGACACCCTACATAATGAGTACACCGGAATTACTAGAATTGAAAATGCAGTTACAAGAGTTATTGGAAAAGAAATATATCAGTCCAAGTGTGTCCCTATGGGAAGCACCTGTTCTATTTGTGAAAAATAAAGATGGAACACGCAGGTTATTTATTGACTACAGAAAGTTGAACAAATTCACTGTGAAGAAAAAATACCCATTGCCCTGAATTGATGACCTTTTTTTATCAAATGAGAGGACCAAATGTATTTTCAAAGATTGAATTGAGGTTTGGTTACCATCATGTAAGAATCAAAGAGGAGGATATTCATAAGGAAGCCTTTAGAACAAAGTATGGGAACTATGAATTTGTAGTGGTACCATTTGGTCTCACGAATGCACGAGCTACAATCATGTGTTTCATGAACAATGCTTTTAGCAGGTATTTGGAAAAGTTTGTTCTTGTTTTTCTAGATGACATTCTTATATATTCTAAGAATGAAGAAGAGCATGAAGAACATTTGAGAATGGCCTTGCAATTGCTAAAGGAGCATAAGATGTATGCAAAGCTGAGGAAATGTGACTTTTATAAAGATAAGACTCATTATTTGGGTCACATTATCTCAGAGGAAGGAATATCTGTGGATCCTGAGAATATTGAAGCCATTATGAATTGGTCTACTCCAAGGAATGTGACAGATGTGAGATCCTTTATGGGATTTGCTGATTACTACAAGAGGCTCATTGAAGGATTCTCCAAGGTTGTACATCCAATCACTTATTTGTAAAATAAGGGGATAAAGTTTGAGTGGAAACCAAGACGTGAGGAAAGTTTCCAGTGGTTTAAAAGTCTTCTCATGAGTGCACCAAGTTTGAAAACTGCAGACCTAGAAAAAGACTTTGTGGTGTGTATTGATGCATGCAATCAAGGACTCAGAGAATTTCTTATGTAAGACAACCATGTGGTATGCTATGAGTCAAGAAATTTGAAGGACCATGAGAAGAAATATGCTACTCATGATTTAGAACTTGCAGCCATAGTAAATGCTTTAAAGATGTGGAGGTGTTACTTAATGAGAAGGAAATTTGAGCTAAGGACAGACCATTGTGGTCTGAAATACTTGTTTGAGAAGCCAACATTAAATGTTAGGCAAGCTATATGGATGTATTTTTTGTCTGAATTTGATTTTGAGATCAAACACATAAAGGGAAAAGAAAATGAGGTGGCTGATGCACTCAACAGGAAAGTACATGAAATGCATGTGGCAGCCCTTAATACCTATCAACTAGATTTGAGGTAGCAGATTGTTAACCACATTGTTGAAGATGAAATGTATGTGTAGATAAAGGACAAATTGCAGCAACAGAACCTTGAAAAGAAGTATGAAGGGTATCATTTGGAAGGTGATGGAACTCTTCCTTATAAGAATATAATTTATATTCCAAATGTTTCAGACTTGAGGATGATTGTTGTGGATGAAATTCATAAAGCTCCATATTCCGGTCACCCAGGATATCAGAATACAATTGCTACAGCCAGAAAACAATATTTCTGGCCAGGAATGAAGAAGGGCATCCCTGAATACATTTCTAAGTGCATGAAATGTCAGCAGGTGAAGGTTGAACACCAAACCCTAGTAGGATTATTGCATCCATTGCCAATTCTAGAATGGAAATGGGAGATAATTTCCATGGATTTTATTACAGGTATGCCGATGACAATAAAACGACATGATTCCATCATGGTGGTGGTGAACAAGTTAACAAAGGAAACACATTTTATACCGATTAATTCCACATATAAAGCCGATTCCATTGCAAATATTTTGATGAAGGAAATTTCCAGATTGCATGGATTGCCTAAGGCAATAATTTATGATAGGGATACCAAGTTCACTTCCAATTTTTGGAAAGGTCTTTTTGCAGATTTGTGTACGCAATTAAAATTTAACATAGCATACCATCCTCAAACATATGGGAAAACATAAAGAGTAAATTAGGTGCTTGAAGACATGCTTCACATGTATGTAATGGATAAACCATCCAAGTGGGAGGATTATCTACTTGGTAGAGTTTGCATATAATAATGGGCAACAAGCATCATTGTGCATGAGTCCATATGTATGGAATAAAGTGTAGGACACCAGTGACTTGGGATAATCCAGTGAACATAATTATACTTGGGACATAATTGCTTAAGGAAATGGAACAAGAGGTTGCAAATATCAGACATAATTTAAAAACAACCCAAGATATACATAAAATCTATGCAGATAAGCACAGGGTGCATAAGGAGTTCAATGTTGGGGGATCATGTTTACCTTAGAGTGAGGCCAAGGAATATTTCCTTGAAGCTTGGGAGTTGTGCCAAGCTATCACCTATATATTGCGGGACATTTGAAGTGCTTGAAAGAATAGAGCCAGTTGCATATAGACTTGCATTGTCTGCTAACACTAGAGCTCATAATGTTTTTCATGTTTATTTGATTAAGAAATATGTACATGATCCTAACCATGTGATTAATTGGGATGTGATCTAGGTGGAACCCAAGGGAGAGTTCCAAACCGAGCCATTACACATCCTAGACAAGAAGGTAAGATTGCTCCGGAACTGAGTCATCAAATAGGTGAAGGAGCAATGGAAGCACTACGGTCCCGATGAGGCTACATGGGAGCTGGAGGATGCCATAACAATCCCATATCCATTTTTGTTCAAATTTGAAAAGCAATGAGGACAATGATAATTCAAGGGGTAGGGGAATGTAACATCCCTATTTTGACCCTGTTGCATTAAAATTGTAAATGATGTAATATCGTTATAAAAATCACAGTGAGGAGCTCAAGGCCAAGGCCCCACATCGATTTATCGTTTATGTATCGGAATTTAAAAATTGATTATGGTTTGCGTGCTAGAAAGACACAATAGAAATTAAAAATATCATGTAAATATGTATTTTAATAAAAATACTCACAACTAGCTATGCAATGCAACAAGAGTATGGGGGCATGATTTTTACAAGGAATAGGGAGGGGAAATATTCAAATCCTTGAGCCAATAGTGTCAACCCAAGTGTCAATGAGAGAACCCATAAACCATCAACTAACCATTTTGAATTTTGTACCCAATCATTTATTTCTTCCAAGAGTTGGTTGAGGTAGTTATTTTTTTGGGAATGGAGAGTGTGGATGTCCCAATTTTGTGTATGGGAAAGCCATCAATTTTGGAAAATCGTGTTTGGATTCCTCGGAAAGAAAACACCCATGAAATTGCTCTCCAAGCCATTATTCAGTCTAAGTTTTTCTCTCTCACGCAGTCTAAGTTTGCTGGGCGTTTTCCTCCATGTTTTTGTTGAGCATTCCCTCATTTTCCATAGCTGGGAAGTTGTTTTTGTGTTGCAAATCAACTCAGAAGAAGGAAAAATGAGTTGGGGGTCCGTGAGATCCATTTTTGTTGCGCAATTTCCCTTGTACATGTTGGGAATTTGACCTGTAACTTTCAATGGTCATTTTACCATCTCCAAAGACATTTTTGGTATGCCACGAATTGGAGAAACCTATAGAAATCTTGTTTTGGGCCTCCCATAGCTAAAACATTTTCCCATGCCCAATATTTTTGCCTTGCTATTATGTGCATCCTTGTTTTGGATTGAAATGTGTGTAAGAAACGAAGAGTAGAAGAGGATGATAATTGGCTTGATAAACCTAGTAAAGAGTGTAACGTCAGCAAGGATCAAAGGGATGCTGGTTACTTTTATATGCACCCTTGAAGAGCACTATAAGGGAAGGTATGTCCTGAGGGATAGTGTAGTAGTGAAGGGAATAATTCCTTGTGTTGGGTGTGTAGGTATTGTGGGTGCCAAGCTCGCTAGATCTTGTAGAGGTGCCAATAGCTCTGTGGTTGAGCTCACTAGCTTAGCAATTCATTCCTTTATACTGCCTTAACAACCTGATAAACCCAGATGTAGACTGGCTTGTATGAGATGTGTATAGACTTGGCAATGTGTTAGTTGTCATTCCCCTTCCTTGTGGAAATCATGCCCAGCTTGAGGGTGGTAGTTGTGTTGAGAGATTGATGAGCACAATTGGCCTATGGTTGGGTGGGATGTTGCAGTTGCATAGCTAGTTGCTCAGGATTACTTCACATCAAAATAAGTATTTTCTTGTGTTAATTATACAATTTCTTTATTTGATTACATCTATGAATATGTTGAATGCATGATAGATGTAGTAGAATTTTTATTCCAGTGTGTCAAATTTGATTATGCATCTACACACATATGTATTTTGTTTGCTATGAATTTGTGAATGATAATGGAGCTAGATTTTTGTAAAAGTATGGAATTTTAGTCATGTTCCCTTCTCAGAGTGAGATTGAAGGAAGGGGACGTGACATGAATAAGTTGCACCAGTGACAATCATAGATATAAGAACAACACCATTTCACTCAGTACATGAGCTGCATATTTACTTGAACAAGGAAGCAAGGCCAATGTTGTAGCCATCCTCGGTTGTGCAACAAAGAGTTGTAACGTTGGCGCCAATATCATTAAGTTTCTCAGTAGAAGAGGTACAAAATTGTGTCCATGCCTAAAGTCATGTTGAGTTGAGGATAGCAGAGTTACCTATCTATATGATGCATGACCTTCACCAAGGAACTTCAGAAGAAATAAAGGGTCGCGAAGAACATAGATTTGGTGAAATGAAGAAGTGTGGTGTGGAAAGGGATTAACTCTGAGACAAATGTAGAGTGCTTCAAAAGGAAAATGATGAGATTGTAGAGAAAAAGGAAAAATTACAGAGAGTCATGGAAGTGACTTGCTGTGCATTTCTAGAAATTGAAATGGAAGAGGTATCTCCCATTGAAGATACAATGTCGAGCTTGAATGAAGCTATTAAAGGATTATGGGTTAGAATAAGTGAGTTCTAGGCGTAGTTGGTGGCCAGTACGCCTCCAAAAGTTTGAGAATAGAGGGAAGCTGTAGTGAAAGAATCAGTTGATTGTATCAATGCCTTATATGGGGAATGCACAAAGATATTCGATGAAAGTTCGCAAGCTTGGGTAGTGTTGATGGACGATGAAGAGTTAAAAGGAGTGATAACAAGGTTGGAATACATGCAGTCCAAGGCTGCGAAGTTGAAGGATTTTATTAAGAATTTACCACCATTGGTAATAATGACCAAGTTTGCAGAAAAAAAAGGCTGCTTGAAGAGGTAAATCACCTAAGCGAGGAGCAATAATGAATGAGCCAGAGGCTCAACACTTTTCAAAATGAGGTAGTAAGAACATCTGAAATCATCGAAGGAGGATATACATAAATAAATAAAGGTATGCATATATACGAAGAATGCTTATAGGTGGAAGTAACCGCACAGTTAGTAGATGAGATACATGAGCAGGAAGATAAGGTAGAAGGGACAATCAAAGCATTGAGGGAGATATATGCTGAATTTTTGGCATCTTGGAAGACTCCGTAGGAGAAAGCTTGAGGTTATCGGGACGAGCAACATGTGAGTGTTGGGGGCTTGTTGGCCCTAAGATATTTTTGAACTAGTTTTGTGTTGACATGAAAGGGGGTTGTACAGTGAAGTGGACAAAAGGGAAGCATTCCTGCAAAAGAAGGTTTGACTCCGATGTAGTGCCGTAAAAGAAGGAGAGAGTAGTGGTTGATCACATCAACCGAGAAAGTGGTTAGATTAAGTTAGGATTTTTGGTCTACTTAGTGGTCCATGGGGGCTATTCCAATACTATATATGTGTAATGGGTGGGGTAGAGTAGGTAGCTGATAGTTTTGGATGTAATGTTTTTAAAGAGATAGAGCACCGAAGAGTTGAGTGATCCCATATATTGATTTTGTGTAATTGAAGGGTTTTTGTAAGGGTTGCAGTCTACAAGCTATGTGCACAGATCTGTAAGAATATGAATATGAAGTGCTTTATGTAATGGGATCAATGAATAAACCAAGCATTTCCATGGTTTTCTCCTAGTTGGGTTTCCACATAAAATTATATGGTATCTTGTTTATGTGAATGTTCATGTGTATGCTTGTTGTTTTGTTTACTTGAGCTGTTAAAATGATAAATATGCAATGACATGTCGATACGACGTAAATGTTCTCAATTACGGTATCTTGCGTAGTATATGTACACAGTATATTAGTTTTGTGGTTTAAATTGATTTTTGTAGAGGTTTTGTTAATGGGTGTGATTGTAGAACAGAGTTCCCTCCCGTTTGCTGCTGTAGAAACGTGGTTCCTGCAGTACCCATAGGTACTTCGGGTGATACGTCACCTATTCGCAGGTGATGCCGAAATGGATAATATCTTGGGATTTTTTGGTCTGTTTCATAGTGAACTTGGGTCTTCCCACAAGTGAGCCAAAAATATTGAAGAAACAAATGTATTGTGGCTATAATATCTCATACGAGGTATACTTTCGATAATTGAATATTTGGGTGCTCATGCAATCTCTTACACATATTATAGTGTCCAAGTAAGCCACCTCAACCTCCTATGTGTTGAAGTAGAAGGAAAGGGTATATCCACCCCCAATCCCACCTCATTTACTTTTGGATTAGACTCTTTTCTAACCTCCAAATCAATCTCTAAAACAACAACATTCTCATTCTCATCAATCTCTAAATGAGAATCCCATCAATTCGAATATCTATATCCTCATCAAACTTCACATATATGGTTTCTACTATATTCCCCTACATTGGAATGCATATCTTATAAGTTATAGAATTATCATTGTATATGTCAACACATGATGCTATCACAACATACCGAACCTCGAAATGATGCTGACCACTTGTGAATCTAAAGGAGCGTAAGTCTAGCTCATAAGATATCTACCTAAATCCATCATCCCTCAAGTTATCTTCACCTGTCAAAATCTATGGAAACTACAACATGATTTGCTTTGGATGCCCTACAAAAATAATCACATCTTCATATAAGATCAATACAAGTGAATCAATTACATCAAAACCACAAATATATTAATGTGTACAAGCCACATCCATCCTTATATACCAATATTGTGGTATAGGTAAAATCCCATGTAGGGATATCAATGGCCTGCAAACATTTGAATCCCTTTCATGAACCTAAAAACCCCCATTAATTGAAGTCTAATAATCATGAACACTATCAATTATTTAAACCCAAGAGAATCTTAAAGCAATATTATCATTAAGGTTAACTCTCTCTACCTGAGAGAATCCAACAACCTTGTTTTAATCAATCCCTAATCCCATAATAGGTTTTAACATGTATCCATGGAATCCTTCCATGCATGTTGTACCTGTTCCTCCTTAAGTCTAAAAGTCTCATATATCTTCTCATTGAAATGTACAAGTTCCACTAGATCAACAAGTAACTTGTAAAGGACACCCTCTCTCACCCCTCTAGCAAAAGTCCTCAATCTAGATAGATTACAATCATTAATGGTGCAAGGTTGTCCCTCAAGTGAAACTCTACATTATACATCTATTGTAAAATAAATTGAAAGAATATTCTTCTTCGAACCAAGGACTAGTAGAACATCACTCAACTCAAGAACATCACCTGAAGGAATTTGGAAAGAAATGGAGCTAACCCCTCCCATAGGATAAGGAACATCATCACCAAACTCTAGACTCATGCCTCCATATTTCTCTTGAAGTTTGTTGAAGAGTGATATATCATATGTCATATGTCTCGCAACTCCACTTTCTATATACCATCCAACACTATACATAGTGCTATAATACAAACAAGAGACCAAAGCCATATCCACCTTGGAAAATAAGCAATATAAAGAAGAAATAATCCTTCCAATGGTCCATGTGCTTTTCACAAGAAAGTTATGGTTTCACACCCAACAACCTCAACAATATCAAGCACCTATCTCAAGTACACCATAGCTGAAATACCAACTCCCTATCACTCTTAGAGTGATATCAACCATAGCTTTGTAACAATGTAGAAATTTCAACAAAGTATATGTTTAATGAAACTTCATAAATTTCACCTCTTTCCAAGAGGTTTCATAAATCTTAACCATGTTAATTTTCAACCTTAGTTATGTTAAGAATATGAGAAAATAAAAACAAAAATGTACAAAATTTCACCTCTTAACAACCCCATTCAACCAGGAAAACTGAGAGAAAAGATACCAACTGTGTGCCAAATTTTTTTAGCACTCAATGGGAAATATTATCATGCATACACCAGATCTAAAAAATCACTTTATTATTGAAGAAATTACAGTATGAAATCTTCCCTATCCTCTTCAAATTTTATATTAAATCACTTATAAATTTTATCCTTGACTTATGTCAAATCAATGAGACATATTAGTGTTTGAAATCACCAAACCATGAAGATACAGATGGTTGAAAACCAAATTTGCAATAAGACAATTGTTGGAAATTTGAAAATTGCATATATTTATGTATAAATATTAAATTCATGTACATACCATAGCCTCATCCCAAGGGTAGACAATCCTTCAACTTTAAAAAAACCCTAGCTAGGGAAACCTAAGAAAAAACTAGCTAATATTGAGGATCTCCAACAAGCAAGCATAACACTATCAAGTCCTCCTAGGTAAAACATATCCTCTCCTCCACTCCTCAACAAGTATAATCTAAGGTTTAGTCACACAAATCTAGCTTCAATGTCTCCAAGGGATGAAACCCTAACCCTAGTTTTCAAGATGCTCCAAAATCTCCAAGAAACCCTAACACCTCATAGAAAAGAGATAAAAAGTCTAAATATGAGGAAGGAGCACACACACACACACAAGAGATAGAGAGAGAGAGAGAGCACTCCTCTCATCACATCTCTAACACAAGATAATGAAGTGATAGTTATAATATTTGAGCATTCGTAGATCTAGGTGCAAAAGCTAATAAGATATGATGATTAAATCAAGCATGAGCAATTGCGCAATAATATATATGAATCATTACACATTAATTTTGAAGAGAAGAAAGACAGTGATTTTATTATCATAGTACCTAAATGAACGGATAAGTTTACAATATATAAAGAGGCAATTCGAGTTAGGTTAGAAGGAAATTTGAATTTCCCATGCCATGCTAAAGGATTAGTCATGCTTAAATTAGAGAAAATAACCTCAGTTATTCATGCAAGCTCTCCTACACTGAGTTGAACTATTATGAACTGAACTGAACTAGACCGAACTGAAATGGACTACATTGAACTGAATTGAATTGAAATGGGGTGCTAATGAGTGTTTGGGGAAGTTAGGTCTCAGTTAGAACTTAGTTCGTGAAACAACTTAAGTCTAATTAAGTTATACTTCCTTAAATCAAAGAGAAAAACTCCCCCAAATCAGGGAATGTGCCCTCAAACCAAAGAGGGTTCCCCCAAATCTAGGGACCGGTTTCATTGGTGACTTAGGAAGTGGATTTGAATGTGGTTTGTCCCATTAGACTCATGAGAATTATCCCTAGGAGGGTTATTTACTCTAACACCCCCCATAAGCCTAACTAGGATAAACAATCTAAGTTAAAAAAATGGGTCTTGACAATTTTCAGCCATAATAGGTACCCATGTACAAGAAACAATTCTCTAAAAGTTGGGAAAGAGGGAAACAACTCAGTGGGAGCCCCCCCTCCTGTGCCCCTCCCCCATAAAAGAGAATGTAAGAAGAATATAATAACTAATCTAGTTGTTATGAAGTGGAAGTCTCCAGTACTCCCAAGTGTGCCTACAACTGAGAACTTCTACTCTATGAAGGACTTGATGTAGATGCCAGGAGGAACTCATTTCCTCTTTCGAAGTAGAGGAATCAAATCCCATGTTTGGATCAAGCTTTTGATCTCATCATCTGTGGAAGCAAGCAAATATGGGTTCCCATAACCTTTAGTATATGATAGTAGGGTTGCAACAATGATTATGTAACAATATATGCGTAGCATGAGCTCTGTAGTAATGAATGCATGTGTAGCATCCTGAAACTTTGAGAGTGTCCTTTGTATAGGTGATGGATCCCTAACTAGGTCACTTTCAACCCATTGAGTTTGTCTTGATAATGGCTTCACTATCATATATGTATCATGTATATCAATATTAGTAGCATCATCTTCATCACCTAAACCAAACATTTTACTTGAGGAAAGTGAAGAGATATTATTGAGATATTCAACAATAAGAATTGGATATGAAATATGTTCTTCTACCGTTGAGTGTTTCAACCAAGTTATAATCTCCCATGAAAATATGAGAACATAATTCAAATTCTATGGAAAAGTTCTAGATAATTTCTGTGCTCAAGCTATTGAGTTCATCCTCCATACAATGTCCTTCTTCCATATCATGATGGCCAAATATTATTTCTAGCTTTATCCATACTTCATTGGCTAAATTATTAGGGTTTATGTGATATTGAAGGGTAGGAGAAACAAAAAAATATAGTACTCCAAGAGATATATCCATTCTATTGAAGTAATCATTCTTTTCTTCAGTAGAATCTGGTTCAACTTCACTACCCATGGTAATTTTGTATAGGCATTTACTTCACAGACTAAGGATGACCTCCTCTTTCCATTCATAATAATTGAATAGAGTAAGAATTGTATTCTTGGGATTATTTTGTTGATCCATGATTGCTGCTCCTTTGATGATATTTAACGTCCAAAAAACCTTGTATACTCTTTGATGGTTGTAAATGAGCACTCCTTCGATGGTTGCAATTGCACTTCTTGAAGGTTTCAAATGAGTACTATAAATGGGATCGTTGGTGACTTCAAAAGCCTTCTATGATGGCTGCAAAATCCTTCTTTGGTGGCTACAAAATGACTTCTCTGGTGGTTGCAAAGAGCCTTCTTTGATGGCTTCAAGAAGCCTTCTTTGGTGGCTTGCAAAAAAGCCTTCTTCGATTTGCAAGAGTAGTGGCTATAAAAGCCTTCTTTTGTGGCTACAAAGGGCCTTATTTGGTGGTTGAAAGAACCTTGTTTGGTAGCTGGAAAAGCTTCTTTGGTGGCTACAAAATCCTCCATGGTGGCTGCAAAAACCTGGATGCAAAATCCCTTCTCAACCTACAAAAGCTTGATAAACAATACTAGCATACTATCTAGTTTAGCACCCCTTAGCTCTGATACCATATAATATTTGAGCATTCATAGATATAGGTGCAAAAGCTAGCAATATATTATGATTAAATCAAGCATGAACAATTGTGCATTAATATATATGAATCATTACACATTAATTTTGAAGAGAAGAAAACAATGATTTTACTATCAGAGTACCCGAATGAATGGAGAAGCTTACAATAGACAATTTGAGTTAGGTTAAGAGGCAATTTGAATTTAACATGTCATGCTAAAGGAATAGTCAGGATTAACTCGGAGAAAATAGACTCAATTATTCATGCAAGCTCTCTTACACTGAGTTGAACTATCCAGAACTGAACTGAACTGAACTAGGCTGATAATGAGTGTTTGGGGCAGTTAGGTATTAGTTAGGACTTATTTGGTGAAACAAATTAAGTATAACAAAGTTATACTTCCTTAAACCAAGGAGAAAAAATCCCCCAAATCAGGGAATGCGCCCTCAAACCAAGGAAAACACCCCCAAATATATGGATTGGTCTCATGGGTGACTCAGGAAGTGGATTTGAATGCGGTTTGGCCCATTAGACTCATCAACATTAGCTCTAGGAGGGTTATTTACTCTAAAAATAATGAGCCATGAAAGGAACACTTTTGCAACCTAGTCAAACCCAATTCAGTTCCATGCTTCCATGTAAGCAACTAAGCCATGGTACCATGTTGTCTAGGGCTCGCCTTCCTCCTTCAGAATTCCAAATGCTACTCGTCCAAAGTAGGGATTTCTCCAAGTAAGAAACCTATTCCATGTTACCAACATGTAGAATGTCACCAAGATACTTAAATATATCCAATGCTCTAAGGAATAATGTCATGCAAGCACCCAATTGAGGTCAAGCAATCACCTAAATGAGGTCAAGAAATCATTGAGTAATCCATATCCATTGTGCAAATCTATCACATGCCATCTAGAGTCTAATCATACAACATGTACCCCAAATATAATGAAGCACCCACAAACATGGTTTAAACACTTTTGAAGTAATCCCAAAATATAAGATAATTGAAGTCCAATAAATTGGAAGTTAGTAAAAGAAATTGCATACAAATTGAAGTCCAATAAATTCCCTAAATGGAGTCTGTATGCAAAATTCGTTCCCTTGGGAACTTGATGTATCAACTAGCCTTCTCAGGTCCCACATTCCTTTCGCCACATCATTTCTTAGGGTTAGGATTTTGGATTTTTAGGGTTTTCTCATATTAGGGCTTCACACTTGATCTTAAAAGGCACTTTTTCCTCTTGTAATGTCTTCTTGTGAACGAGCATATCCAACATATATCTCTTTAGAGATAAGCTACCACCATTCTAGCTAGTTTGTATTGCTTTGCAATTTACAGTATTTTTCCATTTTATTCATTAAACGAACTTGGATTGTACTACTATTATCTCTATTATGTATTTGTGTATGTGTTTCCATTTTATGTTTCTACCTTCATTTAGTTCTCTACATAATCTAGATCAGTGGTATAAGATAAATATGCTCTTTTTTGTTTCTTAATGAATGTCCTTGATGAGATTTAGGCATCAAGAGTTTGATTTGGAAATAATTGAACTTGGGAAAATCTACTCTAGCTAGCTAAAGCAGCCTCACATGGTGGAAGAAAATACAAATGATGGATTAAGATATTATATTACATTGTTTCTCAAGGAATTCCTCATGTGGTAGAGTAACAAGATGACGGATAATTTCTCCTTGATCCTTGGACGATTGCCAACGACGACAGAGACAACTTCAACTAGCAACCATTTAGAAGGTGCAAAACCCTTTAAGGTACAAGTTAACTTTGACATTCCATTATTTGAAGGCCATATAGATGTAGATGCTTTAGAGAAATGGTTAAATATATTAGAGGGTTATTACTATATTATAAAAATTGTTGATAGAGAAACTATTACCTTTGCACTTCTTATACACTACAATAAAACCTTGTGATTAACTTCCATTTTAGCTCCCTTTTTTGCATCTACTCACATTTTTAGTTTATTTTTCTTCATTATTGTGGAAAACATGGAACTATTGCACGGGATGGTGCTTTTCTATGCATTTTTTGCATCTTGTTTCCAAATTTGTCACAAAAGTAGGTGTTAATATGTGCCATCTTTAACACCGCAAATGGCACCATCTACAAATTATGTTTTACAAAAAAATAAGAAATAAGAAATAAGGTTGACTAACTAAAGCTGATTACTTGATAATTTATTTAATGATATAGAAAATCTAACTCTAGAAATGAAAGAGAAGAAGGAAGAGATCTCACTTGAAATTTGTTGTTGTATATGATGAAGATCCTTGGGATGAAATGGAGATTAATGACAATCCTTCAAGAGTCATCCATGACTCTAATTGACCTACATTTTTCACTCCAAATTCCTACAAGAGAAGACTTGTCATATATGTGTGTGTGTGTGAAAAATAAGTGAAATATGTAGAGTAGAGAAACTTAGTTCCTTCAGAGGGGTTGAAACCTTCCTTTCTCTAGATGCGATGGAACTTCCATGGAGGTTGTAGGGTTGAAATTAACTTATAAGGTAGTAGTGGAAGTATGGACATAAAGATTCCATAGGATGAATACATCAAACCTAACAAGTTGACATTAAGCTAGATAAATGTGTCCTTATATAGTTGCTAGACTAGATTAAGGGGGAAAACAACCCCAAGGGATTAAAATAAGTGGAAAGAGATCACATGCTAATCAGAATATGTACTTGCTATTTAGGTTTTAAAAAATGAAAGAGTTTAATCTAATTCAAGAGAGATTAAAAAGAGGAAATTGAAGGGTATAAATACGCATATGGGTAACTTTAATGTGAAAGAGAACATTGGAATAATTGTTGGGGTACTTGAGTTGTAAGCAATTATCATATCAAATCTTTGAATATGTTCTACACATTTATTATTATTTTGAGTTTTGAGTCCCTAAATGAACCTATGTTACACAACTTGTGCATTTCTAGTTATGGTATCCTAAGGAATTCTATGGTATGGTTAGTGCCAATATATTTGAATCAAATTGACTCCTTAAATAGCATGTCTAAACTTGGTTTGGATGGCTATGGAAATCATTTAAGGCATGCTAAATGAGGATGGAATTCAATTAAGGAAACCTAAATGGCCATGGACCTATGGGGTTCAAACCTCCAAATTGATTTATGAATCTAGGAAATTCCCTAAGGGGTGAAAGTGAGTCAAAATCAATGACCAAATCCAAATACCAAGGGCGAATAAGGACCTAAGGAAACTACCTAAGCACTAGACATTCTAGTCACTGAGGTCCCACATCTAGGATAAAGTGAAAGGCCCTCCATGCAGGTGATTAGTGGCATTAGAGATATATTTGAGAGGTGTTGTAATATCATTGCGTAGGCAACATATGAACATGACATAGGGGTGGAGTGCACAAGGCACCTCCTTGTGGGTATTTGTATGTCAATGAATACCCAAATGTAAATTTCATATACTGCATAGCTTTGAACTAGATCAATATTTAGATTTGAGCTTCATTTTAGTGATCCAAGAACATTTTTCTCCTGCATCCTCTTCCTCAATCATAATATACTCAACCTCCTCTCCATGGATGCATTTTGGACATCTAAAGTAAAATCAAGTGATTTGTTTTCATCATTTAAACAATAGAAAACCCACTCTTTTACCATCTCTAAATAGCATCTTAGAGAGAACAAAGTTGATGACATTTCATTAACTAAGAATAAGTTAAACATGTTCTATCCAAATCAAATTTTTGTACATTTCATTTTAAATTTGAAATCTTCTGTAAAACAATTTCCATGTAATATGCAAGGGAAATATACATTTCCAAATCAGTGTATCACAATGAAACGACACCATGCTTTTTGCATCATCGGCTTGCATATTTGTATTTCGCAGGATAGTGCACTTAAACAAAAAGGTGTTAAAAGAACACTTCCATTTGGCACGATGATTTTACTAACTCCTAAAGTTTCCCATTTGGTCATAAATGCATCAATTAATTTATATATTTTGAGTGTTATTCCCATGGTGCCACATTGATTCTTTCCAAGATTAACCAATATGGCACCAAAATCAAAATATGAAATACAAGTGTGCTTCTATTTAGAAAAACAAGTGTCTTAGTTATCCTTCGTATCTATTTCATGACCTTAAGGTAACTAAATTAACTATACCAAGTTAACCTTGGTCTCGATTTTATGACGTTGAAGTAATTGAAGTGTCCCAAGTTAACCTTGCTAATCGATTTCATGGCCTTAAAGTAACTAAAATAATTGTCCCAAGTTAACCTTGGCATCTATTTGATGGCCTTAACGTAACTGTCGATTTAGCCACCAAGATGTTCAATTGTATAATGACATGTTAGCAAGTAAAACAAACTAACATGGAACGTGCATTTGGGAATTTATAACAACATGATACTTATAAATGGAGATTTTGTTGTGGAAAAAAATGCACAAAGGTGCATACTTCAACTTGGTAAGGGGAAAAGCCTTGTAGGTTGCAGCAAGGCCTCAGTCCCTGGTGCCCCTAGTGGGGTGAGTGAGTTATCCAAATGATCCTACAAGAGGTTGTTAGTGAAATTTAAATAAAAGAAATAAAACTAAACACAATATAACAAAAGTAATGGGGGAAGAAACTCAAACAACCAAATGTATGCAAAACCACTTTGTATTTCCCAATCGTCAAGCATGTACAACACCTAGGAGGTGTAGGATTCAAGGGATGCCAACAATCTCCCTTAGGGAGATCAATATTTTCCAAACTAAATGCTAAGTGGGTTGAGAGAACAATGGAGAGAAACTATTTCTCCTTGGAGGAAGGAGGCAAGGGATCTTTGGAATGATTTCAAAGGTGGGAAGAGTTGAGATATGAAGGAGTTATAACACAAATGCAACAACATAAATTTGCTCTTTTTCTCTCTACAAGATGCATGCCCATGGTTTCCTTTTATAGGCCAAGAGGTGGCCAAGAAACAACTAGCTTCCAATGTGAATTCCATCACCTCATGAAGTGGTTCCAAGTACACAAGGGGGGGTATTTAATGCCACAAGGAGTGTAAGGATCCCAAATTCGAATTGTGGAGGTGATGGGCCATTGATAAGCCTTCAATTGAATTCCTGGTGGTTGACATTTTACACTCATGCGGATATTGAAGGAATTTCCTTATGAGGGTTGCATGGGCTCTAAACATGTAACATGTGCCATAACACAGGTTAATGAGCATTTAGCCGCACAACCTATCCATTTGACTATTATTGGGAAGTTTTGGAATCATGTTGCCTGATTTGTTGATGATTCCTTTGGTTATCTTAATTTTATATGTTGATGATGCCTTATTGCAAGAATGGTCAAAATGTCGCATGTGTGCGAGATTCAGGCGTTAATAGATGCCCCTTGATGTATGAGGTTCAGAAGGTACTATAGAGTCGATAATAAATCATCTTTTCATGTGTTTCTCTCTTGTTCTGTAGTGGACAAATCATAGTTGGATGAGAGGATCCTCCCATGGGAGAAGATTGTTGGTGATGGTCGGTGAAGCAGTAACAAATAATGTTGTGCTATACAAACGAGGTGGTCATACCCGTGCTTGTGAAAAAGATGTCAAGAAGATTACAATAAGAGAAGACTAAGGGGCCAACTCAAAGATACTACTGGGACAAGGATGAAGGAAACTTCAATCCATTTGAGAGTAACTGAACATGGAACTGTTGTTAAAAATTGAAGAATCAGAATTGTTGATGATCATGATGAGCCCACATGAGTGGGGGACAGAGTAGTGGTGAAGCTATGCGAGGGGAGGAATTCACTATACCAGATGGACTGCTACCATTGTTAACACCCAAACATTGTTCACTAGCTCATCTCCCTAGTCACATAACCCACTTGTCCACTTTTCCTAAATTTTTAACCTTGTAAACCCTAAAAAACCCTAAAATGGTAACCAAAAGGGAAAAAAATCATTATTTCCCTCCCCAATTAATGAAATTCCTTCAAAAAAGGTCAAAAACCCACAAAAAAGGTCCAAAATCCCCAAAATAAAAAAGGGGAAAAGCATCAAAATAAATTCAAAAAAGAGGGAAAACTCCAAATACCATTAACCAATACTATTGGTCACCCAAAACCATGGGTCAATACTCCACCACCCAAAATCACTATAAAAAGGTGATGGAGACCCCCCATTTCACATCCATCAATCACTCTTCATACCCTTATGCTGTCGAAATTCCTACTAAACTTGAGCCTATCACCTTGAGATTTTGTTCCCCATTCAGTTGAGTCTTGGCCACCTCTTGGGAATTTGGAGAAGAGCAAGGAACTCTAGAGATTCGGTGCGCTACTCTTCGTATAGCTGCAAGGAATCCAACCACCTCACCATTTGAGGTAAATATTAATGCAAACCCTTGTTTGCTAAATAATATAAAATATCAATTCCATTAATGGGTTCCTCTTGATTGTTTATTTTACTGTTATAGTTAGGTTTATTTTATGTTATCACTTGTTTAAAATCTAGTTTTTATTCATTATTCTGAACTGCTACTAAGGGTTCCTGAATCCTTAGTAGGTGCTCTTTAGCACGAGTTGGTGTGAAAACCCCAGCTACAGTTTTTGGCGACTCCGCTGGGTCGATTCCCATAGAATCTTTGGTTTATTTTTAGTTTTGTATTTTTTATTTTGCTTGCATTTTACAACTCTATCCTAGCCTTGGACCTTATACTTGCATATTTGGTCCTTGCCTTCGCAGTAACCTTCAAAAGTTCCATTTTTACGGCTCACCTCGCGACTTCAGACACTTTTTCCGCGGTGTGGATCGCGACTGTCCGACTGAAACCTGCGCTTTTTGCTCGACTTTCGTTCCGAAACCCTCGCTCCAACGCACTTTTCAGCCCGAAATTCGTGCTTTTAGCGTGTTTTTCATCCCGATAGCTGCACGTTTCATGCACCTTTCATCCAGATAACCATGCGTTTAGCACACTTCCTGGCCCGTTAGCCATTCCCTTAGTGTGATTTTTGCCTCGAAACCTGTGCCCTTAGTGCTCTTTTTTCCTTGAAACCCTTGCCCTTAGTGCGCCTTCATCCCTGAAACCCGTGCCCTATTTTCTGTTCCTATTGGTTTGTTTCAGCGTGATTTTTATGCAGTTTGCTACACCTAAAGCACGAGTTTTTGCCTCACAGCCACACCCTGCAGCCATTTTTTCCCACTTTTTCTTTCCATAACAGCCATATGTTTGCTTGCATCCATTTTTTTTGCCATAATTTACTCCTATTTACTTGTTGTAGCATTTAAACCATTTTACTTTGCATTACATTTCATCAAGCACATTTATTTTACATAGCATTTAATACTTTTCATTTCAAAGTTTTAGTCATTTATTTTCCAACATTTACTATCTAGAAATCTTGTGTACACACCACTTGTGCACACACTCTATCACCATAATCCAAGTGAGACTTAAAATCTACTTAACTCAACCAACTTTAACCCCACTTGGGGAACACAAAAAGAAATTTGTAGCTAGGTAGGACATTGGGGATAGGCATCCAAATAACACCCTATTTTTCATTTACATTTGAGACATAGCTGTTGTCCATTAGGGATCCAAAATCCCCTATTACTTATTGGTACGGTTAACACCGATTTGTCGGAGGGCCTCTCCCTTAGGAGGGAAAGTGGCAAGACTGGTTCCAGAAGTCTGAGTGGAATACCACTCTCCATTCTATACTTAAGGATACCAACTCGTTTTTCTCGTCGTGCATGCTAGCACCCATACCGAATGTACGGTGACCAAAGAACTAAAGCTACGGAACACCTTTCCAGATGTGTTATGAACGGGGTAGCTTAGTTTCCATTCTTCTAGGACTCGTTTACCCTGAGTCCCTCTCGGTAGAGGGATATCCTTATCCATTTGGTTCTACATTTCATATTTCCTGACTGTGGATTTCATCACCATGTAGGGGATACGATTTTTATGAGCCTTCATATCTTTTAGATAGGTGTTTGAATGCTCCTATACTCCCATTGGATTAGTGAGTCTACCTTTTTATTTTTTATGAGTGCTGCTTGTTAGTATTATGACCATTTTCTTGCCACTCCTCTTGTTGTAGCACGCTGTTGCAACAAGTGTTTTTGAGCCTATTGTTGGCCTGAGCGCTGCATTTTTTGAGAACTCTCATTTTGCACACACGGTTGCCTTGTATTTTTGAGCATTTTATCTCCCACATCCTTTTAACACTTTTTACACCTATCACCATTGATTCACCGAGACATTCTCGTTTCCTCTGGGGACTCTCCTAGCGGCACGGTCCACTTGAAACCACCCTTCACAAACGTACAGTCTCATCGCTAGATCCTTATCTCGACGCCCTTTATTTTACTTCTGACTTTGATTCAGAGTTACCCACCTACACAAGTTCGTCTAGCCCCATGGCCAGTGTGAATACAAACCGCTTTACCAACGGGATTATCGGCAATGGTCCCACCACTATCCTAGCTACCATTTTAACATCCATACCTACTATACCATCCACCAGACCTACACCTGAAATTCTAGTCACTAATTCCATACCCATTGGTAGCGGATCTATTCCAACTACCATCCCTTTGGTCACCAGTAGTACACTTGAGGGCATTATCCCTTCCTACTCGATCCCCGCTACGACTCACATCGTTGCTCCGCCCCTCGGTGGAGGTGGCCCCATGACTGCCACCATGGATAGCACACAGGTCACTATGACCATGTCACATTCTTCTGCCAGTTTTTCATCATGGCCAGTCTCAACCTCCCTGATCTGGACCGATTGACCAATGGTCTGATCCGACATGACCCCACATGGCCTCCCATGTCTACCAAACTCCCTTCGGACATCCCAAATTTTGAAGGAAAGGGTGGTGAGGACCCCCAAAACCATATCATGTCCTTCCACTTATGGTGTTCTTCCAAATCCATAGTGAATGACTCGATCTACCTCCTCCTTTTACAACAGAAACTCATTGGATCTGCAGTTACGTGGTATATTGAATAGCTACAAGGGACCCATTCCACATTTACATCCCTCGCTTCGAATTTCCTGCAGTTCTTCCAGTTACCCATTCGTTATGATGTTGGTGTTGAGATTTTACTATCTTGCAGACAGAACACGACTACCCATATCATTGACTATATTCATGAGTGGCGTAGACTCTGTAGTTTATGCAAGATTAAGTTAGATGACCGAATATTATTAGATTGGTTCTTTAAATACCTCATACCAGTTATTGCCAAGGATGTGGAATTCGAACGGTTCCAAACTAAAGAAGAAGCCATCCTCAAAGCCCAAAAATTTGAAATTATCTATGCTTAGTCGGGATACCTCTACTCCATTTTACCTGATAGGCTCCTCGCAGGGATTCCTCCCAGAAAAACGCTCCAGGGGAATCCCATGCTACTGACATAATTATTGGACACGTTGCATCTCGTAGCCAGCCTTCCACCCATATGCCTCCCGCCAACCCCTCGAATTATAATCCTACACCTAATTCTGCCATGAGTGGTCCTGACCTTTTGCACGCCACAACCATTCAAGAGAAAAATCTTTGTATGCTCCCCTGGCCCAAGCCCCCCATATACATGGACCTTCTTGTCCAACACATTGTTAGGGACATACCCCACCAACGTATTCCCCTTCTACTGCATCACCTTCCTACTACCATCCCCAAACAGCACCCATGCTTGCACAACCTCAAGCCCCTCCAACTTATTATCCACCGTAGCCTGCCCCCCCATCTGCTCAACCACAGAACCCCCCTTTTCCCCAAGGGAAATTTTATACTCAATAAAACCAACAGAAGAACCAACTTGCCCAATGGGACCAACAATGACAACATAATCGAGGACTGATCCAGGTGGATATCGGTGGCGGCCCACCTCTTCCAACTAGCTCAAAACAGTCTTCTGGCAATTTTGGTAAATTACTATTTTTAGCAGTTTTTCGGGTCCTGAACTTCCAGAGCCATTTTGAGGCCCTAAACGACATTTTTTGGCGATTTGGGGGACCAAATGGTTGCCTTTGGCATGCATTTGGGCCCAGTCGAAAGTTGTAAATCTCGGATAGACCTTCCCAACGGGCTACCGAGCGCCCCAAACGGAGATCGTATGCAAAAGTTATGACCCCGGGAAGTTGACTGTTCAACTAACCACCTTGGGGCCGCAAACTTTATGACGGTTCATCTTCTAGGGTTAGGTTTTTGGATGTTTGGGATTCTTTCCCTCATGCTTATGATAAATAGGGCCTTTCGGCCTCTCTTTGTATTCATCTTGGCACGAATGAGCATAGCGGCCACATCTCTTCTCAGAGATAGCTACCACCATTCTAGCTATTGTATTTTACAGTCTGTTCTATTTCCGCTATTTAATAGAATATGTGTTTACTGTATCACTGTGTTATTTGCAATATATCTTTGTATGTGATTCTGTATATGCTATCTTTTGTTTCGTTCCCACATAAATCCGGATCAGTGGTATCAGAGCGGTCTGCTCTTTGATTGTTTCTCGGTGCATGTCCCCGACGAGGTCAGGATACAGAGAGTTGGGTCTCGAACTAGTTTCACTTAGGGAAGACCACTCTCGTCGCCCCAAACGGCCTCCCATGGCGGAAGAAAAGAGAGACGATGGAGCAGTAGATCCTATCAAGTTGTTGCTCGAGGAAGCCCTCGCGCGACAGAGGAACGAGATGATGGATAATTTCGCCCAGATCCTTCAACGCATGCCAATAGCGGCAAATGCACCCTCAACGAGCAGCCATTTCGGAGATACGACTCCCTTCAAGGTACAAGTTAATTTTGATATCCCTTTATTTGAAGGCCAAATCGATGCCGATGCCCTAGATAAATGGTTGAATCTGCTAGAAGGGTATTTCTCTGTCCACCAATTTTCCGACAGGGAGAAGATCATCTTTGCGCTCCTTAAGGCCGTCCCCCATGTCAAAAATTGGTGGGAAACTTATTGTGAGCAAAACTCATCAGACGAGTCTGGATTGTTTGAATATTCCAATCCCACTTGGGCCTCTTTTATAGATGCCGTCAAGGAACAATATTACCCTGTTGGAAACTATGATGACCAGTACACAAAATGGACCATTCTGCATCAAGAGAGGGACCAAACGGTGTCGGAGTACACCAACAAATTTCATACCTTGCACACAAAGCTAGGTATCAAGGACTCCGAGCGGCACCTAGTACTGAAATATCGCAGTGGCCTACACCGGTACATCCGAACAGAGATGGATTTCCTGGAAATATCTTCACTCGGATCCGCCTATCGATATGCTGTCAAAATTGAGCATAAATTTCAGCAAAAGAACAAGCGTGACTTCAGACCTGCGCAGAAGTAGGGCAAGGGAAACTCTGGCTCGCAGAGCACGGGGCAGGAAAAGGACAACCAGTCCCAACCACAGGCGAAGAAGGGTAAAGAAAAGACAAAGAAGGACACCGGGAAGTGGTGCGAGTTCCACAAAAGCCCCTGGCACAACACTGATGATTGTCGCTCAAAACAGTCATTGGTGGCTGAGATCAAAGCTTCAGAATCAGATCCCAGTTCCGATTCTGACTAGGAACCTAATTTCACAGCCGCGTGAAAAGGGAAGTAGATCATTGATGCAGAACCCAGTGCCGTTGTTGCCACCACACAGATTCATCCAGAGGAGCCTGAAGAGTCGGAGGAAGAGGAGCGCCTTTTCCACTCACAGATGTGGGTGAAGGGAATTCCCCTACACTTTGTTGTGGACAGTGGCAGCCAGAAGAACCTGATCTCAGAAGAAGTCATCAAGAGATTGGAGCTACCAATAATGCCACACCCACAACCATACACCATTGGATGGCTAAGCCAAGGACGAAGGATCCGTGTCAGTCACCAATGTCGCCTACCATATGGAATCAAGCCCTTCAAAGATGAGGTATTGTGTGATGTGGTCCCAGTTGAAGTATGTGATGTTCTTTTAGGACAACCATATATGTGGAAGCGTCATGCTGTATATGAATCACGACCTCGCAGTGTCATTGTCACTTTGGAAGGACAACTCTATCGGATACTAGAGATAGTTGCACCTACCCCAAACGAGCAGGGAAGAAAGATAATCTCCCACACTGGGAAATTTTCCCTATTCGCAATTGCCACTAAAGGTGAACATCAGATCGCGGAGACATCCGCAACCTCTGCAGATTATCCTTCTACTCAGCAGAAACAAGAAAAACACAAAGTTAGTGCAGCATCGCCTATTCGGGTACCTCTACAGTGCAAGGCCACGCATTCAAGGGGCCCCTCCAAAAAGAAATCATCCACACTGGTGCATACCAAGGATACCACAACAACCAAAACTGTTGAACTGCTCCAGCGCATCCATCAACAACAATTACAACCCTCTGAAGATGTCAAAGTAAGGCAATCTTTCCACTTCAGCAAAAGTCGCATCAAGAGCTCAACTCGACACACAGCTCGACATATGATAAGGGATTTAACGCAATGGAGACCATTTCTTCCTAAGGAGGGAGGATTGATCCAGGTGGATATCGGTGGCGGCCCACCTCTTCCAACTGGCTCAAAACAGTCTTCTGGCAATTTTGGTAAATTACTATTTTTAGCAGTTTTTCGGGTCCTGAACTTCCGGAACCATTTTGAGGCCCTAAATGACATTTTTTGGCGATTTGGGGGACCAAATGGTTGCCTAAGGAATTCATTTGGGCCCAATCGAAAGTTGTAAATCTCGGATAGACCTTCCCAACGGGCTACCGAGCGCCCCAAACGGAGATCGTATGCAAAAGTTATGACCCCGGGAAGTTGACTGTTCAACTAACCACCTTGGGGCCGCAAACTTTATGACGGTTCATCTTCTAGGGTTAGGTTTTTGGATGTTTGGGATTCTTTCCCTCATGCTTATGATAAATAGGGCCTTTCGGCCTCTCTTTGTATTCATCTTGGCACGAATGAGCATAGCGGCCACATCTCTTCTCAGAGATAGCTACCACCATTCTAGCTATTGTATTTTACAGTCTGTTCTATTTCCGCTATTTAATAGAATATGTGTTTACTGTATCACTGTGTTATTTGCAATATATCTTTGTATGTGATTCTGTATATGCTATCTTTTGTTTCGTTCCCACATAAATCCGGATCAGTGGTATCAGAGCGGTCTGCTCTTTGATTGTTTCTCGGTGCATGTCCCCGACGAGGTCAGGATACAGAGAGTTGGGTCTCGAACTAGTTTCACTTGGGGAAGACCACTCTCGTCGCCCCAAACGGCCTCCCATGGCGGAAGAAAAGAGAGACGATGGAGCAGTAGATCCTATCAAGTTGTTGCTCGAGGAAGCCCTCGTGCGACAGAGGAACGAGATGATGGATAATTTCGCCCAGATCCTTCAACGCATGCCAATAGCGGCAAATGCACCCTCAACGAGCAGCCATTTCGGAGATACGACTCCCTTCAAGGTACAAGTTAATTTTGATATCCCTTTATTTGAAGGCCAAATCGATGCCGATGCCCTAGATAAATGGTTGAATCTGCTAGAAGGGTATTTCTCTGTCCACCAATTTTCCGACAGGGAGAAGATCATCTTTGCGCTCCTTAAGGCCGTCCCCCATGTCAAAAATTGGTGGGAAACTTATTGTGAGCAAAACTCATCAGACGAGTCTGGATTGTTTGAATATTCCAATCCCACTTGGGCCTCTTTTATAGATGCCGTCAAGGAACAATATTACCCTGTTGGAAACTATGATGACCAGTACACAAAATGGACCATTCTGCATCAAGAGAGGGACCAAACGGTGTCGGAGTACACCAACAAATTTCATACCTTGCACACAAAGCTAGGTATCAAGGACTCCGAGCGGCACCTAGTACTGAAATATCGCAGTGGCCTACACCGGTACATCCGAACAGAGATGGATTTCCTGGAAATATCTTCACTCGGATCCGCCTATCGATATGCTGTCAAAATTGAGCATAAATTTCAGCAAAAGAACAAGCGTGACTTCAGACCTGCGCAGAAGTAGGGCAAGGGAAACTCTGGCTCGCAGAGCACGGGGCAGGAAAAGGACAACCAGTCCCAACCACAGGCGAAGAAGGGTAAAGAAAAGACAAAGAAGGACACCGGGAAGTGGTGCGAGTTCCACAAAAGCCCCTGGCACAACACTGATGATTGTCGCTCAAAACAGTCATTGGTGGCTGAGATCAAAGCTTCAGAATCAGATCCCAGTTCTGATTCTGACTAGGAACCTAATTTCACAGCCGCGCGAAAAGGGAAGTAGATCATTGATGCAGAACCCAGTGCCGTTGTTGCCACCACACAGATTCATCCAGAGGAGCCTGAAGAGTCGGAGGAAGAGGAGCGCCTTTTCCACTCACAGATGTGGGTGAAGGGAATTCCCCTACACTTTGTTGTGGACAGTGGCAGCCAGAAGAACCTGATCTCAGAAGAAGTCATCAAGAGATTGGAGCTACCAATAATGCCACACCCACAACCATACACCATTGGATGGCTAAGCCAAGGACGAAGGATCCGTGTCAGTCACCAATGTCGCCTACCATATGGAATCAAGCCCTTCAAAGATGAGGTATTGTGTGATGTGGTCCCAGTTGAAGTATGTGATGTTCTTTTAGGACAACCATATATGTGGAAGCGTCATGCTGTATATGAATCACGACCTCGCAGTGTCATTGTCACTTTGGAAGGACAACTCTATCGGATACTAGAGATAGTTGCACCTACCCCAAACGAGCAGGGAAGAAAGATAATCTCCCACACTGGGAAATTTTCCCTATTCGCAATTGCCACTAAAGGTGAACATCAGATCGCGGAGACATCCGCAACCTCTGCAGATTATCCTTCTACTCAGCAGAAACAAGAAAAACACAAAGTTAGTGCAGCATCGCCTATTCGGGTACCTCTACAGTGCAAGGCCACGCATTCAAGGGGCCCCTCCAAAAAGAAATCATCCACACTGGTGCATACCAAGGATACCACAACAACCAAAACTGTTGAACTGCTCCAGCGCATCCATCAACAACAATTACAACCCTCTGAAGATGTCAAAGTAAGGCAATCTTTCCACTTCAGCAAAAGTCGCATCAAGAGCTCAACTCGACACACAGCTCGACATATGATAAGGGATTTAACGCAATGGAGACCATTGCTTCCTAAGGAGGGAGGATTGATCCAGGTGGATATCGGTGGCGGCCCACCTCTTCCAACTGGCTCAAAACAGTCTTCTGGCAATTTTGGTAAATTACTATTTTTAGCAGTTTTTCGGGTCCTGAACTTCCGGAGCCATTTTGAGGCCCTAAATGACATTTTTTGGCGATTTGGGGGACCAAATGGTTGCCTAAGGAATTCACTTGGGCCCAGTCGAAAGTTGTAAATCTCGGATAGACCTTCCCAACGGGCTACCGAGCGCCCCAAACGGAGATCGTATGCAAAAGTTATGACCCCGGGAAGTTGACTGTTCAACTAACCACCTTGGGGCCGCAAACTTTATGACGGTTCATCTTCTAGGGTTAGGTTTTTGGATGTTTGGGATTCTTTCCCTCATGCTTATGATAAATAGGGCCTTTCGGCCTCTCTTTGTATTCATCTTGGCACGAATGAGCATAGCGGCCACATCTCTTCTCAGAGATAGCTACCACCATTCTAGCTATTGTATTTTACAGTCTGTTCTATTTCCGCTATTTAATAGAATATGTGTTTACTGTATCACTGTGTTATTTGCAATATATCTTTGTATGTGATTCTGTATATGCTATCTTTTGTTTCGTTCCCACATAAATCCGGATCAGTGGTATCAGAGCGGTCTGCTCTTTGATTGTTTCTCGGTGCATGTCCCCGACGAGGTCAGGATACAGAGAGTTGGGTCTCGAACTAGTTTCACTTGGGGAAGACCACTCTCGTCGCCCCAAACGGCCTCCCATGGCGGAAGAAAAGAGAGACGATGGAGCAGTAGATCCTATCAAGTTGTTGCTCGAGGAAGCCCTCGCGCGACAGAGGAACGAGATGATGGATAATTTCGCCCAGATCCTTCAACGCATGCCAATAGCGGCAAATGCACCCTCAACGAGCAGCCATTTCGGAGATACGACTCCCTTCAAGGTACAAGTTAATTTTGATATCCCTTTATTTGAAGGCCAAATCGATGCCGATGCCCTAGATAAATGGTTGAATCTGCTAGAAGGGTATTTCTCTGTCCACCAATTTTCCGACAGGGAGAAGATCATCTTTGCGCTCCTTAAGGCCGTCCCCCATGTCAAAAATTGGTGGGAAACTTATTGTGAGCAAAACTCATCAGACGAGTCTGGATTGTTTGAATATTCCAATCCCACTTGGGCCTCTTTTATAGATGCCGTCAAGGAACAATATTACCCTGTTGGAAACTATGATGACCAGTACACAAAATGGACCATTCTGCATCAAGAGAGGGACCAAACGGTGTCGGAGTACACCAACAAATTTCATACCTTGCACACAAAGCTAGGTATCAAGGACTCCGAGCGGCACCTAGTACTGAAATATCGCAGTGGCCTACACCGGTACATCCGAACAGAGATGGATTTCCTGGAAATATCTTCACTCGGATCCGCCTATCGATATGCTGTCAAAATTGAGCATAAATTTCAGCAAAAGAACAAGCGTGACTTCAGACCTGCGCAGAAGTAGGGCAAGGGAAACTCTGGCTCGCAGAGCACGGGGCAGGAAAAGGACAACCAGTCCCAACCACAGGCGAAGAAGGGTAAATAAAAGACAAAGAAGGACACCGGGAAGTGGTGCGAGTTCCACAAAAGCCCCTGGCACAACACTGATGATTGTCGCTCAAAACAGTCATTGGTGGCTGAGATCAAAGCTTCAGAATCAGATCCCAGTTCCGATTCTGACTAGGAACCTAATTTCACAGCCGCGCGAAAAGGGAAGTAGATCATTGATGCAGAACCCAGTGCCATTGTTGCCACCACACAGATTCATCCAGAGGAGCCTGAAGAGTCGGAGGAAGAGGAGCGCCTTTTCCACTCACAGATGTGGGTGAAGGGAATTCCCCTACACTTTGTTGTGGACAGTGGCAGCCAGAAGAACCTGATCTCAGAAGAAGTCATCAAGAGATTGGAGCTACCAATAATGCCACACCCACAACCATACACCATTGGATGGCTAAGCCAAGGACGAAGGATCCGTGTCAGTCACCAATGTCGCCTACCATATGGAATCAAGCCCTTCAAAGATGAGGTATTGTGTGATGTGGTCCCAGTTGAAGTATGTGATGTTCTTTTAGGACAACCATATATGTGGAAGCGTCATGCTGTATATGAATCACGACCTCGCAGTGTCATTGTCACTTTGGAAGGACAACTCTATCGGATACTAGAGATAGTTGCACCTACCCCAAACGAGCAGGGAAGAAAGATAATCTCCCACACTGGGAAATTTTCCCTATTCGCAATTGCCACTAAAGGTGAACATCAGATCGCGGAGACATCCGCAACCTCTGCAGATTATCCTTCTACTCAGCAGAAACAAGAAAAACACAAAGTTAGTGCAGCATCGCCTATTCGGGTACCTCTACAGTGCAAGGCCACGCATTCAAGGGGCCCCTCCAAAAAGAAATCATCCACACTGGTGCATACCAAGGATACCACAACAACCAAAACTGTTGAACTGCTCCAGCGCATCCATCAACAACAATTACAACCCTCTGAAGATGTCAAAGTAAGGCAATCTTTCCACTTCAGCAAAAGTCGCATCAAGAGCTCAACTCGACACACAGCTCGACATATGATAAGGGATTTAACGCAATGGAGACCATTGCTTCCTAAGGAGGGAGGATTGATCCAGGTGGATATCGGTGGCGGCCCACCTCTTCCAACTGGCTCAAAACAGTCTTCTGGCAATTTTGGTAAATTACTATTTTTAGCAGTTTTCCGGGTCCTGAACTTCCGGAGCCATTTTGAGGCCCTAAATGACATTTTTTGGCGATTTGGGGGACCAAATGGTTGCCTAAGGAATTCATTTGGGCCCAATCGAAAGTTGTAAATCTCGGATAGACCTTCCCAACGGGCTACCGAGCGCCCCAAACGGAGATCGTATGCAAAAGTTATGACCCCGGGAAGTTGACTGTTCAACTAACCACCTTGGGGCCGCAAACTTTATGACGGTTCATCTTCTAGGATTAGGTTTTTGGATGTTTGGGATTCTTTCCCTCATGCTTATGATAAATAGGCCCTTTCAGACTCTCTTTGTATTCATCTTGGCACGAATGAGCATAGCGGCCACATCTCTTCTCAGAGATAGCTACCACCATTCTAGCTATTGTATTTTACAGTCTGTTCTATTTCCGCTATTTAATAGAATATGTGTTTACTGTATCACTGTGTTATTTGCAATATATCTTTGTATGTGATTCTGTATATGCTATCTTTTGTTTCGTTCCCACATAAATCCGGATCAAGGACGTTGTCATAACCGCAGAAACAACCAACCTCCTAGTAGAGGTGGTCCACCATCGAACCCTCCTGATAATAATGGTGCCTCCCTGGCTAACCAAAATCCTGATCGACCACCTTGTCAAGGTAAAAACCCCAACTTACACACGAACCACCAATGTTCTATTTGCGGGGTATATGGCCATTACACGCCCAATTGTCCCCATCTTGAGTGAGCTCGCCAACTTTGGAATGATGATGCCCAACGCCAAGGACATGCTGCACCTCCGGCACTACCAAACCCACCACAACCCAATACAAAACCCATGGTGTTGCAGAACCCCCTACCCACGCAAGGGTTAGTAGCCACCCAACCTTTGGCTGCCCCTCAAGGGGCCCCAACACCACAACAACAAGTTACCTACATTTCTCCTGATAGTCAACCCATTGACTCAAGGACCCACCACCTCTTAATGATGTCTTCTTCTAATGTCAACCTTCAAACACGCCGCAACCAGTATGGTTCCACCAAAGAAACCATTCCTATGGAAAATCTTGCTAACAATCTTCCCACAGATCATTCATTACGCATACCACCAACACCATTCGAAGGGGCCCCCAAAGCCCCTCATTTTCCTCTATGCCAAATTAATAACAATCCCAATGCTCATGCTGCCCCCAATTATAATACCGTGGATGAATTAACCCAGTCCCCTGCTGTTATGTCAACCCTCGAAGTTTTGAAGAACTTCCCAGTGCAATGCAAAACACTGTTGTCCGCCATAGGTGCAATAGACCCTTCTGAATCACAGATGACAGCATTCGATTTAGAACAATATGAACCATGCATGCCTTCCATGTTAGCATTTCAAGTTTTTGTTTCAGTACGGAATCTTGTTATCCATCGATCCATCATCAATGAGGGTGCCTCTACATGCGTTATGTATACATTCTTGTGGAAAAATATCGAATCCCCTACCCTACAACCATCCACGACTGCTTTACAAGATTATGATGGCCATTCATCTCAACCACAAGGCCTCCTAGCCAATGTCCCAGTCCAATTAGTTGGAAAAACTGTCCTCATTGACATTGAAGTCGTCAATGCACAGCTTGACTACAACCTACTCTTAGGATGAAGTTACATGTATGCCATGCAGGAGGCCGCTTCATCATTTTTCCACATTATGATGTTCCCCCACGAGGGACGGGTTATTAAATTCGACCAAGTTATGTACTACGACCCGAATGCGCCCGCTACAACTGAGAATGTTCTCCCCATGGTTGAACAACCCATTTTTGGTGCACCCACCTATTTGGTTTCCACCATCGGCCCTGGACTTTATCCAGAGACTCCAATGGTCTCCACTTTTTGTTCTTTACCACCTCCTCCATCGGCCGTCGAAATCTCCGACTTGTGCACTATTTCATCAAATCAATCGGTACCTAACCCGCAACCACAACTATTGCCTCAATCACCATTGGTGCCTAGCCACGTTGGAGCCATACCAATCCATACAATTCCGTTCTTGTTCCCACCATCTGGAGTAGTAAGTATGCCCATCATGGTCACGCTGAATCTCCTTGGGTTGAAATTAGGACTTCTCGTGTGGTATCTTCCTGCTCCTAATCTGCTCCGACACCACAAATCATCCTTCAACTAGTCCAACCGATCACCACTGCTAACCATCCACCTCCTGGTGTGGTGATTGCATCTGCATCCAACAATGCCCCTCCACTGTCCAAGAATGCTAGGGGCAGGGCCCCACAAACTCATACTACACCACATGTGACTAAACCCGTGAAGCATCCCTCTCCATTCCGTGCACCGCCTAAGTGTTCTTTGTGTGATGATTTGGGCCATGCTACCCATAATTTTTCACAATTTCCAAACCTTCAAGAAATCATGAAAACATTGGATAATGACCCCAATATTTTGGCTATCAAGATACACACCACCCCCAAACCGCGCAACAAATCATTGCACACCAACCATTCCTGCGCCATATGCAGGATCTACGGACACTATTCCCATCATTGTCCCGGCCTACCTGAGTATCGAATGGTTCTCCACAAAAGAATCCGTCCTCTTTAGAGTCCTCCATTACTACCATCGAAGAGATTCACCCACCTGAATCCTCCTCCTTGGGAGATATCAACATGATCTATATGACTTCCACAAGCAAAGGACCAACCTTGCCCCCAACCACTAGCTTTACCTCTCCCGACTTATCCACACAATTGTTTCGCAATGACGAAGAAATACTTGAGACATTAACGGCCCCTAACTTCCCTTGGGATGATATGCATCATCGATCCTCCTTCATTCCTGAGGAGTCTACCCGAGTACGGCCACCCAAATTTCCATTGAGACGAAAGACTTCATCCATAACCAAGAGGACTGGTTTAAGAACCCCATCCCAACTCCTGACGCCTTCGAGGAAGGTAACATGGCTAACATTTCACCTACCATATAGGTTGATATCTCTGTTATACCCGGTGTAGTTGAGAACATTACATTAGGTGCCTCATGCACTCCCGACGAAGTTACAGCCTATAAGAAACTCTTCCAAGAGTTCCTTGATTTTTTTGCTTGGTCATATACTGAAATTCCCGGTCTTAACCCCCAAAATCGTTGAGCACCATATCGATACTTGTCTTGACGTCCCACTCGTCTGCCAAAAACAACAACCCATTCACCCCACCAATCTCCCAGTTGTGAAGGCTGAGATTGAAAAATTACGCCAAGCCAGATTCATTTATCCCATTGCTTACACCACCTAGGTGTCCAATCCTATACCGATTAACAAAAAACAGGGGACCATTCGCGTCTGTACCGATTTTAGAGACCTGAATTTAGCTTGTCCCAAAGACAAATTTCCTACGCCTTTCATCGATCAGCTCATTGATGCTTATGCGGGTCACGAGATTCTATCCTTCATGGACAATTTCTCTGGCTATAATCAGATCCAAATTTGCAAAGAAGATCAGTATAAGACTGATTTCACCACTCATGTGGCACCTCTTCCTACCGCGTTATGCACTTTGGTCTTAAAAATGTCAGTGCCACATTTTAGCGGGACATAAAATTTTGCTTTCATGACTTGGTTCATATCATCCTTGTATACTTGGACGACCTCTCTGCTCGATCCAATAAGCGATCCAACCACCTGGAAAATCTCTTGCAAGTCTTTTTGAGTTGTCACAAATACAACATTCGCTTGAACCCTCTCAAGTTTATTTTTTGTGTTTCTGTAGACCGATCATTGGGTTTCATTGTTTCCCAAAACGGGATCACTGTCGATCCTTTGAAGGTTCAAGCTATTCTAGACCTCCCATCACCACGTACATTATGATAGTTACAAAGACTTCAAGAGAAATCCAACTTTCTCTGTCGCTTCATTCCCGACTATGCTACAAAAGTTAATGGTTTCCTTCGCTTGCTTCGAACCAACATCCCTTTCATTTGGGACAAACAAGCACAAGTGGATTTTGAAGCGCTCAAACAAGCATTGACTTCCGCACCTTCGATTTCACCTCCTGATTTCACAAAGGATTTTATCCTTTATGTTTCGACATCTGAATATGCCATTTTTGGTGTGTTAGTCCAAGAAGATAGTGCACGACAAGAACAAGTTATTTATTATGTGATTCATACATTGTTTGGTCCACCATTACGCTACCCCCATGACGATAAGTTGGCCCTCGTCGTCGTCTTCTCTGTTCAAAAGGTACGAGACTACATTCTTATGAGTTGAAATACAGTTGTGGCAGACTCCAACCCCATGGCCTATCTCTTGAGTCACCGCCTCCTTCAAAGCCGTGCAGCTAAATGGGTTATTATGCTGCAAGAGTACGACTTGACATTTGTAACACCCAAGAGTACCAAAGCTCTTGCCTTGGAACACCTCATGACTGACTTACCAACTTCATCAGCGTCACCACCTATCATCACTAACTTTCTCGACGACCACTTGTTCACAATTTCGTTGAATGACCCATGGTATGGTGACATCTTGGTATACTTACGAACACAAAAGTTTCACCCCAACCTCGACCGGGGTGATTGGCATCACATACGCCATCATGCTTCCCGATACCTCCTTCTCGGCGATGTCCTTTATCGACGCGGCATCGACACCATTTTATGTCGCTGCCTCACACATGATGAGGCTGAACAAGTTTTAAATGATTGTCATAGCGGATCCTGTGGTGGCCACTTCTCTGGAATGGCTACTTCCCAAAAGGTCATCCGCACTGGGTATTTCTAGACCACACTTTTCACTGATTGAATAACAGTAGTCAAACATTGTCGTAATTGGCAAGTTTTTTCCCCGAAAGCCAGGACCCATCCTGCTGTGAAAATCCTCACAGCAGATCTAAGAGTTGATGTATACCTCACAAGAAAGATTAAGATTAAGCAGGAAAATAGAAGAAGAGTGGTCATGCAGTGTAAAGGAGCAACACAATTATGATACAGTAGAACTCAGATAGAAGCAGAATAACATCACACACTAATTCATTAATCATAATATGAACAATAAATAATACAATGGTGGAGAGGATTTGAATGTCAAGGTGGAAATTCGAATTAGCCTGCATGGGTAGATCAAAAGATCACTGTAGTGTCATCAAAGCACAACTAGGAGTCCTGATCATCATCAGTGGAGTCATCAATGCACAAGTAACTATCAACCATGTGTCAAACTGAGTCTAACTAAGTGTGGTAGGTGTAACTGGAACATGGAAGCACTAATGTAGTGAAGGAGGCTCAGTGGAGGGTGCATGAGGAGCTAACTAGAGTCAGAATAGGCAGTCTAGTCTCATTGAAGGTCCATCGGAGTGATATAGTCAGTTGAGGAGTCAATATAGCCTTAAATAAAGGAAGGATCTAAAGATAACTCAACTAACTGAAGTGCAACTGAGTGGTAGGTGAGAGAGGGTGCCTTTCACAAGTGGTAGGTGAAAGGAGGGTGAATTAAGCACTAGGAGGGCTAAAACTGATCAGAAAGAAGCTCATGGGGCTAGCTAACTGAGGGCTAGGTGCCGGCACTGATGACTGGGATGCATGCAATTTCATGACTGCATGCAAAATGCATGCAAGACTGAAAATGCAAAAATGAAAAATGATGTTAGGACTAGGATGGAGTATAGGAATATCCCAACACCCCCCCTTAATCCATCCTGGGCCCTGGTAACTGAACCAAAGGTCACCCAATACAATGAATAATAATAACAGACAATAAGCCGAGGAAATGGGGAAAACCTCATGGGAAAAATACCCCCCCCTCAAAAAATAGACTGTAGGGAACACCAAAAATAAATTCTCCAAACTCAAGCAGGTGTGATGCTTGGTCATATGTCTGGAGGTATCTTCTTCTTGGGAAGAAGTGGTTCATGCTCAAAAAGCATGTGCTTGTACTTTCTCTTCATATCGAATGTGATGAGAATAAATCCAAAAGTATGAGGATGATCCTGGAACCTGTGATTCGAATCAGCTGAGGTAGGATCAAATCCATGAATGTGTAGATAGTCTTTTGTTTTCTCCATTGAACCATCATAGGTGAGATCATGCCCAAAAGAACCATCATATGTTAGTGATTTCTTGGAATCCAAATCAGATCCAAGACTTGAAAAATGTTTTCTTGAGATCTCCTTTGAACAATTAGAGGTGAGATCAAAACCATGAAATGCATGAGAAATTATCCCAAGTGAATGGCAATGCCCTACATCTTCAATAAACTTCTGAGAGCATGTACAAATGATCTTTCAGTAGTACATAAGATGTGATTGATCAAGGAGAGTGAATGCATTACCTCCAATTGCTGATTTAACCTCTGAAACATTAATGAGATCATCATTATGCAAACCAGCAGACTCTTGTGCAAGATAGGATTTAAGGACCTCTGCAGTTTCTAGAGTGTGAGCTGGCACAAAATTCAAAATAGAAGATATTGAGAGCATGAATGTAGAATCTGCAAGTTCTTCTTCTTTGTGAAAAAATTCATTATGAGATATGCTTGATACTGCTTCATGATCAAAGAGACCATCAAGGAGGGTGAATGCATCACTGGGCTTGCTCTCGAAATGGTTTGGACCAATCCCTTCATTCTGTTTTCCAAATATTTCATCCAAATGGGCCCATAGCTCTTTTGGAGATTTAGCAGAAAGGAAGTGGTGTACCATGCATCAAGACATAGCAAACAGCATGGCTGCATAGGCTCTGTCACCTTCATTTAACCAGTATTCTCTTCTTCAGAGGATTCAAATTCTCTTTCAAAACAATAATCAAAGAGACCATGTCTCTTCAAATGTGCTATCATCTATGGTTTCCATTCATTATAGTTGAATGGAGAAAGAGGAGTAATTCCTTCCAGATTCTTGGAAGTTGTTTCAGAAGACCTGCAAAAAACAATAGAAAATGTCTGCAACTGCTACTGCTACAAAAGTGCAGAAACTGCTGCAACTGTTGCACTCGAAATATTGATAATAAACTGCAAAAAACTCTCAGGAATGGAGATAGACTATACTCTCAACATGCTCTGATACCATGTGAAAATCCTCACAGCAGATCTAAGAGTTGATGTATACCTCACAAGAAAGATTAAGATTAAGCAGGAAAATAGAAGAAGAGTGGTCATGCAGTGTAAAGGAGCAACATAATTATGATACAATAGAACTTAGATAGAAGCAGAATAACATCACACACTAATTCATTAATCATAATATGAACAATAAATAATACAATGGTGGAGAGGATTCGAATGCCAAGGTGGCATTTTGAATTAGCCTGCATGGGTAGATCAAAAGATCACTGTAGTGTCATCAAAGCACAACTAGGAGTCATGATCATCATCAGTGGAGTCATCAATGCACAAGTAACTGTCAACCAAGTGTCAAACTGAGTCTAACTGAGTGTGGTAGGTGTAACTGGCACGTGGAAGCACTAATGTAGTGAAGGAGGCCTAGTGGAGGGTGCACGAGGATCTAACTGGAGTATGAATAGGATGTCTAGTCTCACTGGAGGTCCATCGGAGTGATACAGTCAGTTGAGGAGTCAATCTAGCCTTAAATCAAGGAAAGATCTAAAGATAACTCAACTAACTGATGTGCAACTGAGTGGCAGGTGAGAGAGGGCGCCTTTCAGAAGTGGTAGGTGAAAGGAGGGCGCACTAAGCACTAGGAGGGATAAAACTAATCAGAAAGAAGCTCCCGGGGCTAGCTAACTGAGGGCTAGGTGCTGGGACTGATGATTGGGATGCATGCAATTGCATGCATGCATGTAATCTCATGACTGCATGCAAAATGCATGCATGACTGAAAATGCAAAATGCATGCATGACTAAAAATGAAAAAATGAAAAATGCTATTAGGACTAGGATGGAGTATAGGAATATCCCAACACCTTCCCCTCTCCATCCAGTCATAACTATGGGATCTTTCTGTAAGTGGGCCATCGATTTTATGGAGTGTAATCCCCCCTCGATGAATGGCCATAATCACATCATTATGGCTATCAAGTATTTCACTAAATGGGTCGAGGCCATTCCTACATTTAACTGCCAAGACGAGACTGCAGCCTGCTTCCTTTTTAACCATGTCATTGCTCGATTCAGAGTCCCCAAACAACTTGTATCCAACCATGGAAAACACTTTGAAGACACTGTATCGAAAGATTTTTCCACCTTCTTGAAGTTTGACCATCAATACACCTCATCCTACTACCCTAAAGCGAATGGCCAAGTTGAGGCTATCAAAAAAATATTGAAGACCATTCTTCAATGAAAAGTAAACCAACACAAGTCTAATTAGCACCATATTCTCTTTCCTGCACTTTGGGATTACTGCACTTCCACCAAGGCTGCCACGGGTTTTACCCATTTCCATTTGGTTCACGGTGTAGAGTCGGTCCTCGCCATTGAGTGCTAAATCCCTGCTTTAAACATTGTTGTGGACCTTCTCCCGGATACCTCACCTCTTGAGAAGCACTTACTCCTTCTGGAATAGGCCAATGAAGATCGATGGATAGCTTTACAAATCACCAAGGCTGCCAAACACCGCTCCAAAGCAAATTATGATAAGCATATCCACCCCCGCACCTTCCACGAAGGACACCTAGTAGTTTATTATGACCAAGCTCATGACAAACACGGTAAAGGAAAATTCGAATCCATTTGGAAAGGCCCTTACATTGTCCAAACCTTTCTCGAAAAGGGAGCTTACATCCTTACCGACTCTGAAGGCCATCCCTTATCCAACCCTCTTAATGGGTTGTATCTCAAATGATTTTACCCTTAGCACTTTTTCTGGACCAATAGTCCATGTTGTACAATTTTACCACCTTTTTGTTTTTCACTTTTTGTATCCAAAACCTTACAATTTGATTCCCTGCGTGACCACAGATGGATCATATTCCACCATTTTATGTCGCTTTTTCCAACGGTGCAAGTAGATGGTATCCAAACCTTGCCTCTGCAGCTTGGGTACTGTATTCACCCTCACACGAGTTGATCCACCTCGACAAAGTGTGTATTGGTGCTGCCACTAATAACCAGGCTGAGTACAATGTTGTGACTGGTATCTTGAACGCTACTCTTCACTTGGGCATAAGTCACCTTCGTGTGTTTCTTGACTCCCAGCTCCTTGTATCCCAACTTAATCACTATTACCAGGTACGGGATCCTTTCCTATTTAGAAATTTCCTGTGCACTAAACAACTGATTAGACAGTTTGAGTACATTACATTCACAGTTATGTCCCACGAAGTCAGAACAATGTTGTAGATCAAATGGCTAATAATATTCTAGACTGGCACATAAATCACAACACGTAGGAAGTAAACCATAAAAGTGCATCATCATACCATCCACATGCATATATACATCATCTATGAATCTAACATCATAAAAGACAAAAAGAGAACCATTATCATAATAAACTGCATCCACATGCATATATATATATATATCATCGTAGAAATGTCATCATTCCCATAGAAAACAATACACATAAATACACTGAGGATCCCCAACAACATCCTCGTCATAAAATAACAACCGAATACAAAAATTTCCCATGCTCATCGCATTAGGGGCAGCTCCATCAACTTCCTTGTCACTCCGAGTCATCATCGTCCTCCTCCTCCTCGTCATCCTCTTCCTCATTAGAATCTTTCTCCTCCTCCTCATCATCGCAGGGGGAATCCCCCCACGCCATGTCCCTCACCTCCTCATCCACCATCACAATATGTGTCATCACGGGACTCCACTCCTGTGGATCATCATAGCAGATATCGATCAACTCTTGATCTAGGTGTTGCCATCCATCCTCCACCACCCCATCAAGAAGGAAGTCATTCCCAACACATAACATATCCATCATCATTGAAGCACTTCACTGTCAGCGTTTTCCGCGTGCGGGATAGTATACTCCCTCCACCCGACCCCTTCGTGCCCGGTATCCTCTCAAAGGCGGCAGTCCCACATTTGCACATAAAAATCACATCATTAGTCTCAATGTCATAAAAATCATCTACCTACCATATCTTCTATGAAACGATACAAAAACATGATACTATAAACTACGTAGATACATACCATCTGGTCACCATGCCTGACCAGGAGGTCGTGGTAGCTCTGGCTCCCCCTTGTAGTCCATCCTATAATAGGGATAGTCCTTGATCACCATTGGGAGCTGCATCCACTGAGTGAATAAATCCTGGGTAAACAACCATCCCACCAGTCCTCCACCACCACGAGTCATAATATTGCCCCATCGTTGCATCTGCGGCTCAGTGGGCCCTCCATTGGGCACTGCTCTATGCGGTCGTAGCGTCAACACTCGCTCAAAGAAAAATGAACAGAGGAATTAGGGGAAGCAAAAATCCTCTCCGGTACGGCTCACCTTGTTCAGCTCACGCCGAACAACTGTCAAATACATATGGCCCCAGCCAAAGTAGGAACTTGCCAAGAACTGCTCAACCAACACCAATTGTCCCCCTGAGACCCCATGGGGTGACTTCGACCCTAGTACATGCACTACCAGTGCTGCTATAGCCCGCGTCTCCAGGCTCTCTATGTCACAGATCAGAATTGCATTGTCATGCACATACACTGTGGCATAATAATGATGCTCTAGCAAGTCCTCCATGGGAACATCACTTGGCTTCCTCGACTGGGTGTCAGAAATCATGCCCAACAGCGGGATCCCCGTCAAGAAGTACACATTCATGAGCGATATATCTAGTCGCTCCCCCTATATCATGAATGCCCCCGCATCGACATCCCAGAACTCCACCAACCTGTTCAGCAGTAACTTTGCCGTACGCATTGGGGGCACCTTTGCAAACTTCAGTAGCCCACAACGGGCCAACGTGTCCTGAACATCCTCATCGTCCACGATAGCATCCAGTAAGTGCCCTAGCTCACGCTCTCTCTAACTCACTCTCGACATCTTGTCAACCAGACAACAAAAAACCCATCAAGTCCATATCAACAATACCTCAATCTCCTCCAGATCGCCGCACCCAAACTCAGGAAAAAAGGCACGTTCCAAAGTGTGCATTTTTTCCCCATATGTGTGCTTTGGAGCGCACTTTTCTCCTCGAAAAGCGTACCCCTCCAACGCGCCTGTGGGGCACATAGTCATGCTTGAAGCACACATTTCCTAGGAAATGCCGCACATCAGAGCGCGACTATACGACCCACAGTTGAGCTCCAAAAATGCGGCTGTATGACCCAAATTCGTTCCCGAAGCACGTGATTTCCCTTGAAATTCATGCCCTAGCACCGTGGTTCCCAAGCCAAGCTTGGCACACCTCCCAGAGGCCCAAATCCACATAAAAATGCCTCAAAAACATCAAAAATCACTTAAAGACTTACCCGCAAGTCGCAGAATTGGATTCCATTGGTCGGATTGAGAGAAATCTGAATTTCTTCTTTTGGGCCCTTCCACACTCCTCCCAATTTGCATAGTGAAAATGACATGTGGCAAAGGGCCCCTTTGCTATTTATAGCCATTTTTTCCACATTTTTGTTTTGACCGTTCCGGAGCCATATGACCTCCGTTTCTCACACCGTTTACACTGCCAGATTCAGATTTTCGAGCCCATGATGATTCTTGAGATAATTTATTTCTCTCACTCAAATTTGTTTGGGCATTTTTCCATGCCCTTCCTCGCCTCGATTTGCATGCCACATAGGCCACAGTCACTTTTCACCATTTTTTCTATCGTGGCCTATCCATGATCCCTCCACTCCATCCATACTGCAATTATTGCGTTATTTTTCCACCATTCATCAACCCGCAAGGAGGCCCCTCAGTGTTCCCCCCTCGCCTTTGCTCTTGGTTCTCATAATTTTCCCTTGATTGAACACTTCCTCCTTGCCTGGCCATTACATATGTTCGGTATACTTTTATCCATTTTTCAAACTGAGCAATTCCTTTACGAAAAAGGCACTTAGGGAGTTTCTATTAAGCTCTTTTTTGACTCCTTAAAGAATGAAAATATTGCTGAGAAATCTTGCTTCCTTTCATGCTCCATAAAGTACCTGAAAGGGTGTCTATCTGGTATACGTTTAAGCCTTTTACAAACCTGGTAGACTAATTATGAAAAATGAATACTCTAGTCACATCGGATAGAAGAGTTCTTCATTGCATACTTTTATGCTTTTTCAGGCCTTGGAGACTAACACATGAAAAATAACCCCCTTGGAGTGTTCTTATTGCTTTCATACTCTCTAAAATTGAAAGCAACCATGAGCATTCACCATCCCAGGCTCGTATAAATCCACACGACAGTACCTTTTCACCATTTTAGAGTCTTCTTATCTCTTTCAAACCCCTTAAAATTGAAAGCACCCATGAGCATGAATTGTCCTCGACTTGTACAAATCCACACGATAGTACCATTTTGAGCACACTTCTATCCCTTCTTCAAGCTCCTTAAACCATAAAGAAGGCCAAAACGGTGCCTCTCGGCACCACGACCAATCATATCTAGTCCCCACATCATGGCAGCACCACCAACATGGTCGCCTTTGTTTAGAGTATTCTACGATTTGTCACCCTCAGGGTCTCCTGATATCACTCATTAGTGTTCCCCCCTGAGACTCCCCCATTGCAGTCACAGTCCCTGGTCCCTTAAGCTATGATCTGCTTCCCCGAAGTCAGTTTCATATGTTGCCAGGTCAGTCTTGCCATCATAATCTAAAAAAGGAAGTTTGAGTCCCCCCACTCTATGACCCCTGTACCCCCCCCAACATTCTGTTAGTCTCACATACAATACTATTATCTCTTGGTTGTACACCTCATGCTCCTATCAAGGAAACATCATTGCCTTGTTAGTTGTAGGTCTCCCTTTGTCGATTCCAGCACATCTATTTCAGAGGATAAACCCATAGGCCCCTGTACCTTGGACTCATCTCCATTAGTGGTGAGGGCCTACAAACCATCTAAGAGGAGTCCTTAGTGCCTCTTAGAATGGTTGTTTCTCATGTGCTCGACTCCAACACCCTCATTGCACCATTGAGATTTGTATAGGGTATTGGTTCCTTCAGTTATTGGTCGAAGACCCCAGATGTCCCCTGACTCTAGCACATAGGTGAGTCAATTTGGAACCCCACCTGTTGTATGTTCCCGCAGATATCTGGGTTGCGTTGACAACAATATTCATAAGCACTCAAGTTATATGCTTCCTTGAGTATCTAGTTCAGATGCAGTCCAATGTACCTTTGAGATTCCGACTCTTAGTCATTGAGTCCATACAGTTGTTGGAAACCTTCCGATCCAGGAGAACATTAGTTGTTGTGGTACCACATTCAGTATGGATGCCATTGTTTCCATGTATCAGTCCTTCAGATCAGTCATGGTTGGACTATGAGTGATGGGGTGTCGGGTCGAACTCATCCAACTCAACCCTCAACCTTCCCGGATCTGGGGTGATTCGCTAGAATCTGTCCCTGACTCGGCCATAAACCATCCTAGTCCTTCTTCCACGTAGGCCTGACCTTCAACACAGGTTTTCCGCAACCTTATAAGGTCTCAAACCCTCAAAAATGACCTTCCACAAAATTCTTGCGGGATCACCTTCTTCCCACAATTGCCTTCCGCAATCGCCTACTCCACAACACTCTTCCTGCACGGTACTTTCTGCAATAGTCTTTCCGTAATTGCGGATTGTAGGTTGAGGGGTGTTCCTTTGACTTGCTCGAAAAATCATTCCGCAAAAGTTCTCCACAATGTTATCTCCGCAATACTGCATCGTTAAGCCTCGTGCTTCTCCTCTTCTGCGGGATGCTGTTCCACCGTCGATCTTTACGGGGTTAATCTCGGCCATTGATCTACAACCAAGACACAATCCTTCACTTAGGCCTGCGGGAATGTATTTTTCGTGCAGCTTTACTTCGAACAACGATCCCCCGTTGTCGACCTCCTGTTCGGCTTAGATCTGATCCGTTCAACATGACAAGCTAGATTTACTTAGCTTCTTCATGGTTTCTTGGTCGATTGATCATGGAACGATCAACCTAGCTCAACTCTCGTCTGGATACTTGGAAAAATTCCACACAAACAAGAATTATACTTAACAATTTACTAGAGATTGGTCCGCAAACACATTGGGATTCTTCTCTAAACACATAAATCAAATAAATGCAACACAGAGGTTCTTTCACACAGAAATCAGGTCACAAATGCACACGTCTCAACCTAATAGAAACTCAAAGCATTCTTGATTCAAATATACGAAAGATGTCTTCAACACACAATTCTTCTATCTTTACTTACAAACAATATGAAAATTTCATTCCCGATAGAATGACCCCTAATCCCGAGCTGACAACCAACCCTTAACTCATTCTATTCTACCCCACTTATGCATTCGGCTCCCTAGCAGCATTTCAAGCCACTCAACAAACTAACAACCAAACAGACTCCACAATGGCGGGTCTGCATCATCACTTAGCCGACTTCCTAAACTGGCCTGATCTCCACGCAGGGAGTATCAACTTGCCGCTAGTACTATCATTCCAAAAATAGACAACGCATCAATTTACAACATGCATGAATTCAAAGGATAACATAAAACAGATCATCACAAAAAAACTCAGATTGTCCACATCAGAACATTTCGTCTTTATTCCAGTCACAACATGGGACCATGTAATCACATTGCTGACTCAGCATTGATGCTCCTACATCAGACTCCCAAGGTTAAAATAACTGAACCCATGTTCAGCAAGTCTGTTACTCAGAAACCCTTGGTTTTCAATTCTTTAGCATCCATCCATGTTATAGCTTAAAATGACACTTCTCCATTCGTGACGACACTCGTAGTAGTTGGTCGGATGACGACAATTCTTGAGATCAAGTTTAGTCACACAACAGGACATTTGTGGATTCAAGGGTCATTTGGGACACTGAATATGGTTGAAATTACCTCACTCTTGGCCCATTTGATGGTTATAACCCTTAGGAACACTTTTCCAGACCAAACCACCTCCTGAAAATCATTAGAAAACCCTGTTTTTGGCCATTTTTACACAAAAAACGTTGGTATTCTATGCAAGAGTAGCGTTTTTCCCTTGAAAACCCTACTCTGCTTCATAAAAGTAGAGTTCAAACGCTGGTTTGCAATAGAAAAGTAGGGTTTTTTCCTGAAACATTCAAAATCTCGAATTTTGGTCAATTCGAGTTAGTTTGGGAACTTCCTGATCGGTTATAACTACTTTTCCTCTCCTTCATTGACTATATAAGGAAGGTTGAAGGGCCATGAGAAGGGACCAATCCCATAACAATGTTATGCTGGAGGAATGGAGACCCTTATCCCCCTCTCTTGTGCCTCAGTTTCTGATAAACCCTATCATAGCTTATTAGAGTTTGGGATCCTTGGAGAACAGAAGTAGGAGACCTTGAATCTAAGTTTTGTGAAGTGCCAAGCTTGAAGGAAGGTATAATTTTATGTACTTGCTTCATTCATTAATAAATATCATACGTTCTTCCCTTTCCAAATATCACTTATTCATGCATGTCTTAGATTTGATTACAGTTTGTTTATAGTTTGATGTCTTCTTCTGTCATGAATATCAGTCTTATATATGTAATCAAATGTATTTGAGAAAGGTATGAAGTTGTTTTGTAGGTGTGGGCATTGCGATACTGGATAGCATTGAAGAGCAAGGAAGAGGAAGGTTGGGATCAACCTTCTTAATAAGGTACTCATCTTTCTAACCTTAAATATCCTTGCTTACTAGTTTCACTTGTAGAATATTTGTATGTCTATCTTTCATCCCTGAAGTTGGTAGTTTCTCCCCTGAACTATAGGTGTATTTCCCTCACAACGTAATGGCGACTCCGCTGGGGAAAGCCTATCTGCTTAGGGGTATCCAAGGTCATTTCTTCAGTTATTGTTTGAAGGTCTTTGTTCAATTTCTTGATTATAATCAGTTGTTAGGATTTTTTGGACCCTCCTTGGCTCTTACAGACCCTTCCTAGCCTTTACAAACCCTTACTGGCTCAAGTGTGTGGGGTTTTAGCCCCATTTTTCAACTTTGCCCATAAAAACGTTGCTTTTGCTTAACATAGTAGCTTTTTTCTCCTGAAAAATGCTGGTTTATCTCTGCACAGTAGCTTTTTCTCCAGAAAAATGCTGGTTTATCTCTGCACAGTAGCGTTTTTCTCCTGGAGTTGAGTTTTGGAGTTTTGATCTATTTGGGGGGGCTGTGGCTGCATTTTTTGGGGTCCCTGATGACCCTAGGTTTGAGTTAAACCACTGTAAGTGGTATCCTATCCTTGTACTGATCCTATGTTCATGATTTGGACCTTCTTTGATCAATTTGGGCTTGTTTGGAAAGTTTTGGGGGTTGTGGACCAGTTTGGTGTTTTGTACCCTGATTTGAGACTAACTGAATGTGCTTGCTCTATTTCCACTGGATTTGAAACCTATTGAGTCTACTTGAACCTGTTTGTATTTATTTGAGTGAAATTTCTCTTTAGATTGGTTTCTTATGCTCCCTTATGCTTTTAGTTTTCTTTTTGTAGTGAAAGCTCAAGTGTCTTTGCTGCTGTTCAGGACCTTGACTGCATTGTTTATGTGCAGACTCAACTTTACAAAACCATACTTATTTGTAGGTCATTTGCTTTGTTTGGGTCTAAAAGTAGGTTTCATATGCTTTTCCCAATGGTTGGCATGCCTACATCAATGAGAATCTGAAAGTCATATTGGTAGCTTTTACTGTTTCAATAAGAAATCCTGAAAATTCTTTGCTTTTGCTTTGATCGTAGGTTACTTTCATCTACAGTTTTGTTTCTCACCTTTGAAAAGCATGAAATTTTTTTGATTTATTTTCTTAGTAGAGTACCTTTCAAGTGGCTTAAAGGATTTAAGAGTGCTTTGCATCAAAAAGAAGAAAATTTCTTTTGCATACTTATTTGTTTGAGTAGCTTCACCCTTAGGTTTTGAGTTTAATTTTGTACATTTAGACTTTATTTTTATCTTTTTGCATTCGCAAAGACTAAAAATTGCATTTGCATATGCATTCTAGATCGTATCTTTTAGACTTGCATTGAAAAGAAAAGATTTGTTAAGTGGTAAACATTTCATTTCAGTATTCTATCTCTGTTATAACCACTCTCACACACCCACTACCTTTTTGAGTAAGCAAGTAACTTTTAAAATGAACCCTAATAAAATGTACTAGTAACATTTTCTTTTCTAGGTTACACTATTCACCAACTAGTTTTGGTTAGGATCTTGGGCTTAAAACACCTTAAACCACCCAATATCACACATTACGCAAAAATCATAGTTCGACTATCACAGGTAAACCCACCTCATTCAAAACTTGCCTGGGATCTATGCAGTAGGTCTTGTGAAATCAGATTGTCGAGAATAAACCTCCTACTTTCTGTTTCAAGCATATACCAGGACTGGATGGCGTTTGGGGACTCTTTTGAGTTTCGGGCTCAGTTACCCTGCCCACGCCTTCTGATTCAACCAGCGACTGTTCCCTCAGAATTTTTCGGTGTGGTGGTATCCTTAGTATCTAACCATAGGATCATACATAGGTGACGAGGGAGGGTTATATCTTCTGTACCTAGGACATACGTGGGAGGAAATCCGTTACAGGTCATTGGGAGAACGGTTGGGTGATTCCAGTGCTTACACCCTTAGTCATTGTATTTTGGACCTCGGGTAACTATCTTTCTTCCTTCGTTGATCTGTTATGGGCCCTCATCATCCCAGACTCTTCTCCGGAAGGCATCTATTTTCCTAGTTTGATTTACTTAGGACCTTTTAGTGGTGTGCTCTTTGTGCTACTTATCTTAGTTTTCCTTAGAGAACTTCTTGCTCATTTGAGCAGGAAACTATGTCTAGAATTCCGGTGAGCGCCAATCAAGGTACCCCTGTTCCAGGGGATCCTTGTGTTGTTCCATTCATTGGAAACATTGGTACTCCCTTAATGGCTACTCTGAATCTTCCTGGATTCACTATTGGGATGACGATTTTGTTGTTTTCCACTCTGAATTCCTTGCATTCTCCTGACGCTTATTTTGTAAGCACGTCAAATCAAGAGCATCAGAACCTTGGGCCTTCTTTGCCAGTAACATCTTCTCCTCCTTCTTCTACCTCATGTGGCGAAAGTAGCAATACTAGTAAGGCCCAAGGTTTCTTGTGCCCTGTACTTCCAGAAGTGCAAAAAGTGTGGTCCTTAGTTCAAAAGTCTTATACTTCTGAGCAACCAGCCATTGCTAGTCATGCTGGGAGAAAACTGTCAGCCAATGCTAGTCATGTTGAGAGTACTGACGTTGTAAAGGAGTCTCGACCTATAGGAAGGAAACCAAAGTTCCCTTGTAAACTTTGTAAGGGAGATCAGTTTACTCATCGATGCCCTGCCATTCCAGAGGCACGAAGAGTGTGGTCCATGTATGAAGGAATCTCTGTTCCTAAGTTGTCTATAGATTCCCTACAGTCAGATCAAACTTTAGTTGATAAAGTGGTTGAAACAATGCAATCTTTGGTCGAACCCACTCTTCCTTCGGAGAGTGAAGTGATCGAATCGATGCAATCTTCGATCGATCCCATCAGTCCTGCAAAGATTGATGCACCTTTCGCGTAAGTCTTATGCATTACCAGTTTGGATGTTCCTGAAAAAGGGGGCACTTCATCTGTGTCATGTGAACCCCTACCAAGCCCTAGGATCATTTCCTTTGATTGGAATAGTCTAGCCGAACCTCGTCTTCCTTCTTCGACACCTTTCCAGATAAAGGTTGATATCGGGAACCACACGATTGATCAATGCATTGTACATGAAGGAGCTTTTGTTAGTATCTTCTCTGCTTATGCTTGGAGATATTTGGGTTTCCCTAATGTTATTCCAGCTGTTAATTGGCCATTGACCTTCGATAGAAGACCTAGTGAACTGATCGCATTCCTCTGTCAAGTACCTGTTAGTTTGGGTGGAAAAACAGTCTTAGTTGATTTTATGGTTTTAAAGGACCCTGTGGACTTTGATATGATCCTTAGGCGTTATTACGTTTATGCTATGCATGTTGTAGTGTCTACGCTCTTTCGTGTGATGCATTTTAGTCACAACGAAAGCATCGTCACTATCGACCAACTTGCATTCATTGATCCTCCTTATTACCCAACTATAGACCAGTTAGATCCCTCGTCATTCGAAACTACTATGTCACATGGAATTTATGTGGCATATTGTTCCTTGAGTTCCACTGCTATGGAGAAAGAGTCTCTGAGTTCATGCTTACCTTCTCGGGACTTAGTCCCAGCTTTTGACCAAGTGACACCTCCATCTGAATGTTTAGATATGTGTTCTATTTGGGATGATATACTTCCTTCTGATGAAGTTTTCCTAGAGTCCATAGTACAATCTTCCATTCATTTGGATGTTGATCCAGTCACAGTTATGTCCAGCCCTGGTTTGACCTTAAAGTCTGATCTTCCTACTGTTGAGTCGTTGGAATCTCCTATAGATCCGAAAATCGGTGTTCCTGCTGCATTTTATTCTGCTTCTAGAATTTTCAACTCCCGTGATGATGAACTTGTTTCTGCAGATTCCATCATGTCCTTCAACTTTGATCTTCATACCGAAGTCGATCTTGTTGATTGTAAGTCCTCGGGTTTGGGTACTATAGAATTTTCATCTGAAAACTCTGCCTTGTTTATGCCCGTTGTTGATGATAGTGAGGTTGAAAGTATTTCTACCACAACGACTTGTATCGGGTCTTTCTTTACATATGTTTTAGATATGATCTCGATACTAATGTTTCTTGAAGACATGATTCTTAGATGGATTTATACTTGCTTACTGGTCCTTTTCGATACCTTGTGCGATCATGTCAGGTATATTCGGAACATTGCATATAGGTTTAGGCTTCCCCGCTGTTATGTTGCATTTTAACCTTTTGCCATCCGAATTTGCCATAGGGTCGACCCTATTGGATATTGGTGTGCTAGCCATCTCTTTATGCATTGTGCACCAGTCTGACAACAGAGCCTACCTAACATGGGTCACCCTAGTCAGCACCCTTATGCCATTTTGGTGCCCATGCTGAGTTTTTTTCATAGGCTCGGGAGCCTTTTTAGATTTACCATGACTTTGAGAAGAAGCCTCATATGTTTCTTCCTCATATATTTCTGGCCATCCCTGATAAGGCTCCCATTTTCGTGTTCAAGTTGCATATGCATCTGTTATGATCCTGCTTGCGCTAATGAGCCTGATGTCGGCTTCCACACTTTTAGCTTGTTACATAAGCCTCCATCTCTGATTTCATTTCCGCTAAGCCCTGTATCATTTTGCCTTCATAATTTGACACCTTTTATCTTGCTCGTGTTCCTTGCATTAGGCATAGCTTTGTTCCATGCTCTTGGAGATAGTTTCGCATGTCCCTGACACTCGTCTCCTCCCATATCGATCATTCTTCTACCTTTACTTCGAGCTCGTTAAAAACAGTAAGTAGGTTACAAGCATTCTTCTACCTTTACTTCGAGCTCGTTAAAAACAATAAGGAGGCTATGAGCATTTCTTCCACCTTCACTTCGAGCTCCTTAAAAATAGTAAGGAAGTTATGAGCATTTTTCTATCTCCTTTGAGCTTGTTAAAAACAGTAAGGAGGTCACGAGTTTACTTTTTCGGGCTCGTTAAACCTTTACGGAAAATATCCCTATGGAGTTCTTTTAAGCCCTTTTTAGACTCCTTAAATAGGAAAAGTTTTCCGAGCATAGTTGTCTTTTCGAGCTCGTTAAAATAACTGAACCGACATCCACTTAGGTATAGAATTATCCCTTTTCCGGACCTTGGTGGATAATTTACGGGAAAAGGTATACTCTAGGTATACTCTTGTATGCACTAGAAGAGTTCTTCTTCCATTATTTTACACTTTTTCGAGGAAGGAGACCAAATTTACGAAAAAGAACCTTTGGAGTCATCTTTAGGGTTTTCAGACTCTCGAAATGTGAAAACACCAAGCGAGCATTCACCTACTTGGGCTCGATGTGAAATCCATGAGATGGTTGATAGAGGACTATTTAAGTTTTTCAACTCTATAAGCAAGAAAACACCGCCAAGCACAGACTAATCCGGGCTCGATATAAAATCCACAGATAGGTGTATGGAGTTTTTCTTCTAGGTTTTTCAGACTCCTTAAATATGAAAATACCGTTGAGCATGCTTTAGTTCTTTGTCAAGCTCGTTAAAAAATGAAAAAGGAAAGGGAAGGGAAGAATGTTAAAATATCTTTCAATATGATGGCAGCAAGTCAACTATCCCATTGAACAAAGCACCTGTTTTGAATCTATCAAACAAGTTGGGTTATAGTGTTGGCCTTAGGATAAACTTGATCTTAGAGTTCTTACTCCTCCGTTTGGTTAGTCTTCCAATCATATGGAGAATCTGTTAATGTCTCCTACATTGCAGATTTGCATCGTGGTCTCTTTATGTCAAAAGATGCCTAAGTCACTCTTGTGTCGTGCTCACTGTTCAAGGATATAACCTGTGTCAGTCATTCTGCAGTTTCCTTGAACTCATGCGTCGACCATTCCTTGGTGTCAGTATGTTTCATTATGTGTTCAGTCCTACTCCAAATAATCTCATACCTATTGAGTGTCCCTCGTGTTGGATGATGGAGGATGCCTTAAGGCCTCCCTTCCAATGGACTTCTTCCCATCGGCTTCAGCTCATTGTGCTTTGGGAATGAAGTTTAGAGTTTCAGTTAGTACCTTGGGGATTGCAGTCATTAGTGGTAGTTTCCCTCGCTATTGGATAGATGGGAATACATCAATGTCTCCTATCTGATGGATTCTTCAAGTGTTCGACAACAATACCATTTATTCGCACTTGCTTGAATGTACTAGGTACCTTGGGTTCCATTTTCATTATTGGTGGACACCCTCGCATTTGTTAACGGTATACATCAATGATCGGTAATCAAACGATTCCTCCCATGTTCGACATCAACTCATTTATTTGCATGGATAGGTTTGTACCTTGGGTTATTTTTGGATGAATACCTTGGGATCCTCGATAGCATCACCTTATTTATGTTATCGCCCAAGTTGTGCAAGACTGAGCCACACTCTTTTTGGCTCTTGATGAGACATAGATCCAGCTTGTTCTCTATGGCTATCTATGTTCTCTAGTTTTGACATAGATCCACCTTGTATTTATGTGGCTATGTTTACACTTATATTCTTCATGAATCCACGATTGTATTCTAGTGGCCATGATATATGCATCAGTTTTTGGATCATTATTGTATCCTTTTGGAGGTCATGTTCCACTATTTGAACATGGACAGTTACCCCAAGGATGAGTTTGTCTAACATTTCCTTTGATTTCAGGTACTTCATTTGAGCCTATGATTCTTGGTTTCTCCAGTTCCTCCGCTTCCATGATTCAACTCTTTATTATTTATAATATATTTCAGCCATCGTTTCCCTCACTCCCTCCGACCTCATACATTAGGGGGAATTTGTTATAGTTTAAAATGACATTTCTCCATTCGTGATGACACTTTTATCACTTGGTCGCATGATGCCACTTCTTGAGATCAAGTCTAGTCACACAACATGACATTTGTGGATTGAAGGGTCATTTGGGACACTGAATATGGTTGAAATTACCTCACTCTTGGCCCATTTGATGGTTATAACCCTTAGGAACACTTTTCCAAACCAAACCACCTCCTGAAAATCATTAGAAAACCTTGTTTTTGGCCATTTTTACACAAAAACAATGGTATTCTATGCAAGAGTAGCGTTTTTTCCCTTGAAAACCCTACGTTTCTTCATAAAAGTAGAGTTCAAACGCTGGTTTTCAATAGAAAAGTAGGGTTTTTTCCTGAAACATTCAAAATCTCAAATTTTGGTCAATTCGAGTTAGTTTGGGAACTTCCTGATCAGTTATAATTACTTTTCCTCTCCTTCATTGACTATATAAGGAAGGTTGAGGGGGCATGAGAAGGGACCAAGCCCATAACAATGTTATGCTGGAGGAATGGAGATCCTTATTCCCCTCTCTTGTGCCTCAGTTTCTGATAAATCCTAGCACAACTGATTAGAGTTTGGGATCCTTGGAGAATAGAAGCAAGAGACCTTGAATCTAAGTTTCGTGAAGTGCCAAGCTTGAAGGAAGGTATAATTTTATGTAATTTATTCATTCGTTAATAAAGATCAGATGTTCTTCCCTTTCCAAATATGACTTATTCATGTGTGTCTTAGATTTATTTATAGTTTGTTTATAGTTTGATGTATTCTTCTGTCATGAATATTAGTCTTATATATGTAATCAAATGTATATGAGAATGGTATGAAGTTGTTTTGCAGGTGTGGGCATTGCGATACTAGATAGCATTGAAGAGCAAGGAAGAGGAAGGATGGGATCAACCTTCTTAATAAGGTACTCATCTTTCTAACCTTAAATATCTTTGCTTACTAGTTGCACTTGCAGAATATTTGTATGTCTATCTTTCATCCCTGAAGTTGGTAGTTTCTCCCCTGAACTATAGGTGTATTTCCCTCACAACAATCCATGTAGAATCCTCCACAAGATGTCCTTTCCACTTGATCATGTACTCCAAGTAATCCCTGTGTCTGGTACTTCTCGCTACTCTAGTCTCCAATATATGCTCAGCTTCTGAAGGCTGGGCCATATGCATTTGTTTCATCCACTGTAGATATTCCACCTCTGGAACTTGCCTTGTATCATCTGTCACATAGGCATACAAGTCTGCAACATTAAAAATAGGTGATATACCAATTCCTATTGGCATTTCCAGTTCATAGGCATTTGCTGAAAATTTCCTAAGTATCTTACACGGTCCAATCTTTTTCAGCTTTAACTTATTGTACTCTCCCTTTGGAAACCTCTCCTTCCTCAGATGTGCTAAGACTAAGTCTCCCACTTCATAGTTCTTTTCCCTTCTCTTGGTATCTGCTCTGGCTTTGTAACTGCGTTACTCTGCTGCAATCTTGCCTTAACCTGCTCTTGTATCTCACTGATACTTGTTGCAAAATATTCTCCATCTGCACTCCTCTTTTCTAATTGACCCAAATATCGAAGTTCATATGCTCCTCTTGGATGCATTCCATAAAGAATTTGGAATGGACTCATCCCTGTACTTCTGTTTGGTGAATCATTATATGCAAATTCAACGTGGCTCAATTCCTTATCCCATTTCTTGGGTTTTTCTCCAATCAAACTCCTCAACATGTTACCTAGAATTCTGTTTACTAACTCAGTCTGGCCATCAAACTGTGGATGATATGCTGAACTGAAATTCATCTTAGTACCCAACTTCTTCCACGATGTCCTCCAGAAATGACATGTGAATTTCACATCCCTGTCAGATACAATACTCTTAGGTAGACCATGTAGCTTCACAACTTCATCAAAAAACAAGTTAGCAATGTGTGTGGCATCACTAGTCTTATAATATGGAACAAAATGTGCCATCTTAGTGAATCTATCCACCACCAAAAAAATAGAATCATATCCCTTCTAAGTTTTTGGCAAACCCAAAATGAAATCCATACTCATAGAATCCCATAGCCTAGTTGGAATAGGAAAGGGTGTGTATAAGCCCTTGTTTTGGCTTCTCCCTTTGGCATGCTGACATACCCTACATCTGCTCACAAAATTTTCAACTTCAAATCTCATCTTTGGCCAGAAGTAAAAATGACTTAACTGACCAAAAGTTTAATCACTCCCAAAGTGACCTGCCATTCCCCCATTGTGCTTCTCATGTATCAAGTTATGTCTCATGGAACACTTGGGAATACATAGCTTACTATTCTTATGCTACACAGAAATCTTCCACCCTGTGAGCATCAACATTCTTTGGCCTATAGGATCCATTTCAGCGACTCAGATCCATTTTTATCCTTCAGTGATACCAGTTTTCCCTATTTTTGTTCCTACCCACATGTTGCATCACTATAGCATGCGTACCTGCAAGTTGCATCCCTATAGCCTGTGGGTATCATGTAAAATGGTAAAAACCACTATTTTATCACTTTTTACTCCCAAAAAGCGGTCATTGGGTGACCTTTGGCTCTCCATCTGCCCGAGTAACGCCTCGATGTGTCCTTTCACCTACCTTTGAGAGGACTATATATTGAGCACATATGGCTTATGGACGGGAGGAAGAGGAGAATAGTAAAGTAACTCTAATGGATTTTTTCCCTATCTTGAGTCTGCACTCATTGATCCTTGTATTTGTAAGCCAGTTATGTTCACCTTCCAAACTCCTTGCTAGTTTGAGTTTTCCATTCATGGAGGATTGAAGTGGTGGAGGCACAAGTGGATTGATCTAGATCTTGGTTCAGATTCATTGTCGGCAAGAGGTCGTATCACTTTGTACTTATTCTTGTTCATTAATAGAAATACTCATATTCTTGTCCATTCATGGTGTGAATGTCATTTATTACACATTGGGTTACATTTGCTTATGGTATTATGGACCATTGTTATTGATAGTGTTAATGTCATTTATATATCACATGTACTTGTTATATATTGGTTGTCAAGACTAATTTGCAGATTACAAGTGCTTGGATGTGCGCGGATTGAAAGCTCCAATGGGGATCTACATCAAACGTTGGATCGAGGTTGGTTACATTCCTCCATTATTTTAACATTGTCATTTATAATAGCATTGCTTTGAGAATTGAGTATATTTCTGGTAGTCATCTGTCTGTTGTGGTATTCCCAAGCCATAGTGAGTTTTCTCCAATACAGAAATGGCGACTCCACTGGGGAAAACATCCATGTTTGCAAAAAATTTTGAGCATTAGTCCATAATTAGAGTTGCTGTTTATCGAAGCTCTGTGTCACTGATTGGCCGTTAAGATACACTGTAGAAAACTTGCTTTTTCTGAGCCTCTGGACTCTTTATTTGACCATTTGCTTTTCCTCACCCGCGGGCTGGATTAGTTTTGCCCGCGTATACCCGCCTCTGTTTACACTATTGCTCGCGGGTACCCGCAGGATTTCCTTCGACAGTAGCGTGTAACTCCGGCTTTTGTTGGTTTATGGATATTGGTTGTTGCTGGGTGAGTTTGGTTGATTCCCGAGTCTTTGTTGGCCTCTTTCTTGACTGTTTCATGCCTTGGTTGTGACCAGATCTCTTTGTTTCTCTTGGTTGAGCCTTCTTGGTTTTTTACCAATCTTTGGTTTTAACCTCTTGGTTTTTTCCTTTTGAGCTCATTCCTTTGGCTGAGTCTTGCTATTTAGGATCTGCCGGGTTGTCTTAGTGATCTTCTCGGCACTTCAGTGACTGAATAGTAGGATTTTGCTTGCATTTTTTCATTCCATATATATTGAAAAAATACAAAAATATTCATTTAGTTTTTTGCATTTTCCTTTCTGTTTATAAGAGAAAATACAAAAATATTTTATTTCCATGTATTGAATTTTGCATTGAGTGCTTGTTGCCTTCATTTTAGGTTCTGCTTGTGCATTGAAAAGATAAAAGATTGCATATTTATTTCGGAATTGTTGGTTGATTTTGCATATTAGTGACATTGTTTTATTGGATAGATGAGTCTAGGATTGGACGATGTTGCATACTATTGAGTCTACACATCACTAGTTTCACGACCATATCCCTTGAGTAATCAAAGCCACTAAAATTAACGCTTAATCATAAAATTGATTAGACTGATTTTATTTATAGGATACACCAACTAGCATAGGTTTAGAGTCTTGGAATAGATCATTATGAGTTAACAATCCAAGAATACTAAATGAAACATTAGGTGTCTGAACAGGGAGTGGAGGAATCCATGGTATAGATCGGTGTTCTCAGGAAAGCTCTACTCAATCCAGAGTTAAGCACGAGGTCACGGGAGGTTGGTTAAGGATATATCCCTCTGATACTGGCTAAACATGGGAGATATATCTAGGATTTTTTCATATTTGGGGGTACCAGAGGTTTGTCCTCTTGTGCTTCGGGCTTAGCTACCCTGCCCATACAACGGGTCCCACCTACGACTGTCCCCCTGAGCATTGGTTATATTGCGGTGAACATAGTTGCCTTACCTAGGTACCGCACAGGGTACTTGCAGTGGTTATGTTGTTTATGTCTTGAGTCAGATAGGGATTGGACAACACAGTTGTGTTCGTGCAGTGGACTTGACCCTGTCGACACAGTGAAGCCTGGGTGTCTCTATAACTAATTCTGTTACCTCCGGCTATAGTTTGGGAGTCTCAAGCCTCTCCTAGGCGAGACATATCGGCTCTAGTGTTGGGAGCTAATTTAGCCACTCTATTTTTTTGCTCTTGGCTGTATTTTCTCTAGGTGTGTGCTTTTGATTTACTGTTTTTGATCGATAGTTGGCCTTTAGGAGACGCTGTGTCTCTCTCCGGAGAGAACGTGGCGTGGAGCCCTACTCTCCACCGGGCCCGTCGTTTGGCTAGTTTAAAGCCACTCGAGGTTGCACGTCATATTGCTAGAGGATGCCGGAGGGATCCCTCTGAGTCTTCGGATTCTTACGTGACTTACGTTGAGGACTACATGGTTGCACATCCCGATATCAGGCAAGACCCTTCTACTCCTTCGGGTAGATTTGAACATACTTCCGATCCCCATACTCCTCGTGAGGATTGGGGAGGTGATCCACCTGAGACTCAACCTGGTTCTATTTGGCCTAATCCACTTGACTAAGATCCGTTTGTTCTTTCGAATCCAGATAATTATCTTTATGGGATGCCCGAATTACCTGAGGAGGAAGAATAGGACGAGCCTTTCGTTCCTTCATTTCCACGCGATTTTAGATATAGGAGGCTTGAGACTCATGATGATTCCGGCCCTATGGTCAACCCCAACTCACTCTCTTTTGGTATGCCTAGTCACAATACTGTCGAACCTTCCACTATGGTTGGTACTCATGCTGGCACTAGTCAAAGTGTTAGCCATACTATACCCACTGGGGGCACTACCCTAAATGGGGGCACTGCGTTGTCCACCCACTCACATAGCATGGGGAATGGTCAGATTCCTAACCATGCTAATGTTGGAACGCGACCACCCCCTAGGAATACCCAACCTAGTCGGAATGTTGTTCGAAACACAACTCACCATCCACCACCTAATACACATGTCGCTACTCGTCAACCTAGGACTACTTTTGCACATGATACCATTCCTCCCAACCACGGGGGTGGACACATACCGCATACTTTTGCGTCCACAGTTGCCACTAGTAATGCTAATGTAGGGGGTGGGAATATTTCCTATCCACATGGACATCACACCACCAACCCTGCTACTAGTCACGCCCATATTGGAGCTAAGACTAATTCTCATGCTTATGGTCATCACACGATTGCTCAAGCTAATCCTAATATTGGGGGTGGGAACATACCATACCATTACGGTCAATACAACACGGTTTCCACTATGAATAGTACATACATGCCCCATACCCATGGTGGAAACCCTTACTACAACACAGTCGGTGCTGGCCTCCAGTATCACCCACCACCCCAATATGGTACTCAAAACGCACATATACCTGCTTACTCTCAAATGGGTTAGGCAGGTGGAGGTTATCCATCTTATGGACATGGGAAAGCTTGCGGGCTGTTAGGTCCTCATTATCAGCAGTTTAACCCTCATGGTCAAGCTTTTGGTCCATCTTACAACACAGTTCCGTTTAACCAACCTTTTATGGGAGCTTATAATCAAGCTTTCCAGTCGCAGCTCCCATTCCTTGCACGCTTGAATCTCCCAGATCTTTCGAAGCTCACGAATGATCCGGTGTGTCATGACCCTACTTGGCCCTCGGTCCCTACCAATATCCCTTCATACATTCCAAATTTTGAAGGGAAAGGTGGTGAGGACCCAGGAGATCATGTCACAACATTTCACCTTTGGTGCTCCTCCAACTCTTTGAATCATGATTCCATTCGATTACGACTATTTCAACGCACCCTCACGGGGGCAGCCGCGAAGTGGTATGTGGAGTTTCCCAGAAACACCTATAGGGGATTCAACGAGATTGCTTTGGTTTTCTTAGACCATTTCCAGTTGCCGATTCGTTATGATACTGGTACTGAGTTGTTGTCCACCTTCCGTCAGAATAAGGCCACACATATTTCTGACCACGTTCAAGAGTGGCATCGACGGAAGAGATTAGTGAAAGCCAACATTCCTCCAGAGTTCCTGTTGGAATGGTTCCTTAAGTCTTTACTCCCATACATTTCTAAGGATGTTTCGATGTCCGACATTGTGACTGAGGAATAAGCTATCTTGAAAGTACAGCAGTTAGATCTACTTTATTCTCAGTCTGGCATTTTGTATGACATTATTCCTGATGCACCGAGGACAAGACATGAGCCCACATCAGTTCCTAGACCACATGCCGATGGCATCATGGGGTTGTGAGAAAATATCCCTACGGATAGGTAGATATCCCCTTGGGATTAGAAAAGGCCCCTAGTTGCCTACCCAAGACAGAGATGAAACAAATAGACACTATAGTCCTCCTAGATCTAGCTCACACATCAGCTAACAAGCTATGGAAATACAAAGCAAGTAGATGGCATACCTTACTTTGATGGTTGTCCTGCTGCTCCTAGGTTGCTACAGCTCCAACCTTTGATTATGGACTTATGAACCTGTTCACAAAGGAAACACAACACCTTATCCAATGCAATATATGTATAAACAAAGATCTAACTATATAAATAGAGACAATTTCATTCATTCATCATTAAAGACATGAAAATGAGAGGAATAGGCTAAGTTATATTAATGATAAGAAAGCCAAAAGAAGTTAATTACAATGTTATACCTTGATGTCCAAAGTAGTAGCACCTCCTTCCAAGATCTCCAACATCACCTTTGCAAGACTCATAGGATCATAAGTTTAGTGCTTCCAAGATCACCCCCCATAGCTCATGGATGGCTCTCTTCAAGTAGGATTTTGGAGGCCAACCACTAAGAGGAGATTATGGATCTAAGTGAATAATATGTGGATCAAAGATCTAAATCATGTCAAGGAGGGAAAGTGAGATGGGATTCGAAGGGGTACCTCACCCAAAGAAAATCTCCATGAGATCCAAGATCCAAAATAAAAGGGATAAGCCTAAACCAAAACTACTGCTCCCCTATAACTAAGCAAAGCGCGGTAGTACCGCTCCCCCATAGGCATGCAAAACGCAGTAGTGTGACACTACCGCTCCCCCATAGGCATGCAGGGTGCGGTAGTTCTAGAAGACTTAATTTTTGGAGGTGGTTAATGTGGGTTTCGACCCCTTGTTTGTTGGATTTTCTTCCAAGTGTGACTAGGGAAGGTACCAACATTAGAATGAAGGGTCCTAACACCCTTAGGAGGCATAAACATCATGTTTTCCATGGTGGTGAAACATGTATATTCTCACTTACACATGGTGTGGCAATTTGAGGTATAACACTTCCCAACCTTGAACTCATTGAGCAAGAGGAGTTTAGGATGACTCTAGCTAAGATGGTTGGTCACCCTGTGGCTCTTTTGCAGTCGCATGATGTTTTCTTGGAGGGGAATATGGCCAATATTTCCCCAACCACTTCGATCAACATCTCCCACACTCCCGGAAAGATTGAGAATGTTTATGTCGGTGCCGATTGCACTCCTGAGGAGATTTCTATTTACACTGATGTGTTTACCGAACTCCGAGAAGCTTTCACCTGGTCATATGAGGAGATGCTATGAATAGACCCCCGCATTGTTGAACACGAGATTAAAATATATCCTGATGCTAAACTGGTTCGACAATGCTTACGTGCTGTGAACCCTAGGAAGGAAGCTGCTATTAAGGCAGAGGTGGAAAAACTGCTCAAACCTGGTTTCATCTACATGTTCCCCTTACCGAATGGGTGTCAAACCCCGTTCCTGTGGATAAGAAGCAGGGAACGATCTGTGTATGCACTGATTTCAGAGATTTGAACCGTGCATGTCTGAAAGACAACTTCCCCACGCCATTCATTGATCAAATATTGGATGCTTGTGCGGGAAGAGAGATTTTTTCATTCATGGACAGATTCTCGGGTTATAATCAGATTCAAATCAAACCCGCAGACCAACATAAAAAGAAATTTAGTTGTCCATGGGGAACCTTTGCGTACCGGAAAATGCCCTTCGGCCTCAAAAACGTTGGAGCTACTTTTCAGCGAGCCATGACCTATGCCTTTCATGATCTTAAGAAGATTATGGAAGTTTTCTTGGATGATCTTGCTGGCCATTCTCACAAGAGAGTGGACCACCCCAAGCACCTCCGTATGATTCTTGAACGATGTATCCACTACAAAATTCGATTGAATCCGAACAAATGCATCTTCGCTGTTAGGACTGGTCGCCTTCTAGGATTCATAGTTTCGAAGGAGGGTATTAGAGTCGATCCTCTCAAAGTTGAGGCAATACTTTAGTTGCCTCCTCCACGTAAGCTGTTTCAACTTCAAAGCCTCCAAGGGAGAGCTACTTTTTTGCATTGGTTTATAGCTAACTACGCCAATATTACTAAAGGTTTCGCACACCTATTGAAGAAATACACACCTTTTATCTGGGATGAGCGAGCCCAGTAGTCTTTCGATGCCATTAAGAAATCTTTGGTGTCGGCCCCTGTGCTTAGTTTGCTGGACTTTACACGAGATTTCAATCTTTATGTGGCCACGTCTTAAGAGACTATTGGCATGGTCTTGGTTCAGATAGATGATGCGCTTGTCGAGCATGTTATCTATTATCTTAGTCGAAACTTAGTAGATGCTGAACTAAGGTACACCCACGTAGAAAAGTTGGCACTTGCGACTGTTCATGCAGTCCAGCGGTTACAACATTACATTTTGCTTCGAACAACCACTGTTGTAGCTCATATCAATCCATTTCAGTTCATGCTATCATGACTCCTTGTCGAGGGTAAGTATAATAAATGGATTGTGATCCTTTAGGAATTTGATCTCGAGTTTGCTTCTGCAAAATCGGTGAAATCATTGGTGTTCGCTGAGCTTATGTCGGACCTTCCACAGCTTGATGAGGATGTCATTCATGAAGATTCCTTTGTGGATGAACACTTATTTCTTATCTCGACCGAGGACCCTTGGTATGGGGATGTCATTAGATATCTCCAAACTTTGAAGTTTCCTCTGCATTATTCACGAGACGAGCGACGACGTGTGAGACATCACGCTAAAGATTATACTATCGTCGGTGACACTTTGTATCGCCGAGGAAAGGATTCCATTCTCCATCGTTGCTTGACTCATGAAGAAGCGGAACGGGTACTTAATGATTGCCATGTGGGGGCATGTGGTGGTCACTTATCCGGGCTTGCTACGGCCCAGCGTATTATGCGAGTGGGTTATTTTTGGCCTACTATCTTTAAATATTGTATTAACGCTATGAAGAGATGTCACCCTTGCCAGGTGTTTTCTCAGAACATACACTTGCATCCATCGCCCCTCCATCCGGTCGTCACTGTCGATCCCTTCACCAAGTGGGGGGTAGATTTCATGGATTACAAACCAGCTTCGGCTGGGGGGCATCACCATATTATCGTGGCCGTAGATTATTTTTCCAAGTGGGCTGAGGCCATGCCTACCATTAAAGCTGATGGTGCTACTGTAGCCCATTTCGTGTTCAATCAGATTATCACTCGGTTCGGTATCCCTAAAGAGATTGTCACTGACTATGGCAGTCACTTTCAAAATAAGATGATGGTGGATTTGTCTCTCAAGCTTGGGTTTCATCAGGAACATTCATCTTCCTACTATCCTCAAGCGAATGGTCAGGTTGAAGTAGTAAATAAGTCTTTGAAGACCATTCTCCAACGTACCATCCACCAAAGCAAGACCTGGAATTGGCATATCATGGTATATCCTACTTTGTGGGAATATCAAAACGCAGTTAAGACTGCCACCGGGTTCTCATCGTTCCAGTTAGTTCATGGTGTGGAGTCACTTTTACCGATTGAATGCGAGATCCCTTCGCTCAAGCTAGCCATAGAGCTCCTCCCTGATACGACGGAGATTGAGCAACGTTTAGTACACCTCGAGCAACTTGACAAACACTTTCGAGATGCCACTATGGCCATTGATGTTAACAAGCGTCGTGTCAAGGTTCAATATGATAGGTCTGTCCGCCCCCGGCAATATGCTGAAGGTGACTTGGTACTCTTGTATGACCAAGCTAAAGAACCCCTGGGGGCAGGAAAGTTCAATCCCGTGTGGCATGGTCCTTACATTGTGAGGCATGTCCTTGAAAAAGGAGCTTATGAGTTAGAAGATTACGAGGGAGTTGTCTTGAAGGAGCCTAGAAATGGGCTCTACCTTCAAGAGGTATTACACTTGAACCTTTGGTTCGGGCTGATACTTTTGTACACTATTGTATAGTTTTTCTGTACATAGTCTAGGTTTCCTTTTTGGTTGTTGGGTCTGCTTATTAGCCTCTATTTGATTGACAAATGTCAGCGGTATGTCCTATGTTCTTCGGTTTCGCAGATGGTTCTAGCCGGCATACGTAGCAACTTGCTTCTGCATCCTAGGTTATCTTTTAACCTGACCATCTAGTTGTGTCCTCAGGAGGTGCTTGTCTCGGTCCTACATCTAACAATTTGGATGAGTATAGTGCCATTGTTGATCTACTTCGGGATTCCATTTCACATGGTATCCAGTCTTTAGAAGTCTTCCTGGATTCACAACTAGTTGTGTCTCAGCTGAATGGGCAGTACCGTGTACGAGACCCTACATTACTACGGATATTCCTTAAGGTACGACTCTTGGAGAGACATTTTATTTCCATTACATATATTCATATTCCGAGAAGTCATAATTATATATCTGATGCATACGCTAACTATGTATTAGATTGGCATTTGTCACATTCATCATGAAGCACATAAATACAAAGACATTCATACATTTGTACAATACACACATATAGTAGAACCGAGAACCAAAGTTGTATATATATATATATATAAATATGTCCAAAATGGTAGTGTCATACAAAACTAGAGCCCGTAGCCCTCAAACATATACATATCGATACAAAAATGATGAGACCCTGGGATATCTACTCCCTCCGAGGAGGTCTAGCTGCCGCCTCGATGGGATGTGTCTCATAGTAGTACTGTGTTGCATTGGCCATCCATTGCAGCAACCGTACCCACTCCCCGGGAACACCCACTACCTGGCGCTGCATGGCCTCAGGTAGTCGGGCCACCTCTATCAGTGGAACTCGAGCAAACATCCGTGATATGTTGTGCCGCAATGTCTGGAGTGTGCGCCCTGCTGCAGCGTTTGCTGCCACCTCATCTCTACCTCGACGACCATGTCTCGGGAATCCCTCTAGTCTCACTGGGCCTTTGTCTACGAGCGAACAGTCACCCATTAGCACATGACATTACCACCAAAAATATTTTTTTCATTTCAACTATAATAAAAAAATCCATTAAAAATTTAAAAAACACAAAACCAAAAGAGCACTCACCGATGTCTCCGAAAGCTGCGCCTGGTGGGAGTGGCATGTCATGGTCCTGTCTGAAGTCTATCCCCGCATAGGGATAGTCCTCTATCGAGATTACCTGTCGGTTCCACCAACGGAAGAACTCCTCAGTATATGGTGTCGCCAAACGGCCACCACCCTGTCGTGTCAATATCTCATCCCATCGGGTCAGGGATGGATCTTGGAGACTATGAGGAGAGACATCCACCCTCGGGTTCTTGGAACTCTCTCAAAGAAGAAGCTGCATAGGATGCTACCATACCCAAAGTTTTTGGCCTTCCCCTCTTTGCATTCCGTCAGTTGTGTCTTCATAGACACCAGCAGAGTAGTACACTAGTCGAATATAGTAGGCTACAAGCATTGTGATGCGTAGAACATCACCGGTCTGGATGCCTGATGTAGTGCTTTGGATCCTGTGATCCACACCAAGGTAGCCACAATGATCTTTGTACTCAGATCTGTTATGAGGTTGACTGACACTTGAATTCCCATTGGTCATGTGTTGGTGGGACAATACCATACTATGTAGTCCTACACAGTGATCCCACCACCCACGGTCCGTGACCGAAGACTAGCCACCTCCCCTCTATGGGACAAACCGGTAATGAAGTAGATATCCTCCACTTCCAGTGTCAGTGTTTTCCCGTTGAGACTGAAGTGTTGAGTATCCACATCCCAATAGTTGATCATATGACGGAGTAGTAGGTTTTGGGCCCTTAATCCCCCGAGACTCCAGTATTTATATAAGCCACATTCTTGCAATGCTTCTTGTGCTTGCAAATCATTGCGCACGGCCTCATCTACCTGGTCATGCTCTCTTTCCCTCCACTCTAGAACCATCCTGGAATGCAAAGCAAGAAATTTTTAGTCAATTTCATGTTTAAAAACTTCTTCACGGCCATACCCGTGGGTTAGATTGTAGACAGTTGCGGGTAGACGCAGGAAGTCAGTTTTTTGACTGCGCATTTGATGCCCTACCCACGACCCGCATACCTATATCCTGCAGGTAGCGCCAAATCCATTTAGGGCTTGGCCAAACAAAAAATCCCACTGACCAAAACTGAAACAAAAGCACTTAAATGAAAGGTATGGCAGTGACCACTAACCTGCTCTGGACGGTTCGTTGAACGGTTGCTCGTAGCTCCCACGATCGACGCTTGAAGTTTCAGGTGCAAACTTACCACTAAACTCCAAAATGGTGAATAGTGCAAATGAATTGAAACTTATTAAATTTTATTACTATTTATAATTTTCTGGACCCACTATTCTATAGTTTTTGCCATTTTGAGCCGTTATGAACTAATATCGTGTCATGGAGTAGGTTTTTCTTTTTCAACAGAGTTCCTCGGCAAGAGTTGTTCTGATCCATTTCACACCTACGACAAGTACATTTCACACCTGGCATATAGGTTAGATGCCATTTTCACATGCATTATGCATTTGACCTTTGACCACTTTTCATAAACCCCAGGTGCGACCCCGCTTCATGACTGACACATAACCTTCACACTATTATAGAAGTGTTGTCATGTGGCGGTAGGGCTTTCCCAAACATGGGTACCCTAGTTAGAACCTCGTTATGCATTTTGGTGCCCATGCCGTTGTTTGTCCTCAGGATTGGGAGTCCTTCGTAGTTACGCCATGACATTGCGATAAAGACTCATACTCTACTTTGTCTTATGTTGGCCATCTCCCTTAAGGACTCCCCTCAGTTATATCATGTTGTGATTGCATTGCATCATCCTGCTTGGTGCTTGAGCCTTGTACCGGCTCCCGCTTACTCATTTATTAGCCTCGTTCCTGAGCACTTTTCCCTGTCGAGCCCTGCAGAGCTGATATATTTTTCCTTCACAATTTGATGACCCTTTGACCCTGAGGGAACACACCCCCAAGTGTCCACATCCTGCACACACTTCCTTGCATTGAGCATAGGTATGTTCCACTGCTTGGGACTAGTCTGCTAGCTATTTGACACTCGTTCCCTCACTTGTTGTACTATAAGCAATTTGATTCTTTTTCAAGCTTTTCCCAAATATGAAAAAGACAAAAAAATCAAATATTCCAAAAATCCTGATGGGATTATGGTCACTATTTTTTGTTGGCAGTTGTTGTGTCGCCTTTGAACAGAGCATTCATTCCACTTCATACATTATGAGTCGGTACTATAGTTGGGCCTTAGGAGTTGTACTTGTTTCTCAGTTTTCTCCACCAATTGGTTAAGCTTCCAGTCATTATGGAGCCCTATGTAATGCCTCCTGCATTGCACATCTTATGTCAAGTCTATGCTTCCTGAGTCTATCCATCTGCTCATGCTCTTGTTCAAAGGAAGTCCTGAAACTAGTGTCAGCCACTCCTCAGATATCTTGACTATTGCATGTCAGCCATCCTTATTGAGTCATTCTGTTTCACCTAAGATCTTCCAAATCTTTCAGCATTGCTGGTACCTGGTGCTGGTTGATGGGGGATGCCTTAATGCCCTCCTTCCAACAAGTCTCGTTCCATCGACTTCAACTCATTTATTCTGGGACTTGAGGCTTAGAGTTCGGTGGAGTACCTTGAGGCTTATAGTCATTAGTGGCAGGTTCTCTCGCCATCGACAGTTTTGGGAATACATCAATGTCCCCTGATCGATGGATTCATCTTAGTGTTCAACTTCAACCCATTTATTCATGTTCTGATGATTGTGCTCTGTGCCTTGATGCCCATTTTCATTATTGGTGGGTCATCTCGCGTCTGTTAACGGTATACATCAATGACCGATAATCAAACGATGTCTCATCAGGTTCGACCCCAAATCCTTTATTCACTTGATGGGACTTGCACTGTTGAAGACTTGTGTAGAAGACCCCAGGCGATTGTGGCATTCAATATGCTACATATGACTTTGACTTTACATCTGAGATGTCACCTCTCAGATTTCAGCAGTTTGTACCTCCAGTTTTGCACCAATTGTCTTCTTTTCAGCAGAAGACCATATCTTACTGTAGAGGGATCATGGCTATGATCACTTATGACATGTATCCATTATGTACTACCTATTCATGGCCATTGTATCAGAGTGTTGTACTATACTGACATGTATTCAGAGATACTATTGTATTATGACGAGTGAGCTGTTCTTTCCACTTGTGTCTCCATCACTCCACTTCTGAGTTTTATAATGTATTTCGGCCATCGTAACACATTTCAGTCTCTGACCTCACACATTAGGGGGCATCTGTTACACAGAAATCTTCCACCTTGTGAGCATCAACATTCTTTGGTTTGTAGGATCCATTTCAGTGGCTCAGATCCATTTTTACCCTTCAGTGATACCAGTTTGCCCTATTTTTGTTCCTACCAGCATGTTGCATCACTATAGCATGCGTACCCGCGAGTTGCATCCCTATAGCCCGCGGGTATCAAGTAAAATGGTAAAAACAACTATTTTATCACTTTTTACTCCCAAAAAGCGGTCATTGGGTGACCTTTGGCTCTCCATCTGCCTGAGTAACGCCTCGATGTGTCCTTTCACCTACCTTTAAGAGGACTATATATTGAGCACATATGGCTTATGGACGGGAGGAAGAGGAGAATAGTAAAGTAACTCTAGTGGATTTTTTTTCCTATCTTGAGTCTGCACTCATTGATCCTTGTAGTTGTGAACCAGTTATGTTCACCTTCCAAACTCCTTGCTAGTATGAGTTTGCCATTCATGGAGGATTGAAGTGGTGGAGGCACAAGTGGATTGATCTAGATCTTGGTTCAGATTGGTTGTCGGCAAGAGGTCATATCACTTTGTACTTCTTCTTGTTCATTAATAGAAATACTCATATTCTTGTCCATTCATAGTGTGAATGTGTCATTTATTACACATTGGGTTACATTTGCTTATGATATTATGGACCATTGTTATTGATAGTGTTAATGTCATTTATATATCACATGTACTTGTTAGATATTGGTTGTCAAGACTAATTTGCAGATTACAAGTGCTTGGATGTGCGCGGATTGAAATCTCCAACGGGGATCTACATCAAATGTTGGATCGAGGTTGGTTACATTCCTCCATTATTTTAACATTGTCATTTATAATAGCATTGCTTTGAGAATTGAGTATATTTCTGGTAGTCATCTGTCTGTTGTGGTATTCCCAAGCCATAGGCCAGAAGTAAAAATGACTTAACTGACCAAAAGTTTAATCACTCCCAAAGTGACCTGCTATTCCCCCATTGTGCTTCTCATGTATCAAGTTCTTTCTCATGGAACACTTGGGGAATACATAGCTTACTGTTGAGCCCAGAATTGGCCCTTTTTGACCATCATTTATCACTGTCCCTTACCTTGTCTCACACCAATTACCTTGGCAATTCAACTTATTGTCCTTATATATTCCCCAATTTACCAAGGTATGGCCGATTATCGTTTTATTGTATTAATACTTATGATTGTGATGATTTAAGCTGTGCATCTCTTAATTCGTGCTAACATGATGCAAATTATGAAGGTAGTAAGATAAATGGACTGCAGGAAGATCGGAGCTGAACAAGTCACGGAGGAAGGGACGTCCATTGCTTAAGGAAGGTTCCTTGGGGCTCAATTCGTCAATCAAGGCACAGTCGTGGCAGGGCAGCTGTAACATAAAGTTCTATCTTAAGTATGTCGCTGCTCAAATCCAGCTGTGAGCTGGAAGGACCGCCACTCTTGGGACAGTTGATAACTCCTCTTATATTTGGATATTTCAAGTTCTGCCACGCATTGTAACAGCTAGATTATTTAGGGCGCCTGAAGATCATAGATCTTCATGGCTGCCCAATTATAGGTTTAGATGTTGCAACTGTATGTATAAATATGTGGTATTACCTCGATCGAGGGGTTGGACAGCAATTAATTAATTCATCTTGTATTAGCAGTCAAGCCGAAACTATGTACTCATCCTTCTGTTAATATAAAGAGTTGTTTCTGAGTTAAAGAGAGCGTTGTTCAACCAGCGTCTCTGTGTGAAGACTGGGCCCGTCTTCCACAGAGATTGCTGTGTTAATTTAGGATTTCATCTTTCTGTTGTGTGATGATTTGATCTTTCGTTTGTACGCAGCAGCAATATTCATTGTGTGGATTTCTCAGTAAATGATTTAATTGTGAGATTGGTGAATGGTATCAATAACAGTCGACTGAGTCAGGTTTGTTTTATGTAATTCAATTTCTGTTCACACTGTTGTGCTCATCCTACAGCTGAAACGTAATCCCAGAAGCTCCTACGAATTAGCTTTCCTGTTATGTGTTGATTGATTTATATTTTGCAATTCAGTATCTTAGAACAGTTGCTTCAATCTCCTTTATTAAATTCTAGAGTAATGTTCAGGTCATGCTTCATGATTCCCAGCTTGATTTCATTAGACAGTTGATTATTTTAGAATGCAATTGAGATTTCCTTCCTGCAATCGTTGATTAGATCTGATATTCGTTTTGCTTGATGCATAATAGAAAAAGGATTGTAGTACAGCAGTTAGAAGGCAATTGGGATTGCGTAGATTCTTGGGATGAACATAGATGATAGAAGATAAAAGTATTCACTTCTAATGGTTTGTGTTTAAGCATATATTGTGCACTTGTCCTTTGAAATAAAAAGACTTTCTCGGGTTGACAATAAATTTCATACGCTCTGTGTGTTGATATTTAATTATCTGCAATTAGAGTGCTTGACATTTTGGCGCCGTTGCCGGGGAAGGATAAAAATTAAACACTAGTCATTAGTTGTATCTGATAATTGCTTTCAGTCAGTCTTTTGGTTGTTTTTGAAATGATCTGCTTCGCATGAATACGAGGGGGGTAAAACGCGATCACCTCCCGACCCCCAAAACCCCACAAATTACTAACAGTACAGGTGGTTCGGGTCGTGGTCGAGGTCCACCGCTGGGCAGAAGAACATTCATTGACGACCTTGTTGACAAAACTGATTCAGCTGTCAGATCTCGTCAACAGGGGACTCCTATCAAAAGAGGCCCTACTGATCCTGGAGCGTTAGCATCAGGATCTACAGTGGAAGATACAGGAGCAGCGGTGATTTCTGCATATACTCCTGCTAAAGAAGGAACAGCTGATTCGGCTGTTGCAATTAAAGAGTACGCAGTTGTTACAACTGAAGAATACGCAGCTGCTACAACCGAAGAATACGCAGCTGCTGCAACCGAAGAATACGCAGCTGCTGCAACTGAAGAATACGCAGCTGTTACATCCGAACAATACGCAGCTGTTACAACTGAGGTAAGGGATAAAGGAACAAACGAAGGAGAAGATACAGAAGAAAAGATGAATAACAGACATGAGAATGAAGAGGAAGAAGCAGTGGTACAATACCATCATGAAGATAATTCCCCGCCAGAAACTATGGCTACATTGCAATTCCCAATACAGCAGCTCGAGGGGACAGCTCCTATGAAAAACATCTCACCGTCAGTGTTACCCCCGCTTCCATGGCAGGGCGGCAGAAGATCCAGACGAATTCCTGTTTGAATTCGATATCCTCTGTCGCAGCTATGATTATGTCACAGATGCTCAAAAGTTGAAGCTTTTTCCTGCCACCCTGAAGGACAATGCATTACGTTGGTTCATGAGCCTTGGGGGAGGAACTGTTGCTAATTGGAACAAGATGAAGCAAGTGTTCCTGGAAAAATATCAAGAATATTGCAACACCAGGGACAAGAGGGAGGAGTTATTCAAAATGGTACAGAAGGAGGACGAAAGCTTGGAGGATTTTGTAGAGAGGTTGCTGTACAATGTGCAGAGAGCTGGACAGACGAACATGGGACTAGATGTGCTTAAGATAATCCTGCTTCGAGGAATCAGGGACGATTGTTTAGACATGCTAAATTTATTAGGAAAGGGGGATATCTCTAAAGAATCTTTTGAGACAATTGTGGAATTATGTAAGAGATATTCCAGGGGATCTTCTAGGCATAATAAGCAGCATAAACGAAATAACCTGGAACGTGATGTCTTCGACAGAACTCAGAAGTCATCCAATGGGGGAGCTACACGTGCAGAGATAGGCAATCTTCTTGAAAACTTTAAAACAGAAATGATGAGCTCTATCTCTTCAGAGATTGACGTCTTGAAGGCCAAGCAAAGACAGGCAGTGGAGGATCTCACACTAGGGGTGTTTTGTCCCCGATGTAGAAAGACTCATCCACTGAAAGAATGCCCCCTTGACAAAGTTCAAGTATGTCAATTGTGCGAGCTGAATCATGATATGAAAGAATGCCCCACGCTGCCCCAAGTGAAAGCTGTTCTGCAGGCATCAACTCCAGAGGTGGATTCAGCCTACTTTATTGCACAGAAGAAACCCTGGCAGCCCCGAAATCAAGGTATGTCTCCCGATTCATTTCCATTTTTGAATAATTTGAATAATTGGAATACTAATATGCAAAACGTGAATACACAATTCCCTTCAAATTATGCTCAGTGGAATTCTCCTCAACCTACGATGCAAGGTTATAATTCATGGAGTCCTTGGACACAGCCACCTCATCAACCTACTTCATGGTCTCCTGGATGGAGGAACTTCCATCCTGGGAATCAGTTTCCTCAACCACCTCCACCTCAACAGTTACCGTATCCTCCATATCCTCAATTTCAGCAATATCCTCAATACCTACCTCAGCAGTCGCAGCTGCAGCTGCAAAATAATCCTGTGCCTAACATACCAATACGGCCTCAGCTGCCTGCCCAACCTAACCCTAACCCAAATAATAAAACAGTCCAGCAACTGGAAACTCTCAATATGCCAGCCTACTCTCTCTCCCCTGTACCTTGTAATGACATTCGCTTACGGTCTGGGAAGGTAGTAGAGCGTATAACTTCAGAAAATATTCCACCAACTGTGTATGACAAAGGAGAGAGTTCCCAGCATCCTTTTGATCCGGTTCCTATCATTGAAGATGCTGAGCATCCCTCAGATGGGAGGACTGAAACATTGAACGATGAAGTGGATAACACGCAGCCCGCCCAGTTGGTAAGGCAACCACCTTACCCTGAGAGATTGATGCTGCCACAAAGGGGGGGGCAACCTCAGTTCAATCTCTTAGGAGAATTGAAGAACCTTTATGTTAAGATTCCCCTTTTACAAGCTCTTCAAGATGTACCTATCTACGCTAGAACTGTTCGGGACCTGTGCACTAAAAGACCGGGAAGGAAACCCAGAGATCCTCCTACTGTTCATGTTATAGGGAATTTATCCGCTTTAATGACTGGAAAAACCCCTGTAACTAAGTATGAGGATCCCGGCAATCCTACTGTCACTGTACACATAGGACAAACGCAGATACCCAACGTACTAGTAGATTTAGGAGCTGCGATCAATGTTATAACGATGGAGACTGTAAAAAAACTCGAATTCACCAATATTAGACCGACCCCTACTATCTTAGAACTGGCAGACAGATCCACTATCAGACCTGAAGGGATTTTGGATGACCTCGTTATTTCAGTAGACTCGTGGGAATACCCTGCCGATTTTCTGGTATTACAGCCAAAATCACAGCTGGGGGGACATCCATTGATTTTAGGGAGACCTTGGTTGGCTACAGCTGATGCTTGCATCAGCTGTCGATCAGGATCTATGACTATATCTGATGGCATGGAAACCAAAAATCTTACCCTGTACCCTCCAGCAAGGCCGAGTCTAGAAACTGAAACCTCCCTTTGGATAGAACAAGAAGAAGAAGAAGATGTTCAGCCATTACTAACAATAGGGAAGGCACTAACTTTCAAAAACGAAACAGAAGACGATGCCATTAATAATTTCATTAGCGAACCTGCTTCTGTAGACAAGGAAGTTTATCAACTTCTGAACAGTACCCTCGGCAAAGAAGAACAAGAACAGCTTACGGAGGAAGCACTAGCCAATGACGCAAATATAATCCCAGTATTGAAAAGCTCGAGAAGTATTCCTATTGAGGTAGAGCCTGGAAGAACTTTGAACATCAATCCTGCTCTCTCCTCAGAAGAACAAAAGCGCTTAACCAATCTCTTGAAGGAACGTAAGGGGGCATTCGCCTGGGAGTATACAGACATGAAGGGTATTCCTTCTAGTCTGTGCACTCATCATATCTATATTAAAAACGACTCCCGGCCAGTATGTCAACCCCAACGACGCATGAACCCCAATCTGAGGGATATAGTGAAGGAAGAAATCCAGAAACTCTTGGAAGCAGGATTCATCTATCCGATTTCTGACAGTGAGTGGGTTTCCCCACTTGTAATTGTACCCAAGAAAAACGGTAAATGGAGAGTCTGTGTCGATTATAGGGAGCTGAACAAGGCTACACAAAAGGATCACTTTCCTCTGCCCTTTATTGACCAGGTACTTGATAACTTATCTGGGAAGAAGTTCTTCTCCTTCCTGGACGGATTCAGTGGGTACAATCAAATCCAGATTGCTCCAGAGGATCAGGATAAGACCACCTTCACCTGCCCTTGGGGAACGTTCGCTTACAGGGTGCTTCCCTTTGGGTTGTGCAATGCACCTGCAACGTTCCAAAGAGCTGTGATTGGCATATTTTCTGAATTGGTAAATGATAGCATGGAAGTTTTTATGGATGATTTCACTCCTTATGGCAGGGATTTTGATGAAGCGTTAGAAAATTTGAAGAAGGTTTTAATTCGCTGTGAACAGGCTCGCCTCTCACTGAGCACTGAAAAATGCCACATGATGATGAGTGAGGGGGTGGTATTAGGACATTTCATCTCTACTAACGGTATTCAAGTGGATCCTTCAAAAATTAAGGTGATAAAGAATATACCAACCCCTTCAACTCAGAAAGAGGTGCGAAGTTTTCTGGGACATGCTGGGTATTACAGGAGATTCATAGAAAACTTCTCCAAACTTGCTTCTCCTTTGTTCTCATTGTTAATGAAGGATGTACAGTTTGCATGGAGTACAGCATGCCAGACAGCATTTGATAAGCTTAAAGAGAAACTGTCCACAGCCCCTATTTTAAGGGGACCTAATTGGACCATACCTTTCCACATTTCTTCAGATGCTTCTGATACCGCCATTGGAGCAGTACTAGGACAGCAGGATGGTCAAGTACCTTATGCTATTTATTATGTGAGTAAAAACTTAGCCCCTGCTGAACTAAATTATACTGTTACTGAAAAAGAATTTCTTGCTATTGTTTATTCTATTAATAAGTTTCGGCATTACATTACTGGGTATCCTACATTTGTGCATACTGATCACTCTGCCATTAAGTATTTAATGAATAAACCTGTCACTAATGCCAGAGTAACCAGGTGGCTTTTATTATTACAGGAATTTGATATTACTATTATAGATAAACCTGGAAAAGAAAATGTTGTTGCTGATTTTTTATCACGATTTACTAACAGTGATGACAGTTCACCTGTTGAGGATGCTTTCCCGGATGAACAATTATTCGCACTCTCAGCTCATTCACCCTGGTATGCAGATGTTGCTAATTATTTGGCTGCAGGGAAACTTCCGCCACATATGTCTAAACGAGAGAAAAGAAAAATTATTCAGCAAAGTGCCAGGTATTGTTGGCTTAAAGGCCATCTCTTTTACACAGGACCTGATCTTGAAATTAGAAGATGTGTAAGGGAAGATGAGATCTTTCATATGCTGAAGGCCTGTCACGATGAACCTTGCGGAGGACACTTTGCAGATAAAAGAACAGGACATAAGGCATTGCGGATGGGCTATTATTGGCCGACACTGTTCAGAGATGCTAAAAAATATGTTCAGTCCTGCGACAGCTGCCAAAGGATGGGCCAACCTAATAAGACAGACCAGATGCCTTTACAGCCCCAAGTGGTACTAGAACCGTTTGATAGATGGGCATTGGACTTTGTTGGTCCTATCAACCCTCCTTCCAAACAGAAGGTTTACATCTTGGTGTGTACAGACTACATGACTAAGTGGGTAGAAGCTGTAGCTTTGGCTAAGGCAAACGACCAGGCGGTGATTGATTTCCTGTACAGTGAAGTTTTTACCCGTTTTGGAGTACCAAAGGAAGTAGTTACCGATGGCGGACCACAATTTATTTCACATCAATTTGAATCCTTGCTCCGGAAGTATCATGTGCAGCACAAGATAACTTCACCTTATCATCCCCAGGCCAATGGTCAGGTGGAAAGCACTAATAAGGTTATCGAAGCAATCCTTACTAAAACAGTTAAAAGCCATCGAAGGGATTGGGCTGACAGACTTCCGGAAGCACTGTGGGCATATCGCACGAATTGGCGCAATACCACGGGCTTTTCTCCCTATGATCTGGTGTATGGTAAGAGTGCCATCTTTCCAATTGAATTTGAGATCAAGACCCTGAAAACAGCCATTGAAATGAACCTGGATGTAGCAGAAGCCCAGAAAAAAAGATTGAATCAATTGAATGAACTGGATGAGAAACGATTAGCTGCGGTAGACCAGACTGTGCTACTTCAGCAACAGAGATCTAACTGGCATGACCGATTCATCAAGAAGAAAATCTTCCATGAAGGAGACTGGGCACTACTGTACGACTCTAGATTCAAGAAAGATTTCAAAGGGAAATTACGCACAAGATGGCTGGGTCCATATTTGGTTGACAGGGTATTTGACAACGGCACTGTTCGCCTGATCACCATTGATGAAAACCGTATGCCATTACTTGTTAATGGCCACAGGCTGCGACTGTATCGGAAGCCCGTTTCGAAAGATGCATTCATTTCACAGATTGCTGCTGATCCAAACTACCAATTGGCACCAGAGCAGGAACATTTTTCTACCTTTACCAAATCTTAAAATGAAAATCATATTTGCTGTACATAAATAATTTCTTGCTGTAGCGTATAATTGTCGTTTTCTTTCTTTTTTGCATTTGATCTCTTTGCCTGCTGTTGTCTTTTAAGAAATTTTTTTTTTCAGGGAAGCGCCAGGAGAATGATCAGTTTGGGGCCCATAATGAAAATCTCTCTGTGCCGTCCTTGTGTTAAAAAAAAAAAAAAAAAAAAAAAAAAAAAAAAAATTTCGGCAGCTGCAACATATTTTCCGGCAGCTGCAACATATTTTCCGGCAGCTGCAACATATTTTTCCGGCAGCCGTATATTCTCTTCCAGCAACCGTATTCTCCATTTCCCGGGAGCCGTAAATGCCCTTTCCGACAGCCGTCAATCTTTTTCGACAGCTGCAACTTTAGCGGCTGCAACATCGGCAGCTGCAACATCAGCGGCTGTAACATCGGCGGCTGCAACTCCAGTTTCCACGGCTGCCATCTCATTTTTCCGCAGCTGCCATTTCATTCACCAGCTATGGCCACCTCATCTTCCACGGCTGCCATCTCATTTTCCGCAGCTGCCATTCCATTTACCAGCCACAACCGTATTCTCCATTTCCCGGTAGCCGTAAATTTTTCCCGTCCACCGTCAAATCTTTTCCGATAGCTGCAACTCCGGCAGCTGCAATCCCGGCGGCTGTAATTTCGGCGGCTGCAACATCTTTTTCTCGCAGTCGCCACATCACTTCCCGGCCGCCACCTCATTAACCAAGTCACTTCCACACCACAGCCGTCATTTCTTTCCAGCGGCTGCGACATATTTCCCATATTCGAAAAATCTTTTCCCGCCAGCCGTAAGTCTCTTCCGACAGCCGTAATTTTTTCCCGGATATTGTGAATCTTTTTCCGACTGCCACGAATTTTTTCCCGATGGCTGTAACTTCTTTCTTGTCAGCTGCAACAAGCTTTTTCATCGGCCGTGTGATCATTTCTTTGGCAATTTGCAGTGGTAACTCCCGTGTTAACAGAAGGATTGTTTAACTTGCTAATTATGACGCTGATTCAGCCCAGTCCTGCCGGCGAACTCATCATTTCAACCCGGAGGATGCGACGCCTTGTGTTTTACCGGCGAAGGAAATCAGTGCCTTATCCGAGTCATCATGATTCCACGTCTGATTGTGCACGCGTTCGGCTCCATCACGTCACCAACTCCATGCTCCACCAGTTTCCGCAGCCCTCCGACGCACAGTTTTATGAGGTATGGCTTTCATTTATCACGTGACTAAGTATTGATATCATGTAAACGAGATTGGCCGTACCTTCACTCGTACCACCATTTATCTCTGATTGAACCTTTCCCTCGTACGACGTAATACTAATAACTGCCATCTTCCCCAATTCGGCATGAAAATTTTAAACTCCTCTCTGCGCTTAACTTTCCGAATTAGTTCATTCGTTCAACGTCTCCGCTCAACGATTCGTGCATTCTCCGCGCTGCAACTTCTATTCTGAATCCTGTACTCTGTCGAAACAGCAGTTCTATCTTGCAGCCAGGACCATGGGCATTCCAGTTCGCCATGAACCTTTCAATACTCGGGAACTTAGACGGAACTTGCAGGTTCTGGCCATTTTTCAAGCCGCTGGCTGGGTCGAGTTCTTTGAACGATTGGATGGATTCGACCGGGACGCAGCCCTGCAATTTGCATTGAATCTCACTAAAACACACTCCACGGTGTGGGGGCTGTGTATAGATGTTTCGGAGGTCATTATATCCGAGGTTACAGCTATCCCATTGGTGGGAAAACCTTGGTTTAACCGTCGAGTTCCTGCAACAGTTGCACGGGAACAATTTTTACTTCCAGGGGAGCAAGTTGAAGCATCCAGGAGAGGGATTGCATTGAAGTCACTGCCGCAGCCATGGGACCAGGTCGCTATCTTCCTCAAGAAATACATAACTTGCGAAGGCAGATACCAAACTGTGTACAACTCTGAACTTCCTTTGCTTTCTCATCTCCGTCATGGCATTTTGTTAAATATTCCATTTTATCTATTGCATGATTTGCGCCATATGGCAACATTCGTTCAATCTGCAAAACACCCATTATCCTCCCTCACACACCATGGCCTCATTAAGTTAATTATTATGAGAACCCTGGCCCAACATAATATAACATGGGAGCAATTCATCACCCGGCCACAGCAACCTGTTCCCTTGAGGGTTATTCCATTACAGCAATTACCGGTTCCGCCACAACAGGAGGACCGGAGTTCCTCCAGTGAAGTTGGGGGGAGGGATGAAACTGAAGAAGAACCACAGAGGGCACAGGCAGGACCATCCAGAAGGGATGAAACGGAAGAAGAGCAACAGAGGTCACAGGCAGGGACATCAGGGGTTGACAAAACCACAGAGGAAGAACAGCCCGAGGCACAGGCAGAGCCATTTGAAGTATATGAATCCCCAGCACAAGCAGAACCAGAGGGGGATGACACTGCATTTGAAGGAGAGCGAGGGGAAGCACAAACAGAGCTGTCAGGTGACAATGTAGATGAAACCCTTGTGGAAAACCTAGACAACAGGGCAGCTCCGCCAGCGGAAGGTGAAATTGGAGCAGCATCAAATGCTGCGACAATGGAACCTGAAGATGGCGGAGCCAGAGCAATGGAAGAAGATATTGAGCTGGTCACAATTGAATCTTCACCGGAATGGGCAGGAGGAGCAGCTGTGATTGAAGAAGAACAGCATGGGGGGCAGGGAAATGTTCCTTTGACTTCAGTTTTACCTCCCTATGTTCCAGCTCCACGAGAAGAAACACTACAGAAAGGGAAGTCACAAAAGAAAACGCCGCAGAAAAGGAAGAGGACCACCAATGAGTTCGATTTAGTGGCACCAATTAGAAGGAAGCGAACTCGGTCAATTACAGCAGCAGAGGCAGCTAGAACAAAATGGGCAACCTTAGAGACACAGGTTGAACCCCCAATCCTTACACCAAAACCGAGGGATGCTCCACAAAGGCCAGTCGAGGAAGAGCCGGGAGTTGAGGGACTCTTGTATGAGAATGCAATGCTGAAAGAGGACCTCCAAGCACTTAGAAAGGAGCTGGAAACATGGAAGGAAATCTGCCAAAAGCAGGGTGGAAGAAAAATGTATACATTAATAGAGGCTGCAGACCAAGTGGAGGAAACAGCTTCTGCTGAAGCTGGAGAAAAGGGTGAGCGAATACTCTGCCCCACCTGTGGGGAGATCTTTGAGGAAGCAGGCCATAAAATTTTACTTAGCACCTATTCAGCACAACAGCCTGCAGCCACAGAAGGGAAAGCAGTGGAGAAAGAGGATGCTGCAACACAAGAACCAGCACCTTTAAACATCCTTGCTGCAGCTGCTACTTCCCATGATGCAGAAGTCATAGAACGGATGGGAGAAGAACAGGGAGTGGAGGATGCCCTGGAAATTTATAAGGAATGTATGGCAATTCCAAAATGCTCCCACGACATAGAAATCATAGAACAAATGGGAGAAGAACGGGAGATGAAGAATGCTCTGGAGCTTATAAAAGAGTATGGTGAGACCCCAGAGTGTTCTCATGACACAGAAATCATGGAGCCAAAGGATACCCTGGAGGATAGTGAAGAATTTTGTGCTATAACCCCAGAACGTTCCCAGGACACAATAATTTTAGAAAGGGAAATGGAAATGCAGGACAGTGACAAGTTGAAACAGGATGCTGTAACACAAGAACCAGCAATCCTGAACTTGACCGTCCAACCGACTGAGCAGACAGAAGAAGAAGCCGGGACAGAGGATATTCTGGCATTCAACGATGAACTTTGGGTGGTGACCCCAGAAAGCTCTCATGATACAGAACTCATGGAAGAGAAGCTGCAGCAAAATAAAGATGAAGATGTAAGCCAGGATGTTGTCACACAAGAACCAACATCCTCGGATGCTGCAGCAAGAATCCCTGAACTGCAGTTGGAGGATAACCCGGGAGTAGAGATCATTCCTGATATACAATGGAGTGATGATGAACAGGTACAGACACCCTGCTCAGGTGACACTGAAATCTTGGAGGAGGAGCTGCAAATCGAAAAGGATATCCAATCCCAGCAGCCAATTGACAAAGAAGACACTGTTACACAAGAACCAGTGTCTCCAAAAGCAATAAAGGCAGCTGCTGAAGAAGGTTTAAGGGATGTTGCTGTTACACAAGAACCAGCAACTCCCTTGATAAGACTAGATGCGCTGGAAGACACTGTCCCACAAGAACCAGTGCTTCCACCTCCTACAGGTATTATTGAATTGGATTCAGATTGAGTGTGTCTTTTCAACTTCCCCAGGCAAAGCATAAGAGAACTGCAGATATTAGCAAGTAGCGGGGGAAGGGGGAACAGTAAAGTTGGGAACTGCTGGGTTGCTAACAGAAATTTTTCAAAGGGATAGAGGGGATGCCTGATTTATCTACATTCTTTCCTCTTGCCTGGACAAGGTTCAGCACAATATTCAGATGCAGGTTGTTGCATGAGGACATGCAACAGGATAGTTGGGGGGAGATGTTGAGCCCAGAATTGGCCCTTTTTGACCATCATTTATCACTGTCCCTTACCTTGTCTCACACCAATTACCTTGGCAATTCAACTTATTGTCTTTATATATTCCCCAATTTACCAAGGTATGGCCGATTATCGTTTTATTGTATTAATACTTATGATTGTGATGATTTAAGCTGTGCATCTCTTAATTCGTGCTAACATGATGCAAATTATGAAGGTAGTAAGATAAATGGACTGCAGGAAGATCGGAGCTGAACAAGTCACGGAGGAAGGGACGTCCATTGCTTAAGGAAGGTTCCTTGGGGCTCAATTCGTCAATCAAGGCACAGTTGTGGCAGGGCAGCTGTAACATAAAGTTCTATCTTAAGTATGTCGCTGCTCAAATCCAGCTGTGAGCTGGAAGGACCGCCACTCTTGGGACAGTTGATAACTCCTCTTATATTTGGATATTTCAAGTTCTGCCACGCATTGTAACAGCTAGATTATTTAGGGCGCCTGAAGATCATAGATCTTCATGGCTGCCCAATTATAGGTTTAGATGTTGCAACTGTATGTATAAATATGTGGTATTACCTCGATCGAGGGGTTGGACAGCAATTAATTAATTCATCTTGTATTAGTAGTCAAGCCGAAACTATGTACTCATCCTTCTGTTAATATAAAGAGTTGTTTCTGAGTTAAAGAGAGCGTTGTTCAACCAGCGTCTCTGTGTGAAGACTGGGCCCGTCTTCCACAGAGATTGCTGTGTTAATTTAGGATTTCATCTTTCTGTTGTGTGATGATTTGATCTTTCGTTTGTACGCAGCAGCAATATTCATTGTGTGGATTTCTCAGTAAATGATTTAATTGTGAGATTGGTGAATGGTATCAATAACAGTCGACTGAGTCAGGTTTGTTTTATGTAATTCAATTTCTGTTCACACTGTTGTGCTCATCCTACAGCTGAAACGTAATCCCAGAAGCTCCTACGAATTAGCTTTCCTGTTATGTGTTGATTGATTTATATTTTGCAATTCAGTATCTTAGAACAGTTGCTTCAATCTCCTTTATTAAATTCTAGAGTAATGTTCAGGTCATGCTTCATGATTCCCAGCTTGATTTCATTAGACAGTTGATTATTTTAGAATGCAATTGAGATTTCCTTCCTGCAATCGTTGATTAGATCTGATATTCGTTTTGCTTGATGCATAATAGAAAAAGGATTGTAGTACAGCAGTTAGAAGGCAATTGGGATTGCGTAGATTCTTGGGATGAACATAGATGATAGAAGATAAAAGTATTCACTTCTAATGGTTTGTGTTTAAGCATATATTGTGCACTTGTCCTTTGAAATAAAAAGACTTTCTCGGGTTGACAATAAATTTCATACGCTCTGTGTGTTGATATTTAATTATCTGCAATTAGAGTGCTTGACACTTACTGTTCTTAAAGAGTAAACCATCTTGTAACATATACTCAATCCATGTCTCTCTGTCTATCTCTACAGGATTTCTACAAGCTCTATATGCATTCTGAAAATCAATGTTAGTCTCATACAAATCTCTTAAATGTTCAAATCCTACAACTTGGATCTGATTCTCTTGCACCATCAACTGTCTTCTGCTTAAAGCATCAACTACTCGATTTGACTTCCCGCTTATGTGCTTTATCACAAAGGTAAAGTTTTGCATGAACTCAACCCACTTGACATATTTCTGATTCAACTTAGGTTGCTGCATGATATACTGCAATGCATGATTATCTGAAAACAAAACAAACTCACTAGGAATCAAATAATGTCTCTAATGTTTTAATGCTTGAACAATAGCATAAAATTCCTTATCATATGACGAATACTTCTATTTTTCCTCATTCAATTTTTCACTGAAATATGCTACAAGTGTGTCTTCCTGACTAAGTACAGCTCCAATTGCTACTCCACTGGCATCACACTTCACTTGGAAAGGGTTCTTGAAATCTGGTAGTTTCAATACTGGTTGTTCAGTAATCTTCTTTTTCAAGAACTGAAAGCTCCTTTCAGCCTCTGCTATCCATTGGAATGGTTTCCGATCCTTCTTGATGGTTTCAATGATAGGTGCACAAATACCACTGAAATTCTTTATAAACTTCCTATAAAAACTTGCCAATCCATGGAAACTTCTTACCTAAAAAATGTTCTGTGGTGAAGGCCAATCAATGATTGCCTGCACTTTCTCTGGATCCATCTTCAATACATCACTTGAGATAACAAAACCCAAGTAAACTAGTTCCAACTTCAGAAAGGTACACTTCTCCACATTTACTAGCAACTTTTCCTATTGCAATCTCTCCAAGACATATCTCAGATGCTTCAAATTCTCTTTCTCTGATCGACTAAAAATCAGAATATCATCAAGGTAAACTATCACAAACTTACCTATGAAATCTCTCAATACTTCATTCATCAATCTCATGAATGTGCTTGGTGCATTGGATAGTCCAAATGGCATAACCAACCACTCATACAACCCCTCATTTGTTTTGAAGGCTGTCTTCCACTCATCTCTTTCTCGAATTCTAATATGATGGTATCCACTCTTCAAGTCTAGTTTTGAAAATCACGTTGCCCCACTAAGGAAATCCATCATGTCATCCATCCTTGGTAATGGAAATATGTATCTGATGGTAATCTTGTTAATTGCTCTGGTGTTAGCACACATCCTCCATTCCCCATCCTTCTTTGGTGTCAGTACTATTGGTATTGCACATGGAATCAGACTCTTCCGAACCAATCCTTTGTCTACCAATCCTTGTACTTTCCTTCTAACTTCTTCATTCTCTTGAGGTGTCGGTCTGTATTCTGCCTTGTTTGGTAAGCTTGCTCCAGGAATAAAATCAATGTGGTGACTTATATCCCTCTTCGGTGGTAACTCATTTGGAAAATCATCTACCACAATGTCACTAAACTTTCCTAGCATCTCCCGAATCTCCTCAGGTAGATCTGTAATGTTAGTCTTCATCAGTACCACTCTAGGTTCAGTTCCTCATCAATCTGTTGCAAATACTCTTTTCCTGTCAACATCAGGACTTTTGATGTCTGTTGCTCTGTTGAACTCTCTCCTTGTAAAGGATGAAGAATATGCTTTACAACATCTTGGATAAAACTATGACAGTTACTCCTACCATCATGTACTACCTTTTTATCAAATTGCCAGGGTCTCCCTAGAAGAATATGACAAACATCCATGGGCATAACATCACATACAATCTTATCTTTATATGTGCCTATTTGAAATTCAACTTCACATTGTTCATTTACCAAAATTTGATGTCCTTTATGTCACCATGATACTTTGTATGGAACAAGATTCTTTGTCCTTTTCAAACTCAGTTTGTCCACCATCTTTGTGGAAACAAGGTTGTAAGTACTCCCACTATCAATCACCATCTTACAACACTTCCCTTTTGCTTTACACATGGTTCTGAATAAAGCCTTCCTTTGGACAGGTTCCACTTCCTCCTTTTCAGGTTTTAGTAAGGTCTTGTTCATCACTAGAGACTCTCCCTTTTCTGGCATGTTCTCATCTATTGTTGCTTGTTCTTACTGCTGCTCTTTCTGAGCTACATAGGATCCCCTTTGTCCTACGTCTTCCTTCTCTGGGCATTCAAAAGATCTGTGTCCCAACTTGTTACACTTGTAACATCTATAGACATTTTCTCTGCCTCTTCCTCTACTTTTATCTCTATGGTAAGGTCCTCTGTCTTTGGAGTTTCTTCCTCTATCTTGGTGCTCATGCTGGTGTGAATTACTAGGTCCTCCTCTCTGTGCTACAAACCTTTCTCTTCCAGTTATTTTCCCCCTCCCTTGGGTCGAACCTATGCTTCTCTGGAAGCTCTTCTTTCTTAACAACTTCTCTTCTTCTCTCAAGGCACATTGGTATGCTTCATCCATTGTTCTAGGTGATATCATACTGATCTCATCTTGAATTTCCATTCTAAGACCATTGACATATCTAGCAGTATTCTCTGCTCATTCTTCTACATAGCCTGCCCTTAGGTTCACATTGTAAAACTCCTCTGTATACTCTCTTACAATTAATAATATTTGCCTAAGGTTCTGAATCTGTCTGTACAATGTCAATTGGTAATTTTTTGGTAAGAACGTTTCTCTAAGATTGACTACCATTCTATCCCAGTTCTTTATGATCGGTTTGTTCTTTATTTTTCTTTCAACTTGCACACTATCCCACCATAAAGATGCATGTCTGTAATGTCCCTTGTTAGGAATTTTATTAAAATGGCAATTTTTCACTTTTTCCCCTAGTTTGACCTTTGACTAGTTTCGATCTCTAGGTCCCAAATTTGCCCCAAATGATCCCAAATCTTCTGAGAAGGTATATGAATGATATTAGAACATAAATATGTGTTTCATGGATGCCTTTGGACCTTTAAAATACTTCTGCAAATCCTCTTTCAATTTTGATCAATGTAGGTAACTTTACTAGTGATTTCCCTTTGAGTAGTATTGGTCTCTAGATCTCAAATTGACTCCAAATCCCTTCAAATCTTCAAGGAAGGTGTATGAATGATATTAGTACTTGAATATGATGTTTAGGGATGGCATATGGACACCAAAAGACCTCTTCAAACTCTCTTAATATTCTGGACCAAGTATGCAATTTTACTAGTAATTTGGGGTTCAAATCCCCCTGAGGTAAGCACTGAAAATGGCTTCCCAAATGCCTCCAAACCCACTCAAATTTATGAACAGAGGTATGTAATGTGTTAAGAATGTTATTAATGTATCATATGCACCATTAATGGTTTATTACAACTGTTCTCACCCTCTCCCGTTCAACTGCAAAAATCCCCAATTCGACCCTTGGGGAAATGGCACTATTTCTTCTCCCAATGCAATTAAACTGAGTAAATATGCTTCAAATGCTCAAGTACAGTACATGAAACTTGTATAATATATCCATGGAAATATATTTATCACAAATATATCAGATAATCATCCATTCATTCGAAATCATCATCAATACATTGGCTCACAACAAGGTAGTGGGGAAATGGCATTGTTCTTCCATCAAAAATGAGATTTATACATTTCTACTTGGAATTTCGACCTGAAACTTTTTGGAGATGAAGAAAAGAGTATTTAATTCATATTAAAATAGAAATGGGTCATTAGAAGCTCCCCCAAAGAGTACAATAGCTCACCAAAAACGCCCTCCCTCAAGGATCAAGAATATGCCATCAAAACTGGAAATGGTTGAAGGAGCGAGCTGCAATAGAAGAAACCATGAGATGCCCTGTAGCTTAAACCTGCAAATAAGACTCCATTAAATATCCAAATGAAAGTTCTGAATGGCCTTTCCAATTTCCAACTTGGATGGGAATCTTTCACCCTCGAAATTGGCTAAGGCAAGAAACTAGTCATCCACTAGCTCTCCCTCTTCACAATTGCAATTGCAAATTCTACAAATGATCAAAAGCCATTATCATACTTCATTTCTACATTTTATAACCAACATTATCCTTCTAAGGGTCGAAATCCTCTCAATAGATTCAATAGATTTCCATTTAGGAAATATTCCACATTTGCCACTTGTCTCCTAGTTCCAACCTTCCATCTTCTCCCAAATTCGATTTTGAGTCTCTTTGGCTTATCCAACTCCCAAATTCACCTTCTTTGAGCCTATTTTTGGGGCTGACATGTCATAGTGGTCATATTTCAGATTTCAGGTCTGCAATTTGTCATAGTTGTCATAGATGCTCCATCATTGGTGTCATAGGGGCTAGGGAATCTAGCCCAAGTGTCCACAAACTTCCACTTTGACTCTTTATCTTCCATGGAGGTTACAAATCCTTCCCAATTCGACCTAATATGTTCAATGACATGTGTTATGACTTAACAACTCACCCAAGAGTGTTCACATTCCCATTAATTCAAATTTACAAAAGAGAGATACCATGTATTATGAAAAATCAAGCTAGTGTGGGTCCCACATCCTCCATATGTCTCCAATACCATTTGTCACCTAGGATTTCTCTTGAATTTATTTATTCACTCTATTTATTAAATACCTGAACCCTTCTAATGTCTAAACATCATTTATTATCCCCCTTATTCCAAATCCCAAAGCTTCCACCCCAAACCTAGGAAACTAGTAATTTTCCTCCTTGGCAATTATTTGACCCTTAACATCAATTTTACAAACTCTAATGAATATGGCTAATGTGATTAGGCCATTGTGACCCAATTCCAAATTTGGGACATGACAATGTCCTTTTAATCTGGTCACTGCAAATCCGACTTTCTTATTCTCTTCAACTTCATCATACTTAAAGTATTTATCCAGCTCATTAATCCAATCAATGAGGTGCTCTGCAGTGAGACTTCCTTCATAGGTAGGCAACTCAGGTTTCGGCCTCAAAGTTGCTCCAAGAATTGACCGAAAGTATCTCAACTCTGGTGTTTCTCGCATAGGCGCTGCTTCCTCTTGTTGATCTTCTTCAGGATCACTTACGTCTCCTGCTTCTGGATCTCTTCGTTGACCCATCTCCATAGCTTCCATACGTGATCGCATTTCTCTCATTTCCTCTAGGACTTCGGCATTCATCGCCAATCTTCCCCTGCCATGCATTCTTACGCCTCTCATGTGTGCAGCCATGCCTTTTCTCTGTTGTGTCACACAAACAATCCACGCTCTTCTGCTACTGGATTCTGATTCTCGCTCTGATACCAAAACTGATGGGGTGTCTGGTCGACCTCAACCAACTCTACCCTCGACCCTCCAGGATATGGGGTGATTCGCTAGAATTAGTCCCTAACTCGGCCAGAAACCAGCCTAGTCCTTCTGCCATGTAGGCCTGACCTTCAACAAAGGTTTTCCGCAACCTTCTGGGGTCTCAAAACCTCAAAAATGACCTTCCGCAAACTTCTTGTGGGATCACCTTCTTCCCGCAATTTCCTTCCGCAATTGACTGCTCCGCAACACTCTTCCCACATGGTCATTTCTACAACAGTCTTTCCACAATTGCGGATTGCGGGTTGTGGGGTGTTCCTTTGACTTGCTCTACAAATCATTCCGCAAAAGTTCTCTACAACATTATCTCCACAATACTATGCCATTAATCCTCGCTCATCTTCTCTTCTGCAGGATGTTGTTCCACCGTTGATCTTAGCGGGGTTAATCTCGGTCGTTGATCTACGATCAAGACGGAATCCTTCACTTAGGCCTACGGGAATTTATTTTCCACGCAACTTTACTTCGAACAATGATCCATCGTCGTCGACCTCCTATTCGGCTTATATCTAAGCCGTTCAACACAACAAGCTAGATTTACTTAGCTTCTTCATGATTTCTTGGCCGATTGATCATGGAACGATCAACCCAGCTCAACTCTCGTCTGGATACTTGGAAAAATTCCACACAAACAAGAATTCTACTTAACAATTTACTGGCATTTGGTCCGCAAACACATTGGGATTCTTCTCTACACACAGAAACCAAATGAGCGCAACACAGAGGTTATGTAAAACCCCAAAATTTGTAAAATTTAATTTTTTTTTGATAATAGCAATAAAGACAATAATAATTACGCGGAAGTAATTTATTTTTTTATTATATTTAGCATTACTAAAAACCTCCTACTGTCGTTTAACAAAATTTTGTTGAGGAATCAGTTTGCAATTGACTAGATCCCAGTTGTACTTAACTAATTATGTCTTCTTCTGATGATGAAGGGGTCTTTGGACACCCAGGGCTTACTTAGATGCAAATGCTAAAGTCTTTTATCTTGGCGCAGGTTTACAGGTAAGAGTATTTCCATTCATTTGAAGTTTGTTCAATAAGTACCGGTATTTAGAATAACAGCTGTAAATTTGTTTGAAGAATTACAATAGGTGAGATCTCGATTTTTAAAGAGCCTTCCAAAGGATGTTAAGTTGACTTGTTATTGTTTCTACTAAAGATTACTGTAAATGTCCGATTGATTTACTTGTAGCAGCAAAATGAATATTTAGTTTTCATATGCATGAGTGTTATTGTTTACACAGATGTAAAGATTTATGTTTTAACTCTACCTTTCTAAAGTATCCCTAATTGCATTGTTCCCTGTAACTGTATAGCAGCAAGACTATAAGTTAATTCCGATCATTAGGTATTACAATTCTGAGGCTAATGTACATTCTAGGGTTATCATGTTATACTTGAAAACCAATGTATTGGTAAAATAAACTTGGAATTAGCCAAAGATACCTTGATCATAATCATATTCATTGAGATGGAATGTCATGTAATATCAATTGTATTAGCCCTAGACAAAAAGTATCTATTTTGTAGCTATCCTATTATACGACATTCTCAACTTATAATTCTAATAATTCTAACACTTATAATTCTAACAGAATCCAAGCAATTGGTTGGTAATGATATTGCTAATGTCAATAATGATAGTGTATTCTAAACTTCATTCTATGATTCCAAAAGAATTACTATTAACGTTGTTCTAGTGTTAGGGTCCTAATGTAATTAGGTATGATGTAATGCCTTAGTTAATTAAAACAAAATCAATCCATAATGAGCAAAAATGAGCTTATAATTCTAACACTTATACAATATGTATGGTTATAGATTTGCGATGCTAACATTGATCCAATGATATGGAATCCCAATTATATGCAATTGAAATAGTTTTCTAGGAACCATTATTGAATTGATTGAATGATGGCCACAATACTATGCATTTAAATGGTTTTTCAACACATATTCTAAGGTTGTGTAATCGATAATGGAATGTACAGGTTGGAGAGCATCTTGACTTTCATGCTATTTACCGAGTTTGATGGGAGTGGCTCGGTGTCGTCCTGGCTGACTCAAGCACGTGATCGACACTTGGGGAGTGTGCTCTCGCACAAGTGTTGGCTTAAAACATTATGTCCAAACCCTAATTTTCATTGTTGCGTTTGAACTTGGGTGTGAGGTCGACCATCTGCGATGACTCCGGGTTCAAAGTGTTGTTGTAGGTTTTGAAACTACGAAAACCATGTCATTTTTTACACTGGGTGTTCTAAGGGTGAGTGCAGGTCGAACTAATCCCTCGGTGTCGTTGTAATGGTGACATTGTAAAACATTAACAAGGGTTTAGGGTTTGAAAGGGTTGGTTTGGAGTTTTTGAAACGGTAACCTCTGCGTGGAAGAAGCCATAGCCTTCAAGCGGTCTTCGACGATGAAACCTGTTCCTATCCTGTGTAGTGCTCACGATTCGAGACTATGACCTCCGCGCTACAAGGGTTAAATCAGCAGTCTCGTTGCAAAGGAAAGAGAAGAGATGGAGTTTTTAGAGCTCAATTAAAATACTGCTTTCGATTTCCTACGAATCTAACAATGATGTAATACAATTGTAGGGTTGCGATGGAACTACACTCTACTTGTCGAGGGAGATAGATGCTGAGGACTCCTTTGTCTGGGTAAGTCTCGGGTGTTCCACAACCCTAGACTCAACGGAAGTTGACATGTTCTTGCTTAGTGAAAGTAGGGATTTGTAGGTAGTGAATTTCAATGTTAGATATTGCCTGCGTTGCATCTATTTAAGTTTTGGAATGGCAACTTCGTCATAATACAAATGCAAGTTTTTATGGAAAGGATTTAAAGTCATCAGACTTGGAAATACAATCCGAAGTCGGTTTAAATGGCTCGTTGTAATGTTTTATGGTTTCAGTATTATTAAAATACTATTATACAATATTCATGAGGATGCAATCGTAGTTTAAGTTTAAATAAATGCTAAGTGAGAAACGAACCTGGAAGAGTAAGATTTTTTATAGGGTAACGCTTGTTATATGAAGAAAATGCGTACTGGGCAGGGTTACTAGAACCCTAGCCCATTTTTACTCTGAGTTTATAGTTTTCGTTTTCGGCTATGTAAGTTTTGCAAGCAAGTTACCCTATTTGAAAGAGTCTCTAAGAAAATAAATATGTGTCGAGAGTCGACAGGTAGGGTTTGAGATGACTTAGGAATGAAAAAGCCATGTAGAAGAAATCTTTCTAGAGTTTGATCTTGTCATTAAAAGATTGTATAAATTGATTGAAGAAATCCAACTTAATGATAGGAACGAATACTGAAATCTTTGGAATTTACGAGGAAAAAGTGAATACTAGAGTTTGTAAAGTATTGTTCTGTATTTCCCTTTGCGTGTAAATATTGTAAATATTGTTCTCATTGCCCGAATGCCTAAATGACTTTCAGTGAGATTATATTTGTCTTTACAGCTGTTGAAAGAAAATCTAGAGAGAAAGAAATATAATAACAAAACTGTATAATGCTATTTGCTTTCCTTGCAACTGTTGAAGAATTCGTAAATACCTAGTAATAAATGGTCTGTATTTAAACTATGGTTCTTTGGTGCAGAGATGCAGTATTTTACTGTGTCATTTGAGAGAAAGATTGCTATGTTATCAAAATGTTTTTTTGCTACTTTGAAATTTAATATGTACAGTTAAATGTAGCATTTAAAAGATATAACCTAGTATAATTTAATCATCTGATCTAGCATGCAGCCTATCATTTCATCCGATCTTAATTTGTTCTCTATGCTAGAGTATTATGCAGAGACTCATTTTACGGCTGCTAAATTATCTAGAATATGAAATGCTTGGGAGTATAGATCTGTGCATGTTCTTTTTCCTATTTTCAAGAAATAGATGAATGCTATGTCCCTGTCTATGATGCTGTGCTTTTCTGGTGTCCTTATTTGTGAATGCAAGAGCAGAGTAAAAGAAGCTTTACTATAGGAATCCAAATAATTCTCTTATATTTTACTTACTAAGCTTAATAAATTTAATGCTACCTCTCTGTACTGGAGTACGATGCAGACTCACGCATGGGGAAAAATGCAGAGGAGTCATTTTATCAATTAAGCAGATAAATTAAATCAGAAATAAAATAGTTACTCCTACTGAATATTTGTAAAGATCTCTAAACCAGTTACTGCAAAAAATCATGCTACTAACAAAAAGATCCATGAAAGCTGTAGAACCTGATAATTGTAGGAGGAACAAATCACCCAAGAATCCTATTCCACACAACCTGCTCCTAAAATAGCCAAGATGTCTTCCTTAGGACCCCCGATCCTATTCACTGAACCACCAGGAGGAAGAAACTTTAGAAGCTTAGGTCCTCCACTTACAACAGCAAGAATTTATCCAGTCTTTAAGACTTAGCAGTCAAAGGGACCTGCACCAGCACCTCTGGTTTTCTTCTCAGAATAACTAGCAGACTCACAATTGCACTCTCCACAGCCTCCCTAATTCAAATCTCTCAGTCATCACCTGATGCACACGAGGAAAATATTTCTGCAGAAAAATATTGTAAGAGCTACTTGCTCAATTCGAATTGCCTTTATATGATGCCTAGGCCTTTTAGTAGTTAGCTGGTCATTAGTGAGATGCCTGCTCACCTCCATCCACCTGGAGGGGGAATGCCACAAATTTAGGGGTAGTTGTCCCATAACCAACAGCTAGTGGTAGAGTGCAAATGCTGCCATCTGTCCCATTCCTTCTAGCAGCTTCCATTCCTCCTAGTGGGTCAGTGACCACTCTTGTAACAAATTACTTGAGTGTCTGTCTCCTATTTTAATTTATTAAATAATAACAATGAGTCATTACATTCACCTTTGAACAAATCTGGTCATAATTACAAAGCTCTGAAATTATTATTTAACACAAAGTATTTGCAAAAATTTAAAATAAATATCCTCAAAATTTTAGGTAGGTGATAGGTTCTTTCACACAAAAATCAGGTCACAAATGCACACAACTCAACCTGACAGAAACTCAAAGCAGTCTTGATTCAAATATACGGAAAGATGTCTTCAACACACAGTTCTTCTATCTTTACTTACAGACAATATGAAAATTGCATTCTCGATAGAATGACCCCTAATCTCGAGCTAACCAACCAACCCTTAACTCATTCTATTGTGCCCCAATTATGCATTCAGCTCCCTAACAACATTTCAAGCCACTCAACAACCTAACAACCTAACAGACTCCACAATGGCAGGTCTACATCATCACTTAGTCGACTTCCTAAACTGGCATGATCTCCACGCAGGGAGTATCAGCTCGTCGCTAGTACTATCATACCAAAAATAGACAACGCATCAATTTACAGCATGCGTGAATTCAAAGGATAACAGAAAACAGATCATCACAAAATAGCTAAGACTGTCCACATCAGAACAATTCGTCTTTATTCCAGTCACAACATGGGACCACGTAATCACATTGCTGACTCAACATTGATGCTCCTGCATCAATGAGTATGTCCCAGATTTGAATCCCCTCTGGATCGTTATGATGTACACAACAATTCTCTATGTATTATTCAGGTCCCCTTTGGGCCTCATTATTATTTGTATATTTTGATACGAGCATGGGTATGCCTGCATCGTCCATATATTTGAGATTATTCCTCATTCATTATTGAGGTCATATATTTCAAGTTTTTGCAGTTTGTATGGAGCATGTGTTTCGGTCTCCAACTAGTTTCTTCTCTCCTCCGTCTCAATGATCATACCCCTGGAAAACGACAAAACCCATGATGTCTATCGGGCATACGATGAGATCCTTCCCTCACACATCAGGGGGCAATCTGTTAACACCCAAAAATTGTTCACTAGCTCATCTCCCTAGTTGCATAACCCATTTGTCCACTTTTCCTACATTTTTGGCCTTCAAAACCCTAAAAAAACCCTCAAATGGTAACCAAAAGGGAAAAAAATCATTATTTGCCTCCTCAATTAATGAAATTCCTTCAAAAAAGGTCAAAAACCCACAAAAAGGTCCAAAATCCCCAAAATAAAAGAAAAAGGGGAAAAAAGTCAAAATAAATTCAAAAAAGAGGGAAAACTCCAAATACCATTAGCCAATACTATTGGTCACCCAAAACCATGGGTCAATACTCCACCACCCAAAATAACTATAAAAAGGTGATGGAGATTGCCCATTTCACATCCAGCAATCACTCTTCATACCTTTATGCTGCCAAAATTCTTGCTGAACTTGAGCCTATCACCTTGAGCTTTTGTTCCTCATTCAGTTGAGTCTTGGCCACCTCTTGGGAGTTTGGAGAAGAGCAAGGAACTCTACAGATCTAGTGCACTACTCTTTGTACAGCTGCAAGGACTCCAACCACCTCACCATTTGAGGTAAATATTAATGCAAACCCTTGTTTGCCCAATAATATTGAATATAAATTCCATTAATGGGTTCCTCTTGATTGTTTATTTTACTGTTATAGTTAGGTTTATTTTATGTTATCACTTGCACACATCACTTGTTTAAAATCTAGTCTTTATTCATTATTCTGAACTGCTACTAAGGGTTCCTGAATCCTTAGTAGGTGATCTTTAGCATGAGCTAGTGTGAAAACCCCAGCTACAACCATCTTTTTGCAAATGTGAACACTAATACCTTCAAAAGTACATTTGCCCCTGATGTGATAGAGGTGTTGACGTCGAGCGTAAGGGGAACCACTAAATTAGGAAGCACTAATGATTCTCCCTACTTAGTTCAAGGTTATCCCTTATAGTGATTGAAAGGGACCCCAAGGTACAACTGCAACTACTGCAACTCTTAGAATATGGTGAGTTGATGTCGATGAGAGTTGACGCACATGAGAAGATGAGGGTCTCATCATATGAACGAAGACCATATTTGTAACCAAATGTAGGACTGACAAACCTGACACAAGTCTGGATAGTAAGCATGGGATCATAAATTCCTTTGATCGATGTAAACAGGGGGAGAGATGTCAGCAACATTCCTTAAGGAAAGCTACAAAGTGAAATGAAGGGAGACAAACTGCAAGGGAAGGGGCTTTGATGGAGACACAATATTGAGAGTAATGGTGACCTTCAAAACTTATAATGTTGGGGATATGGAGACTCAAAAACATCGATCAAAGGTGACCATGGGTTGCTACCAAAAGAATCAAAAGTTACCATAGTTTTATGTGGATTTGGGAACTTGTTTGTACATAAAGAATAATTGGTGGGGTCCCCATGGTTTTGTGTGTGTCGGGGGACCAATTTGATGATGGGTGGATTCCCCACGATTTTGAGTGGGTTGGGGGTTGCTTTTCATGATGAGGTGGTAGTTGTTTTTGCAAGCACAAAGATGAGTTCCCCATGAATCAATTCCGTGTAGGTTATTCCTGCAAGAATGACATAATGGAATTGGTTGTTTCAGAGGGTGGGGGACCCATTGGTGTCTGTGAAGGGGGAATGATACGAGGAAAATTGTTGATGGTAGATTGATCATGGAAGTATGAGAGGGGAATGGTGAATCTTGATTTTAACATGTGTCGAGGAATCATACGGCATCACCTACTGGAGGTGGCGGAATGAATGTGTAGCTATAAAATGATGAAACACAGGTGATATTTTCAAGTTGTATCGAATTACTTGGGCTTGTTGGGGGTTCGACATCATGGGTGTCAAATAATGACAAGGATGAAATGGTGAATACACCCATGGATGAAAGATACTACCCGTAGCCATGATATTGATGGCATATCATTTCCATGGATACAGACCCTATGGTGATCAACACGAATATCTAGTAAATGCAATGCAAACAGAGGGGAGGCATTGCCTATATGTCATTTGCAAGATGATACCTGAGATAGAAGCGTGAAATCATTGCTGAGGGATGGAGTCTTTTTATTGTAATGGAAAAACAAGGGGTCTCTTGCATGTATCAATCATAATCCACGCATGTGGTGCATTGCTTATCGGTGTGGGTAGTGCGATTGTCGAAAGTGTTGTTGTGCATGTAGCATGATCGAGACGTCACGATCTACGATACTGTGGAAAACAATGGTGTGGATGATAGGGGGGGTAATTCTAGAGTTGGAGGTGGTAAACCTGATCTCCTGCCAATGAAAAAAATCCATAATTAATTATCACTTAGCATAAAACAACTTAGCTTAAAAGAAATAAACAAAAAATAAGTGGAGTCGCCATTAGAACTGTTGTGGAAAAAATTGCACAAGGGTCAATCCTTCCAATTGGTAAGGGGAAAATCCTTTTATGTTGCGGCAAGGCCTCAGTCCTTGGTGCTCCTAGTGGGGTGAGTGAGTTCTCCAAGTGGGGTGAGTGAGTTCTCCAAGTGGTCCTGCAAGTGGTTGTTAGTGAAACTTAAATAAAAGAAATAAAACTAAACAAAGTATGACAAAGGTAATGGGGGAGGAATGCAAACTCAAACAACCAAATGTATGAAAAACTACTTTGTATTTACCAATGGTCAAGCATGTACAACACCAAGGAGGTGTAGGCTTCAAGGGAAGCCAAAAATATCCCTTAGTGAGGTCCTTCTTTTCCAAACTAAATGCGAAGTGGGTTGAGAGGACAATGGAGATAAAATATTGCTCCTTGGAGGAAGGAGGCAAGGGAGATTTGGAATGATTTCAAAGGTGGGAAGAGCTGAGATAAGAAGGATCTCTAACACAAATACCATAGCATGAATTTTATTTTTTTATATCGACAAAATACATGCCCATGGTTTCCTTTTATAGGCTAAGAGGTGGCCAAGAAACAACTAGCTCCAAATGTGAATGCCATCACCTCATGAAGTGGTTCCAAGTATGCAAGGGGGGTTATTTAATGCCACAAGGAGTGTAAGGATCCCAAATTTGAATTGTGGAGGTGATGGGACATTGATGAGCCTTCAATTGCGCCGCTGGTGGGTGAGGTTTGACAATCACGTGGATATTGAAGGAATTTTCGTGCAAGGGTCGCGCGGGATTTGGATTGGTAACACACGCTATAGTGCAGGTTAATGAGGGTTCAACCATGTGACCTATCTATTTGAATTTTCTTGGACACTTTTGGACTCATGTTTCCTTTTGGATTTGTTAAGGATGGATTTGGTTATGTGCTTCTATATGTTGATCACGCCTTACTGCAAGAATCACTAAAATGTCGCATGTGTGTGAGATTTAGGCATTAACAGATGCCTTAAACAAATATATCTATTATATAAAAAGTGTATGTCTATGTTTGACCTAATTTACACAATAGGGTGTCAAACGCGACGGAATCCATGTGAATGATAAAAATTCAATTAACAAATGCAAACGTGTCATGTTAATTTGAGGTTAATTTGTATGTTTTTAATTATGAGTTGTGATTAAAACATGGAGACATAAGTATACTATGTGGGAAGTATCATATAAATCATTCTAGTGGGTTAGAATCAGTTGTATTAGATGATTTTGTGTAAGTGGGTCTCACTCGATTTCTTTATCGAGTAAGGTACCAAATACTACATTGACCCAGTTTACCTTGGGTACCATTATTGAAATGAGGGAAGGTTCCAGCATTTTTTCCCAGAGATCTACATTATAAGAAGAAACAAGAATAATGTAGGAATCAAGAAATGTCTTAAACTCCTTGAGCTTATTGAAGTGGGTCCAATTATCCTTTGAAGATAACATAGTTCTATACAATACCTTACTTCTATACAAATTATAGGTCACTATATTTCCTAATAAATCATAGTTCTATACAATACCTCAATGCCTTTGACAAGTGAAGCAAATCAATAGAAAACATTCCATTTCTATCGATCTTGAGCTTAAGAATAACCCTCAATAAATTGAGGTGAATTATAAATGCTTAGATTGGAGTAAAATTCCAAGAAGTCTTAGGGATATTGTCTTGTAACCAAGATGCTCCATTATTGTCATTCTAATGGTAATATAGATCAATATGTATGACCTAAGGGGAAAAAAAAAACGGTCTTGAAACTAATAGTGGCAATAGTCCCATTCTAGTCATACCTAAATTTCATTTCATAAAATTGAAGAAGGCCATAAGACTACTTTAGACATGCGGTCTTGTCATTCAACACGATATAGATTGGTCTTTGCACTACTCAATAATGGGTTTCAGTTACACAGATGAAGAACAAAGGTGGGTGCTAGTTGTTCATGAATTCACCTATTAGACACTAAGATGAATTTTCTTTCTTAGTGTTACCAAGAAAATATGATTTCATATCTACAATTGGTATGTGGATAAAGTATTATCATTAGTTACTCTCTTCAATATACATTATACCACAATGATGTTATACTCTAAATACTCTTTACCAAAATCTTATTCAATGAAAAGGAGTGGGAATCGAGAGAGATTACCTTGGGACTGAAAAAATTATTTTGAAAACCAAATTGAGAATGAGACACTAGAATTCTTTAGGAAGAATTCATCTCCATAGGATTTATATCTTCTATAAAAGTTGTAAGGGTAAAACCCATCCTAACCACTCGATCTGGATTATTTAGAGAATGAAATGAAGGAGACAATATAAAATGGAAACACAAACACAAATATTTTACAAAGAGAACAATAGTACAGTAAATCCCAAATTCTACTTAATGAATGGAATGGAAAAACACTGTAAACGACAAAGCGATACATACTAGCTTGGATGGTGGTAGCTTATATATGAAGAGAGATGTGTTGGCTACACTCATTCAGAGGAACCAATTACAAAGAGACCGAAAAGGGAATTTTATCATAAGCATAAAGAGGCAAAAATCCTAAACATCCAAAAACCATAACCCTAGGAGATGAAGCTCCAAAAGGGTTTGTGGGCCTCAAGGTGGCTAGTTGATACTTCAACTTCTCAAGGGTGAAACTTCTTCATAAGATCTCCATTTAGGGTGCACTATAACTCATTTCCAAGAGCTAACTGATAAGTACAACAATTGATCAGAGCTGACCAATTCCATGGCAACCCCTACCCCCTTGATTGGCCAAAAACAATCGTTTAGGGCCTCAAAATTCCCCCGAAATTTTAGGACCCGGAAAACCATAGAAAATTGCCAAGAAGATGGAGAATGGTTGTAACTTAGTGGAATAGGTTGGTGGTCACCAATATCCACCTAGATCACCACTTGAGGTGATTCCTAGCAACATGAATGGCACAACCTCCAAAATATGAAAAATGGGGTGAAATGAAAGAATATTAGAATCCAAAGTTACCCTTTATTATTTGGTGAATGCTAAGCACATATGGTATTTTTTAGGGGTAAATTTTTGTCATTTGGTTAAATTTTTGGGTGTTAAAAACATGCAACAGCTAGGCAATTTTCCTTTAAAAAATGTTATTTTAAAAAATATGATTAATTGATAATATTTGCCAATTTACGAGTTTTAATAGTAAATTATATGTTTTTTTATTGAATAGTCATCTACATATCTATATGTACAACATTTACAATCCGAAATAGTCACATAGAATACTATATTTAGGTGTGATATTTGGATCCTTAAAATACCTTATAAACTAAGGCACCCCTAATAGTTTTCACCCCTCCCAAGGCATGGTAGTTGTACCATTGGATGTAATGACACAACATCTTTTAAAAGTAAAACTACAATGGCCTTGGCATGGTTGTAAACTCCCAAATGTTCTTAGCACTTGCCTTATTATCTCATGGTGAGTGTTAGGTACCCTTGGGAGTTTGCATCCATCACAAGGCATGGTGATTGCACCGTTTGATGTAATGACAAAAATCATTGATGGTGCAACTACAAAGGCCTTGGTATTGGTATAAAGTCCCAGGGGTGCTTAGCGCTTGCTTTGAGAAGGTGAGCATTAAGTGCCCTTAGAAGTTTGCACCCATTCCAAGGCATGGTGGTTTTTTCATTGGATGTAACAACACAACCTCATATGATGATGCAATAACAAAAGCCTTGGGATGAGTGTAAACTCCTAAGTGTGCTTAGCACTTACCTTCTTCTATCACATGAATGATAATCACTTGTGGGAGTTTGCACCCATCCCAAGGCATGGTGGTTGCACCATTGGATGTAGCAACAAAACCTCATTTGACATTGTGACCAAAAAGGCCTTTGGATGAGTGCAAACTCCTGGGGTGTTTAATTCTCACTTTCTTCTCTCAAGGAAATAACGACGCACCCTTGGGAGTTTGTACCCATCCAAATGCATGATGGTTTCACTTTTGGATGTCACAACACAACTTCATTTGAAGGTGAAACTACAGATACCTAAGGATGGGTGTAATCTCCTAGGGGCTCTTGACATTCACATTGTATCATTGCAAGTGATAAGCAACCCTAAGAGTTCACACCCATCCTAGGGCATGCTAGTTGCATTATTTTATGTAATCAGCGAACCTCATTCGATGACTCAGCCACAAAGGCCTTTGAATGGGTACAAAATTTGAAGGGTTCTTACCACTCACATCCAATTGCACAACCACCGTGCCTTGGGATAGGTGCAAACTTCCAAGGGTTCTTAGCACTAATTTTTTAGTGGGTTCTAAGCACCCTTGGGAGTTTCTACCCTTCCCAAGGCATGGTGATTGTGCCATTAGATGTAATTATGTAACCTTATATGATGACAAAATATCAAAGAACTTACGATAGGTATAGATTCCTAGTTTTGCTTAGCACTTGCCTTCTAGAATTGCAAACTATCAAATTGTAATGAATAGTGGATATTTAAGAGAGGCCACATAATTATAACAATATTACTTAGACTATTGAATGCTAACCATTGCATCAATGACCTCAAAGATGTTCGGTTAAATGTAATGCATAGTTTTCAACATATCAAGTGATAATTAAATGAACACAAGGCTATGGTATTTCCAAACAAAAATGTTTGTAACCTTATCAAATTCACCTAATCATCCAATCAAATAATAATATTGCTTTGCAATGTTCCAATTTTTAAAACAAAGTTTCTAAGGATTGACCCACAATTTGGTTTTGAGATAATTAGACATCAACACATTAACAATTCTCACACACCAAAGAGGAAAGTTAAAAACAATTTTCACACACAAAAGAGGAAAGTTAAAAACAATTCTCACACACCAAAGAGGAAAGTTAGAAGTTACAAGAAGGCAACATGATGGTCATTAACATAAAATTGGTATGTCAAAATTATTTCCATGTGATCATTCATGTAAAGCCCATGAGATACCACAAAAATTGCCATTGTTGCTAAAAAAAACTACAAAAAACACGATGTTAGAAGCCACGAAATCATAGAAATATGGATTTATGAGTAAACTTACATTCTTAAGAATTTTGTTTGAAGTATAAAATGTTCAACATAAATCATCTTTATCTAATAAATATTAATATTAAAATTAATAAATAATGAAAGTAATTTTTTAATAAGATAATATTAGAATTAACACAAAGATAATATTATAATTAGTAAATAATAGGAATCAATTTAACAAAAATTCTCCTCCTTTCCCAATAACAAAGATAATATAAATAAATTATTTCTCCCACAAATAAAGATAACATAACTAAATTATTTCTTCTATAATAAAGTACATATACTTAAAAATAAAAGATAAAAAATAAAAAAATTCCTAAGTACATATATAATAAGTACACCATATATGTATCGAGTGAAACAAGGTGCTCATAAAATAAAAAATTAATGAAAGTATTTAAAAAAAATCCATATTGACTCATCAAATAAAATATTATGAAAACTAATTAAAATATTGATGTTTGTTTATAAAATAAAAACTTAAAACTTAAACCGGGGTTTATCAATCACGAAATATCAAATTTCTTGAGTTGAAATTAAAAAAAGAAATACACCTCAAGAAATTAGATCCCTCTCAATACTTATTAAATACAAGTTTAAAATAAATCTATACTAAACAACACAAATAGTACACTATAATTTTGAATAATATTTTTATTTAAAAACTTTTGATAGTATTAAAGTAGTGTATTTTCCTTCCCAATCTCTTCTCAATCTCTCGAGGACGCATCCTTCAATTCATTCTATGCATGTCTCAAAATATTATAAATAATTGAGTAACAAAATTTTAATTTTAAAATATTTTATTTTATATAATAAATAATTATATTAAATATATTATTATTAATTTTTAATAAAATGTTTTAAAATTATTAATTATTAATTTTATAAATAAATTAATATATTAAAAGATATTAATAAACTTACCTATAAAAATCAATAAATTATTATGAAATTTTAAAAATAAAAAATATCAATACAATATAAAAATAAAAATCTATAAATATATAAACATAGTTTTATTGGAACATATATAAAAAAATATCATAGAAAGACAAAACGCACTTTTAATTTTTTTCAAATAAGGTAAGGTTATCACATTGTGAGTTGGAATTATTTAAAATTTTATACTTAATTTTTAATTTTAAATAAATATTAAAATAAAATTTTAAATTTTTAAAATTAAAATATAATAAAATAAAAGTTATTGGGAAGGTGGGCACCAGCGGGGTCATCTTTAACTTTGAGGACAAAATATAGCAACCTTCCTCTGGGTTTTTGGACGAGGACGAATAATCAGACATAATGGACAACTTTAATGCAAGGCATTGAACTCATGTTTGATCTTCATCTTGATTCATTCTAAGTTTATGGTGATCCTTGAATCATCATTTAGTGAATTAAAAACATATAAACCGGAAAAAAAATGTAAGAGAAATATGATAGTTTTTGGAAAGTTATGTAATGCTCTTTATAGATCTGAGTAGGCTATAGATTTGGATAGTATGGCTCTTTTTGGAAGACTTTGTTTTTATATTTTTGGAGATGCATTTGTAATTCCGGCCTTTATAATATAATCATACTTTTAGTTTCTGTTAAAAAATATAAAATAAAAGTTATATAAATAAATTTTTGATATAATATATATATATATATATATATATATATATATTATTTTTTTAAATGGGTGAACATAAAATTTGTTTATATCTTTTAATATATTTAATATTGAATATACATGTTATATTATATTTTATGTTAGTAAATATAGATATAAATTGAAATAAATTTTGGTTTAAGTGGGGATGTTAATCATCATCATTACTGCACCAAGAGCAAGGTGCTCTACAGTGGAGTTGAGGGAGATGTTGTAATGTTCCTGTTTAACAAAATAATTAAAAAAAATCATGTTGGCTCATAAAATAAAACTTTTATGGAAAGTATTTTAAAAAAATCCATGTTGGTTGATAAAATAAAAAAATATAAAAAGTAATTAAAAAATCAATGTTAGTCTATAAAGTAAAAACTTAAAACTTAAACCATCTATCAACCAAGTGAGATCAAATTTTTTGAGTTTAAATTAAAAAAAATAAAAATTACACCCGAAGAAATTGGATCCCTCTTAGTACTTGATAGATCCGGGTTTAAGATGGATCTATGCTAATATAAGTCTAATCATCATCATCATCATATAAGTATGGTGACTTTCTCTTTTATCATTAAACCAAATGTATAGAAACTATCTAAAATTTAAAAAAAAAATTGCTATATAAAAAAGATAAAACTAGATATCAAATTAAACAAAAAGTAACAATATTAGAGTGATTTACAAACACTTTTTTCCAAGTTTTTTGAACATATACTTTATTTTTCTTTTCAAAGTAGTATCTCACCTAAGTAAACATTAACTATCATCATCATCATATAAATATAACATTTATATAAAAATATTATTACATTACAAATATATAAATATTTTAATAATAATAATATATAAAAATTAAAAAAATATATAAAATTTAAACATATACCATATTTAAATTAAAATAATATTATAATATAAATATAAATAAATTAACAATAATAAAACTCTAATTCTAAGTAATTTTAAATTATAAACAATATTAAATTAAAAAAATTATTACAACCAATCTAATAAATTGAAAGTTAACATAAAATCTATGTTGATAATACACAATTTTTTAATAAAAACTAATTAATTTGTTCCATTAAATTAATTATTCTCACAAATAAACAACAGATAGAATGATCATCAACTTTCAACCAAATACATACATTCATATCGATAGGATCCTTAAATTAAATGCACCCAAAGTAATTGACAATGTACCTATCTTTCCCTATACTTTATAAAATTTTCGAAAAAACTTCACTAGTTCATTTTCGTTTTCAGAGAGTTTCGTTCAACTTTATCTGATAATAATTTGATTCAAATTTTTGAAGATTTATAGTTATATATTGTGTACATAAAATATTAAAAAGCTATGCTTTAAACTGGGATAGGCCAGGAACCATAGTCATATAATTATTCACTGGGATAGGCCATGCTATAAACTTCTTCCGGCTTGGCTCCCTCATTGAAACTATCTGCCATAACAGTTATAGTAAGATTGTTGGTTTTGTAAGTTGTGTAAATATAAAAATGAGACAATATGATTGTAAAATAGATTGTCGAAAAGTTGTTCATGTACCAGAGTTGCAGAGCTGGTCGCTGCATTCCGCTCTCCTGCAAATTTGGCTGAGATGGCTGTAGACGAAACGGCTGCAACTGTAGAGGATTTCCGCGTGCTTCGGTTGCTTGACAGAATACTCCAAAATCAATCATAGGCTCTGCAACTCCCTCCACTGCAGCTTGATGTTCAGCTAGCTGTGCCATTGACAAACATATATTTAGGGTTCTATTAACGCTTCACACAGGTGCAAAAGAAGATGGAAGCTATTACAAATTAGGTTTACGGATTATAAAATCTCTCAGTATGGGCTATAGGAAATCTTTCACACAGGTGCAAAAGGAGATAGAAGCTATTGCAAATTAGGTTTACGGATTATAAAATCTCGAAATCTTTCACACAGTTGCAAAAGAAGATAGAAGCTATTGCAAATTAGGTTTAAACTAGATGAGAAAATCTCCTCGTATGGGCTATGAAAAAATCTCACACAGGTGCAAAAGAAGATAGAAGCTATTACAAATTAGGTTTATAGATTATAAAATCTCCCAGTTTGGGCTATAAGAATAGAAGCTATTACAAATTAGGTTTACAGATTATAAACTCTTCCAATATGGGTTACAATAAATCTTTCACACAGGTGCAATCAAGGGCGATTAAATTAACTACAAGGAGATTAGCTGCGCAATTCACCCTTTTAGTGCGGGCATTTCTACTTTTTACTGCCCATAAAATCTTGATTTGATTTAGAGACGGTATTTACGTAGGTCAATATGAAGTAGATGTATGGGATGCATAAACCGACATTCTTGAGAATGAATACATAAAACTAAAGACTTATATGCACTTACAATGAATACATAAAACTAAAGACTTATATGCACTTACAGAGAGATGTTTTACATCAATCTTTCACAATTTTACAGAGCTTGGGCTTTAACTTGGTTTGACTTCTCCTGGAAGTTACATGGTTTAATTAGATGTTTTACTTCAATCTTTCACAATTTTACAGAGCTTGGTCTTTAACTTGGTTTGACTTCTCCTGGAAGTTACACAGTTTAATTAAAGACTAATAAATTTCTACCTAAGAAGTTTTGGGCCTGCTAAATACAAAGGATACTAACTTGCTGTGAGCCAGATTGGCTGCAAACTGACTGTCTGACATTGAGACATTGCAGACTGACAAAATGACTGATTGGGAGTCTGTGCATATCAGATAGGCTATCAACTCATAAATACAATATTTTCAACATGCAAAAGAAGACCGAAGTTATTACTAATTAGGTTTACAGATTATAAACTGTCCCAATATGGGTTACAAGAAACTTTGCTTGTCTCAAAGCAATTGGCCTTACTACTAATAAATTGTAATAACTAGATACATACCAGCCTGCAGAGATGGTTGTTTTGCTCCTCGAGAAGACGCTCCTGATCATATGTAGGTTAAGTTAAGTACTGATTCATAACTGTAATCTTAAGAGTTGTAAGATGATATTACCTTTCTGCGTAGATGATCTAATTGTTGGAGCAGAAGATGATTCTGTTTACACAGAAAAACACATGTAGAATGAATGATTTAAATTTCAATAGATTATCTAATTGTTAGAGCAGAAGACGATTCTGTGTGCACAGAAAAACAGAGGTAGAATGAATTGATTAATTGAGATGGATGAAATCTAATATATGAGATGATAAGAATTGATAATTACCTTGCGAGATCGAACACGACTTGATGCGACTTCCAATTGTTGTTCGAGGTGATGTAACTCCGTCATAGTCAAGGAAGTTAGGTCCTCACCCATCATATGCCTGTGTAAGCCTTTGCACATTATTGTTTACTTACATCCTCCAAAAAAAAACTTGCTGAATTTACCAATTCTAACAATAATTTGATGGTTTTTATGTGTTCATGATTTACCTGATATTAGTTTGAAGTTTTTCATTTTCATTCTTCATTCTCGTCATCTCACAGTATAAATGCTGTTATGATTCAGACAATGGTTTACAATTTGCAAGTAATAATACTTTCATGAAATAATATTCAAATATCATGGAATAATATTCAAATATTTGATAGAGAGTAAGCCATAGCAAACCTGGTTGTCCAACTCGGACAGTCGGGCTCCAGACACTTTTTGGTACCGCTCTATGATCTTTCGCATGCTGCTAGCCAAGCACAAATTTTAAGTCGGATTTAAGTTGGTGGTGAAATTAGAAAAATCATTAATGTACCTTTTTTTCATATATATATATATAATCTTCAAGGTACTGGTAATTGCAAATCCACGCCTAATAAAAAATGAGTTTCCTCCTATATAACTGGTATACCATCCCTATTCTGTAATTGCTATATTCACAGAAAATTTTGTCACAAATATGGAGTTTCCTTCCCCTACAGAGAGCCTTTCCTTCAAAAAATCTGACAATTTAACTTTAGACATAAGTAACAGTCTGAAATCTTCTACAGCCAGAAAATAAATAAAATACATATACATATGTTGTTTTCCACCCCCACCGTAGGACCATTTAAAATTCGTGGAATCTGAGTGTCAGCTAGTGTGTTTCATTCCTTGTAGATGTGAAAAAATAGATATCCTGGAACTGGCAAGTAAGCTCTTTCAAGTGCAAGGCAAGAGAATGTAGACTACTGTTGTGTACATGGACTTGTTAATCCATCCACATGATGACAAGTGAAGAGTCCTTATAAACCTGTGGCCTTCAAATACCCAAGTAAGCTCTTTCAAGTGCAGGGCAAGAGAATGTAGACAGTGTTGTGTACATGGACCTGCTCATTCATCCACCTGATGGCAAGTGAAGAGTCCCTATAAACTTGTGGCCTTCAAATACCCTTGTTGAGGACAGATTTCAAAAGGAAGAGAAGCGTCTTGAACTCACCAATATTATTGGATCTGGAGCCCATATTGGCCCTGTCAGTGAAATCGTAATTCTCTAAACGATGGATGACATACCCCAAGCCATAGATGTGATAAAGGCCTTGGCATGCCCCATTAAAAAAAACTCGACTGGTCCAAAAGGAGTTCACTCACATCCCTTTGAACGTTTTACACAATATGTAGTCTGATAAACCTCTGCAGTGACTTGAAAAGAAGGGAGTTGTTTGTCCTCGAAAATGACAGAGTTTATGAAGGCGCAGAGCAAAACTGAAAAACAGAGTATGGCCCAAAATTCAAACACAAAACAGGGGAAGATATTCACCGGAGCTCTGAGGCTCTTCTCCTACATTCTAGAACTGAAATGAACACCACAGAAATACATTGAACCTCTCGATGCCTCTTCACCCGAGGCTCATTTACTTCTACACCCAACGCATTAAATCTTTGTACAGCGGTTGGTGGATACATCAAGTTGGCGGGAGGAATTATCTCCAACACTCCCCCTTAATTCCGACCATAAACAAACTACTAATATCTAACACATGCATACAATGCCGTCATAGGCTTTCAACAAAAAACATTGAAACATTAATGCCTGCTGGTCTAAGTCTCAGCTAGGCTTACATTAGTTCATGTCAAAACTCAAAATTATCTTACCATTCTTGTCTGCTGCATGCTGATGCAGCGGCTTCTTTTTCTTTTGTTTGCTCCAGACCTTGAACTCAGCATTCTTCTTTACCTTCTTCTTCATTCTCACCTTCTTCTTCATGTTTTCTTCAAGCTCTGATACCATGACAGAGTTTATGAAGGCGCAGAGCAAAACTGAAAAACAGAGTATGGCCCAAAATTCAAACACAAAACAGGGGAAGATATTCACCGGAGCTTTGAGGCTCTTCTCCTACATTCTAGAACTGAAATGAACACCACAGAAATACATTGAACCTCTCGATGCCTCTTCACCCGAGGCTCATTTACTTCTACACCCAACGCATTAAATCTTTGTACAGCGGTTGGTGGATACATCAAGTTGGCGGGAGGAATTATCTCCAACACTCCCCCTTAATTCTGACCATAAACAAACTACTAATATCTAACACATGCATACAATGCCGTCATAGGCTTTCAACAAAAAACATTGAAACATTAATGCCTGCTGGTCTAAGTCTCAGCTAGGCTTACATTAGTTCATGTCAAAACTCAAAATTATCTTACCATTCTTGTCTGCTGCATGCTGATGCAGCGGCTTCTTTTTCTTTCGTTTGCTCCAGACCTTGAACTCAGCATTCTTCTTTACCTTCTTCTTCATTCTCACCTTCTTCTTCATGTTTTCTTCAAGCTCCTTGGGCTTGAATCTTCCATCAATGTCTGCAAGTTCTTCAATGGCTTGCTGCCTTGTGTCTTCATCTTCAAATTCTGATTTCAGCATCTTTAGTTCGTATGTTGTGGGAATTTCAAGATCGCACATGCTGTTCACATCCTTCATTTTGTTTTCATCCTCTTCATTGGCATGCTGCCATGACATCAACTGATAATAGTGTCTGATTTCTTCAACACTCCATTTCATAAAAATGTTTTCAGCTGGTTTATCTTCTTCCTCTTCATCTTCAATGCAGATTTCTTCATCCATGGTGCTGCTAAGCACTCTTGGCATGTCACAATGCCCATCATCATTGAATTCAAATGCTTCATCTTCCATGCAGCTTTCGATAATCTTGTCAAAGTCTTCAATAAAATTACAATCTTCATGGTATTCATTATACTTATCAGCTCCAATGCTGGCTTCTTTTCCATTTTCTGCTTCAAATAAGGACATCACATTGTCCACATTCTTTAAAAATTCTTGAATGATTTCATCATCATTTGCATTTTCCTCAATTACAAGCTGATTTCTATATGCACCTGCACATGCACAAACATCTAACCTGTTAGGATAAATTTCTGCCCTCATGGGCATGCTCTTCATGAGCTCATTTTCTTCTTCACATTCAGCCTCTACTGGCTGTTCTGCAACTGCTTGAGTTGCTAATTCACCATTTTCTGCTGCTGCTATGGCAGCTTCCTCTTCAACGTCATCTTTGTTATCTTCATCCACCTGTGGCTCTGCACAATGGGCTTCATTGTTCTCAAATTTATCAAGCTCTGCTTGGCTGACAGAGTCCTTGACCGTTTCATACGAGCATTCAAATGCTTCTATGGATGGAGTATCTACTGCTGCAATGGCAGTTCCATCTTCATATTCATCCACAAGTGCCTCTACACCGTGGGATTCACTAACAGCTTGGCTGTCTTCTGCTTCAACTGCAGGATTCTCAACTGCTGCTTCTTCAACAGGTTGTGACACGGTTGAGTGCTTGCACATGTTACTCCCCCTTTCGCTGAACTCTTCTTCCAAGATTCTCCATGCTTCCTTGGAAGTCTTTGCTGCTGCAATCTTGTGGAAAATACTTTCATCCACAGCTCGTTGGATGAGATGCAGGGCTAATTCATGCTGCTGCAATTTTTGGTCTTCAGTCAGGGCTTCAAAAGCCTCTAAATCTAGGGGATGCACACATTCATTTTGAACTAAACACCACAAATCTTCTGCTCTAAGAAAACTTCTCATTTTAATAGCCCAAAACTCATAATTTTTACCTGAGAAATGTGGGGGTACTAGGAGAACTCTGCTGCTCCAATTATCCTGGTTCTCCTCTTGGACTTCAACTGTGTTAATAAGCTCCTCTGCAATGGGAACTTCTCCATATCTCTGTGCAAAATAATTTGCCTCTGTCCTTGCATTTCTTCTTTTGATCTGCTTGAGTCTTCTTTGATAACCCATTTCTTCTCTTCTTTGCAGCAGTCGTTCTGTGCTGGCACTGGTCTTCTTCTTGCAAGTCTCCTACTTGCTTCTCCTGCAGATGCTTTGTGCTTGGCACTGTAAATATTGGGGAAAAGGCCTGCCGTTTTCCTTCTAAAATAACGAAGACCGAGATCTAAAAGACAACCAATTCAACTCCCAGAAAACTGACGCACGGTACCCTTCTTCGCCTGCAAGTATTCCTCCTCGTCCTGAAAATTCTCTTTTCTGCTTTCACTGTTGTCTTCCTTTCTTGTTTTCATATTCTAGTATTTCCCCCATCCATGGCCGTGGAGCTCTAAACCTCTGCAGTACAACCACGATGCCAGAAGGTAGAAGAGGAAGCCTCGTTAACTTATTTTGCTCTTGGGTTTTCATTCATTTTCGATACCGCGGGGAAATCCTTGGATCGAATTTCTGAAAGCGCAACGGTAATGGCTGAGGATCTTGTGAGGCAGGCTGTCGAGGCCTTCAAGGAAGATGATTTCGAGCAGGCCGTCATTTTTTTTACACACAGGCCATAGGCCTTGACCCTTCCAATGCTGGGTTGTACGTTGACAGGGCCTGGGCGAACATTAAGCTCGATAATTTCACAGATGCTGTTGCTAATGCAAACCGGGCAATTGAATTGGATTCATCTCTGGTAAAGGCATACCTGTGTAAGGGTATTGCTTGCTTCAATCTAGAAGGTAGATGGCTTCAAACTCGGCGTTGATAAGCTAGAAATTACTCCGAAACTAGAAGTCTGATTTCACGCCAAGCTCTTTCGGCCGCTGCCTATTGCCTGTCGAACAAGGAATCGAGGTGCTTGTTCAGGGTGTCTGTTTGTTAGTCTGAAAACTCCTCACTTGCTGCAACTACAAACCACTTCCAAGGTGCTAAGATTGTTTGAACGCTCAGGGGAAAAGGTCTCCAGTCGTCACGATGTTGCTAGACAGCCAGGTAGGAGTAGAACCCATCTCTGCGTTGACGGTGGAAACAGAAGCAATGTCCATCTCTGCTGCATTGCTCAAGATCCACGAATGACTCAGAATTTGATCGTAGAAAGTCGTTGGTTGAAGCCCTTCTCAGGCAGAACAGAGTGGCTCTAGGGCAGCTTCTCAGTCTAAGTCTCAACTTCTGATCCCTTCAGCAACTCCAAAAAATGGGTCTGTCAATGAGGCCAGCGGAAGGCAACAAGACATTGTCAACATCTGGTGGAAGGGCCATTGCTTTGAGTCGGAGTCAGTCTCAATCTGAAAAACCTTCAACGTCAAAAGAAGATATATCTTCAGCTAGAGTGGAAGCTAAACAAGAAAGCCAGCGGCTATCAATCTTCTGCGCGACTACCATGACAGACCTCAGAGCTCGAGGCAAGGGGATCGCTCCATGGGCTCTGATACCATGACAGAGTTTATGAAGGCGCAGAGCAAAACTGAAAAACAGAGTATGGCCCAAAATTCAAACACAAAACAGGGGAAGATATTCACCGGAGCTCTGAGGCTCTTCTCCTACATTCTAGAACTGAAATGAACACCACAAAAATACATTGAACCTCTCGATGCCTCTTCACCCGAGGCTCATTTACTTCTACACCCAATGCATTAAATCTTTGTACAGCGGTTGGTGGATACATCAAGTTGGCGGGAGGAATTATCTCCAACAGAAAATACAAGCATTTATCGCAATCCATATCCCGCAAGTGACTAAGTAAGGGAGAGCCCTGTAGTGTTTTAGCTCCCTTGTATTGAACCATTCAATGAAATTTTCATCCACAATCCCCTTTGACCACATATTAGAGATGCCCAGGTGGCTTGCCATCTCCTTCTAGATCTGACGGAGAACGAACACTCCAAGATTATATGAGAGGTGGTCTCCTTCAAAGATTTGCACAAACAACACCAACTAGAACCCAACTTATTTCTCTTTTGTAGGTGAAAGCTTCCATCAGTTCTTTCAGAGGTCCAAAAATTAGTAATGTCCATAACCTATACTACTTTTGACTGTGTAAATTATATAAGTAGAAATACATATCAAAATTTATAGAAAAGGACTGGTGAATTTCATTCCTGGGTCTGGTCTTCCACTACTCTTGGCTGCACTTTGGAGGTTTCTTCCATGGGGAGGCCCCTTCCTGAGGCATTGGTTCACTAATGCCCCTGTTCCAGAACGAAATGGTTTTGATTCCTTTCATGACTGACCATAAACTGCTGCTGCTGCGGGTACTTCACCTCCCCAATTGCTCTTAGAATCTCCTCGTGCCTTGATTTCTGAAGCCTTTCCATGCTCTGCACCATAAGCATGATATCCTCAATCTCACCAACCTGAACCTACGTGCTATCCTCAATGTCGTCCATGCGTGATCTAATGATCTTATTAGCGGCCGGTTTCATGTGAATACTCATACCCGCAAGCCGGGAGGACCTGTGGCTATAAAGATATTGTGTGATTTTAAACCGTACTCGGTGTATTCCCAGAGGTTGAATCTAAGGGCAGCGTTGGCTTAAGGTAGGTGAAGCACGAGATCATGGAAAAGCATACCGCATTTTATTTTGCCCATAACCCAAACTTAAATAATCATTATCTTAAAACATTTAACCCAAACTTAAATCATCTTTATCTTAAAACATGAGAACCGAAACATATGTTGAAACTTACTGCGCAGTTACTCCTTGTTAAAATAGAACTTATATCACAGTGAGATACTTAGAAATCTTGATTTCTGCGCACTTACTCCTTGTTAAAATAGAACTTATATCACAGTGAGATACTTAGAAATCTTGATTTCTGTGCAGTTACTCCTTGTTAAAATAGAACTTATATCACAATGAGATACTTAGAAATCTTGATTTCTTTTACTGCGTGTAAATGTAAAACAACATTTACATAGGTAGTAACTTTGCCGCAATACAGAGAGATGAGATTTTACTTCAATCTTTTACATTCACAGAGCTTGGGCTCTTCATACACTTCACGGGTCTTTCACCTCTTCTCTTCTTCAATCCTCTCTGAGTGATTTTCATTTATAAAGTTTCATTATTACTGACTTAAGATCGCTTCACTTGGAAGCTACAAGGTTGCAATAAACACTGCAATTAATTTCTACCAAAGAAAATATGATGTTGCGGAATACAAATGCGGCTACTTAAATACTAACTTGCCATGAGCCAGATTGGTTGCAAACTGACTGACCGTCTAACATTGCAGACTGAAAAAATGACACAGAGCCGGTGCATATCTGATACGCTATTATCTCATTAATTATGATATTTCCAACACTCCCCCTTAATTATGAGCGGATGGGGATCTTTAAATAAAATTAAAATATTACAAAATATTTCAGAACTGAAACATGCTCTGTTCATAACAAAGTTCACTGTGCAGAACTTGTCACTCCCAGACAACTTCACAGATATTGGAATGGGTCCTTTGCCAATGGTTTTATGTCTGCTACCTAATCTTCAGACCTGCAAAATTCTAAACAGATTTCCTTGTTGTTTATTAGTTCTCTGATAAAATGATACCTTGTGTCGATGTGCTTGGTTCTCTTGTGGAACACATGATTCTTTGACAGTGCAATAGCTGAATTGTTGTCGCAGTAAATGACTGTGGGTTCTTGCTGGTTCTGCGACATAGCACTTAACATTCTGCACATCCAAACTGTTTGACATGCAGTGCTTGTAGCTGCGACATACTCTGCTTCTGTTGAAGAGAGAGTTACTATGGGTTGTATCTTTGAAGCCCATGATACAACACTTGTTCCTACATGAAATGTATTTCCAGATGTGTTTTTTTCTGTCATCTATGCTGCCTCCATTGTCACTGTCAGTGTATCCAATGAATTTGAAATTTTATGAGGTTGAATACAAAATACCAAAGTCTTTTGTTCCACTTACATACCTCAGAATTCTTTTACCTGCTTGCCAATGAGATTCTTTTGGTGACTCCATGAATCTTGAGATTAAATTGACTCCATAAATGATGTTTGGCCTTGTTGCTCTAAGATACGTAAGGCTACCAACAAGCCTTTTAAACAACGTAGGATCTACATTGGATCCATCATCATCCTTGCTCAATTTCAAACCTGTTATCACTGGTTTTGGAGCTGTCTTGCAATTTAACATCTTAAATCTATTCAAGACATCACTTGCATACTTTGACTGAGATATAAATATTCCATTTTCAGTCTGTTGGACTTCAATGCCCAGAAAATACTTCATAAGCCCCAAATTAGTCATTTCAAATTCACTTTCCATGACTGTTCTGAATTCTTCTATGCCAAAATCACCAGTAAATATTAAATCATCTACATACAGGCAAACAATTAACTTATTACCTTGCTGACTGATTTTTGTGTACAGCGTTGGCTCACATTCACTTCTGTGAAATCCATTTTGAATGAAGTATGAGTCAATGCGACTGTACCAAGCTCTGGGAGCTTGCTTTAAACCATACAGTGCCTTTTTCAATATGTTTACTTTGTGTCATTGTCCCGGGACTTCATCGCCTTGATCCAAATCCTAGGCTCTATCAAGCGCCGAGAGGGATCAAATCTCCCAAGGTGCAAACCTCTCCTTGAATAGCTCATTGAGTGCAATACTTAAGCCACTGAATCCTAAGCTCTAAAGTCTCATATTTACTTTTACTTTGTATTATTCTTTTTTGTTTATGACAGACATAATATTTATTACTTTTTACTTTGTATTATTCTTTTTTGTTTACTTTGTATTATTTTGTTACTCGACAAACTCTAAAAACAATCTAAAATCTCATATTTACTTTTTACTTTGTATTAAAAGTAAAAAATAAAGTCTCTAGTTTAAGTCTCATATTTACTTTTTACTTTATATTATTCTTTTTTGTTTATACTCGACATAATATTTATCACCTAATCCTAAGCTCTAAAGTCTCTAGTTTAAGACTCATATTTACTTTTTACTTTGTATTATTTTTTTGTTTATGGCCGACATAATATTTATTACTTTTTACTTTGTATTATTATTTTTTTTTACTTTGTATTATTTTTTGTTTACTTTGTATTATTTTGTTACTCGAAAAACTCGACAAACACTCTAAAATCTCATATTTACTTTTTACTTTGTATTAAAAGTAAAAAGAAAGGTCTCTCGTTTAAGTGTCATATTTACTTTTTACTTTGTATTATTCTTTTTTGTTTATGACCAACATAATATTTATCACCTAATCCTAAGCTCTAAAGTCTGTAGTTTAAGTCTCATATTTACTTTTTACTTTGTATTATTCTTTTTTGTTTATGGCCAACATAATATTTATTACTTTTTACTTTGTATTATACTTTTTTTGTTTACTTTGTATTATTTTGTTACTCAACAAACACTCGACCTACAAATGTTATTTATGGCCGACAAATATTGACAAACACTCGAATTACAAGATCTCCCTCATACAAATGTTATTTATGGCCGACAATATCGACAAACACTCGACTAACAAGATCTCCCTCATACTGGGCTGTAGAGCGCCTCTCGACGCAACCAAGCTCTGGGAGCTTGATTTAAACCATACAGTGCCTTTAACAAGATCTCACTCATACTGGGCTTTAGAGCGCCTCTCGATGCAACCAAGCTCTGGGAGCTTGATTTAAACCATACAGTGCCTTTTTCAATCTGTTTACTCTATGTCCTTGTCCTGGGACTTCATCGCCTTGTGGCTGCTCCACATATACTTCTTCCTCTAAATAACCATTTAGAAATGCAGACTTAACATCCATTTGGTAAACAGGCCATGTCTTATGTGCTGCGATGGCCAACATTGTTCTGACTGTGTTCATTCGAGCTACAAGTGCAAAAGTTTCATTGAAGACTATGCTAGGCTGCTATGTGAACCCTCTTGCTACCAATCTTTCCTTGTGCTTCTACACATTTCCATCAGCATATTACTTGGTCTTATAAATCCATTTCACGCTTATAACATCCTTGTCTTTAGGAACATCAACTAATTCCCATGTTTGATTCTTCTCAATGCATTCAATTTCTTCATCCATGGATTGTACCCAAACTTTATCTTCAACAGCTTATTCAAATGTTAGAGGATCATTAACTTGAGAAAATAATGCAAAACATGAGAATGAATTAGGTGTACCAGTTTCATATATCTCGCGCAGACTTCTTGTCCTTGGCGGAGTTGCTGGTGTCGAACTGCGTGAGTTGCGCGAACTGCTTGATGGATTTTGCTGCGCACTTGGTGTGCTTGTCGGAATAGATTGAGCTGGGACTTGTGTCGGAGTTGCTTTTGATGGAACATGCTGCGCAAACCTGGGAGTAGGTGGAGCTGTGCAGTTCTGATTTATATGCGGAGTCTCATCCACATCTTCTGCGCTGTCATCGTGTTCAACATGTGACACGATTTTGACATTCTTCTCCACAATTCCATCCCATGCTTCATTCTCCACAAACTGAACATCTTGACTGATAATGACTTTTCTTGTGACAGGGTTATATAACTTGTATGCTTTTGTGTCTTCAGAATACCCAATGAAAATGCATTTCTGTCCTTTATTGTCTAATTTCTTTCTCAACTCATCTGGAACATGTGCGTATGCTACACAACCAAAAATTTTAAAAGTGAAACACTATGTTTCATACATGTCCATGCTTCCTGTGGAACTTTGTTCTTCATGCTCTTTGTCGGACATCGATTCATGATGTATACAACAGTTTCCACTGCTTCAGCCTAGAATTCATTTGACAGATGCATCGCTGCCAACATACTACGCGCCATCTCCATAATAGTTATGTTTTTCCTCTCTGCGATACCATTCTGCTACGATGTATACCGCGCAGTGAATTGCTTCTGTATGCCATGATTTTTGCAAAAGTTTAAGACATCATTTGAAACATACTCACCACCTTTGTCTGTTCTTAATATCTTGATGTTGTAACCACTCTGCTTCTCCACGAGTGCCTTGAACTGCTGAAAACAACTAAACGCATCATATTTATGTTTTAGAAAATAAAACCAAGTTTTTCTAGTGAAATCATCAATAAATGTAAGAAGATAAGTGCATCCTCCCATGGACGGTGTTTGTATAGGTCCACAAATATCAGAGTGCACAATTTCAAGTGGCGTGTGCGCTCTGTATGACTTTCCGACAGGAAAAGTCTCTCTATGTTTTTTTCCAAAAATACAGCTTTCACAAATTCTCTCTGGCTTTTCAATCAATGGAAATCCTTTCACCATGTCTTTCATGTGTAGTAGCTTCAACCGACCAAAATTCAGATGTCCAAATCTGAAGTGCCATAACCAGGATTCATCCCTTATTTCTGTCTAAAACGCAACTTGCATTGAGCTGTCTTTTTCTTCCTTTGCGCAGTGAATGTCTGCTCCTTTTCTTTTTGCTTTGAACGCAGATCCAAAATTTTCATTCTGACTTTCATGAACAACTTCAGTTGTCTTTCCTTTTATGATGGGTCTTATCCTCAAAGGAAACAAGCAATTGCTTGTCATCTGCACTTCGACTATCAACTGATTGCTTGGATATATGTCTTTGATCAGACAATGCTTTCCTATCATATGGATTCTGTAACCTTTTTCCATCAATTCTCCAGTGCTCAACCAATTATGCTTCAAACCTTGAACATAATAAACATCAGACATATATTTCTGCTCCCTCTGTTTGGTTAGAATATCAACAGTATCCTTGCCCACAACAGTGACTTGAAAATTATTTCCAAGTGTGACATCAGTTTGAACTGCTTTATCTAGACTAGAAAATAGATTTAAATTACCAGTCATATGATTGCTACAGCCTGAGTCTAAATACCATATGTCATTTGGAATTTCTTGGACAGCATTGCATTCTAGTGGAGATTTGCATGCTAAGAACAGTGAGTTGTTCGAAGTGCTGTTGTTGCTTGACTGTGTTTGGCCTTGCTTTCCTTGGTCATACTGCTTCTTCCTGCATTCATATTCGAAGTGTCCATACTTCTTACGGTAATGACATTGAATTTTTTATTTGTCATACCTTTGTCCACTTGACTGAGTGGGAGTTTGATTCTGACCTCTACCAGTGACATGTGCAGGGTTGCTGCTGTGATCTCCTCTAAACGAACTTCGTCCTCTGCCTCTAGAGTTTGATATTTCTCTGCCTCTTCCACAACTTATGGATGACTGTGCTGCAAATGCACCTTGTAGTGATGTTTTTGAACCACTGATTCTATGTTCATGATTGGGAAGTGAGGCTTGCAACTCATCAATAGTAAATGTGGACAGATCTTTGTTTTCTTCCAGAGTTACAACCAAAGATTCAAATTTATTTGGAAGAACTCTAAGAACTTTTTCCACAACTCTTTGGTCACCTAAAGTTTCTCCATGAGACTTTATTTTATTAACCAGACAAATAACACGAGTATAGAATGAGTCTACTGACTCTGTATTGTTCATTGACAGAGATTCAAAATCTCTTCTAAGAATTTGAAGTTTGGCAGTCTTTACCTTGTTCAAACCTTGATATGCAGTTTCCAGTGTGTCCCACGATTCCTTAACTGACTGCACTGCTGCTACTCGTGGGAGTATTGATTCATGTGTTGCCTGATGTATGTGAAACAATGCTTTTTCATCTTTCTTCTTCTATTCCTTCAGAACATCCTTCTCAACTTGTGTGAGATTGTTGTATGCTGTTAGATCTGTTGGTTCTGCATAGCCATTCTGGACTATGTCACATACATCTTGACCTCTAAACAAAGCTTTCATAGTTAGAGACCAATATTCATAATTTTTACCAGAAAATATTGGAGTTTGCAAATTACCCGAAGTGGAAGCCATTTTTAATCACTTTTCCCTTTTGTAAATACTATTTCTACTTTCCAGAAACCGGGATCTGATACCAAATCAAGGGAAAAACACACCGCACAGTAAATAAGATTTAACTACGCAGATGATGAATATTTTATTTTTCTTTTGCTAAGGACTGTGTTGTTCCTAGCAAATACTTTGCTTTAATTTTTCTCCACTTTACTTCTCAAATTAATAGCGCGGAAATTAACTCCGTGATTCACCTTCACCTATTTACTGTGTGCAGATTAATTGCGCGTTTCTACTTTCTACTGCGCAGTTGAATGTTCACATAAATGCACACTTCTCTAACTTTGTGGAACTTGACTTTGTATGGAGAGCGCACTTCATACAGATCACTTCTCAAACTTATTTTAACTTTTACAAAGATTAACTGCGCGGTTAACTTTGTATACCTATCTAACTGCGCATAACCCAAACTTAAATAATCTTTATCTTAAAACATTTCTTCTTAAAACATGAGAACCGAAACATATGTTGAAACTTACTACGCAGTTACTCCTTGTTAAAATAGAACTTACATTACAGTGAAATACTTAGAAATCTTGATTTCTTTTACTGCGCATAAATGTAAACAACATTTACATAGGTCAATATGAAATAGATGCGCGACATGCATAAACAAACATTCTTGAGAATGAATTCACAAAACTAAATACTTATATATTTAAAACAAAGTAACTTTTCCGCAATGCAGAGAGATGATATTTTACTTCAATCTTTTACATTCACAGAGCTTGGGCTCTTCATACACTTCATGGGTCTTTCACCTCTTCTCTTCTTCACTCCTCTCACTCTATCTAATCCTCTGTGAGTGATTTTCATTTATAAAGCTTCATTATCACTGACTCAAGATCACTTCACTTGGAATCTGTAGGGTTGGAATAAACATTGCAATTAATTTCTACCTAAGAAAATATGATCTTGTGGAATACAAATGTGGATACTTAAATACTAACTTGTCGTGAGGCACCAGATTGGCTGCAAACTAACTGAGCGTCTGACATTGTAGACTGACAAAATGACCAACTGGAGTCTGACAGAGCCGGCGCATATCTGATACACTATCAGCTCATTAATTATGATATTTCCAACAATATCCACAGAGATTCTCCTATTCCCATCCCAAGCTACTAAAGCAACCTCAAAAACACACTGCAACATCTTCCTGTAATCGACCATACTATTTTTTAGCTCTAAGATCTCGCCCAGTAACTTCTCCATCATAAAATACTCTGTCGAAAGATGCCAATTCCTTCCAGCAACCACTTCCTTCTTCCCCACTTGGAATTTTAAGGAAATTATTCTATGCCGACTCCCATAGAAAGGCGGATAAATGAAAAACATCTTGACTCTTCCGAATTTGACAGGAAGCAAAGCGTGCGAAAAATCAAGTCATCAACTATCCATTAGATCATTCACATGGGATCCTCCAAAAAAAATTCGAGCAAGGGTGACGGGATTAAATGTGCTTGCATAAGGGCGAACATTATCCAGCCTATTGAAGGTCATTTAATGCGGGATAGCAGGCTGGTTGGCAATGTGTCTGTCCAATTGATGGATAGTAAATTCTTCTAAGAGATAGGTTTAGGATAATTGCTCAGCGGATCAACCCTCAGCCAGTAGATCAACCTTCACTCATGGATTAGAACATTCTCAAGGAGGTCAAGGCTCATAAGTCACTTTTTTTTTTCAACCAAAAATCACCTTCATGCTATTTAGAAAGAATCGAGAACAACAAACCATCAAGTAATCAATCGCCACCAACTGACCACCTTATCCTTGACATAAATCACTTAACCGTATCCTTCACATAAATCACTTATATACGCTTGCTTCGATCATTGATTTGACAGCTTAGTTGAAGTTTAAAAAACATTAGTTGAAGAACTACAGGCCAACAAAATTATTGCGAAAATAAAATTGCCAACTCCAGATATCCTCTACTCCAGGTAGACAAAATACTGGGTGGAAAAAATAAATTCTTTGATAATACTACTGATAAGAAAGAATACCAACTGTAACAGAACAAACCAAGTGCAACAAGCTTTGTGAATTCTCTGAGCCTCCTTCAAAACCCGTCAGCTTTTCCGCTATCAATTATTATGACTAGAACAAGACCTTGATATAAATATGGAAGGAGTCTTATTGGAGTGAATTGGAGGGATTCCGTTCTCTGGAGTCTGAGACATACATCAACCAATGCAAATAAAAAATTGCAGTAATCATCAAGCAGTTACAACTAGTAGTCGATTTCTTCTCAAGGCACGTACAACAAGTTTTCAACTTTCAAAAGATCTATCTCCATCCACATAAGAAAACCTATTGATTACGTTGATTTGTGACCCTATGCATGTAGGTTTTCTGAAAAAATCTTCAACAACACAGCAAGCAAGTGCATCATGTCAGCATTTCATTCTTCTTGCAGTATTTTCTTGCTTTCCTCCTCTCCTTCAGGTTAAAGCCATCCCTCTAAGAGCTACTAGTGTCACGCGGTCTACTTAGAGGATGGAAATGGTGCCAGATGTTGAGAGCCTCGACTTCACATGAGAAATCAAGAAAAAGAATGATATACACACAGAATAATCAAGAAGACAGAATGTTCAACCGCTTAATTCATTCTTGGATGGTGTATTTATACATCAAGTGGAGAGGTTGGGGTGGTCACCTATTCCAAATTCCCATCTATTAAGGTCATTTACATGCATTAATAAGTTTACATTAATGTGCGATGACATTATGTACAATATGTAGATCCTGAGAGGCCCCTCCAATAGCCCCTTGAAATTCTAAAGAAGTTTGTAGGCTTGTCATTTATCAAGGGAGCTATCCAAGGGCTGCTTATGCAAGCTCTTATCCACTTTATAAAAACATCTAAGAAGCCAAAAATCTTCATGATTTTGAAGAGGAAGTTATGTCTTACTCTATTGAAGGAATTTTATAGGTCTAATTTTATATCCATTCATTTTTCCTTCCTTTCATAGCTTGAGTGGATCACTTCTTGCACAATGACTATGTTGTTAATAATCTGCTTGCCTGCAATAAAACCACCCTGGTTTTCAGAGATTAGATTAAGAAGAATATTTTTAAGCTTTCTTGCAATGATTTTTGTCAATATCTTTTACGAAGCATTGCATAAAGATATGGGCCTAAACCTTTTCAACGTAGAGGGATTTTTCTCCTTTGGAATCAAGGCGATAAAGGATGAATTTGTTGCCCCCAATCTTATCCCTCCCCATTGAGCAGTTTAGCATTCTGCATAAATTCACCTTTATTATATTCCAATATTTTCTATGGAAGCAAATAGGGAAGTCATTGGGCCCTAGGGGATTTGTCTGGATGAAGAGACCATATCGCCTCCTTTGCCTCCGCTTGTGTGATCCATTTAAGAAGGAGCTCATTTTTGTTAGAGATAAGATTAGGAATATTTTCACACATGGAAGTTAACAAAGCCCAATCTTCTTCTTCTTGATACAAATATTGAAAGTGTTGATAGGCCTCTTTATTTATCTACTGTATTGAATTTATTTTTCCTCCCCTTTCACTTTCTAGCTCTAGGATCGTATTCCTCCTTATCCTTTCTTTATATTGACTATGGAAGTACTTTGTACTTTTATCTCTAGCCTTGATTCAGAGACTTCTTGATTTAATTCTCCACTCCTCTTCCTCCTTTCTCTCTAAACCTTGTATTTTCTCTTCCAAACATTGTTCTTTCCTCAGGATTTCATTTTTTATTTCACTTTTCATTTCTTCTTAGAACTCTTTCAGTTCCTCTTGGAGCCTTCGTTTCTCCCACTTCAGATTTGTAAGGTTTTTGGCCCACAGCTTATGAGCATTCTTTGTGGCTCTTAATTTAGCCCCCCAAATGAAGCTAGGAGTTCCATTAACATATACTTTCCATGCATTCCTTATAATCATAAGGATCACCTCTTCTCTAGTCCAAGAAGAAATGAACTTGAAAGGAATTGGACCCATATTCTTAGGGATAAAAAATTCTAACAGGATAGGCTTATGATCTGAAATAGAAGAAGGAATAATCTTTGACGAAGGAATGATATTTTTTAACATAAAGTAGTTGCTTATAGAAACCAATTGAGTCTTTCTACAATGTTTCCAGGTCCTACTCTTATATTGTTCCAAGTGCAATTCCCTTTCCTTGGTTTTATATTTGTAAGGTTCCAAGAAACCTGCATCTCCTCTAGTTTCCCTCCAAAGGGATCTTTGACCTTCAATCCTCCTCTCATTTCAAATAGAGCCACTGTGACATTGAAGTCTCTAGCCACAATACTTCTGAGGTGCAAATTCCTTTCTCTAAGATCCTCTAAAGATATCTAGGAGTCCTGTTTTTGTGATGAAGGACTAGGCCATAGATGTTGCATACTTTGATTTTTTCAATTTCCTCAGTGTATTCTAGTTCAAACATTATCCAGTTAGAGTTCCTCCATTCAACATATAAAGAGAACCTTCTTGTATCCCACCAGGTGGCTATGCCCCCTGAGTTCCCTGTTGCTCCTACTGAACTCCCTTCTCCACTTTTCCATAATTTCTTCATTATTTATCTACTATTTTCCTCACTCATTTTTGTCTCCTAGATAAGAAGGATGGAGATATTTTTGCTTCTTAACATATTCCTTATTTATTTTGTCTTTGTTTTCTATCCCAACCCTCTACAGTTCCAAGAGACAATTTTCATCTTTTTGGGATTGAGAGGGGTGCTCCTTGTTTTCTAATTCTCATCTTATCCAAGAGATTGCTCTACTAAGGATGAAATAATTTTTATATGTTGATCTAGGCTGGGTTGTTTCCCTTTCGCATTTTCTTTCTCCGCATGTTCTTCCCGATGGGTTATGTTTGGATTTCTTCCTTTCTTTCTTGGAGGTTCTTTCCCTTCTTCTCTATATTATGATGTTTCTTCTTGCATGGATTTTGACATGAATCTTGTCACCGAACTTGAAGCTCCTAATATTACCTCAATGTGTGGCTGCTCAGGAATGATCAAAGTGTATTTTTCTTCTTGTGCTATCTCTATTAAGACCGACTATTCCTTTACTATCTCTTCTTGGGTTTCATCCCTTATCTTTCCATCTTCAGCTAGTTCTATATCATGGCTAGCTAGGGCCTGAAATCTATTCACAAGATGTCCTTCTTTTACAGGGGCAAGAGCAGGCCGATTCTACTTCATAGGATATGTACTACCTCTTTTAGGAACAACATTCTAATCACCTTATTTGTCGACCTCCTAATCCTGGAATCTTTTTTTTGCACATTTTTTGGCAAAATGCCCGTATTCATGGCATATATTGCACTTGAAATGGATTTTTTCATAATCTACTTTTTGAAGATGATTCCACCCCTCCATTATTAGATTTATCTCTTCCGGTAGGCCTATTTCCAAATCCACCTCAACACATATTCTAGAACACTAGAAGAGGGGCGGTTTCAGATCAAATCTATCTATATATTTTCCTAGTGTATTCCCTATTTTCTTGAGATCATCATCCCCCCAATAATGTAAAGGGAGATGGAGGAGATTAACCCAGATAGGAACAACAAAAGGGATATCTTTTTCTAGGTCAAATGAAGCATTCCATTGATTCAGGTACATAACTCTAGGACCTATGAAGTATGGTCCATTCCGAAAACTTAAGTCTTTGTCTTCTTTGTGCTCAAATAAGAAAAAAAAAAAACCTTTGCCGCTAAAATTTTGGACCACTTCTCCTTTTATCAATGACCTCTAGTTCTTATTTAGTTAGATTTCTATTACTTTCGGAGAGGGCCATAGCCCAGTGAAGTATCTCACCAAACCTTTTTTTAAAAGAACCACTATCTTGTTCCTTGTAGAATTTGAGGAAAGTTTAAATTCAGGGGTTGTCGTATATTTAACAAACTGAGAATATAGATCCTTTTCCGATATGGAGGTTGCATCCATAACGACAGAAATAACGCTTTTGAAGCAAGAATCAAGAGAGACGGCCTCCCCCGACTCAGAGACCGGAGGAGTGTCCATGAGGGCAATTGAAGCAGAAACTTGAGGCAAAAAACCCTATGCGAGAGCTAACCAATGGAGTTCAATTCATTACTATTTTCATCAACACCAACCACATGAATATAGTACATTTGTATGGCACCTTCACCTTCTAGAGTTTGGATCACCACCAGGGAGACCCTTGAGGTGCAAGGTTGAGTAAGGACATGTATCCTAATCTTGCTGTATAATTGCCACATTCCGTATACAATTCCCAAACAAGTTCATCGGGTTCATCCTTGCATCTTACATGTTCCCTCCTTATCTCAATAAAAAAACCTCCCATGACTAGCCAAAAGACCTTCCAAGCCTAACTCCTCATAACATAACCATCCCTAAGATCAAATAGTAGTGTCCTGTGGTCGAGAGATTTGTTTTAGGGTGCATTCTCCTCTTTCCTATAAGTGGGTGAAAACTACTTCCAAAAGGAAAACATCCTTCCCACAACCTATAATGGAATTAAAACCAATCCCGACATGGGCCTCGTCACCCACTTTCCAATCTAAGTAGTTTCCAATAATAGGAAAAGCTAAAGGCAAGGATTTCCATGGTTAGAAATATTGTGTACATTCTTTCTCTCTAGAAGAAACCAATCCAGAGAGCAATTGGGGTGAATGTAATTATTTGTAATAATTCTCCTCCATAAACTATGTTTGGTAATCAACTGCAAATGCTAGAGGGATTTTGCACCTAGTGATAGCTCGAAGAGATGGTTGTACTTAAGAACCCATCCCCCAAGCTTCTTAGGATGAGTTATTAATTTCTACCTTGCAATATGGGATCTCAAATAATCACTACTAGCCTTCCAAAGTTAATTGAAACATCATTTCCGAATTTTTTCTAGGTTTCCCTTTGAGATATTGGAAAGGAGATGCCATAAAATAGGGGTTTCTTCAAGGAATAATTTTATTAGGACAAGCCTCCCACCTTTGGAGAGCCATCGATAACACCAGAAGGAAATCGTTTGCTCAATGTTGTACAATAGACACCATCAATCCTCCTTGACATAATTTTTGGGTTTCAAGTTGAATCCAACATACTTGGAATCCTCATCCTAACCAAAATGCTGAAATGGGAAGATCCCATCCATATCGTTCTTCATTATGTTAGGAAATACATGTGAATCATTGTAGAATTTTTAAGGTTAATGACCATCCTAGTAGCAGTGCCAAATAGATCAAGGAAATATGATAATTTCTTAGCATCCACCAAATTTCCAAAGAAGAAGAGTAATACATCATTGATAAAGAGGAGAGGTGAGAGGGTATCTCCCCCTCCCACCTATACACCCTTCTCAGTCTCTGGGATTTATGAATGGATTTACTTAGGCCTTCAAATACCAACATAAAAAGATACATAGATAAAGGGAAACCTTGTCTAAGACCTCAGGAGGGTTTAAATAAGGGAGATACTGACCCATTGCTTAGAAAAACAAATGATGTAGATGTAATCCAACTCATAATCCATCATACCAAGGGAAGTGAGAAGCCAAGGTGAAGAATCAATATTCTAAGATACAACCAATAGATATGGTCATAGGCCTTAGATAAATATAGCTTGATGACATAGGTTGGGGAATGATATATTTTTAAGTGTAACCCCACCTAGGTAGAACAAATGGATTCATGGATCAACTTATCGTCTAAAATTCCAAATTGCTCAGAATAAATGTAACAAGATAACAAAGGTTTTAATATTGTAGCTATAATCTTTGACATAATTTTATAGATGTTTCATTTAAGGAAATGGGTCTGAATCCATTGAAATTATCCAAGTAATCTAACTTGGGAATTAAAGCAATAAATGTGGAGTTTACAGTCCACAAAATCTTACCTAAAAATATTACCTCTTCCATGGCCTTGAATATAAAATCTCCAAGAAGCTCGAAAAAATCCAAATAGAAGTCCATCGACCACCCACTAGGTCTCAAGATTCTATCTTTTTGAATTTTTTTAGGACTGCAAGTAATTACTATAAAGTAATAGCTCTATAAAAGGCCTCGTTTTACTCTGCCTCAACCATACGGGGAAATAAATAAATCAACTTTATTATTTCTCCAATATTATCCCTAACAGGTTCACTGAAAAGATTAGAAAAATGTGAGACCTAGAGCTTTGATATCCATTGAAATCCCCATTACTTATTACCTTCCTAATCAAGCATATCCTAGATAGTGTTTTGACTTTTCTAATAGTTTTCAAATTTATGAAAAAAGTTTGTGTTTTGCTTCCCAAATCCAAGCTAGACTGCCGAACTCTTTATCCTTGTCTAATAGAATTTTTCACTTATGAGATTCTTAAAACTTATTTTTTGCCATAGACTCTTCTCTAAGTAAATAATAAAAATTCTCCCTACACAAAAAATCAAGGTTCTATTCAACTTCCTTCAAGTGTCGATCTCTTTCCTTGCATCTTACACTTTCCCAAGGGATCTCTTCTCTTTTACCATTTGAAGCTAAGTACAAAACTAAGTACACAGAGTCTCCCCTGAGTGGATGTCGACATACCTCCAATTAGACTTCACTGATTTCTGAAATTCCATCTCTTCAATCCAAATTTGGTTGTATTTAAAATGATCCCTAAGTTTCTCCTCTCCAGGTCCCATCTCAAGGAGGATGTAGAAGTGGTATGAACATCTTATGTAATCCCCAAGACCGATAGCATGATAGCTTTTCCAGAAAGTCATCATGGAGTAGGAATTATTCTAATCTCTTGGATTCCTCGACTTCCTCAGTTCAAATGTTTTCCAAGTAGGCCTCATGTGAAGAGGCACAATATCAACCCATCCAACTAACTCAAACCTATCAAGGAAAAATTATTTCATTATATCATGATGAGTGTAGGAGCCGTATATTTCCCCTCTATTTAGAGTGAGATTCATGTCCCCACAAACGATAATTTTTTTTCCCTTATCCACTAGGAGGATAGTAGCTTCAACCAGAAATATCACTTACATTCATACGGCCCATATATGTTCAACAAGGTAATATCTAACCCCCAAAACTTTCAGGATAACTCGGTACATAAAACTGAGAACATAGAAAAAGAGTTAATTAATTTGACATTTGAACTCCAACCCATCATGAGATTTCTAGAGAAACCTCAACTTCCAATACCGCAAAATCCCACCATGCCATCAACATTTTGAGATTGTTGATCAAATGATCCCCTTTACCCATAGATTCTTGGATTAATAAAATATCTGGTTTATTTAGGTTGAGCATCCTCTTGAGGGACAATTTTTTTGGCTTGATCCCCTAGACCCCTGATATTAATTGACATAATATTCATGGGGATACCCTATTGGGGGTTTGCTTTGCTCTAAGTACCCTTGCACTTAAATGTTGCTTTCGATGGTTAACCCCTTTCACATGGCTCTTTCTTGAGCATGTTTGAGGACACGTTTCCTTCCTACCTGAGAACCTACCAGGTCCTTGGGGACATCCAATCTCATACCACTAAAGGGAAAATAATTTTGGGAGGAGGATTGGGGTATTAGGTGGTAATTCCAACCTCCCTTATTTATGACAAAATGAATCCCAAGAGATGGTTGTTCCACCAAATAAAGTTCCCCTCCAGTCAAGGATTTTGAATCTTTCATTGAGAATTTCCCTCCATCATCCAACCCCAACCCAAAAGTAGAATCATGATTTGAATTGAAAAAACCAACCTAATTTCCCCTTGAAGAGGAGTAGACAAATCCAACCCATAATCTAAACCCGCACCATAACCAAAATTAGGAGGAGAATAATTGAATAGCTTACCTGAAGAGGGTGCACTCCTTTACCACATAAGATCAATTTGTTGTAATTGAAAATGAATGAAATTGAAAAATCATGTCTCCAACATGTTGTTTGAAAAGAACCCTTCACCAGAATGAGCTTATGTGACCAAGGGGATAGAAATATCACCAATATTTCTCAATTTCCTACTACCATTTATGATGCCACTGGTAGTGATTTCCAAAGCATCCCTCTACTCCACCAAATCTCTTCAATCTACTTTCCCAAAGGTTGAGAGGAAGTTTCCAAACTAGAAGGAGCTTCCTCTTGACCTTGACCTAGAGAGAAGTCACCTATATTTTTCCAAACCTTCTTTAGGAGTGGTTTTTAATAGTCTTTGAGGACGCATCCATATTGATGGCACTTCACACAACATAATAGGAAATTGACACAGTTTAGGACTTGTGTGTTGCTTTTTCCTCCCAACACCATCTCCACAGTTTCAAAGAGTCCATTACTTGCTTCTAATTCGACCAATATACGAGCTACTGATCGATTCAAATGAAGCTTGTAGATATCATTAGAAAGTATAAAATTATCGAGGGTACACTAATTGTTTTGAGAGACTAGCCAAACCACAACTCCATCATTTGGAAATTTCAACCATTTAATCCATACGAGATATGAAATCATCCTTGGAAATAAAGTAGGGATGCCAAGGTTTTATTGATAGGTAGGACCTATCGAGGAACCATCTCCCCCATAATATGGACAATGTAGTATCCAAATTCAACTAAAACAAATACAATCCCAATTCATAAAATTCCCATATTCTATGGCTTCATAAATAAAATTCTTACCAAAGAATTAACCAAAATAGTGATAAATAGAACTAGAAACAACTATAAGACTGACATAAGACAACGATAGAAAACATCTAAAATTTATACAGGAAAGGGTTTCAGGAGTACCTCTACTGACAAAACTTGATGTCGTTATAGTTATTTGTCTACGACCCTAGAATGCATGCCAAAAACCCGCAACAGTTTTTAGGGAACAACTCTCCACCCAACCAAATCCTCATTAGAAGTTGAGGCCCCCAAGCCACTCAACAATTATCTCTATTCCAGTGGGTAAGACCTTACTAAAAGCCTTAGGAAATAGAGGAAGATTAATTTTTCATCCTTATCCTCCCCCTCCCACAAATAGTAAATATAAATCAATAGAAAAACCATTAGAACACTCAACATACCATTCCAACCCCATAGACTAGAACCCCCTTTTCGTGGCCTGTTCCCCCTTTTATCGAATAATTTCCTAATTTTTTTCCCAATTTTGCATGGATGATGCCACTTGTCATCCATGCACCTAAGATCTATTAAAGTGGATTAATATTACTTAATTACTAGTCACAATGGTTAATTATATGCACAATTTATTATTATTTGTTTATTTACATATTATTATTATTATTTTAAACTCATTCTAATTTGTATTGCTCAATTAACCTAATATTGATTTTGGGTGTTACATACTTCCCCCTTCAGGAAAATTCGTCTTGAAGTTATAACCCCAAAGAAGAAAACAAGACTTACTCAATTAATTATGTAGAGAATCAATACTATTGTGAAGATGAAAGATTTGTGCATGTGTCCATCATATAGAAATCCTCCAGCCCCTTTCCACATTTCCTCTGATGCTTCAGATACTGCTATTGGGTCTGTGCTGGAACAACAGAAAGATCATACTTCATATGCCATCTACTATATCAACAAGAATATGGCTCCTGCAGAACTCAACTACACGGCGACTAAAAAATAATCTATTGCTATCATTTATGCCATCAATAAATTTCGGCATTATATTACAGGGTAGCCTACTTTTGTGCATACCGATCACTCAACTATTAGATATTTAAAGAATAATCCTATCACTAATGCTTGAGTGACTAGATGGTTGTTTTTATTGCAAGAGTTTGATATCACCATCATTGACAGACTAGGAAAAGAGAATGTTGTTGCCGATTTCCTTTCTCGACTAACTAATAATGTTGATAATTCACCAATTGAGGATTCTTTTGCTCATGAACATCTCTATGTAGTATCAATTCATTCACCTTGCTATGCAGAACTTGCTAATTACCTTGTTGTATGGAAATTTCCATTGCATTTATCAAAAAGGGAAAGAAGAAGGATTTTATAGCAGAGTGCTAGATACTACTGGATAGAAGGATGCCTCTTTTACACAGGGCCAAATTTGGAAATTAGACGGTGTAAGAGAAGATGAAATCCATGGTATCTTGAAATCTTGTCATGACGAACCTTGTGGGGGGGACTTTTCTGATAAAAGGACGGGACACAAGGTATTAAGAATGGGTTACTTTTGGCCAACCCTGTTTTAGGATGCAAAGAAGTATGTGCAAGATTGTGATAGCTGCCAAAGGATGGGCCAACCTAATATGTTGGATGAAATGTCATTGCAACCACAATTAGGGGTTGAAATTTTTTATAGATGGGCCCTATATTTTGTTATATTTTATAGGATCCATGAACCCTCCTCCAAGACAAAAGGTTTATATTATGGTTTGCATAGATTACATGACTAAATGGGTGGAGGACAAGGCCTTGGTGAGAGCTACTGATCAAGCTGTTGTAGATTTCTTTTTTGAATAAATCTTTACTCGCTTTTGGGTGCCTAAGGAGATAGTTACAGATGGAGGACCATATTTTGTGTCTCACAAAATTGAATCTCTTGTGTAGAAATATCATATGCAACATCGGATAACTTCACCATATCATCCACAAGCCAATGGCCAAATGGAAAGTACTAATAAATTTATTGAAGCTATTCTTACAATGATTGTGAAGAGTCATTGTAGAGATTGGGATGAAATAATTCCTAAAGAATTATGGGCATATCAAACTACGTGGCGTAGCACCACAGGGTTCTCTCCTTATGAGATGGTGTATGGGAAAAATGTTGTATTCCCTATTGAATTTGAGATTAAAACCTTGAGGACTGCTTTGGAAGCAAATATGGACTTGAAAGAATCCCAAAAGGACCGTCTGGATGAATTAGATGATCTCGATGAGAAGCGTGAAGCTGTTGTACATCAGACTTCAGTGATTCAACAATAACGTTCTAGGTGTAACGACCAGATTATTAAGAAGAAGATGTTTTAGGAAGGAGATTGGGCTTTACTGTATGATTCACGATTCGAGAAGGACTACAAAGGGAATTTTTGCACCATATGGTTGGGACCATACATAATGGACACAGTATTTGATAATGGGACCATTCGATTAACCACAATTGATGAACAATAGACACCACTATTTTCCAATGGTCATTGGATGCAACTCTATCATAATCCAGTCTTAAAAGATGCATTTACTTCTCACATTGCTTCTGATCTGAACTATCAATTGGTAGATGAACAAGAGTCCCCTCTTGTTTCATCAACTCTTTAATATTACACACATTTTCCACAAAAAATGTACATAAATAAACTTGTTTGTTTTTTTCTTTTTGGTTTGATTTGATTTGTTCGTTAGATTATCTGGTGATTCTTGTTAGGTTTGTTTACAGGTACTACATGTAGGGATATATGGGAAGGGATTGATTAAGATAGAGCAATCGTATTGGGCCAATCGATTGCAGAAACTATGGGTGGTCCCTTCCAATTACTCAACACCCCTTCAAAAATATCTGTGAAGAAAATTTCTGATTTCTGCCAAAGCCATTGAACTTCGTTTAGACACTATTGAAATTTTGTCTTCCTCTAAAACTTTGCCAATTTCTCCGTTGTCTTCTTAAACTCCACCAATTTATCCGTTATTTGTTGAAACTCCTCCAATATCCCCACTGTCTACTGAAACTCCACCAATTTCTCTGTTATTTGATGAAAATATGCCAACTTCTTTGCTATTTGCTTAAACTCCGCCAATTTCTCTGTTATTTGCTTAAACTCTACCAATATTCCAAATTTTCAACCTGTACCATTCATGAAATTCATCATCTTTACTCATGACCGATCAAAAAATGTTTGCAATGTTATTTGAAGGAAATTTCGATGGTTGGAAACAATATCACTCTACCAATTCAATAGTCAGTGCCATTTCTGCTACATTTTCCCAAGATGAATGCTGAAAATATGCCAAATTTTCCACTCGCTAATACAATGAATTGTTATTTAGTACATGGACATGCTCATTTATCTCATTGGTCAAAGTCCTACATATTTTATGAAGCCACATGATGAGGAGCATATACTAAAAAAAAGGAGAAGATGCTACCACCACGATAAGGATTGATGAAGGACGCCTCCTTTAAGCGACTTGACAGTAAAGAAGGGCCACCTTGGATTACTGACAATCTATCACGGTAAGTGTGAAGCTACGAATATTGACCATAGGTATGGTTGGGCATGAATCGATAGGTAAATATAATTATACCACCATTTCTCATCCTTGTTAGCTATTGTTTTGGGGTGTGTGTCACCAAATTTTCCTGTACTTATTAATTGTTGTCGTCTGACCCAATTCATGCAATGAATTTCCCCATGAGCCTATTCCATAATTATATAACTCTTCTAAAAATATCCAACGAACTTTCCCACTGTATATTGTTGTTCCTGCATGCTGCAACTCTGGTATTTGAATTTAAAAAAATTTCATGCCCAATTGAGATTGTTGAAGAAGAACATCATAGGAGGCTTTGCAGTTCCCCATGAAATAGAGACAATGGATTCCTTGTGTCGAAACATAGAGGTTTTCAGAATTTTCGAGGAAGCATGATTGACAACTTATTTTGAGAGGTTGAATGGGTTCAATGAGGATACTGCATTACAGTTCGCACAAAATTTGATGGAAAACCATTAAGAGGTTGGGGGATTAATTATTGAAGTCTCTGAACAAGTTATAGCAGAGGTGATGGGTTTTCCAAGGACTAGGAGGAGATGGTTTGGCCAGAAGGTGCCTGTTCCAACTGAAAAATAAGACTTCCTCGCAGTAGGAGAGAGTGTTTGGCTGAGGGGACGAGGGACTGCATTGGAATCCTTGCCTCGCCCTTGGGACCAGGTTGCAGTATTTCTGAAAATGTATATCACATGTGAAGGTAGGTATCAAGTTTTCTATACTTATGAATTTTTTTTGCTGTCTCATAGGCGTCATGGTACATTGATCAATGTATCTTTTGGGGTCTCTACAAATATGGCACATTATGTGAGAAGGTCTCTCTATCTCCAAAATTTTGTTACCAACCATGGATAATTAAATTAATAATATTAAGGGCACTGGAGAAAAGACATCAATCATGTGTGCAATTCATTTTTGGAGCAGTAGTAAACCCTTTGGATGTGGAAGAAAGTGACAGTGAAATTGAAGAGGAGGATGAGCAAAGCCTATTAGATAGAGAAAGGGATGAAAGGGAACATGGAGGAGCAGAGATTGATCAAGATGTGAATATGGTGGAAGTTGTGACTGTGGAGGGTTCTAAATATATAAACTCTCAGGAGCCAATTGAAATCTTATTTCGACAAACAAACAGTCAAGGGATAATTCTTGAAACATTTCAAGAAACTGATGATGAATGTAATGTAGAAAAACCTTCTGAAGAACCGAGGGCTCATGTTGATGATGGTTTTCCTCTCATAGATGATGAATTGAGAACAATACCTGAAAGTCTTTATGAAAACAATAAAGAACATGGATTGGAAGGACTTTCAGCAGAAGTTAGTGAAAAAGGAATGATGGAGGGGATTGAGAGTATGACAAAAGTGACTTAGGAGGATGGACCTTCTGATAAACATGAAAAAATCAGAGACTGGAAATGAGACTCATCATGAAACGGTGATTCTCCCCTTCCTCTTCCAGAGGAGGTCGAGGTACTCATGGAGGGATTCACTTCCCCTGTGCTACGTAGAAATAAGAGGAGATTGTGTACCCAAGTCCAATCACCTCGTCCATCGAGAAGAATGAGGACTCGAGCCTCTGTTGCAGCAGATGAAGTACAAGTGCATAAGGAAGATATTGAAATTCCAATTTTAAAACCTTGGTCACCCCTTGTAACACAAGAACCATAGGGTGTATACATACAACAAGGGGATGCTCCTGAAACACAAGAACTGAGAAGCAACTCAACTCCAATCCCTAGGTATGTCGATCCACAAGAACCTACTGCAAGAGATGGTCAAGTTCAATTGGAGACTTTGATTCTAGAAAATGACCTGCTGAAACAAGAGGTGCAGGTACTTAGAGAGGAACTACAAGTATTAAAGGAGAGGCTAAAGAGTTAGGCATATCGTAAATTGAGTACTCTGGATGAGTTGCTAATCGGGTTGGGAGCCTACCATCTATTTTAGAAGATGTATAGAACGAGGAGTACATGTGCCCAGAATGTGGAAATATTTTCAAGAATTCAGGGTTCAAGGTCACTCTCATGGAACCCTCAGCATGGAGACTCATGCAATTGAAACAAGAAATGGTTGAAACAGTACAAGAAGATACTACCAATGACCCGCAAGAACTAGTGGTGGGTGACGTGAAAAATCAGAACATGGAAACAACTCCTCCGACCACTAATGAAAAAGAACTACCAGGTAAGGAGCCCAATGATACTACTATTAAGCAGGGAGTGTTGGCACTTGACCTGAGAACAAAAGAATCAAGGGAATAATTGCCTCAGCAAACAAGGGTCACTGAAACACAAGAACCAATGACCCAAGAAGGAGTTACTACAACACAAGAACTAGTAACTCGAGAGAATGTCGCCGCAAAACAAGAATCATTGACACAAAAAGAGGAAGAATCCACTACAACACAAGAACCAATGGCACCGAAAGAAGTCGTTGAGATTCCAGAACTGGTGGCACAAAAATAAACTTTTGAGACACAAAGTTTAGTTGTTGTAACAAAAGAACCAACAAATTAGGACCAAACTCTTCCCAGGGAAGGTGATGACAAAAAGGTTCAGGAGCTACCAGAGATTACTGAATTGAATGAGGAATATGAAAAGGACAGGTGGTAGTAGAATACATTTCTCTATTGAAAGCTTAGATAAATAAATGGAAGTATCAGACTACCCTATGTGGAGAAGGGATGATTCCTCGGCCTACACATAGGAAGGTCATTAAGGAAATCATAGAAAAATGGGTTCCAAGAATTGACTTTTCAAAATTTTCGTTGGAAAAATTGCAAAAGGAGTTGAAGGAACTGAAGAAGTTTAAGTCCATGCAACAAGAAAAGGAGAAAATGTATGCATTAATCCAGGAGCTACTGAGTTGCAAGGGCCCATCAATTTCTTATTCAGTTTTCCTATATGAACAACTGACCCTTTTCAAGTTGAAGGCCCTTAAGGAAGGGAGACCCCATTAGTTTGTTACAACTCCTTGTTGATGTATTTGTAATTTCGAAATGTATTTCACCTATGTATATTGTATTCCTATAGAGATGTTATTATTCCTCTATACGGAAGTGTCGTAACGTATACTTGATGGGTTATTAGACCACCTTGATGGGGTCGGCCCTGTATGAGTCATGTGGGTAAAAGGGTTATTAGACCACCCTATTGGGGGTCGGCCCTGTCAGCATTATGTTATGTGGTTAAGTTAAGGCCGACCTAGTAAAGGTTATTAGGCAAGTCAAGTCAAGTATAAATAGAGTGCGAGAGGCACTCTATTTGATCATTCACTTATTCACTCATACTCTCATTGGAGAGTGGTGCACTTGTGGAGGAGGAGAAGCTGCTGATAGGAGAAGACTATCTCTTATGATTGGGTTGTATCATTGCTCTATTTATCTCTGAGGAAGTTGCGAGGTTTTTCACCTTCTTGGTTTTCCCCGGTGAAACTCTGTGTCTCTTGTGTGCTTGCATTATTGTGTCCATGATTGATATGTTGTAGATATGTTGTACATGTTATTCTCTTAGTTAAGATCCTAGATCAGATTAAAGTAAATTCTGAAAATCTAACACTCCTCAATTCTTGGACACTCTTGCTGAGAGTGATTTTCCTGAACAAAATTTATTATGTGAATTATATTTACATGAGTTATCCTGCTTCATGGACATTTATTTTAATCATGTTCCTTACCCGAGGGATTTACATCTAAGTACATTTACTTCCTTTGTCACTAACCATATGAATTGGTGGAATTCCTCTCAGACCATTCAAAGAAACGAGGATAGTTCTACTCTATGGATTCAAGGTGAACCACAATCCCCTCCTGCCATTATTAATGGACATAAATAATTTCTCTCTTATCCACAAAGGGATAATCAGATGGCGCACTTCAGAGTGATGTTATAGATACATGTGTAAGGATCATAGCATAGCAACAACCTTATGCATTAGAAGGCAGTAGGTCCATATGGGAAGCTTTTTCTAAGCTTATGAAGATAAGGGATCCTTATTGTTTTGAAAAATTCAAGTATGCCCTATCTTGAGTTCCCGAGTATATCAAGTGCATTCAGACCTGTGGACCGAACTAGATGGGATTGAGATTTATATTCCCACTTATATGGTTTCTTGAAAAGAATTACAAGAGCATATATAAGTTGACTAATAAGGAAAATAAGAAGTGTTGGGTAGAACTAGTTTCTTGCAAGGGGTACATGAGCAAAGGAGATAAGCCTAAATATTCCTTCAATCTCACCAACTTTCACAGGAAGGTTTTGATCCAGATTCAGATTAATAGGAAGTTGTTGCATGAAGACATGCAACTGCATAGTTGGGGGGAGATGTTGGGTGCCAAAGATGACCCTTTTTGCTTACTTTTCCTATGATACTTTTACCATGTTTCTCTTTATTAATATAGCCACAGTTGCTATCTCCCCTAAGGAAAAACATGATCTTGAGTAGGTATAGTTCATTATTACTTTGTTATGTTAATGCTTAAATTTGACCCGTGTTTATGGATTTTGTTTCCTAAATGAGCTAACTTGTGATGGATTAATGAAAGTAATCAAGACCATAGGGAATTCAGGTGTATCAACCTGCAGATACACATAGATGGAAGAGAACGTGGCAAGCAGTTCCACCTTCTCAAGACTCCAGTTCGGTTCGTTTCATAGGAAAATTAAATTACTCATCCATGTGGTCGGTTGAAACTCATTTGGCATATATCTTGGATCGGTTCAATCCGTTGAGACCAAGAGATGTTTACGAAATTGTTTCTATTTTTGTAATAATGAATGTAAATTTTTCTATTTCAATATTGATTCGACATCCTGAGGATCTTCGATCCTCATGGATGTCTAAATTTGAAGGATATGAACTTTCTCTCTTAGAATTTAAAAGAGGACAGGGGAGTTCATGCCCAACTAATTTTATCTTGAGAGAATTGTAGCAGGAGTGGGAAAACTCTGTATCGGATTTTACTGTATCAATGAATTTGGCAGTATTTTCCCGATCTTATGAGTACTGGTTCCTTGTAGTGTGTAGTGGCATCTTTGTTAGGAGGAAAGGGCCCACCTTCTCTCAGTGTTTCCCAATTAGTTAGTCATTTAATTTATTTAAATTTCCTTGGTGTGGAATTGCAATTAGATTTTATTTTGAGTTGTTGAAACATTGTGATTACTTAATTAATGCGAAGGGTGTGATCATTCATTTATATCCTTTATCATTCTACTGAAACAGTTGATTAGTTAGAAGTGTGGCTTGCTAAAACAATTGACGGTATGGTGTGTGATTTCCCTTTTTAAAGTGTGTGATCGAATTTTGTAAATATTGTTGTTACACCCATGCATTGTCACTAAATTTCATTATTGTTTGTTTTATTTCATAAACTGCAGAAACTGGTAGAACAATGTGTGGCTTTGTTTGAGCAAGGGAATTGATTCTTACGATTGAATGTTGTAACTATAGAACATATTCTTTTATTTCTTGCAACAATAATTTAGGATTTAACTTATTGCAAAAGTAAATTAGCCATTTTATTCTTGAAGCAATCATTTGCAGGATTGATGTAATTCAAAGGATTGTTTTATGATGATGAATTATCTTGATTCTTGAAGATTGAATTAGCAATTGAAGTTGGATTGATCAGCGAGTAGAGTGCAGATTTAGTAAATAGATTGCAAGGTATTTCTTGAATGAATTGGGTGAATCATAGTTGTTAGAATCAGTTACTGAATTTTTATGCATATACTTTGCGTGATCGCCTTTGAAATAACCAAATTTCCCTGGGTTAAAAAATTATATTGAGAACTTTGTTTGTGAATTAATTAAGCAATTAAAGTGACCAACAACATCCACTACAATTTTGCATGTAACTAGTTAGGTATATCCCTTGCACTAGAAATGAAAAGGGTTGGAAGGAAACATGCAATATCTGCACCACTTCAAGAAGGTGCAGATATGAACTAATGATATATAAACTAATATGTTATAATGTTAATGGAAAATGTTATACTATTTAATATATATATAAATAAATAAATAAAAATTTACTATATATATAAAGAATAAATAAAAAACAAAACACACAAATAAAAAATAAAACACAAAACTGAAATTTCATTTATGTTGTATTAGGAGGACTGGAGTTTATGTCAAAATTCATCGGAATTACATCAATTGGCAGATAAATTTGAGTTTTTGGGAGGTCGAAACGATCCAATAGTTAGAAGCAATACTTGGGCTAGAGACACACAACACTAGGTATTTTCGTTTTTTTTCTTAATACCCCTCTTCTTTTTTGGGTTCACAAGATATTTTCTGAGAATAGAAACCCTAAATACTAGGGATTATGGAAATCATATCAGGTATAAACATCCTATTTCTAATATTCGACACATTAGATGATTTCAGAGGGCATTGAATAATTCATTCTATAAAATTTTGCAAATTGCACATGTAAACCCTTTGGGTTGGATATTTATTAAACACAAACACTAATCAATTTTGATCCATCTTATCTATTAGTTGGAGACTAGAAAATTATAGGATGGATTCTGCTACCTAACTGAAAGGATCAATGCCCCGAATACTTAAATCATGTTCTTCACCCTCCCATTACACATGAATCAATCATGGATCATCGCTCTTGCTAGGTGCACAAATGCTTAGATCAAGTGCTTGGGTGGACAAACTTGGTTATGCAGAGGAAAAAGGGAAAGGTTTTGAATTCCATGGAATTATAGTAACTCAACCATATTTTCACGTTTAATAAAAATAACAGGGTTTGAGAATTTCGTGTTGTTTTGATAGAAAATGCAGCGCCACCCCCTCCAAGAGTCAAAGATGGTGGAAAATACATAATCTCTCCATCTAAAGATCAAGGAAATAGATTCAATTGTTGTGGTAGGTTATATTTGGGTGTGTTTGCCTATTGTGAGCCAAACTTCCTCTACCTTAAGGCTTAATAGTAATATATTCTTTGACATTAATGATTTTTCTCCTAGTGTGATTCTTGCTACTGGCTTCATCCATGTTCTTCTTGATGTCTTTGAATTTCTTACTAGTGAATGCTTAAATCAAAATACATGGGGAAACTTCCCCTTTTTTAGGTTTATAGCAATGATGGATGCAATTTGTACTCTTAATGTGGATGCTCTAGCCATTGGTTACTATTGGATTTCTCACTTTAAAATTCAAAACAAAGAGAATCTTAGTGAGGGAAAAAAACCCAGTGATGAAAAATATTCACAACGCGAGAATCATCTTCATGCACACTCACATGCTACTCATGGCCATGCTAATCAATCCACTACTGTAGATGAAGATTCCAAGATCAATCATCCTATCATTTCTTAGATAAAAAGTTAAAATTCAAACTCTTTAGTTTGAAACTGCACTAAAGAGTTTGAATTTTAAATTTTTACCTAAGCAATGACAAGATGAAGAATCCTGGAATCTTAATTTATAGTAGTGGAGACATGATCATGGCCATGTGTAGAATGTGAGTTTGCATGAATATGATTATCATGTTGTGAATCTTTGCCATCACCATGCTTTGTGCCCTCATTAAGATTATTGTTTTCTTGAATTTTAAAGTGAGAGTGCTGATAGTAACCTATGGATAGAACATCCAACATAAGAGTGCAAACAACATCAATAATTCCTATAAACCCAGTAAGGAGATGTTTCCCCATGGATTCTCATTTAAGCATTCACTAGTAAGATATTCAAAGGAATCAAGAAGAACATGGATGAATCCAGTAGCAAGAATCACACCAACAACCAAATCCTTAACAAAAAATGAATATATTCCTATCGGGCCTTAAAGTAGAGAAAGTTCATCCCACAATAGGAAAACATACCCCAATAAAACCTGCCACAAGAATTGAATCTACTTCCCTAATATTCAGATGGAGAGCTTATGTCTTGTCCACCATCTTTGATTCTTGGTGGGGCTGGCCTTGCATTTTATATCAAAAAAACATGAAATTCTCAAGCCTTGCAGTTTCTATTAAACATGAAAATATGGTTGAGTTATTATAATTCCTTGGGATTCCAAAACTTTCGCTCTGCCCTCTACACAACCCAATTCCTTCACCCAAGCCCCCGATCTGAGACTTTATGCACCTAGGCGAGAGTAGTGATCCATGATTGGTTCATGTGTAATAGAAGAGAGAAGAAAATGATTGAAGTGTCCAGGGCATTGAGCCTTTCAGTTAGTTAGAAGAATCCATCCTCTTATTTTCTAGTCTCTAGCTAATAGAGCAGATGGATCAAAATGTATTAGCGGCTGGGTTTAATAAGTCTTGAAGTTGAAGGGTTTACATGTGCAATGTGAAAAAAAAATCGGAATGAATTATTCAACGCCCTCTCAAACTTTCTAGTTTATCAAATCTAAAAAACAATATATCTACACTTGATATGATTTCTACAGTCCCTATGATTTAGGGTTTTTTTCTTAGAAATTATTTTGTAAACCCAAGAAAGCAGAGGGGTATTAAGAAAAAATCTGAGAATACTTGGTGTGGTGTGTTTCTGGCACGAGGATTGCTTCCGACTGTTGGATCATTTTGGCCTCCCAAAAAATCAAATTGATGTAATCTGGATGAATTTCATAGACTCCAATGCTCCTAATATAACATAAATTAAGCTTGATTTTTGTGTCTTATTTTTTAATTTGTGTGTTTTGTTTTTATTTATTAATATATATATATATAAAGTAGTATACTATTTACCATTAACATGATAATATATTAGTTTATATATCTCCAATCCATATTTGCACCTTCTTGAAGTGGTGGGGATATTTGCATGTTTCCTTGCATCCCTTTTCATTTTCAGTGCAAGGGATGTATCTAACTAGTTACATTCAAAATTATAGTGGATATAACAAAATAATAATAGATTTGACATCCATTATTTTGGTATATGTTTCTTGATGACCCACATAAAAAATTTCATGTTCCGTTGTCTCAAAAATGTTCTAGTTTGAGAAAGTATGTGCTAGTTTGATTCTCTATTCCGTAGATGCAAATAAGAAGGGATCTTCAATATTTTTAGAGCATCATCAATTTAGTGTCTCTCTAGGTCAAGACTAGCACTAAATTGATCTATGAGACCCTATTGTTCATTGGAGGTGTTGAAATTTGGTGTTGTCATTGATGTCAAAGAGGTTCTTGAATGATGTAAAATAATTTTTTGGACCTGGTGTCTATGTGCCAGTTTGAAGAAGTATATAAAATATGTGCGCAATTCCTTAATACCACCTAGTCATGGTACCCCAATGCGCAAGTATCACTAAGCCAATGAACTATTTTGCACAAGACCCACAAATTCATAGTACCACATTCGTGCAAGATAAGATAAGTTGTAGGTGCTTGGGTAAGTTTGACCGTAAAGAAAGGAAGAAAGGGTGTCACCATTTAGAGAAGCCCCAAATTGTGGACACATCATTTGAACAAGTTGAGTATAAATATGAGTGAAGTTGATGAATCAGAAATAAGCTGAGAAGAACAAATGGAGTAATATTATGAATTTGAAAGCTTCGGGTTAGATGAAAAGGTTAGGGGAATAAGAGGAAATATGATTTGAAGAAGTGCGTGAGGTTACAAGAAATGCGGAAGAACAAGGAGCAATCACACAAACATAAGGAGCATTTGTGAGAAGGGCACAAGAAGCATGTGAATGTATATGTGCACAGAATCAGTACAGTAATAGGAACTGTGGTAGAATACAATGTAAGAGAAGCAATGACCTATTTTGAACAAGAATACATCAGAACTGAGTGTAAGAGTCGGTGAAGAAGAGCACAAATTAGAGTGCGCGCAGATATGAAGCTAATGTACAACAACATCTATATCTTAGGGTGGTTGGAGGAGGCAAGGAAACGATATTGTAGTCTCTACTCAAGTTGGTGCCTAAACACTACGATTTGGTGCTTGCAACGGAAAATTTTAGGGCCTAATATTATCCCGTGGGATAAATTTAGGGGTTTTAAATTTTTAATGGGATATTTTTTTATTAAACACATGTTAGGTATTATTAGCCCACATTATCTATTTATTTTTAATTAATAGAAGGTTAGCCCCATTGATTTTAAAAAGGGAATGCAAGATAAAATAATTTCACCCCTCTAAAAATCAATTTAAACCTCTGTTCGCCCATGAAAATCACTAGGAATCTCCAATTCACCCCCAATTTAAAGAAATGGAAGTTGCTAGGGGATTTTTATCCTTCTATCAATCATGAAAATCAGAGTTGAAGTTATATTCATTTATATTTTATGGGTTGAATCTCGTTTTGCAAGTTTCTTAATGTCCACGTGAGAAGGGAAGTTGACATTTACTATCAAGTCTTATAGTGACCCATTTGCATCTAGGAGATTTATGAATCCCATCGCCTTAGATCCAAAATTTCCCCAAGAAACATGGGGATTGTGAAGCTCACGATCAATGATGCAGAAATAATGTTTTTGTGGGTGTTTGGGGCATCATGCTTGGAGGTTGGGAATTCGATCATAGTTGCGTATTTGGGTGTGAAGGGGGCCATAATGTTGCTTATAACCACTTCCATTTTGTTTCTACTTGTGTTTGTGTTCTCCTTTCTGGGACAGGCCATGTGTGGAGAAACCTAGAATCCCATTGTCTTTGATGATTCTTTTGCATTCGACATTGTCAGGTATTTTTACATGTTTCTTTTTTTTTAAAGAATTTTATGGTTCTCAAAGGATTTTTGTAGGGTTGACATTGAATTTTTTGGTTGGTTAGCCTACTGTTGCAACATGAATGTTTCTATTTTAGTAATGGGGATTACATTAAATATGGACTTACAGAGATGGAAAAATGGATATGTGAAGCATCAAAGAAGGTATGAAATGCTTAACTCTATTTTGTTGGCTGCCATGTAGAAAGGTGTATATGATGCTATGTTAGAATCGATGATATTGTGCATTATTTGATTGAATCTTCCTAAATTTAGTATGCAGGGACATATTTAGATGAATTAAGATACACAAGGCAAGCTGTTAGTTTCTTGGTAAGATTATCCCACATTTGTGATTCATTAAAAACATACCTATATGCATTGGAATTGCTCTCTTAAAATGATCTTTGGTAAGGTTTGTGCATAAAGGAAGTGTTGGTGGGCCCTTTTAATATCGTGGAGAGCTAAATTGGGATCGGGGTGTTGGTGGTCCCTCATATTAACATTGATTTTATTTTTCATGGTGATGAAAAATTTCATTATTGTTTTCCAATAATATTCCTAGAGTATGGTGGATTTCTATGTACTGCGATAGTTAGAGTGAAGTACCAAACTACCACCAAAAGAAGTCTTGTTATGTGATGGTTTATTAGAATTTATCTCCTATCTAATATTTTTTGTATATGTTTTCCTATTATTATATATGGTTTTATACTTTATCAAAAAATTCACCAATACTTCACAATATTTTATAATTTAGTAAAAGATCTGTCAAGACTTTACAAGGTTTTTATAATTTAGTGAAATATTTGCCAATATTTTACAAAGTTTTCTAATATAGTAAAAGATTTGCCAAGATTTTATAATATTATATAATTCAATTAGATATTCACCAAAAAATTGTATATACATAATATAATATTGATAAAATAGCCTTCATATTTTCCTATATATCATGGGGATTCACCCATTTATTATATGTAGAAATTTAGGGGGTTCTTAAAATTTTTCCTAGTGCTTACATAGAGGATTGGTGTCCTCACAGGTTGGAGTCTGAATCAACAAGTTGGTGCTTGCGTAGAGGATTGGTGACCTCATAGGTTGAATCCTGTAGTTTGCAAGTTGGTGCTGTCCAGTGGGATTGGTATCCCAATCAAATGGGTGTCTAAGTGAGTCAGTGCTCACATAAGTGGAGATTGGTGTCTCCCATATTTCTAAGTAATATCATTTTATACACATATATACAATTTTATTCAAACATTCTGCACACAGTTTGGTTTTATTGATGTGATTTTAAATAGTAATTGGTGCATGTTTTAAAAAGTGAATTATTTGTAAATCTACACATGATACTGATTCACCCCTTAGTATCATTAAGAATTCAAAAAATTGATATCAGAGTGGGATGCTTTAGAAACAATTTAACAAGTAGAAGATAAAGATCACTGTGTAGAGATGGATAGGTAGGAAGGACTTTCCACAAACATAGCACCAAGGTTCGATGGGTCTAACTACATCTTCTGGAGCATAAGGGTGGAAGTATACTTACAATCACTTGGAGATGGTGTTTGGAAATCTGTCATAAGTGGTTACAAAGTCCCCAATACTCCTCCAGTTGATTCAGCTGGCAAGAGGAAACATGAATGCAATGAGAGAGATAGAAATGCAATACCGTGTGGTTTAACAAACTCAGATTTCACCAAAGTTATGCAGTGCACATCAGCCAAAGAAGTATGGGAAAAACTCAAGAACATTTATGAAATAGATGAGAAGGTTAAGAAGGAAAATATACAAACTTTTTTAGGACGGTTTGAAACCCTCAAAATGAAGGAAAAATAAAACATTGCATCCTATCTCCTTGGAGTAAAAAACACTGAAGAGGCAGTTGGGAAACAGATATCAAGGTCCTTACCAAAAAGATTTAATCCCAAGGTATCAGTTCTATAAGACATAAATTATTTGGATAAATTAAAGATGGATGAGCTTCATGGAATTCTTACAACATATGAGATGAGGATAGAAAAAGATAATCCTTCCAAAAGAGAGGCATCATTCAAATTTTCCAAGAAGAAAAAAGGAAGCATGATGGAGCAGAACAAAGGCTTCTTTGATGCATCAAGTGATGAAGAAGCAAACTTTGTGAAGAATCTCAAAATAGGTCACAGAAAATACAAAGGTAAGTTACCTTTCAAATATTTTGAATCTGGTAGAGTAGGCCACTTTGCTTATGAGTGTCCTTATAAGGAAATCAAGGATAGCAACAATGAAGAGGATCTTAAATTTAGATAAAGAAGAAAGACACAACAACAATCCAGGGATAAGCACAAAACGAAGAAGAGTTTGTATTCCAAAGAGAACAACATCTCATCTGATGAAGATGATCGTGATTATAATTAAAGAGAGGTACTCTTCATGGCAATGGTAGAGTATATTGAATATAAAGGCTCAGAGGAAAATGATAATTGTTGATCTTCCATTAAGAAGGAATCATACAGTAAGGAGGGAGTCTCAAATAATTCATGTGAAAGACAAACAGATCTTACTACAAGAACATTATGTAAGTATGTCTACAACAAGAACTACTTTTCACCTTCAAAGTCATGTCCTGAATCTTACAATATGTCTAATATGATTAATTGTCAATAAAATTTTGAGAGAGAAGAAGAAACCCTCGAATCTAAGAATAAAGAAAATGAAAAAGTTGACTGGGAACGTGAACTAATTAGTGCTCTAGATTAATTAAGGAAAGTAAGAAAAGAAAATCAATCTATGAAGGTTATCCTGCAAGAATCTCAAGAGTCTTTGGACCTAAAAAAGGATTGTTACTCAAAGATGAAAGAACAATTGATTGTTTGAAAAATCAAGAAATTGAATCCAAAGGAATTGAAGAAGTACTCACAAACAAAGCACTTGAAGAAGAAGAAAATGAGAACATGGAACTTAAGAACTAACTAGCTTGTGCACAAAATGCAATTAAGAATCTTGAAGAAAAGAATCTCTTGTTGGAAGTATCACTAGAAGAAACAAAGCACGAAAATCAGTTGTTGACAAAACAACTACTACAATATATTACCAGATTGAAAGGAGAAATAGCTTAATCAATAAAAGAAGAAGAACATCTAAAGAATCCAAGGAATCCCTCTTTTGAAATGAATGGGTTTAAGAACAAAATTCTAGACGCACAGATCCAAAAGATGACAAAGAACTTTCTCACATGGAATTTGAAGCTAAATTTAGGAACAAAACATCAATTTTGGATGATATATTGAATAGTCAAAGGTCACCAGAAGACAAGTCTGGACTTGGATACAATAAGATAGAAAAAATTCACGACAAAAAACATATTCCAGTTGCAAATCAATGAGTTGGGTCATCTAAGCAAGTCCAATTCAGGTATGATAATGACCACAATGATTACAATTTTTCTTGTTAGAAGAGAAGGTTTAATTCATAGAGATGCTTAAGGTGCAAGTATTATGGTCACATTGCGAAGTATTGTTATATCGTAAGATGTTATGACTATGATGGATTGGGGCATAAAGCTCAAAATTGCCAAAGATCAACACAACAATCAAATGGGAGCAGTGCACATACTGCAAGAAGTAAGAACAAGTTTGTAGAATATCAATAATAACCCGTGAGCACAAAAAATGGGTAAAGAAATGTTCACAGACATGCACAATCGATGCCAACAATGTAAATACTTATCTAGCAGCAGAGAGTTGCTTATTATTCTGATGACTCTCAAAATGTGTAAAAAAACCCTTGAATTCAAAATGCTATGTGGATTCAAGGAAACTAGAGATAGAACAATGTAGCCAAAACTCACATGATCATGTTCAATTAATATTTATATATGAATATATTAAAAAAATGGGTACATACATCAGCCTCAAGTGGAAAATATTTCAAAAGGAAACTACTATTGCACAGAACAAAATTCATATACAAGGGTCATGTCGCAAAGGTTAAATAGCGACAAAAGAACATATGTACCATATAAGGCATATCAACATACAAAACTCTGATTTTCATAAAATATATTGTTCAGAACCTAGAAACGATAGGAACAACTCTGTATCATGAAAGGATGGTCTCTTAGAATGTGGAAATGATAGGCACAATTTTGTATCACGAAAGGATGGTCTCTCAGAAGAAGATGGCCACTCGAAAATTGGAAATAACATGCATAGCTTCGTAACATGAGAAGATGGTCTCTCAAAATTGGTGCCACCAAACATCTCCTAGAGATACTGAAGGTGAACTAAGATTTTCTCCTATTGTTTCTCCAATTTCATAATTCGATTTCTCAAGACCGTAATCTCTTGCACACTCATCTGGTTAAACTGAGACTGGGCACACCACTCTCTGACATCTATCTCTTTATTGGCTGTGAGCTCTTGTCAATGAGACTGAACCAATTCTGAAATCCTAGCAATAGCTGCATTCACTTTCCAAAGAGGATTCGCCATCATGATAGACGCAAGAAACAATGACCAAAACAAGAAATCCTAATAATTTCATGTCTACTGAACATGGAAAATGGTCCATAAAAAATCCATAAATTTCCTTCCCACGCACATAGAAATAAATTGGAGGGATGCAGAGATTTATTCCATTCATGGTTGATGGCGCAAATGGATTGAAAACTTTGTAAATTTGAAACTGCATGCGAGGTATGAAATCTTGATGCATCAGGCACATTTTATATCTCAAACCATGCAAAAGAGTGTCCCACTTTTCAAACATGTTTCATAAGTAAGAGGACGATTATAATTCAATGCGAAAAGATACACATGAGGGATAAAAAATATGACAAAGTTATGAATGTCAACACAATTCAATGCAATAAAAGCAAGTTATGGGACTTAGAGACTTCAAATCAGCATGGCACGTGACATGAAGCAACCACGACATGATACGAATATGGTACAATGTAGTAAGAGAAGCATGAAGAGAAAGAAAATATTTGCGCAAGATAAAAACAAAGGATCAAAGGAAAGAACAAAAGGGGAATGTGGTAATAGTGGAAGCATAAATAAGCAACGTAGAAGAAAAATAGATGTACAAAATCAGGGGGAGGACCTACTGCACAGAGAAGAATATACTATGGTAATATATCTTACAGACAAGAGATATTTTTGAATATCTTGGATAGAAACAAGGCATCATTCCCATTCCACAACATGATGGGAGTCTCGAGAAGAAAACATAGAGACAGGGGGAGAATTCTTTTTCCATTGATGTCAAGGGGGAAGATATACTATGAAGCATGTATTGACAATAGAGAAATACATAGGAAGCATGAGAAGATAAAAAAAATAATAGAGAAATATTGATCAAAGGTTATGTAGAAGAGCAAAGGATCAAACTAGCATGAATACAAGGGGAGCACTGTGTTGTGTGCAAGAAAAAAAAAATTATGTTAAGTGGGAGCACAATGTCATAAGGTGTTGACATCAATGCCAAAGGGGGAGATGATTGAACTTTAGTGTTTTCATTGATGTCAAATAGTTTGTTCAATGATGTCAAAGAAGTTGTTGGACTTGGTGCCTATGTGCCAATTTTAAGAAGTATATAAAATATGTGCACAAGTCCTTAATCCCACCTAGTCATGGTACTCTAGTGCGCAATTCTCACTAAGCCAATGAACTAGTGTGCGCAAGACCCACAAAGTCATGGTACCACATTCACACAAGATAATACAAGTGGCAGATGCTTGGGTAAGATTTACTGTAAAGAAAGGAAGAACAAGTGTCACCATTTAGAGAAGCCCCAACTTGTGGACACGTTGTTTGAACAAGTTGAGTATAAATACGAGTGAAGTTGATGGATGAGAAGTAATCTAAGAAGAAAAAATGGAGTAATATTTTGAATCTGAAAGCTTTGGGTTATATCAAATGCTCAGGGGAATCAGAGGAAATATGGTTTGAAGAAGTGCATGAGGTTAGAAGAAATGCAGAAGAATAAGGAGTAGTCACACAGACATAAGGAGAATATATGAGAAGGGAACAAGAATCACGTGAATGTATATGTGTGTAGAATCAATACAATAATAGGAATTGTAGTAAAATACATTATAAGAGAAGTAGTGACCATATTTGAACCAGAATACATTAGAAGTGAGTGCAACAGTTAGTGAAGAAAAGTGCAAATTAGAGTGCGCGTAGATATGAAGTCAGTGTACAACAACATCTATATCTCAAAGAAGTTGGACGAGGCAAGGAAAGGAGATTGAGATCCCCACCCAGGTTGGTGATTGAACAATGTGAGTTGGTGCTTGCATAGAGGATTGGTGTCCTCATAGGTTGGATCTTGAATCAACAAGTTGGTGCTTTCCAGTGGGATTGGTGTCCTAATCAGATGGGTTTCTAAGTGAGTCGGTGCTTACATAAGTGGATATTTGTGTCTCCCATATTTCTATGTAATATATATAAAAGTTTCTTCAAACATTCTATGCACGGTTTTTTTTACTGATGTGGTTTTAAATAGCAATTGGTGCATGTTTTAAAAAATGAATCATTTGTAAATATGTGCATGATATTGATTCACCCCCCACTCTCAGTATCATTAGGAATTCCAATAGGATGAGACAAGTCCTCTTGATAAAAGTGGGTGTCATTTTTATGCATGCTAACCAGCGAGCCTCTACTGCACTAACCTCTTATATCAACCTCACATTAATTAGTAATCCATTCATTTATCAAACCACAATCCCCCATTATTCCCTTTCTGGTGTGTTATTTGACAAAATCCAACAATGGGAAATTGCAATTTTGACAATTATCTAAATTTTAACACTGCAAATGGATTCATAGACCCCCTTTTAACACTGCAAATGGATTTAGAGACCCCCCTTTAACATTTCAGGTGGATTCAGAGACCCCCTAGAAAGGGTTCTCTAAATCCTCCTGTAGTGTTCAAATTTAGTAAATTGTAAAAATTCATAGTCAAAATTACAATTTCCCATTTTCAAGTGACACAATTAACACTAAGGTCTCTGAATCCTTCTATAGTGTTAAAATTTAGTGAATTAAAAAAATTCATTGTCAAAATTGCATTTTTACATTGCCGAGTGACACAATTAACGATGACTAACATAAAAAACTAATTCATATTCTTGTATTTGTTACCTAGTCACATTTTTATTTTTGGACTAAATTATTTGTTTACATTTTTTAATTGTGTCTCTTACTATCTAGTCATATATTTGATTCCTAGACTAAAATAGCCATTTAAGTTAGTCACTTTTAGTTAGGTCACTTAAAAGTGCTCAAATTTGGTAGTATTTCACTTGAAAAGGCTACGATGACTAACTTTTTTAGACATGTAGTCACCAATCTCTCATTTTGTACTAGTGATAAGTCCTATTAAATATAGTGAGGCTACCACTTACTGATCGTTTATGTATTACTACTAAAGTGTTTTATGGGTAAACAACTGTTTTTAATTGAAATATTTTTTTAAAATTTGAATGGAAGCAATTGTCAACAAAATAAATCAAAACCTTCAAAAGAAACCCCATTTTCATGGAAAAAAATTGAAATTATGCCATAGCAATAGAAAATTAGCAACAAACTTAAGTCAAAGTGAAACAAGAGTACATTATCAATGATTGTAAGTAGCTGGAATGAGGAATGATGTGTATCATTAGATTTAAAAGATTACATTATTGAATTACAAATTCCCTCATTACATGTTGGATAGGTTCATTTGTGACAACTTCAACCAAAGCTCAATTGGAGGTTGTGATTGTAAGATTCTAGTGGGTTGCTTGATGTCCACTCAATAAAGTGGAAACTAATTTGAAAGCAATAAATTTATTCATAATTGTGTGCATGTTTGACAGATTAGGTTTGAATATTGTTCATTGCATTTCAATATATATTTGAATATTTCTCCAAAGTAACAATAAAGGTATATGATAATTCTCATAATTGTTGACATGTGGGAGCACAAATAGAGACAAAGTTGAAGGAAAATAAGTTAAGAGTGGAATATGCCTTGAATGGAACAAAGGTATTAAGGTCACAAGTAACATCCCCTTTCCATATGGAGATTATAGACAAGATGGATGTAGTTGTTTGAAGGATGAGGAAAGAAGATTCACTTAGTGGCCATTGTAATATTTGGAAAAGTCATCGATGTAGATGATTTTCATGTAGAGCATGTAGACAATTTTTTTCATGGACCAATGCTAGTCCATTAGTGGATATTTAGTTGAAAACTCAAATATATTGTAATACTTGATTTTTCATATAATATAATTTACATGTTTCAAATTATATATGTCCGTACTTGATATTATTTAGTGTTGTTAATTAATGCAACTTTGCATGATTCACATGTATATCATATTAGATTCTTATACGAACATGAATATTGTTTGACATTTTTTTAATGTATTCATAAGATCATACTAATGAATTTATATTGATTAATAATGATGAAAAAAATAAAATGAATATAAAACTACTACATTAATAATAAATATAATGAATATAAAACTATTATAATAGAAATATATTATGTGAGGAACTTGCAATAGTTAATTGATAAAATGAACGATATATCAGAACACAAAATACTTTTATTGATCGCAGGCCACTTCGGGGGGGAAACCTCCTTTGAGAAAGCTCAATACAAATAACTCGTGGTTTCCTTCATTGGCCTCAACACAAACTTATATACTAACTCTATGCACCAATACTATGGATCAATACCATGTAACATATAATACTATGGGACGACTTACAAACCATATGTATCCAATACTATGGATCAATGCCATGGAACATATAATCCTATGGGCTAATACAAACTATGGATCAATACCATGGAACATATAATAGTACGAGATGACTTACAAAGCATATGCGTCCAACAAAAATATACTAACAAAGTAAAGAGAAGGGTTGACATGGGTTCCTAACATCCCCTACCCCTTAGAAAAATTTTGTCCTCAAAGATTTAGATGTGGAAATTGTTGTTGAATCTAAAGGAGTGGTTCCCATGTAGCATCCTCTGGTTGCATTATGTGCCACTGAATTAATACCGCTGCGATAGATTGAGAGAGAATCTAATGAGTGTGCCTATTGAGGACGGCCTCTGGCTCCAAAAGGATGGATCCTTCATTATCTAGTTCTGGTAAAATAGTTTGTCCTTTGATGTCCATGCCAAGAACTTTCTTCAGATAAGAGACATTAAATACTGCATGAATGTGGGAAGAAGGAGGAAGTTCCAATTTCTAAGCAATGGACCCAATCTTCTGTAGAATCTTATATGGCCCATAGAAATGTGGAGCGAGCTTATGATGCCCTTTGAGTTTCAGGGAGGATTTCTTGTAAGGATGTAGATGAAGAAAAACCATATCACCTGCTTGAAAAGTGCACTCAGAACGGTGCTGATCAACTTGTTGCTTAATTCGATTTTATTCCATGTGAATATTGTCCTACAAAATGCGAAGAATCTGATCACGGTGTCGAAGGACCATGTCAATTTCCTAAACTGGTGAACTGCTGGGGGTGTATGGAAGAAGAACTTGCGGTGCCTGACCATAGAATGCTTCATATGGATTCATTTTAGAGGTAGTGTAGTAAGAGGTATTGTACTACAATTCAACGAGAGGGAGCCACTTTTCCAACTGATGTTGTTGTTCGGAGGTGAAGCAACAAAGATAGGTTTCCAAGAATTTATTGATAATTCCAGTCTGACCACCTATTTGTGGGTGATACCCTAAACTCATCTTTAGTTTGGTGCCAGTGTAGAGAAATAGTTTTGTCCAAAAATGACTGGTGAAAGTTGCATCGCGATCCAAGACAATGGAAGAAGGGATTCCATGAAGATGGAAGATCTGGTCCAAGAAAATTTGTGCGACTAAGGAGGCTGCATAGGGATGGATGAGGGCACAAAAATGAATATATTTGGAGAGTCAATCAACCATAACCAAAATCATTGTCTTCCCTCCATATTTAGGGAGCCCTTCAATGAAATCCATAGAAATATCTGTTCAAATTTGTGTAGGGATGGGAAAGGGTTCGAGCAATCCCGGAAGGAGTGTCGTTTCACCCTTATTACACTGGCAGGTATCACATTCATCCACCATCTGTTGAATTGTACTTTTCATTCCCTTCCAAAAGAAGTTAAGCCATGCCCGCTCATACGTTTTGAGGAACCCAGAGTGCCATTTCGATGGAGAAGCATGGAGTTCATAGAAGACAACCTGTTGAAGATATGTGCTCTGGGGAAGCACTAGACGACCCTTGCATCTCTGGGAAGCACAATACCAATAGTAATGCGGTACAACAAAAGGGTTGTTGGCCAAGAATTGGATGATTTGAGATAATTAAGAGTCATTGGCATAGCCCTCTTGAACAGATTTCAACCAATTTGGAACATGCATAGAAATAGTTGAAAGAAAAATTGGGTCATCAAATGTGCGGGAAAGAGCATCCACCACAATATTTTCCTTACCCTTATTGTAAGTGATCTCATAGTCATAAACAATGAGTTTTATAACCCATTTCTATTGTTCTGGGGAGGATACCCATTGTTCCAGGAAATATTTCATACTTTGGTGATCAGTATTGATGCAGAAATGATTCCCTAATAGGTATGGTCACCACTTCTGTACTGCATGCAAAATAGCCATCACTTCCTTCAAAGGCAGCTAAATTCTTACCGGAAAGGGATTTGCTGGTGAACACAATGGGATGTCATCTTGAAGGAGAACAACACCAAGTCCATTTTCGCAAGCATCACTCTCAATAGTGAAGGGCTTGGAAAAATCGGGCATAGATAGAACAAGTGTAGTACACATAGCTTGTTTTAGTTTGTCAAATGCACAATTAGTAGCATGTGTCCATGTAAAAGCATCATTTTTCAATAGAGCGGTTAATGGAGCTGCAATCTTCCCATAATCCTTGAAAAACTTGCAGTAGTAGCCAGTCAATCCCAAAAAACCAAGAAGGCTCTTGAGTGTCTGAGGACGCGGCCAATTTTTCATGGAAGCTATTTTGGAAGGATCCACGCGAACTCCTTGTGTTGAAATAATGTGCCCGAGATACTCTACTTCCTCATGTACAAAAACACATTTAGATTGTCTGGTGTGGAGATGATGATTAGAGAAAAGTTGCATTACAATATCAAGATATTGGAGATGCTCAACCCATGTTTTACTATAGATGAGGATATCATCAAAGAAGACCAGAATGAATTTACGCAAGTAGGGCTAGAATATTTAATTCATCAATTCTTGGAATGTGGAAGGAGCGTTAGTGAGGCCAAAGGGCATGACCAAAATATCATAGTGGCCATCATGTGTGCGAAAAGTTGTTTTAGGGATATCATTCTCATGACCCAAATTTGATGATACCCAAAATGAAGATCTAACTTGGAGAAAAATTGAGCACCATGAAGCTCATCAACAACAGGAATTGGAAACTTATCCTTGATTGTGAGGTGATTAAGTGCTCGGAAGTCAATATAGAGTCGCCATGACCCATCTTTTTTTCAGACAAGAATAACTGGTGAAGAAAAGGAATTAGTACTAGGGTGAATAATACCTTGCTTCAGTAAGTCCCGAACGAGCATCTCAATCTCATTTTTTTGGTGAAAGGGGTAGCGATATGGCCTGATGTTGGGAGGAATGCTTCTAGTAAGGAGATGAATACGATGGTCCTATGGCCTTGAAGGTGGAAATCCCACTAGTTCAGCAAAGAAACATGTATATATATCTAGAATTTGTTTTAGATCCAAAGGAGTAGTGGAGACCACTGATGGTTGCATCTGAATGGAATGGATTTGAGTGATGACACCATGTGAATTATTCTTAAGAATATTTTCCATGCGATGTGAACTAATGATGCTGAGAGACCCTGGTTGTAAGCCTGTCAATGTGTGTTTTTTCCCATTGATTGAAAACTGCATCCAAAGTTCAGCAAAATCCCATAAGATGGCGCCAAGTGTGCATAGCCATTAAGCGCCCAAAACCACATCACATCCTCCTAAGGCCAAGGAAAACATGTCAGAGTACAATTTATAATCAACCATAGAGATACGCTTATTGCAACACTTCCCATTCCAAGGTAAGGTGCCTCCATTGGAAATCATGAGATTCATGACTTCAAATCTAGAGTAAGGATGGAAAAAACAATCATCCTGTTTGGTGATCCGAGGGTCAATGAAGTTATGAGTGCTACTATAATCAATAGTATTGTAAGAGGGATATTATTGAAGTAACCCCTGACCCGCATTTTTTTGGGGGTGGTGACATCGGCTAAAGCATGGAGAGATATATCTGGGTGGTCGTCCTGAGATGGAGGGTCAACAAGTGGCTGCTGAATGTCGACTTGATAATCTATTGTATCTGGATATTCTTACCAATTTCAGAGGCAGGTGGAGAATCCACATCCAAGAGATAGAGATTTTTCTCAACAAATCTATGTCCCCGAGTGAATTTCTCATCACAATTATAACAAAGCCCTTTTTCTCTACATTCCCGCATCTCTGATTCAAACAAATTCTTGATAGGGGATGGGCGAGGAGCTAGCGTGATGGGAGATCGTTGGGAACCCACATTTCTGAAGGGAACAAAAGTGGGTTTGGAGCATTGTTGGGCTACGATCTTGTCCCCTGCCAACTTAGACAACCCCAGGGCTTCCATCATTGTGTTGGGATAGAAAATTTTGACCTCAAATCAGATTGCACCCTTTAGACCACTAATAAAACAACTCTTGTATAAGTCATCACGAAATCCGTTTGTGTGATTGGCTAGTTTCTCAAATTCTGTCTGATACTCTCTCACAGTGCCAATTTGGTGAAGTTTAGTGAGTGCTCCTTTGAAGTCATCAAAAGCAATACGACTAACTCATTGCAAAAGGACCTGGCAAAAATCTGTCCATTTTGGATCTTCATGAGCCTTGATGTGCCAACGGTTCCATTGAAGGGCTTCCTATTCCAAATGAAAGGATGCAAGTGGAATTTTGTTGACATCAAAAGTATTATGCATACTGAAAGATTATTCTTCCCGGTATATCCAGTCAATCGGATCATGACCATTGAAGTGGGGAAAATCAAACTTCGGCCCACGGATATTGCTGGAAGAAGAGAACCCAGTGTCTATAGAATACTCTGACTGTCGTTTATTGGCCATGGTTGAATGCTCAAGATGGAGGCTGAGAAATTTTTAAGAAGTGGGTTGAAAGAATGATAAAATTTGTCAAAGAGGGACAACGAAGCAAAAATGGGAAATGAACACTGTGGAAAAATTTGAAAGCGACTGGGTGAAAATCGAAGAAGTTATGGAAAACCCTAAAAATAGAAAAAATGTGGGATTTCTGGATTTGGGAAGTGGAATTTCGGATAGGTTCTTCAGGAATGAAATATGAAGAATGGGATTGCATGGGTGTCAATGAAGTTTCAGAATGGATCTGCAATGACGCAGAAGTGATCGTAAAGGATCTACAATGACACAGAAGTGATCGTTAACAGTTCTAGATAGATGTAATCTATGATTTATCAGCTGGAAATAGATATGGACCCCAGGTATGCGCGGCTTCCTAAAGGAACAAGGGATTCAATCGACCACCAATGCTGTCTAACGAATTGCGTATTGGGGTAGTACCCCTCACTCCATGGCTCAGGTAAAACTGATAACCGCTTTTACACAAATGAAAGATCTTGGTTAAACTCATGGGTGGGAACTAGTCAATCAGGTAAGGGTTGTTTCCCTTTTTGCTGGTAGGTCCTCTCAATGGGCCAGCTACTTCGGGGTTCCTCTGGTACTCCTCACAATGAGTTTTAGGGATTATTCCCAAGTACTTCCCACAGTTAAGTGGATAGGTATTATTCTCGGATCCGAACCTGCAATTGATAGGAACAAATACATATGAGAAATGTTTTTGGCAGAAATTCCACCCAACAAGCTCAAGAAAGTGCTCTGATACCCGGTGTGAGGAACCTGCAACAATTAATTGATAAAATGAACGATATATCAGAACACATAATATTTTTATTGATCACAGGCCACTTTGAGGGGGGAACCTCATTTGAGCAAGATCAATACAATTAACTCATGGATGCCTTCATTGGCCTCAACACAAACTTATATACTTACCCTATGCGCCAATACTATAAATCAATACCATGGAACATATAATACTATGGGATAATACAAACTATGGATCAACACCATGGAACATATAATACTACGGGAGGACTTACAAAGCATATGCGTCCAACAACAATATACTAACAAAGTAAAGAGAAGGGTTGACATGGGTTCCTAACAAATTACTACTACAAATGACAAATTTATGACTAAAAAAAAACTAAAATTTGCATATACATGACTATTTTTTTTGAGGTGGTGACTAACAATAACTAATTTACAGTATCTTATAACACGACCAATATTTAGTTGTATTTCCTTAGCTATTATAAATGAATATAAAACTACTAAATTAGTAATAAATATAATTAATATAAAACTACTACATTAGTAATAAATCACTACTACAAATGACAAATTTGTGACTTAAAAAAACTAAAATCTCCATATAAATTACTATTATTTCCGAGGTGGTGACTAATAGTAGCTAATTTACAGTATATTATAATGCCACCAACATTTAGTCGAATTTCCTTAGTCATTAATTACTTGCCTTGATTTATCATCTAGTAGTATATTTAATTGTGTATTTGGTCATTAATTGTGGCAATTAATGACTAAATGAATGACCAAATACACGACTAAATATACTACTAGATGATGAATCAAGGAAACCAATTAATGACTAAGAAAAATGTGGCTAAATGTTAGTCATACTATAAGATACTAGAAATTAGCTACTATTAGTTGCCAACTCAAAAATAGTTGTTCATATATGACAACTAGATTTTCTTAGTAACAAGTTAGCCATTTTGTTCTAGTGTTTTTCCAGAGACTAGTTTATGCCTTAGCCTCTTATTTTCCTTAATAAATGATTTTATTTGAAGAGTAAATTATAGGAACTTGTCCTAAGATGTGGCTAACTAGGGATAAGGTTGACCCTTTTATTTATGGTTGTTTTGATTGGTATTAGTATTTACATAGTGTCTTCTTCTTGGAATTCATCCAAAAAGTAGCGAGGTAGAATTTCAACAAATGCTTCCACATGCTCTTAAAAATATAATTCTTCGATTTCAAGTTTTGCTGTTGGTTCTTGTATAATAGAAGAAGGTCCTTCTTTGTTGGCTCTTGTGGAACAAGAATAGGGCTTGATGATATTGGTTCTTGTGTAGCAACATCAGTTCTTTTTTTAGTAGCTTTTGGTGTAGTAACCCTTTTTCTTCTATTGTTTCTTGTCTAGTATTATAAGAATATCCTATTGGTGGTCCTTATGTATCATCAATAGGGACTTTTAATCTATTTGTCGTAGTCACTTTACAACAAATTTTACAAAAACCATGGACCTTTTACTCCTCTTCCTCGAGTATTTTGTAAATGTTGATGGTTTTCTAGCCAATTTGGATTTATGTTTACTCTTGGTATTATGTGAAACCTCATATCATTCTTCAATTATTGGGGAACGAACCCCTGCATCATCAAATTTTATAGTGGGGGGATCCATAATTTATATTTCACCATCATATGATTCTTTTGTAGCAATAATGTATGCTTCTTCTATCGCATTAGGGAATATTCCTTCTAGATAACCTTAGGCTTGGCCTTCTACTTTTGCAACAATTTATGTAAATAATAACTCTTCCTCTAGTGCATTATACTCATCATCCCCTTCTTATTGTGCATCATATGCAACCTACTCTTCAGTTTCCTCTTCTTATTCTGGTTTTCCCTACATTTTCTTTCTAAATGTGAAGGGGGCTTTGTAAAAATGATTCCTAGCTCTACTTGGACCAAGATAGGGCATCCACTATCAATATTTGAATTAGGACATGATGTGAAAGGCTGGAGATAGGGTTCTTGGGGTGTCTCACTTTGTGATCCATTGATTATAGGGATTTTAGTAGAAAATAGGGGATGTTTAGTAACCTCTAATGTTGCAATTGTGTCAATATTTTGAAGTGATACATAAACATAAGGCTATGTCGATGTTCGCAAGTGAGGTTATTTTTCATGAAGTACGCCACTTCTTACTAGATCCATGGATAAGATGCACAATTATCCCCTTCTTCCATTTTCAATCATTTCTCATGGTTCTAGGGAATATTCTCTTGCCTGTGAAACCATCACCTTCTATATGAACCATCAGTCACCACTCTAAGGGATTCCAGTAACCCTAGCCACAGTGGCATCTATAACCCTAAATTGAAGTTCCCATATGATGGAAATGAACAAGTAAAAGCTCTGGGAAAATTCCAAACAAGTAGACTTATCAAAACCTTGGAATAACTTCAAATATGCTATCCAACCAACATTTCGGAATATCCAAATCACTTTTGGGTTGTTGTGTAGTTGGTCCAATGTTATTGGTTGATGGCATACAATTGAGCCACTCATGATTTGTAGCAAGTGAAAAAGTAGAAGTAAGGAGTATCAACCACTATAACAATGGTATGTTAAAGGTGTAGCGATAATAAACCATAGTTTTTCCAAACATGAATGGTTGTAAATGAAGCTTGATGAGGAATTTTGATAGAAGGTATGGTTGTCAAGGTGATAGATAGGGAAATTATAGTGGACGATGTAATGAGGTTGGAGAAAACATGGTGAAGGATAGAAGTATTGGTGGATAAGGTAGATAAAAGTGGAAAAATGGTGGAGACCCAATGGTATCCATCCTTCTCCCCCCTAATTGAATCATCATGTCATCCTTGACATGTGAAATAGATATGAAAAGTACAGAAACCTGGTTGATTAATGAAATTAAATTCAAACTGTAAATTATAAATAGGAAATCATACCCCTATATCACATGTGATATTTGGTAATAATAATGAGTATAAGTGGTAGGTACTATTATTCGTCGAGGCATGTTACATATTGGTAGTGAACAGACTTATGTGATTTGGAATGATAGTGGTAGCAAGAAACAACTCTAGCCCGAATAGGTGGATTCGTAGCACTCAAAAACCAAAGAATAAACCAATGGATTTGTAGAAATAGACAATGAAATCATAAACAAACAGATCCATAGAAATCGACAATTAAAGAAGAATAGGAAGGATATGAATTAAAAGTGAGTTGTCGAAAGTTCAAACTAATGGATATGTAGCAATAAAGGAGGGAAATGGATGGGATGGGTAGGAGTGATGAAATGATGGATAGGTAGAAAATGGAATGGAAAGGGATGATGGAATGATGAGTATAGAATTATGGTGGTAGTTATTTGGTGATGAGAATCATGGAAAAAGAGATCTACAACATGTTGCACTTGGTATGGTTCTGCAACAAGTATGGAGAGCATAAAAGGTGTAGTAATTTTGTAACAAGAATGATTAGTACAACCTGCAATAGAAGGAGGTTAGAATAAAAATAATTTGACTAACATGCAAAATTCAATGTGTCATGGGAACAAGTATCATAGCCACTATAGCTACAACCTCTAGATCAAGATGTGTAGCAATATCTCGAAGAAAGGAATCCTTGGATAAAGATTTTTGTCATAAATAGTATCAATCTCATATGGGCCCCAATGTCTAGTATGAAGCTTACCTTTAAAATATTTAAACATGGAGTCATACACAAGGCCCAATCACCTTCCTAAAACTTCTTTTTTCAACTTAATGAACTTGTCACGACACTTTGTTCTTTTAATTGAAAAATCAAAGTCATGTGTTGTATTAAAGATTGACAAATTTCATTTAGCTCATGAATTTTCTCCAAGCAGTATTTTTTGGATTCCAAAAGATCCAATCCTACCTGCAATGCATTTCTTAATTTTTTCACTTCAAACTCAATAGGAAACATCACATTCTTACCATACAGATTATCATAAGGAGTGAACCAGTGGTATTACGATAGGTGGCATGGTAAACCCAAAGAGATTTTGGAATATTGTTGGCCCAATATTTGTGATCAATTTTTACAATCTTGGTCAAAATGGTTTCGAAAAATCTATCAGTGACTTCTATTGGGCCATTGGCTTATGGGTGATATGGTGTAGATGCTTTGTGTCGAATACAATATTGTTTGCTAAGTGCTTGATTGATTTTGGAGGTAAATTGGGATCCTTGATCTATAACAATTTATCATGGAACACCATAGATGAAAAATATATCCTCATAGAGAAAATATACTATTGCTTGTTTCTTAGCTCTTGAGAGTTCTTTAGATTCAACTCATATGGTGACATAATCAATGCAAACTAAGTTATGCACCTTTTGTTTTTATGGAGGGTTAATAGGCCATACAAAGTCCAAATCCCATGTCTTAAAATAATTTATTGTAAGTTGATACTAAAGTGGAATCTCATTGGTATAAATATGTTATCCCATTCTTGGGAAACCACCACATATTGTTTGTCATATTGAAAAAAATAGGCCAATAATAGCCTAGTCACAACACCTTATATGTAGTTCTTTTCTTATCAAAGTTTCCACAACATGGCTCATCATGAAAAAATTGTAGGATGTCATAAATCTTGTTCTCTCAAACACAACATCGAATGAAAATATCTAGCCCTGTGTGAAAGAGGTACCCTTGAACCCAAAATACATGGTGATATATTTGATAATCCTTTGTCTTTAATTTGGTGAGATACGTGTCAAAACATTTTCCTATAGAAAAATATTAACAATATATAAAAACCACATAGTATTAGTAGATAGTGTAAATAATTTTTCATAAAGAAAAAGATCTTCAATTAGGGTAACAACCCCACCATTACTGATCCTAGAAAGAAGTCAACTATGACATTCTCCTTCCTTGGTTTATCAAGGACGGTGATGTTGAAGTCTTGAAACAATAGTAACCACCTAGTCACCCTTTTATTAGTAATAGGTTTATTCATGAGATACCTAATAGAAAAATTATCAGTTTCAATGAAAGGAGGGTACCCAGTAATGTAGTGATGGAATTTATTAATAATAGCATATACTACCACATGAAATTAATTTTCAGTCACTGTGTAATTTTGTTTTGCAAGAAAAATATTTTTACTAATGAAGTAGATGGAATTGGGATTTTGCCCTTCTTCTTTTCCAAGTACTTCCCCAATGGTCATTTTTGAAGAATCCATGGATATGTGAAATGGTACGGACCAATTTGGTCCTCTCATAACTAGTGTTGTAGAGAAATTTTACTTGAGAAAGTCAAAATATTTTTTAAACTAGTTAGTCCAACAAATTTTTTCATCTCTTTGGGGAAAATCAAATAAAGGAGATGTTGTTATGGTAAAATTTTCAATGAATTTGCAATAATAAATAACATATCCTAAAAATGTATGCACATATTTACGATTTTTAGGTGTAGGAAACATATATATTAACTCATTATTTGTAGATTCCACTTTTACACCTGCAAGAGAAATATGATGTCCAAGAACAATTTCTTCAATTAGTAACATATGACACTTCTCATGATTGAGAGAAAAATAATTTCTTGAAATATCTCAAGTACTTTACTTGAATTGGTCAGGGGTTACTCAAATGTAGTACCCATAGACAATGTAGTCATCGATGTATCCTTATACACAATCATGTATTAAGTTAGAAAATATATTGAGAACAACGTGTTGAAAGGTAGCTAGTGCAATACAAATCCCAGAAGGAAATACTTGGTAGGAAAATATCCCACATGGATACGTGAAAGTAGTTTTATCTTGATCCTCAAGAAAAATATAGATTTTGTTATTCTAATGTCCCCATTTTAATTACCGTAGGCTCAAGTGGAAAAATAGCTAAGTTAGGAATTATTTGTCCTATAGTTATTATGCACAAGTAAAGTAAATCATGTAGGTCCACAAAATTGATGATTTAATCCACGGATTTGGTCTAACTGGTTCAAGCAAGTTCCTAGGAGGTTAATTGGGACCCATATGAGGTGTATCTCTCATAAAAATAGGAAAAAAGCAAAGGAAAGTAGGAAAAAGCAGGAAAAGCAAAGTAAAGGAAGGAAAAGCAGGAAAATCAAAATAAAGGCAGGAAAAGTAGCAGAATTTAGAATTTTCTAATCTAAATCAATAAAAAGAAAAGGTCAAAAAAATGGAGACTTGAGAGGAATAATATGAGGAAATTATGGACAACTTGACATGAGAAAAGTATCAGAAAAGAAAGAGGGCACGCTTGAGGAAAGGAGGGACCACTTGGCATCATAAAATCATCGAAAAGCAAGGTAGTTTTGAATGGAATGAATATCAATGAGGGTGCACCTATTGGATTTGTTTTTGAAGGTTTGGATTAATATTGGAGTATCTCATGGATTCTCTATTCTTGCGATATGTTCCCCTTGCAACAATAGGGAGACATGCCCCTCTATAACCAGAACTAGTTGGAGTGTTTTTTATCATCTCAGTTGATGATCGAGGAGAAGGATACTCAGTTCTTTTAATGTATATTCATGCATCCATTCAAATTTTATTGGAGGTGTAAATTCAATTCTATATCAGTGTGTTATAAATTCCAATAGTTCCAGTGCAGTAATGCTCAGTTTACAAAGTTTTCCTATCACTAGTTTTCAGTTGGTGGGGGTTTGTTGTTGTGTGGCGCACTTGGGTGAAGTGATGACTATACCAGTGCCTACATTTGGATGGTAGTGATACGTATCAGGTATTGGGACACTCTTCATAATATTTTTTTCAAGTCTGGAGTCAAAATTACTACAGAAGTGTTGAATTCTATGCAAGGAAATTCATGTTTTAAAGCCAATTATTTTATCTCTCTTCCTGTACTTTCTGAGATTCCAATTCTCAGTTATTTCTTGAGCTTTCTGCTAAAATTGAAGATATGATTATGTATCTGATGAACGATCTGCATATATAATAAGAAAATTGTTCGCCTTCCTTTCAAATTGTCCAACTCTTAGTAAAAGTTGTCTTGTGTTGCAAACTATTAATATTGGAAAATATTCTCTAAGTTTTGTTTAATCTAACTGTCAATTGTTGTTCCAAAAATCTGTTTGAGGGAAATTCATGTTAGAAAGGATGTATTTAGACCCATCCAAATCCTTATATAATAAATTTGAAAACCTCCAGTAGCGTTCGAAACTACTTGGAAAGTGTTTCCTACTTATCTTTGGTAGTGCACCAAAAGCAAAGAGATTTCCACATAATTCTTGGGGAAATTGCCTTTGATCATTTGGCCTTCCAAAATGGTATTCCAAAGTGTGATGTATTTCAAAATGTGCATACTATAAAGAATTCAGATCCAATAGATTCAATTCTCCAATTTCGGTGTGTAGTGATCCTTGATTGAACCTAGCTAGAAATTGGAAAACAAAACTTAAGTTGTGCTTAATCAAACTATCAAGGGTGTTTCCAGGAGTCAATATAAGGGTCATTCATGTTAGAGGGGATATGTTATGACCCAACCACTAAGTTATTTAATAAATTTAGGATTGTTTGGTATCGTTTGGAGTGAGTTGGAAATAGGTCGAGTTAGCCTCCAAATGTTCGGAACTGGCCCCTAGTTTGGAATTTTGTTTCTTGTTCTCATTTTTGGAGTTGATATCTCCTCCTCCAAGGTTGGGTATATTAAAATGGTATTAGATCATGTTCATATGCACTTGGTTGTGGTAATCATTGATGATTCTGAAGAGAGATCCATCTCCTAAAAGGAAATATACATAAGAGCCCATTGTAGAAGAAGAAGTTGACTCCACTAAAGGCAAGATCCAAGGAGAAAGGGAAACATAAAGCATGGATGAAAAGGATGAATTCATAATATTTTTCCAAATCATGTTGAAAGGAATGGAAAATATATCACAGAATATCATCCATTCGAGACAAGAGACCAGGGAATTCATGGCCAAACAAATTGGAAATAAATATGGAGAAGGGAGCAACAGTGGCTCTCAGGATGAAGAAAGGAAGGACTGTGGTGAGAATATATTTTCAACGGCATGGACTCACAATCGACCTCATGAGTACAAGACTTAGACACGACCTACCATGCCCAAATTAATTGAAGAACACATATAGGAACCAAAAGTGTAGAACAAACCAATTGTTTTATGGAAGGGTCACTAAGTAGAGTACTAGACTTTGAGTAAATAATGCAGAAGAGAAAGTCCTTTCAAGGAATTCTATGAATCCAAATACAAATTCAATCCAAGAGGAAGCAACGAGATTCCTGATCACATCCCAATTTGAAGAATGCCATTGGTAATATCTCTCTTCCATATTTTGACAGGTCATCAAAATCCATTGTCAGTTCATGGATCCCAAAATTAGACACATACTTCCAATTGAACCCTGTGGCCAAAAGGAATGCCATCAAAATGGCTACCTTGCATCTTGATGGAAATTCCAATGATTAGTGGTTCCATGGAATGAGGAATCTAGGTCATGAGCAGGTAATTCCATATGAGGATTTCACCAAGATATTGGTAGATAGATTTGATTAGAAAGATCATGAAATTCCTTTAAGGGAGCTAGCACATATTTTCAAATATGTGTGCCGATAAGTGGAACATAAATTGTAGAAGAATGACCATGAAAGGAGAAACAATCCATCAAAACAAGAACCATGTGATTCCTCTATCCATTGCATTGATATATTAGAGTCAAAAGAAGAAAAATCCAAGCTAAGGTATGAAAAGAAAGTTGATTTATGTAGGAACCATGTTCTCTTGCATCAACCTGAGGAATCCCCCATTTCATGTAATGAAACAATATTGTAGAGTCTTCTAATGCTGATTTGGATGTTATGGATGATTTATGTGTTATGTATGTATACCACAAGCAATATGAATTGTCATTTTAACCATTAGAAAATGTGGAGATAACACTTGTATAAGATAGTCGCAAATTGGAAGGATACTCTAGTTTCTTTGTTGGTGAATTGGAAATCATTGATAAAGAGCTTCATGGAGGAATGTGTTCTGATGAGCATAGTGGTGGTGAGAAATCTCTTGGATCGGATTCATAAGAAGGACATAAATAAGCCTTCAATTCACCATTGGATCTTCTCTATGAAGCTAATGACAGCTGCACAAAGGATGGGAACAAATTAGAAAATTCGATGGAATATTGTTCACATGAGCCACACTTCCTAGTAGGGAAATTGAAGGTGAGAGAAAGGAAGATTAGGACAACCCTAAGCATATTTCATGATACTAATACATTGGTGATAGACTATTGCTGGATATATACAAAGATAGATAGAATAGTGGAAGAGGAATCTTCTTAGACAGACTGGGAGAAAATTCAAAAAGTAGTGCCAAACATGAAGGATAACTATCGACACTTGATTTCTAATAGAGATCATCTTCTTAAGTTGACTGAAATGTACCGTGATGCATTAAGAGAAGATGATTATGAGATTGGAGGGATCTCTCACGAGCTAGATCTCACCCATGATTCCTTTAAGAGAACTCAAAGGACACTTCAAGAATCGAAGGAACATGTTGGACATCTCATATGGAGCCGAAAAAAGTACACTCTTCCTCCTATGCTATAGAAATCCAATTGTACATGGATGATTGCACACATGATATGATGGAGGATCCTCATATGATGTTGGGGCATGAGGAGAATTTTCTTTTGTAGGTGCTTGAGGATACATTTGACTTAGAGGATGATGAGTAAGCACTTGTTCTCACCACAAGGATTATGAGATGGCTCTGTGGGTGAGACAAACAACCATGGAGGTGGTAGATGAGCACTTTCTTGTTGGATCATCCAATAGAGGAGACTATACATCCACATGTTTGATGGATTAACCTTGCAGAGAGTTGGCCTCTTTTCCATAATCCTAGACATTTATGACATCCATAAGACACGGGGATGTGAATGGAACAAAATATTGGGTAAAGGGATTCTTTCTGATGGTGTCACCTGGGGAGAAAGATATTCTAATTTTGATAGTAATTTTTTGGTAATACCTTTTGGGTTGACATGTACACCAGTCCCTTTTCAGTTTTGTGAGAAACAAAGGCATCCGCTGACTCTACTTGATGCCTACATGATACATAGCAGTGCATTGGAGTTCCACTTGAGATAGTTGAGTGGAGAAAATGATACTGATATGTGTGAAATTGCCCACATAAGATCCAAAGAGATGATGTAAACCTCACTATGAAAGAATTTAGGAAGAAGAGAGAAGCAATAGAACATAGATCCAATAGAGGCAGAATAATTACACACATTGCATTAATCAGAATAGTAACCGGGTAAATATACAATGCTGAGCATGAGGATTCGAATTCACTAGGTGTAATTCGAATTGTCCTTCATGCACAGATCCATAATCAGTGGAGAGTCATCAGTGCCAAACTAGGAGTCTATCTCATCATCGGTGAAGTCATCAATGCACAAGTAGTGATCAACCGGGAGTCAAACTGAGTCTAACTGAGTGTGGTTGGTGTAACTGGCACATGGAAGCACTGATATAGTGAAGGAGACTCAGTGGGGGCGCTCATGGAGCTAACTGGAGTCAAAACAGTCTATCTAGTCACACTGGAGGTCCAAAAGAGTGATAAGTTCAGTTAGGAGTCAGTTAATCCTTAAATCAAGGAAGAACTGAAGATAACTGAACTAAACTGGACTGGTAGGTGAAGAAAGGCGCCCTTATCATGCAATAACTGAAAAGAGGGCGCACTAAGCTCTAGGAGAGCTAAGACTGATCCGAGAGAAGCTCCTGGGGCTAGTTTGGCAAGGGCTAGGTGCTGGTGCTGCAAACCCTAATTGCATGCAAACCCTAATTGCATGCAAAAACCCTAATTGCATGCAAAACCCTAATTTTGCATGCAGGACTGAAAATGTCAGAAATGTTAGAAGGACTAGGATGGAGTATAGGAATATCCTAACACCCCCCCTTAATCCATCCTGGGCCCTGGTAACTAGGACCAATGGTCACCCATACAATCAATGAAATGATAAAAAGAATACTGCCTCAATTTTTCTTTTTTTTTCTTTTTCTTTTTTTTTGTGTTTTTATATTTTTGAATAACTCAAGGAGCCATTACTCTAAGCAGAAAAGAAGCAAGCTTTCATCAGTGAAAACTTTGCAAAGAGACTTGGTAAGCTAATCCTCTGTAAAGTGCGAATGCAAGTGCTAGAGAATGTGTTGAATGTAGCAAGTCTTTCAGGAACCTTTTCTGTCACTGGAGCGAATGTATCATGATGAGTTTTCCCAAGGAATGGAAGAGTAAACCCCATCATCATGCTGAATCTCTCATGGAGAGGTGGATGGCATAATGCAAGGTTAGCATGCTGCTGAAGTCTAGTAGTTCTGTAAGCAAATACATCATCAACTGTGTTCTTAGTAGTAGCAAGGACTGTGTGAGAACATGTTTCTCTTGAATCTGGACTAAGAATAGGTGTTGGTTCTGAATCTTCTTGAACTATGATCTCAACATCAAAATCTTGATCTTCTTCCTCACTAGAATAGGAGTCACTGGAAGAGAAGTCACTGTGATCCTCATCAGAATCTGAAGGGATAGTTGGAGAGAAGGGCATGAAGTGGGAGAACTCATATGCCTTTGAGGCATGATTAGCAATCCCATTCGCTATAACCTTTCCAGTGGAGATTTCTGTAATCTCTACTGTGTCTGGACCAAAAATCACTTGTTTTGGAGATCCTGTATGAGTCATTTGATATACTGATAACAAATTAGCTGTAAGAGAAGGAACAAATAAGACATTTTTGAACTTACCATGCTCCATATGAACTGTACCCAAACCTTTGGCAGAAATCTGAGAGTTGTCTCCCATGTGAATGGTAGGCCCATCTTGGAGATCCAAAGAGGAGAAGGATTCTTCTTGTGCCATCATGTGGTTGGAAGCTCCAGAATCTATGAGGAGAGCTTTTGTTTTTGAAAAACCAGCCATCAATGCATGACAATCATCAGATCCACTTCCAGAATCAGACATCTTTGCTTCTTTTGGAACAACAATTTGGTTTTGTTCAAGAAGCTTGGTTAGAAGATCAATCTTCTTATGCATGCAGGCATGCTCAGGATGGTTTCCTCTCTTGCAATAGGTACAATTTGGTCTCTTTTGTTTGTCATTCTTGGATCTTGAAGATTTCTTTCCTTTGCCTTTTTGTCCCCCTTTATCATTCGCTCCACTTGATTCACCAGCCAATAGAGCTAGATCTCTGGAGGTTTTGATGGCACCCATTTGAAACAGTTTGTTCTCTTCTTGAGTGAGAGCCTCAATGAAGTTACTTAAGGTGGGAAACTTCCATCCAGGGATGGACATTCGAACAGAATGAAAGGTAGATACAAAGACAGAAAATTGAGATCCAAGTTTGCTCAATATAGAGAGTATCAATTGCTCATCACTTTTAGTGATGCCACATTGCTTGCAATGCAAAACCAAATTCTGAAATTTGGAGAAGAAATCTTGAATGCTCTCGAAATTGCTAGGTTGAAGGGCAACCAATTCATTCTCAAGAATGTAGCCTCTCAGTTCGTCTTGTTTGCCAAAAAGACTCCTCAATTTTATCCATAAATCATATGGAGACTTCAATCCATCAGCATGAAACAATAGATCATCAGAAATATGAAGGCATATGAATCCAAAGGCTTCATCCATTTTGTTTAGGTGCTGGACTCTCTTTTCAGCTTGATGTGGTATGGCATCTTTTTCTTCAACTATTCTAGTAAACCCTCTTGATTGCAAGAGTATTATCATCTTCCTCTTCCATTCGAAATAATTGAAAGGAGTGAGAAGTATAGAAGAAGGATCATTCGAATTGCTCATCTTGATTGCTTGAACAAGTGCAAAATAGAAGCTACTGAATCTGCTGCTGCAACTGCTGGAACTTCAAAATACCTGCAAAACAAAACTCTCAAGAATGGAGGTAGAATATACTCTCAAGGCTCTGATACCATGTGAAATTGCCCACATAAGATCCAAAGAGATGATGTAAACCTCACTATGAAAGAATTTAGGAAGAAGAGAGAAGCAATAGAACATAGATCCAATAGAGGCAGAATAATTACACACATTGCATTAATCAGAATAGTAACCGGGTAAATATACAATGCTGAGCATGAGGATTCGAATTCACTAGGTGTAATTCGAATTGTCCTTCATGCACAGATCCATAATCAGTGGAGAGTCATCAGTGCCAAACTAGGAGTCTATCTCATCATCGGTGAAGTCATCAATGCACAAGTAGTGATCAACCGGGAGTCAAACTGAGTCTAACTGAGTGTGGTTGGTGTAACTGGCACATGGAAGCACTGATATAGTGAAGGAGACTCAGTGGGGGCGCTCATGGAGCTAACTGGAGTCAAAACAGTCTATCTAGTCACACTGGAGGTCCAAAAGAGTGATAAGTTCAGTTAGGAGTCAGTTAATCCTTAAATCAAGGAAGAACTGAAGATAACTGAACTAAACTGGACTGGTAGGTGAAGAAAGGCGCCCTTATCATGCAATAACTGAAAAGAGGGCGCACTAAGCTCTAGGAGAGCTAAGACTGATCCGAGAGAAGCTCCTGGGGCTAGTTTGGCAAGGGCTAGGTGCTGGTGCTGCAAACCCTAATTGCATGCAAACCCTAATTGCATGCAAAAACCCTAATTGCATGCAAAACCCTAATTTTGCATGCAGGACTGAAAATGTCAGAAATGTTAGAAGGACTAGGATGGAGTATAGGAATATCCTAACAATATGAGCCATTGGACCAGTGCAAAAATTACACAAGAGGAAGCTAGATTCATTCCATTTGGAACATCTAGCAAGAGTGTTTATTCATCCATGGATTAAGTCGATAGATACATGTCCAAGGTGGAAACACAAAGAGGTATCCTGGTATTGCTTAGTTTGAGTATAGTTGCTGGAGTTAGAGTTACAGTTGTAGAGCACACTTCCAACATAGTTTCTAGAGATAATATTCCTTTATGGTTTTCATATGATGAGACTCTTAGTAGTTTGGTGATTGGGACATTGGTTGGGTAGTTGCAATATAGAGACATTATTTTGATGTCCATAGTTAGGAGGTTTCCCCTGTCAATGGTTTCAAGTCCATACATTGAGCAGAGTACACTTCACTTCCTTTCATTTGGGTTGGAGCCATGATACTTGGTAGGGTTCAGTTATGGTATCGGGGATGCATGAGCATAGTTGGGGAAAGAGAAGCATTTATACTTCCATGTCTAATTTGATTGAGGACAAGCAATATTGGGAAGGGAGGACTATAATGTCCCCATTTTAATTACCATAGGTTCAAGTGGAAAAATAATTGAGTTAGGAATTATTTGTCCTATAGTTATTATGCACAAGTAAATTAAATCATGTAGGTCCACACAATTGATTATTTAATTCAAGTATTTGGTCTAATTGGTTCAATCAAGAACCTATGAGGTTAATTGGGATCCATATTAGGTGTCTCTCTCATGAAAATACGCAAAAAACAAAGGAAAGCAGGAAACGCAAAGTAAAGGCATGAAAAAGAGGAAAAGCAAAATAAAGGCAGGAAAAGCAACAAAATTTAGATTTTTCTAATATACCTCAAGAAAAAGAAAAGGAAACATCCAAGGAGAATTTATAGGGATAATTTGAGCAAAGGATGGACCACTTGACATAACAAAAATCATCAGAAAATCAAGAGGGGGAAATTGAGGAAAGGAAGGATCACATGGCATCTGAAAATCACAGAAAAGCAAGGCTGTTTTGAATGGAAAAAATATCAATGAGGGAAAAAATATTGGAGTTAGTTTTTGCATGTTTTGATTTATATTGGAGTAGCTCATGTATTATATATGATTAGGAGATGTACCCCTTGCAACAGTAGGGAGATGTGCCCCTCTATAACCTTAACTAGTTGGAGTGTTTGTTAGCATTTCAATTGGTGATCGAGGAGAAGGACACTTAGTACTTTTCATGGAGATTAATGCATCCATTTAAATTTTATTGCAGGTGTAAATTAAATTCCATATCAGTGTGTTAGAAATTCTAGTGGTTCCAATGCAATAGTGCTCAGTTTACAGAGTTTTCCTATGACTAGTTTTCAGTTGGTGGGGGTTTGGTCTTGGGTGTTGCATTGGGTGAAGTGGTGACTATACCAGTGCCTAAATTTGGCTGTAGTGACCTGTAGATGGTATTGGACACTCTTAAGAATATTTTTTTCATGTCTGGAGTCGAAATTACTCTAGGAGGGTCGAGTTCTATGTAGGGAAATTCATTGTTTTAAAGCCAATTCTTTTAGATCTCTCTTCATGCACTTTCTGAGCTTCCTATTCTTAGTTATTTATTGATTTTGCTGCTGAAATTGAATCTATGATGATGTACATGATCTATGATCTGCATATATAATAAGAAACATGTTCCCCTTCCTTTTAAATTGTACAACTCTTAGTAAAATTTGTCTTGTGTTGCAAACTGTTAATATTGGGAAATATTCTTTAAATGTTGTTTAATCTAATTGTCAATTGCTATTAAAAAAATATGTATGGGGGCCATTCATGTTAGATGGGATGTATTTGGACCCATGCCAAGCCTTATATAATAAATTCAAAAACATCCAGTGGCATTCACATCTGCTTGGAAAGTGTTTCCCAGTTATCTCTAGTAGTGCACCAGAAGCAGAGAGGTTTCCACATAATTCTTGAGGAAATTTCCTATGGTGATTTTTATTTACCAAATGGTATGATCAGATGTGTTGTAATTTGAAATGTGCCTACTATTGATAATTCATATTCAATAGATTTATTTCTCTAATTTCGGTGTGTAGTGATCCTTGATTGAACCTAGCTAGAAATTAGAAAACAAAACTTAATTTGTGCTTAATCAAACTGTCAAGTGTGTTCCCAATAGTTAGTCTAAGGGTCATTCATGTTAGAGGGGATGTTTTAGGACCCATACAATGAATCAGTTCAGAAATTCAGGATTTTTTGGTAGTTTTTGGAGTGAGTTGGAAATAGGCCAAGTTAGCCTCCAAAAGTTCGGAATTGTCCCCTAGTTTGGAATTTTGTTTTCTGTTCTCATTTTTGGAGTTGATATCTCCTCATCCAAGGTTGGGGATATTACAGTTATACCCACTAAACCTATCAAGGAAAAAGAAACACATTTTACCTACCAAGGTATCAAGGACTTTATGATCTATGAAGGGTAGTGGGAAATGGTCTATCAAAGTAGCCTTATTAAGTTTGCAATAATCAATATAGATTTTCCACTTCCCATTCTTATTTCACTATATCTTCTAGCACATAATTCATTTGGTGTTGGGGTTTTCAAATAAGCCAGGATTCATCTTTCATGTAAATATGAAGAGTACACAAGTGTAGGTGGATTACTCTCATGTTAGTGCATTCCTAGCTGAATGAAATACTATGTTCCTATAACAAGGCAATCAAATATTCCTTTTGTAGAGAATCCAACTCAAATTTGATGTTCAATTTTTTTCTTGGGTTGAATTCCACATACTGACTAGAATATTCTTCCATCACATAAGATGAATAAGGCATATTGTAAGGAGAGATTAGCCATTGAATAATTTACATGAATATTCTAATCCAAGATATAATTGAAGAATGTAAAGCTTGTATGTTGGAATGAACTAGGGTCCATGATAAATTTGTTGATCATGACATCGTTAGTATCTTCCTTATAGAAGTTTAATTGGTCTAGGGTAATTATATTTAAATTATTTTATTCATCACTGTCCTCAGTTTCCACACAAATAGGTGTGTCATAGTTGTTTCTAGGATTCGAAGGGGGATATAAAGTGATATTCCTAGTTGAATTTCCTTATGATCTTTTCATGTCCTTATAACTACAACAAATGTAGGAATTGACAATAGCCAACCAGGGTCAACTAGCCTCCTAGGTTGGACATTGGTTGTAAGGCCATAAAATATGTTAGATACTCCTAGGAATCTATAGAGATCACAATATCCTCTAAGATAACCTCAAGTTTGACGATGGATTGGTTATCTATCTAGAGAAATATATGAGTTGGTCATAAGTTTAACAATTTAGCATTTTCCATCATTTCCTTATTCAAAACATTTATGGTAGTGCATAAATCAATCAGAGTGTTTGAGATACAAATGTTGTTAATGTAAACATCAATAATGACGCTCCTAGGATCGATATAACTGGAAGCAAAAACCTTCCCAAGCATCAAATATATCAGTTGATAAACCACATGAACAGAATGAGGATCCTTCTTTTTCCTGCCGGGATTCTTTAGGCACAATTGTCAAACAACTTTGGAATAAATTGGAACATCCTTAATTGCTTGAAATAATTGGATCTTAACACACTCGTTTCTCAATTATCCTAGAAATCCAAACTCATGCTAGGTAAGGGGTTGGTCTAAAATTAACCTCTCTAGATAAGGAGGAAACTACATAACCTTGGATTGTTGTTGTTCTAAAACTTCTATAGAAGTGTGTTGTGGTGTAACAGTTGAATCATATTGATTTTTTTGCAAGAGCTTCTCCTATTGTATCTTATACTCTCTCCAAATCATCTTCAAGGATAATTAGAGAAGTGTGATTATTAAGGAATATCCCTGATCTTAAATGCATATATTAGAAACCTTCAAAGTGAAGGACATAGGTGGGAAATATAGAAAACTCAATAGTGTAAATGGATCGAGTTTTTTTTTTAGATTAGGATTTGGTTGGACAGGAAAATTTGGTTTTGGTGGAGGGTTCTTAGCAAGCAACTGTAATTGTTGCGTTGATTAATTTGGATTTGTTGTTATGAAAAGTGTTTCCTTGAGTGACCTATTGTTGTTGGGACCCATAAGATAATACCCTCCATCATAATGGCCATTGATAGCCATATCTTGTATGAGATAGGCATGGCATAGGGGGATACCAAAATTGTCACATCCCCGGTTGCCTTGGTGCCCTTTAAAGGCGATGGGAGACAACCTGATACATTATTTTTTTTTAAACTTATACACAACTTTGATCTTTTTACAAAACCACAATTGTCTCTAGTCCACAATTCCGCAATCTGCAGATTGGAAGTCGGAAGGGCGAAACGCTCAAATCATGGGGCCAAACAAAATACAACTCTGACTTCTGCATTCCACAATGCGGGAGTCAGAAATGAAGAGCGCCAAAATTCCCAGCCCAAATAAATATGATCCCGACTTCCGCATTCCGCAGTGCGGAAGTCGGAAATGTGGAGCACCAAAATGCCAGACGTCGAAGAAATACAATCCCTACTTCCACATTCCGCAGTGCAGGAGTCGGAAATGCGGAGTGCCAAAATTCTGGGCACCAAAGAAATACAATCCCGACTTCTGCATTCTGCAATGCAGAATTCTGAAATGCGGAGTGCCAAAATGCTCGGCGGCGAAGAAATATGATCCCGATTTCTGCATTCTACAGTGCGAAAGTCAGAAATGCAGACCACCAAAATTCCCAACATTTCAGAAATGCACCCCTAACTTCCACATTCTGCAATGCGGATGCGGAAATTCGAGAGCTGGTCATGCCCTATCACATCCAACTTCCCATCCCTATAACTTCTTCATCCTTAGACCAAATTGGACATGTTCGGTAACGTTGGAAATATATTGGAGAGATCCATACACTAGTGTGATCCCCTACCACATCTGAGTACTCTGACTTGGCTATATTTGCAACTGAAGTCTTTCCTAAACTCGCTCAATGCCCCTTTACCCTTCTACAAGGAGTTCTATCTTCCTTCTACCATGACTTCCCCTTTCACCTGACCCACAGAGGGGTCATGAAACAAAACAGGGCTATATGATTCCTTCCCCAAGTCCAGGTGATTCCATGCAGTCCATATAACAGTGTATGCAATGCATAACAACACACCTAATGAAACTAAAACTAATCAATGCATCTACAACCTGCCATGTTAGCAACATATTAAGTTCAAGCAAATGGTGAAGTGCTCAAACATGAACTAAGCCTCATACTCAGGAATATACATGGTATTCATACTGGTCAATTTCATGCAATCATTCATTCAAATAACTTGAACATAACAAGTAGACATAACATAGGAAAACTAGCATCATTTAACACCACAAAAAGCACTTATATTTAAATGGAACTGTCCAAGCAATTGGCTAAGTGAGAGAAACATTCCACCCAACCATAGGTCTTTGTCCAGCCTATACTCTTTCAGCTGAGAGACCACCCCCGATTTGGGTTGCGTATCCACTAAGGAGGGACAAATAGGCTCTCTCACAATGAAGGCTCCACCCTAATGATTATCCAACATACAGTTGGGTTTATAAAGCATGTAAGAGAACATGGAGGATGATGCTAATCCGGTGAGATCAACCATAGAGCTACAAGCATTTCAAACTACTTAACAAACATGGAACCCACAATACCTACCTCACCCAACACAAGGAAGGACCCCTTCTCTGTTGCACAGTCCCTCAAGGCCCCTTCCCTCCATTGCTTTTGATGGTGGGAATAGAAAGGTCCAAATTGCTGCTTTGATGAGACTTTAGCCTTCACTGGGTTTATTAAAAATGTCAAATACTTTCCTTTTAAATAAAACTTGAGCATCCTCTAGTGGGGCCTTGGCCTTGATCTCCACACTAGGGAAAACACACATTGCATGTATACAATATTTACATGGAATCCAATAAACCCTAAGGGTCAAAATGGAGATGTTACAATTCCCTCCCCTTTATAATAACATCGTCCTCGGTTTTCTCAAAACTGAACAAAAATGGGAATGCCTCTCTCATGGAATACTCTAGCTCCCATGTAGCCTCTTCGGGACTAAGGTGCTTCCATTGGAACTTCACTTGTCTGATGGCTCTATTCTGGATCAAAGTGACCTTCTTGTCGAGGATGTGCATAGGATCCACTTGGAACTCTCCCTCGGGTTCCAACTCTATCACATGCCAATCAATTATGTGATTAGGATCATGTACATATTTCTTAAGAAAAGAGACATGGAAAACATTATGAGCTCTCATGTTAGCAGGAAATGCAATCCTATATGCAGTTGGACCTATCCTATCAAGGACTTCAAATGGACCACAATATCTTGGTGCCAATTTGGCATAACTCCCCAACTCCGGGGAAATTTTCCTTGCCTTCACTCTTAAGTAAACATGGTCTCCAATCTAAAACTCCTTATGCAATCTTTTCAAATTGGCATAAATCCTTTTCTTGTCCTGATCTGCCTTCAAATTCTGCCTAATTTTAACAATCTATTGTTCCATCTCCCTAGTCATCTCTGGTCCAAGCACTACCATATTCATTGGACTGTCCCAATTCAATGGAGTCTTGCATAATTTTCCATACAATACCTCAAAAGGACTCATTCCCAAAGGTGCTTGATATCCATTGTTGTATGCAAATTCTACATAGTGTAGGTATCATTCCCACTTGGATGGTTTATCCATCACATACATCCTCAACATGTATTCAAGAATATTATTCACCCTCTCAGTCTGACCATATTTTTTAGGATGATATGTTGTACTAAACTTCATCTGAGTCCCCAATTCCTAAAATAGTCCCTTCCTAAAATTGGAAGTGAATTTTGTATCTCGATAAGAAATTATTTCCTTGGGAAATCCATGCAATTTGAATATCTCCTTCATGAACATATTTTCTATGTCATTGGTCTAATGACTGGACTTGACTGGAATGAAGTGAGCTACCTTTGATAGATTTTCCACCACTACCATGATTGAATCATGCTTCCTCACTATCATTGGTAGACCTATTATAAAATCCATAGAAATTACTTCCCACTTCCACTCTGGAATGGGAAAAGGATGCAACAATCCTACTGGATGTTGATGTTCTTCCTTGACTTGTTGGCACTTTTGAAACCTATCAATGTACTCTGCTATGTACTTCTTCATCCTATGCCAAAAGTACTGCTTTCTTGGTGCTGTTATAGTCTTATGATATCCTGGATGTCCAGAGTATGGCATTTGATGTATCTCATCCATCACTAGCCTCTTCAAATTTATACTATTTGGAATATACAGTATGGTACCCTGATAAATGAGAACATCATCTTCACCAAGATGATATCCTGCACACTTTTCATCCACATTTTCCTGCTGTAATTTTTCTTTGATTTGAAGGTAAGCTTCATCACTGGTTTGAGATTTGAGAACTCTTTCCTTCGAATCTGATTTACACATACTCACTCCTGCAACATGAAATTTTCTACTAAGAGCATCTACAACCTTATTCTCCTTACCTTTGACATGTTTAATTTCAAAATCAAGTTCATAAAGAAATTCCATCCATCTAGTTTTCCTAGCATTCATATTTGGCTGGTCAAACAAATATTTCAAGCTCATGTGGTCTGTCCTAAGCTCAAATCTTCTCCCCAACAGATAATGTCTCCATATATTGAGAGAATGAACTATGGCTGCTAGCCCTAAATCATGTGTGGCATAATTCTTCTCATGTTCCTTTAAATTCATTGACTCATAGAAAATTACAAATCCTTCTTGCATGAGCACTCCACCCAACCCTTCAATGCAAGCATCTATGCACAATACAAAATCTTTCTTTGGATCTGCAATCTTCAAAACAGGAGCGCTGGTAAGAAATTCCTTTAGCTCCTGAAATTTTATCTCACATTTTTCAGACCATACAAACTTAATATTCTTCCTCTGCAATGATGTAATTCGATGAACTAGCTTATAGAATCCTTCAATTAACCTTCTATAATAGCCTTTAAGACCCATAAAATATATAACATCTACAATATTCTTTGGAGTAGGCCAATCCATTATGGCTTCAATCTTTTCTGGATCCACTGCAATTCCTTCTTCTGAGATGACATGACCCAAATACTGTACCTTCCTTTGATAGAAATCACACTTGCTCAACTTTTCATATAGTTGGTATTCTCTAAGAACTTGCAACACCATTCTTAGATGTTCATCATGCTCTTCTTCATTCTTTGAGTAAACAAGAATGTCATCCAATAACACAATCACAAACTTATCCAAATACTTGTTGAAAACACTATTCATGGGACACATGAATGCAGCAGGTGCATTGGTAAGACCAAATGGCACCATTGTGAATTCATAATGGCCATATATTGTCCTCAAAGATGTCTTGTGAATGGCTTGTTCTTTTATCCTCACCTGATGATAGCCAAACCTTAAGTCAATTTTTGAAAACACTTTAGCTTCCTTCATTTGATCAAACAAATAATCAATTCTTGGAAATGGATATTATTCTTGATTGTTACTTTATTGAGCTTCATGTAATCAATACACAACCTTAATGTCCCATCCTTCTTCTTGACAAATAACATTGGTGCTTCCTAAGGATATACACTCGACCTGATATACTCCTTGTCCATTAATTCTTGCAGCTGCATCTTTAACTCTACCAATTCTGGTGTGCTCATTCTATAAGGAGCTTTGGAAATTGGTTCTTCCCCTAGAACAAGATTGATGGAAAAATCAATATCTCTCTTAGGTGGAAGTCCCGGTAATTCATCTAGAAACACGTCTTGGAAATATTGCAACAACTAGAAGTATTCTATCCTTGGCCCATTGTCCTCTGATGAATCTAATATGTGAACCACATATAATTGGAAACCCTTCTTATAAAAAAAATTCAATTGTAAGGCTGAAATATGTCTTACTGAAACTTGCTTGGGAATTCCTTTTACCATTCTGGGTCTTCCCTCTTTATCAATGCATTCAAGTACCTTCTCATAGCAATCTATCTTGTCTCTATGCCTTTCCAACCAATCCATACCAATTATAGAATCATAAGATGCTAATTGTAGGATATTCAAATTTACATTTGTGAGGAGTCCATTCAACTCCATGGGGCACTCCATCACTACTTCACTTACTTTTCTCTTGGTCCCTATGGCTAATTGAACTAGCCAAGACTCACTGTGCTTCACTTTTCTAAGAGAGAAACCTTCAACCACTTTTGGAGAAACATAACTATGAGTAGATACTGGGTCAATCAAAACAGAAATGGATTGCTCAGCAATCTTACCTTCAAATTCCACCACTACTGACTGATGGTATGCTTGATGATTATCCAATGCTGCATAGATTCAAGGCGCTTCCCTTGCCATATCCTCCACTGTAGCTTCTTCTTCTAATTTGTGCAAACTTCTGGGATTCTCCCTCCGATGTGGGCAATCTCTAAGCATGTGGTTTCCTCCACATCCCCAATACTTAAGTGGCCCTTTTGGTGCTCTTTCTGCTAGAATTGGTGGTTTTTTTCCACTTATTGCTTTCTGGCCCTATGGAAAATTCCTTGGCTAACTTTTGAATGGTGGCTTGAATCCAATTTTCCTTTGTTCAAACCTCCCATTTGGCTTTCCTTTCTATGCTGGGTGGACCCTTTTTTTCCATTGATCTGCTCATAGAAATTCATTTCCATCTTAATGGATTCATCCAGACTTGGTGGATCAACAAAACCAATCCTATCTATAAAACTTTGAGGTAGACTACCAAGGAAACATTGGAACTTTATCCTTTCATCCTTGATATAATCCACATACCTCAGCAGTTCCAAAAACTTGTGGACATGTTCTTCCATGGAATTCTGTCCCAACTTGAGTTCATTGAACTTTTTCCTATTGTTATCATAATACCTAGATGATAGGTATTTATGCTTGAAGTACCTTTTAAACTGCTCCCATATGGTCCTCTTTTCACTGATATTATTCACTTGTATGAGGTGCTCCCACCAAATTGAAGCTCTGCCACTAAGATTATAAATGGAAATTCTGGCATTTTCATTTCTTGAGTAGTCATGAATCCTAAAATACTTATTCATCCCAAGAATCCATGCCTTTTCCTCTTGGCCAATCTTACTTTCTCCATCAAATGTGGGAGGCCTTTCCTTCCTAAATTCTCCCTATGGGATTCCTTTGAATTTATTTCTTCCTTCAAACATGCTGGAAGTATGCCTCAGACTTCTCTGAGAGTCTCTGGAGTCACATGAACTACTGGAAAGAGATCTTGGAGAGTGTTTTTTGTGCTTTTTGCTCACATAATTATTTCTAGGGCTTGGATTCATCTTCCTAGAACAACCTCTAGAGAGACTACCTGCATCTCTTCCTTCTCTTCCCACATTGCTTGGGTTAGACCCAAGATTTATCCTCTGATGCATATCAGTGAGGCTCTGCAAGATGGTAGCATCGAGTTGGTGCTGCTCTTCCTGAGCCTTCATCAATCTCTCATTGAATCTCACCATGGTTTCAACTAAGTTCGGGGGATTTATTTTCTCCCTTCTCCCATTGGATTTTGTTTCAGTATGTGCTTCTTGCACATTCTCTCCCAGAACATATTTCTCTTGCTCATAAGGATCCTGGGCATCGTTTATGGTCACCATTTCCTTGCTTTCCCTATATGTTGCCTCTGTTGTAGGATTCAACTATTAACAACTTCTAACATTGTGCATTACAGAGACATTTACCAGACATCATAATAATGCATATGCAACATAAAATATCCATACAAATATGGAAACTACTCATTCGGATAACAACAATACTAATTTTTGTTTATCAAAGTCATGGAATGAGCATTCTTCTGCCTATAACGCATTCATGCTTTGGCCCAAGCAGCCCCAGTGCTGTAACTTGGGTTATGATACCATTTTTCACGTCCTTGGTCACCTTGGTTCCCTTCAGAGGCGATGAGAGAGAACCTGATACATTTTTTTTGAAACTTATCCACAACTTTGATATTTTTACACAACCGCAATTGTCTCTGGTCCACAATTCCACAATCCGCAGATCAAAATTCGAAAGGGAGGAACGCTCAAATCACATCATCGAATAAAATACGACTACGACTTCCGCATTCCGCAATATGGGAGTCAGAAATGTAGAGCATCGAAATGCCCGACCCGAAGAAATATGATCCCAAATTCCGCATTCTGCAGTGCGAAAGTCGGAAATGCAGAGCGCCAAAATGTCTGGCGCCAAAGAAATACGATCCTGACTTCCGCATTCGGCAGTGCGGGAGTCAGAAATGCAGAGCACCAAAATTCCTGACACCGAAGAAATACGATCCTAACTTATGCATTCCACAGTGCGGAACTCGGAAATGAGTAGCGCCAAAATTCTCGGCACCGAATAAATACGATCCCAAATTCCAAAAGGATCCACCCTAATGCTAATCCAACATACATTTGGGTTTATCAAGCATGTAAGGGAACAAGGAGGATGTTGCTAAGCCAGTGATCTCAACCACCGAGCTACAGGAATCTCAAACTACTCAACAAACATGGCACCCACAATACCTACCTCACCCAACACAAGGAAGCCCCCCTTCTCTGTTGCACAATCCCTCAGGTCCCGCTCCCTCCAGTGCTCTTCAGGGTGGGCATATAAAGGTCCAAAATGCTTCTTTCATGAGACTTTATCCTTCACTGGGTTTATCAAGCAAATCCAACCTCTGTCTAATCCTCTTCTCTGTTATTCTAGCTGGAATCTTCTCAGGGTTGCGGTCAAAGCTCTGTCCCACAACTCATTCTTCTGCTATCAGATCCAGGTGTTCTCACGGGTTTTTTAAGCTGCTCACTCTCTATAATTTATCCCCAGGGTCTGATCCATGGATATCCAAATCAATTTACTTCCCACGCAAGGTTTCTATGTGCTTTCGGCTCTGCAAATTTGTGCTTACACATAATCGCGATTTATTTCTCCTCTCTTCCTTACTGCTTCTATGTAATGCTTGATAAATCTTGGTTGTTGGTCAACAATGGGATATGGATTAGGGTGAGTGAATTCTCGGGAGGTAGAGTGGATTAAGGGACAAGCAAAAATAGAGTCATACCCTGCCATACGGATTTTCAGGGCTTCTCCATACTCCATCGACCTCATGAACAGGTTTTCTCAACCACCTCCTTACATAAGAATTAAATGTCAGCAAGGGAGTCAAATGGGTTCACAAAATGACATGTGGCAGCATGGGATCCAATCCCACAACCCCCTCACCTCTCCCTAGTGGATACACATGGCTCCCTCTTATTGGTTTCCTCCATAGCCAGTTTTCTTGGTATTTTATTGCAATATTTAATATTTACATCATTTACAATACCTCATGGCTTAATAACACATTGATAATAAGAATGTCAAATACTTTCCTTTTAAATAAAACCTGAGCATCCTCTAGTGGGGCCTTGGCCTTGATCTCCAAACTAGGGAAAACACACATTGCATGTATACAATATTTACATTGAAGCCAATAAACCCTAAAGGTCAAAATAAGGATGTTACAAAAATTGAGAAGGATGTTGCAATTTTTGGTTAGTCCAAAAAGTAATATAAGAATAAGAAGGATATTGAACCATACTGGGATGGCAAGGTTTCCAAGGTCTCTTTTGATCAATGAAAAACAATTGTCCCATATCTTCATTAGTTCCCTGATATACAACCTAGTGTCAAGGTAGAGAAGGCCAGTTGTTGGTAGCATGGAACTATTCACAAATGTTGTATATTTCAACATTGTTTAATTGGAAATACATAAGAGGATGATTCTTTCTACACTTGGAACAAAATATAGACAAATCCAACTCGTCTTATTCTTGATTTTTTTAGCTTAAAATACATCAAAATTGTGAGATCAAAGAACTAAGAATATCAGTCTTAAACTCGTCTATTAAATTACCAATTTAAAAGTAGGTAACTCCCATTTTAGTTGATCTCAATATTTTATAAATATTCTAGTAAATTACCAATTTCAACTCATGTTACTCCCCCTCCAACCGACCTTGAGATTATGGAAACATTATCTCTAGGACCCATACCATGTTTTAAATTTCCTCTTGAAAACCATCTACACTGATCACAAATGTCCTCAAAAGATAATTGGGAGGCATCCCTAGACCCCATTGTATTTAACACATCAATATGGTATTCTCTTATTCCTTGGAGAAGGATTGTTCGAAGAGTTTCTTGGTCCAAATTATGTTATTTAGATATTTGTAGATTATATTGGAACCTCTTAGTGTAATACTCCAAAATTTCATCAGATTTTTGGGTAATCTTAAAGGTTTCCTCACATAGATATCTACATTTATAGTAGTCTTGATATTTCTTTAAGAATGCTTGATGCATCTCATCATGTATTTGGATACTATTCCCCCCAAGTCCCATGAACCAATGAAGGGTTTCCTCTTTGAGAGTGACTAGAAATTGCTTAATTTTTTTTCCATAAGAAGAGTAATCATAACTATGGAAAAATACATCAAAATCAGAGAAAATAATCATGATCATCATTGGACATAACGTGAAAATTGGGTAAAGCAGCATGTGTAATAGTCTTCATATGAATAGTCCCATTGGATTCTCAAATTAGAAATTGGAAAGTCATGGGATCTTTCTCATTAGATCCTTCTCCTTCATGATTAACCATATTGTTAAAAAATATTCTCTACTAGTCACTTGGTTGTCCAAAGGACAAGATTCTCTTGTTGTTCAATATTTCCCTACCCACTAATCAAATCCTATGTCAATACAATTTTTGATGTAAAAGGAAAATGAGGACTTCTGTTGAAGACCCACAATTTAAAGCAATGAGACTGGAAGCAACAATTTCCTTTATGATTGGACGGGAATTTGAAATACTTCTTGTTATTCTTCCCCTCATTGGTTATCCTACCATAGAGTTATTAGTTGGCGTGGTTCTTACTTCACCACACCATCGTGCTCTTGAATTTCCATCCCTATTCATGCATTTATATGTGGTAATGAAAAACACTTCATATTAGATATTACAAGGAGTGATGCTGACAATTCCTCCAGTGTAAATCTCGTTACCATTCCTTATCTAATTTTAGAAAAATAAGAACTTCCTAAACCCTTAACACCTCGCCAAAAACAATGCCAAAAATGATAGGCTTGGTGCATAACTTATCAATTTTAATAGGGTGCTTAGCTTGCACGCACATTTAATTATCAACCAAGGGCTTGCATGCTTGCAAGGTATCTTGCACAGTACATGGACGTCTTCAGAGGTAATTGGAACTCTAAACATTGACATTCCAATTATATTCCATCTAGGAATCTAATTCTACTTATAATACAATAAAGTTGAATCAATATACAATAAAGTAGGAAATTTACCCATGAAAGAAACGAACATTCAATCACACATTGATCATGAAAGAAAAGAACATTCAATAACTCCAAAATCCGATGACCTATTTTGTAGTAGATTACAATGACCTATTTTGTAGCATAACTCATCTTGTAGGTTGGAAATGAAGTACACACATCCCTCTAGAATTCTTAACAATTATCAATATAATTCCATTTATGGAATGAAAAGAGTAACATCATGATAAAAGACAAAGTGGATGAAAATATGTTCATAATGAGAGTAAATGGTGACAAAAAAATAATATAAAAATGAGGGAAACAATTGATAAAAAGATGGCAAAACTAGGGCTCGTCATTTCTTTTATCAAAGAGATCTTTCATCCTATCCGGATAATAAGTAGTGGAATGACCAATTATAACATTGTATCCTTGGAAAAAATATATCAGTTCCACTAAGGAAAAAGCCTTAGGATTCTCTATAATAATGTTCTTTGGGAAACCAAATCTCTAAAAATGTTTTTTTTTTAAATTTAATAACAATGACGTCTATTACAACCTATAAAGTGACAACTTCAAACCACTGTGAAATAATTAGTTGTACTGAGTATCCATCTATGCTACCCATAAGAGTTTGAGAGGTAGGTTTCAATGGCATACTTTATTCTAACAAGTTAAACAATTGGTAAGAGCTTGTAGGGATTGTCATATTTTCACTAGAAGACAAAAACTTCTATTATAACTCTAAAACCAATCAAGGTGCAAGCACCATTTCAAAAGTTGGGTTTGGATCTTTCCAATAATATTTTCTTGAAATATACAATATTTGATAGGTTAAGTTTTAAGATAATGCTTGTGATATTTCTAAATGCACTGGAAATTTGAGTTGTCGTAAATAAAAGGTAATATCTTTGTATCATGATGATTGGTTGAATTTTTATTCAACCTTTAGAAAAGGTTACTATGAAATTTTCTCTATCAATTGATAGGATTCTCCCAAATATCTATCAGGGTATTTTTTAAGGGTTTTAAAAGTATACTTAAGTATAGGATTCTAGGCGATTATTTTATATTCAAAAAATAATTTATATAGATAGGTAGGCGAATATTAAATATGAAACATGTAGTTTACTACTAAAATCTGCAAATTTTTGCGAATATTATAATAAAAAAACATATTTTATGTAAATATAGGCGATATTGGAGAGTAAAAATGACCAATTAACGAATTTATTTTTTGAAAAAAAGACTAAAAAATAGCCAATTGGCAAAATTTCGCCCTTAAAAATTACCCTGATGTCTGTGTATGTTAGGAATATAATATTTTGAAAATTTATTAATCTCCAACACATTATGATTTGACTTAGCCATTAATTGTACTAAACCTTGACCTTTAACAAGATTGATAAGCCTAATAGGAAAGTTGTACTCCTGAATCTTAGCAAACCATTTCCATATTCTTCCATCACAATCTTGTTGCGTTAGGATATCCTTTACTGTACAAAGGTGATAATGTGTGAATGTATAATATACTCTTTAAAATCCTTCTAGACTTTGACCAAAGCGTATGCCTACTTTTCCAATATATCATACTTCAATTATGCATCTCTCAAATCTCTATTCAGGGAATCTATTTGTTGTTCTTAGCCTTCTTTATTTTTTTGTTGGAGGATTGATACTATCTATGTTTGAAAGAAAAAGGAAGAACTAAAAATTCTTTACTATAATCTAGGCTAATCAAAATGGGATCCTTGTCTAAATCCTTCTTAATATAGTGAAAATATCTTGCTACTTTAAATCATTTGTCTTCTTTTCCCTTTTTAATCATATTTTTAATGTCCTTGATCATATTAACAAAATTAGGAATGAATCTTTTAAAAAAGTTATTTTTCTCAAGAAATTACTACAACTCCTATTTATATCCAAGGAAGCCAATCACCTTAATTTATTCTACCTTTTCTAGGTATATTCAAACACATTATTTGGAAACAATATGACCTGATAACTTCCCTTCAGTGATAGTAAAAAAAAAATTTAAGATTCCCTGACAACCCATACTCATGTATTTTGTGAAGACCCAGTACAAGTGCTTGCGATGTTCCTAATCTAACTTTGAATATACTATTGTATAATCCAAATAAAGAACTATGAATCTATCCTTCTCATTAACAAAAGTGATATCCATTTCTCTTTGAAGTGTTTCTCTTGCATTCATCATGTTGAATAACATCTTGTAATATATGAAGGTTCCCTAAGGAGTGGTAATCACCATCATGTATCAGTCTACTTTATGAACTGCAACATGGCTAATATTGAGAATATATATCCATCATGGATATATTATGAAGATCTACCACATTCTACATTATATAATACAATTTTGACAAGAGGATAATTATCTTTTAAAGATGCTCAATTAATATTCTTGAAATGCACAAGAAAATTAATTTCTCCATTCATTTTCCTTACATGGACAAAATTATCTACCTATTTAGAATATCTTAAAGGGATAATAATCATAACATCTAAAAATTTATTTAAATCCTTTCCAGTCATGAAAGAACTAGATGATTCACTTTAAGTTCTTTCTTAAAGGGCTTCACTCTTTCTTTTATAGGGTTTCAATGTTAGGATGGAAGTATCATAAGTTTACCAATCCTTATAAATCCATGAAAAAAATTAACAAATTCTCAAAAAAGACTTATGTAACTTTTGACTTTGTTCTACTATTAATGACATTAGAATCCTCACCATATTTGGGTGCTCCAAAGTTCTAAGATTAAGTTTATCTATATATTTTCGTTAGTCTCACAATGAAGGTTTAATTTCCAATGTTTTGATAAAACAAATTTTCTAGTGGTATAGTCCTCTACAAATGTATTTGTTATAAATCTCGACACTTTAATAGTTCCCAATTAAATTGTGTAAAATATTCCTTTTCCTAGTGTGTTCTTTGGTTTGGTCTTCCTCCTCATCTTCATTTGAATAAATATTTTAAATATTTATGGTAGAAAATTCATTAACAATCTCAAGGCACCTCTTAATATTATAATTATCTTCATAAATTTATCAATGCTTTATATTATCTAGAATATATAGTCTATGAAGTACCTCCACCTTGTCTTTTAAATGAGGAATTTTTAGGGGATTAAAAGGGCTTGTTGATATGACAATTGAATCTATATGTTGTTTTAGTTTTGTTGGAATTGAGGATAAATGAACAATTGATCATTTTTTCCAACAAATCCTAAACTTGATTTATTTATTCCCTCATGGTTATAGAATTATTAGGTCATCCTCTTCATAAAAACAAATACTAGTCCCATTTCCCATTTGAACCATTAAGCATCCCGTTCATAATCATAGTTTGCTTGGTCCTTGTGCCTTTATCAACACATGGGGTAGTGCACATTTATTTAACAAAAGGCATAGGGATGTGCCAAAAATTGAAAATAAGTAATAAACATGCATTAAATCAACACTCTTACTCTTGAGAGGGATTATCAATTTTGTACACTTGGACACAGTTAAAAACCCATACCAACCTGAACCAATTCTCAAGAGTGTTTAAGAAGTCCATTTTTTAGATAAAGGGCACCATAGCTATCAAGCATCCTTACATTGAAGGATTGAGACGTGATTTCCTCTCATTTATATGGTCCTTTTCCCCATCATAAACCCTAGTTTATGGTTTTTTGCTTCTTTGATCTTGAGTTAGGATCCCAATTCCTTGAATTATCATATCCTTTCTTGATCAAGGATCCATATTGGACTAGTTTTCCATGAGTGGTTCAAGATGAAGGAATTTGGAATCTGGTGAAGAAGGTGCCTCAAAGCGATCAAGGTATAACTAAATTTTTGTTCATATTTTTATTTCATGAAGATATATTTTCTCCCCCTCCTGAAGAAAAAAACTGACTTGATTAATATGTTTATGAATTAGTAGATTGAAGGTGGAACTATTATGCCTAAAGGTAGTTATTTTTGGGAAGTTAGGATTTTACACTTCATTGATTATGTTTATCGATGGTTGAAAATATTTAATAAAGGTCCCTTGTTTGTTTATGTGCAGGTTTAGTGTAGATTGGACTTGTGAGAGAGCTAATTTCTTGGGATTACAAAATACAAGTAGGGAAACCAACTAGCATAAAGTATTTATTATTTCTTTTCTTGTTCAATATTTGAATAACTAATTGAATTTGGGAAGTAGAGTAGTTACTCTTTGATCTTTCTTTGTCAATGACCTAACCCTAGTCATTGGGAAGTATTTCCATCAACACTCATCCTTGGATGCTTTTCTTGGCACTTATTTTTATCTAATTAATTATAGTTCTAAATTCCCCAAAACAACAATGTTTTGTATCTTCATCCTCCTATATGCTTTAAGTCCTAAGACTAGGGTTTCACATTCAACCACAATATTGGTTGTGTCAAATTTCAATTTGTAGGATAATGACATGTTTTCAATTGAAGGGGAGATCAACAAAACACCTACCCTTGATCCATCATTGGATGAAGCTCCATCAAAGAACATATTCCATATATCATTGCTTATTGTATTATATTTTGACTCCAAAATAATTGGTTCTTTTAAAATTGGAAATTTCACTATATCATTATCAATTGAGGGGACATGATTTCCCACATCATCATCAACTGCATACACTAGAAAATTCCATCGATTGTTGGGATCAATAAGAGTGTAGGAAAGTTTCACATCATTATACGAACTTCTTGCATACCAACAATAATTAGAGTTTCTCCTAAATTTTCTCCCCAACATCGATATAATAGCATAAAATAGTTGATTGGAACATCTACCACTACCACACCCATCATTATGCTCTTTGATGGGACCTATGCCATATTTTCAACTAGGTTTTCAATCATTCCAATACATTTGTCACTCCTAGAATCAAATGAATATAAATCCTTGTAATGCTTTGTGATGTCTAGAACTATCTTTTCCATGATAGTTTTAGGCACGTGGTTATGTGATGCTCTAGATTCCAACACGCAATTATGCAATACTTGGTCTTGAATTGTTAAGGTGATATAAAATGTTGGTATTGAATCATTCCTTTGTTCAAGTTGTGGTCCAACCAATAAATAAGGATTATCATCCTACATAACTGTAGTATCATAAGGATTCATAGGATTAGGAGTACCCATGAAATTGGCTAACTATCCCTTGAAGTCATGATTTTTTGTGAGTTTAGTGAAAGGAATAGACACTTTAACATATTTTAACTCATTTGTCAAAATGGAAGGTATATAATTGGAACTTGGAAACTCATTATATTTTTCTATCTATTTCAATCTCGAAGTGTATCCATTTTCATTTAATTTCTATTTTCTACCCTTTCTTACTTTATTATTTGTTTTAGTAACTTTGGGTGTAGTCAGATGAGGTTTTTTTAGTATTTATGTTGTAACTCATCCTGCAAGGCATTTGGAAATAGGTTGTACTAATAATACCATAAGTCCTCAAACTTTTCCTATGGTTCCTTAGAAAATTTATTGTTGATGATAAAAGACTCTTGATAATCTTATTGAGTTAAATGTGTTAAATATTCTTCTTCTTCCACACAGTTCATTTCTAGAGGAAAATCCTTCTCTTCAAAAGGTCCCTCCTCTAGATCATATCTTCACAATCATAATATTCAATTGTGCTATTATTATTTCTTAATGGAGTATGAATAGGAGGTTTTTCTACCCTTATTTCTTGGGTAAGTAATTGACGGTTAAAATGTCTCGTGTAAGGGACTTGATTCTTGGTTGCAAAATTCTGATTTCCTGGACCAACATTCTATGTCCCCTATGTGAGAACCTTATTTCCCAACACCAATATAGTAATATTGTTGGAGAGAACCCTGATAAACATGTCCAATTCCATCAATATTTGGATCTAGAAATTTGAGGAAGAGGCCCACACATGTGAATCCTCTTTTTGTTTCTTATTTTCTCCAATATCAACTTTCATTCTTATCTTACCCAAGGAATCCATATTACTTTCAATATTGGTATTGTATCATTTTGCATGCTATCCAGGGTAGTAGACCTTATTTCTCTCAATATTAAAGTGTAGATACATAAGTAATTTTTTCCTATATAAATAAGGTCTTATGTTCGGAGGAATTTTGTTATACATTTTACTAAACTCATAAATTGTTTCACAATTAGTATTCCTTAATGATGAAAATTCAATTCGATAGTACTAGAGGTATCTTTTCTATACCCATTGGTTTATAGTTGGATGAAATACCTCCAAGGAGTCAAAGGAATTCATAGGAAATTTTTTCAACCATTTCCTTGCATCGCCATCAACACTTTGGACAAAATATAAGCTAAATATCTTCATGCTCATTGGCCAAATTATTCGTACAATATTGGAATAAAACTATATGATCTTCTGGTGATATTTCACTTTCTTCAATTTAATTTGGTAGAATATTGAGGTAATTCTCAAGGATGTTATGCTATATAGCTAGGAGTATGAGGGCCCCATATATAGTATACATGCACAGGTTTCATCTTGAAGGGGGTGTCGACGATAAATTAAGATTAGCCATGAAATGATGATTATTAAGTTTTTTTCTTCTTAGGAGATTGGTTTGCGAAGTGGAGGGGATGAAGGAGAATTTGAGATTACTTCCCTCTCTTGGAAAAAACCAAACAAGAACCAACTATATAAACTAAAGTCTTAGATGTGTGTTCGAATGATTAAGTGTGAATTTATCGAGGAGTTCCAAAAGATGACTAATTTTCAAAATATTTAGTCTTTGAAATATAATTTTATTCGAGAATAGGATTACCTATTAATGCAGAGTCTACGTTTTTATGCCTATTTCCTTTGGTAAATAACTTTTCTATATTCAATTAAACTAGAGTGTCTTCAAGGTTATAATGGCATCTAGTACATCTATCTTTTCCTACAAATTGACCCTTGTGAAGTTGCTAGGTGAAACTTTATTCTAATAATTTATTTAAGATAACTTTTAAAAATGATAGTTTTCCTCTTGTTCACCACCAAGAATCAAAACATAATCATTGTTGTTGGGGCCTAATTGCTCAATGTAATGGTCATTAGTTATTAATGGGCCATTTTTTATGGGTTGTTAGGAATTGTTGCACAAAAAGGGGGGATTAAATTATTATTTTAATGTAAAAGCGAGTAAATTGAGTAGTTACCCTCCTTCATGGGAATAGTATAAATAGGATGTTGAAATTTGGTTGTCATTGATGTCAACTGATGTCAAAGATGACTCATTATCCTTGTGCCAGTTTGAAAAAGTATATAAAGTATATCCAGTTTGAAGTACATAAGTCACATGTGCAAGTTCCCGATCCATATAGTTGTGGTACTTCAAAGTTAATCTCAAAGAGATGGTTGTACAAGTCTCGGGAGTGCGCAAGAGGCTCAGGAGCAAGAAGTGGTTGGGCATGCACACACATATCGAAATTGCACAAGACCTACCAAGTGGAAGAAGTATAGAAGTCTTGGAAGTGTGCAAGAGTCTCAGAAGGAAGAAGTGTTTGGACAAGTCAAGTGTGCAAGACCCACCAAGTGTTGATACTTCAAGGGTGCAAGACTCCACAAGTAGTGGTTCCCAAGTGTGCAAGTCTCACTATGAAAAGGACCAAGTGTGCGCAATACCCACAAGGTATGATATCTTAGTTGCATAGATCATGACAAGTGGCAGTTTCTTAAGTCAGCTTGACCATAAATACAGGAAGAAGGGATGATATGACGAACTTGTGGACATATGATCTGCACAAGTCAAATATAAATAAGAATCCAAGTTGGAGAATTGAAGCAAGCTTGAATATGAGAAAGTTGCAGTATTTTGATTTCGCAAGCTTCAAATTATTGGGGTTTCAATGGCTCGTTGAACTGGAACAACATAATTAAGAAAAGATCTAGACGCACAAGGACAGAAATGCATCACAACAGATGATGCGTAGGATGATGTGATTTAACTAATATAGATGCACAAAGAGAGAAATGCAACACAACAGATGATACACAGTATGATGAGGATAATCTGAGACAAGTGCGCAAGAACATAATGAAAATATCACAGATGGTGCACATAAGGTTATAGTTTATCTGATACAGATGCAAAAGAACAGAACTGCATAATAGTGGAGGATGGGAAGTGTCAGTTGAGTTTGCAGGTGTCCAGAAAAAATATGTTAAAATAGTGTGTAGACTGCAGAAGGGTATGAAATATAAGAATCAATGTATAATATTGATGTAGTGAAGTGGAGTGTGTGATATAGTACAACAAATGCATGAGTAGAGTATACATCAGTTAATCACAACAGAACATATTGCAACAAATCTGAAGAGTGTGCTTATCAATAATAATAAAAAAGAATATTCTACATATCAGGGCGACGGGACGGGGAAAGGAACAGGGAGTCGGTGCTTCCTTCATGTGGGCTCGTGTAAAACAGGGGGTCGTTTCCTCCTTCTAGTTTGTGTTGGTAAATCAGGGAGTCAGTGTTTCCTTCAGGTCGTAAGTTGTAAATCAGGGGGGTTGGTGCCTCCTTCTAGTTGGTGCCGGAGAACTTTGGAAGTTGGTTCTTCCATGAATGTAATCTTTATAATATAAGAGAGCATTCCATGGTTTTCTCCCATTTGGGTTTCCAAGTAAAATATTTGTTTTTGTAATACCCCATTTTGACCCTTAGGATATATTGTTTTTTAATGTAAATATTGTATACATGCGATGTATGTTTTCCTAGCGTGGAACTCAAGGCTAAGGCCCAACTAGTGGATGCTCGGATTTTTATTTAAAAAGGAAAGTATTAGATATTATGTTACCCATGTGTTATTTAGCCATGGAACATTGTAAAATGATGTAAATAATTATCATGCAATAAAATACCAAAACTGGCTATGGGACCAACGAATGAGAAGGGGCCATGTGTATCCACTAGGGAGTGGTGAGGGGGTTGTGGGATTGACCCATAAGTTGCCAAATGTCATTTTGAGAACCCATTTGACTTTCCTTGCTGACATTTAATTCTGTGTAAGAAAGTTGTTGAGGAAATCAGTCCATGGCTTCAATGGAGCATGGGTAGCCTAGAAATTCGTATGGCAGGTATGGGCTCTGTTTTTCTTGTACCACAAGTCACTCTACCTCATGGAAATGGGTTCTTCCTCATTTCGATTCCATTGTTGAAGATCCCAGCTTCAGTTTTCATCCATTACATATGCCCAGCAGTGAGAAAAAACAGAAATCGCAACTTTGCAAGAACCCACGTTTTGAAGAGTCATAAACACCCAGAATTGGTATTTGACAGTGAAATCCAATGGGAGATCCATAGATATATGAACCTTGGGGAGAAATTGAGAGTATTAGATACCCCGAAATCCATTGGAAAACCCAGTTTTTATAGCCCAGAAACCCAGTGACGGGATTGAGTTATTTGTTGATAGAATTGTGAGAAATCCAAGTGTGAATGTTTGAACAGAGGATTGGATTACTTGAATTTAGCCTGAGATGTCTGTAGCTCTGTGGTTGAGCTCACTGGCTTAGCACCCTCCTCCTCTGCTTATTGCATGCTTGATAAACCCAACGGTGTGTTGGCTTAGCATGACTTTTGAGTGAAACCATGGCTGTGAGTGAGCCCATCTAATTCCTCCTTAGTGGATACACAACCCAGCTCGGTGGTGGTCTCTCGGCTGAAAGAATACAGGCTGGACAGAGACCTATGGTTGGGTGGAACGTTGCTCTCCCATATCCAGTTTTTTGGACAGCTTCATCATAAAGATAAGTGTTCTATGTGGTTAAAGTATGATCATTCTATGTTTTGTCCTGTATGTTTAATTACTCATGTTACTTGGACGAAATGATTATCTTAAGTTAGTTGGCATGATTCCTGTGCATAGCATGAGAATGGGATTGATTATTATGTGATTGTTTCATTATTTTTCCTAGAGCAAATACGCTGATGCATCTCCTTCCGCGTGTATGTTATTATGGTTATTCCCCTATGTTTATTAATTGAGTTGTGTTAATTCTATGTTCTGCAATATCTTAATTAGTGATTGTTGTTTATATGCTGAATGCATGATGAAACTGTGTGCATATATAGTGTTTAATTCCACTGTGCTTGCTGAGTATGAATATGTATGCACAAGTTTTATTTATCCATGCATTTCTTAGCATTTTGAATGGGGATGAGATGGTCAATTAAGCCGGTAAGATTGGTCATGTTCCCTCCTTTGCATTGGATTGACGGAGGGGACGTGACAGAGTGGTAGCAGAGCCCATGTTGTAGCATTGGGCTGCTTGGGCCAAACTCTAAGTTACAGGCAGGTAACAAAATGTTTTAATGTGGTATTGGTGAAGTTTGGGGTGTCATTTTGATATGGAAAAATGGCAATATCATAGTTCTCAGATGTGGTAGAGGATCACACCATTGCATATATCTCTTCAAGAGCTTTCCAATGGTACCAAACTTGCCTTATTTGGTTAAGGGATGAGGGAGATATGAGCCCCGAAAGCGCACAGATTATGTGCAGTTTGTGCACAGATTGCTCACAGATTGTGCGTAGGCGGCGCACAGGTTGCACCCAGGTTGCACACAGGTGGCTGTAGGTTTCACACAGGTTGTGCGCAGGTGGCGCACCGGTTGCACACAGGTTGTGCATAGGTGGCACGTAGGTTGCGCACAGGTTGTGCGCAGGTGGCACATAGGTTGCGTAGGTGGCGTACAAGTTGTGTGCAGGTGGCGCACAGGTTGTGCGTAGGGGGCGCACAGGTTGCGTACAGGTTGTGCATAGGCGATGCACAGGTTGTGCGCAGGTGGCGCATAGGTGGCACACAGGTTGTGCGTAGGTGGCTCACAGGTTGCGCAGGTGGCGCACGGGTTGTGCACAGGTTGTGGCGCAGGAGGGCGCAAAGGTTGTGCACAGGTTGCAGAGGGGTTAAAAAAAATAAAAATGAAAAGTAGTCAAACCCAGAAATTCATAAAAGATGAATGGAGTATCGGAACAGAGATCCACGAGTTGCTGAGTGTTCCTTGCTATATGGAATAACTTTTCCTGGTAGAAACGTTTTCATGATTCTCCATAGATTTTCTTCCATAGGTGCCCAAAATTGGCAGCTCAGGATATTTTGCAACTGTGTAAAAGTGCAGAATTTTTGGTAAAAATTGTCATATTTGAAGTAATGTAACTTCCACACCCGAAGTCAGAATGGAGCATGTGGATAGGCATTGGAAAGCTTATCCAGTAGAGAACAATGTTTCATCAACAGAATTCGAATTAGGATGTCATACACCATATATTTGCAAAGCAGAAAAGTGCCAGTGGCTGTTTTGACAAATTGTTGTCGATATGGGCAATTTCTAGAATTGCATGCCTAGAAGTAGTAGAGACCATGAAATCGAACCAACTATGATGTGGAAGAGGAATATCATGCAAAGATGAGGGATTGGAAAGGGAGAATTCCTTAACCCCTATCTTTCTAATTGTATTTATATTTTATAATCTTTATGTACATAAAATTATGGCATGGGAATCCTAAAAATGCAAGAGATTAGAGGAGTGGCATGAATATGCATGGGTTGACATATTAATAAACATTGCACAGTGCATGAGAAAATGTTTGTGCACACATATGATATTACATATTAGTAAAAATAGTGAGGTTCTACATATGCAATGAACCACTAATGATAAATGTTGGGGTTGATAATCACTATTGATGTTGGATTGGTTGTAGGACCAAAGAAAAAAAAAGCATGGCTAAGGATGTTGATGATGTTGTTGCATGTGACCAGCACCCTTATGAAGAAAAAGTTAGGGCATAAAATCCATGATCAAAAGGTTGGTGGAAAAGAATTCTGCAATCTTCTATAAGAGACCAGCTAATCAGGTAACATCAAGGGTGTAAATGGGAGCCATGCAGGTAATGGTTTACTTATGATGATTGCATAAGTGTTGAAAGGAGATTGGGTAAGAATCCCTTGAACCATATTTAATAATCATAAAATGGTATGCATTTAGAGTTGAAATGCATTCATGTGAATGCCATACTACCATAGTGTGGTGGAGCATGGAGTGGCGAAGGAAAGAGGCCTCATACCATGTGACTGTTTAGAATGTTAGATTGCATTCATATAAAATATATCATGCCCTGTGTATGTTGGTTATGAGCTTAATAATCAAAGCAAGTGAGGACTGGTGGTCCTGATTATGGTAATGCATGCTATATGAGGTGGTCATGTTTCGTCCATAATATGTTTGAATGCATAATATTCATGAACCAATGCAAGGTAGCATTGCATGGATATGCATTAAGAAATTTTATAAATCTTATGGTTATGCCTTGAATGAATGCACTTGAAAATCTTGTGTAAACATTGTAGATGTGCATGCATGTGTGTGGATGCACATGTTGTGATGCATTGTGCGAATGCACGGTTGTGATGTGTATGATTCATTGCAATTAGATAATAGATGAAATGATGAATTTTCGAAAATTATGAGATCATTTCATGAGCTGCTATGAATGCAGAATAGTAAGTGCATGAAGAGGGCATTCATGATTGATGGGCTATAGGAATACTCTGTGGAAGGGTAGAGTTGTAGAAATCATAGGACTGAGAAATGATGAGTATCTAAAAGTTTCATTTAAATTGCATGAATGATGTGACTGTACCTTACAATTTTAGCATGATAATGATGCACATGAAGTAAATGATTTTTTGGTGATATTGATATGTTAACAGCTCGAAGTGTTTGAATTATGGAATGTTATAATTCTGAAAATGCTTCAGTGACTGTGCAGCAATGAAATATTATATGCATGGAGACTTACAAGTGTTTGGCTGGTTGAAGTTTCTGATTACAGGTAGATTGTTCAAGGCATGGCAATGAGGGTGATACCATGATGAAGGTTGGAATCTACCATGTGAAAGAACCAAACCTCATGAGAAGGATCTCATGGCTGTGAAATAGTTTATGTCAGAACGGATTGTCAATTCAGATTTGTAAATCTCAGAATTGGAATTTTGCTAATAAATGACTAATGACTATTTGGCTTATATAAAATGTGTCAGGAGGATATGATGTAGGTGGATGCTCATGTATGGCAGCGGGCATAAGACCATGACGGGTAGAGTGGTGTCACTTACAGGATCCAAAAAATATGAGGCTGAACTTATGGTTGAAACAAATCAATTTTTGTAGGAGACATAACTGTAAAGTCATATTGAATTTAATTATTAGTGTCATTGATTGGTTATGAAACAATCAAGTTTGAATTTTAATGTTAAATGTTGCTGATTGTTTGGCTATTTAACAAGTGTGCCAGGAAGACACATTGCAGTAAGACCAAGAGAGAGGGCCTACAGAAGCCAAACTTCATGGGAAGGGATTCCATGATTTGGAAATGGGTTTCGAGTGAAACGCCATTAGACATTATTAATGTCTCATCCGCACTGCATGATTGGTGAACAACATGAGTGAGATGGTGAATACTATGTCAGGAGGACATATGAGGGTTATGGAATATAAAATGAGTTGGGATGGCAAACCGAGGGACTTTCAACTCAGAGAAGGAGCCCCCATTCCTCATTAGTGAAGTGAAATTACATCTACAAAATGGATAAGTGTTCTGTAAACCCAGACTGAAATCTCTCTCTCTCTCTCTCTCTCTCTCTATATATATATATATATATATGTATGTATGTATATGGGCATCTCTAATTGTTAGAATTACTATGCAGAACATATTCCATTTGTTTATATTTTTTAGACTGCTTGAAGTATGATTAGGACCTACATAGTTCACATCAGTGAGGAGTGCACACCTTTCTGGTGCTGAGATATGTTAGGGAGGCCAATATTGACTACACCCTAAGGGAATGGACGCATTCCTGGTGTTTCAATGTTGGATAGTGAATGTTATGAAATATGTTTACAGTTTTAGAGCAGCAATATTGATAAGCTTGCTTATCCATATTTTGTTGTCATCTTATACATATGCAAATTGGTACTGCACATTAAAGGGAAAAGTGAAGAAAAGGGTACTCAAGAGGACTGTATGAGCAGTGGTAACCTTTGTGTAGTGTGAGTGGGTATCATGGGGCCATGATAGCCTATAGTTAAGAAAGTCACCTAAAGAGTTCCTAAAGGGAACCGCTAGTTTGCACAAGAGAAGGAGTGCCTTCCTTGTGTGGGTGAAGAATTTTTATGCGCATGAAGGGTTGTGACACGTGTGAAAGGATTATGCAAGCCTTAGGAAGAGTAGTAGAGCCTTGACCTATAATGGTCGGTGGCGTAGTTTCCTTCCATTGGCTGATGACCCAGATGGATGTGCTGGCTCGGCAATGGAGAGGGCCAACTAGGTATGGGATTGGTTGGGCACCACCAAATGCTTGGTAAATCTAGTCGGCGTGAAGGTGTACTGGTAGGGCATTAATTATTTAATGTTGCGGAGCAGCCTATGCACTGGCCAAACATCCCAGTCCGCAGGAGGATCCTAAGGCTTGTAAAGTAAAAGCAGGACCCTGTGGACCAAAGAGAAAATGTCCAATACAGATAAGTATTCATTTTCATTTAATTCTTGTTTGGAAGAATGAATATTTCAGGTATAAGTCTTCTAACAGCTAAGCTGATACACTATTGTTTCTTGTTGGAAACCTTGGTCATTGTAGGAAAGCAAGGACCCTGAAAGAACTATAAATTGCTTGGTAAATCCAGAGAGTGACTGGTTGAGCATTACCTATTTGATGTTGTGGAGCAGCCTGCATGCTGGTCGAACATCCAAGACTATTTGATGTTGTGGAGAAGCCTGCGTGCTGGCCAAATATACAAGATTATTTGATGATTATGGAGCAGCCTGCGCACTGGCCAAACATCCAAGTCCATAGGGAATCCAAGGCTTGTAAAGCAAAGAAGGATCCCATGGAATAAAGAGAAGACATCCAATGCAGATAAGTATTTGGTTATCTTGCAACTTCTTGCTTATTTAATATGAATATACATGTGTACATGATTTGGTTATGATTTCCTAAACTCTTGTTTAGAAATAAAACCTATGAAAATAAACTAAACATGTGAATTGATTCGATGTTTGAGTGTAGGTATTGCTAGAAGCAAGGACTATGAAAGCATATTAAGGATGCATGTGGACATGTGACTGTCCTAAAAAGCTCAGCTTGTGCAGAAATGAATGATGATGCTAGTGGACTTGTGGGGGTCCTAGTAGCCAAGGGTGTTGTGGATCGCCATGTGGAAAGGTTCCATGGTTGAGAGATCTGAGGTAGACCATAGACACTAAGTGTCATAGCCAAGAAGGGCAATTCAAGCATTCACGTTGAAGTGAAAGAGACCAGGAGCATGAAAACCATAGTGGTGGTGTGGGTTCCAGAATGGAACAAGACGAAGAGGAGAAAACTCTTACTGCTCTCTCTTTCCTTTTCATTGATGCATTTATAAAAATAGAAAATTGTTGAATGCATATATGGCTGAAAGTAGAGTGTGTTTATTTGCTTGAAATAAATTGTGAATGTTGAAATAGTTAATTCCCTGTGAAAGAATGGACATGAATGAGCTCATGTGCCTGTTGGGAAAGCATGAAAAGTATGAAAGTCTCATCAATAAAGCATGGACTACACATGTCAATTGGCAATTAATTGACTGATTTTAATGTTTATATTATGCTTGGCCTAACATAAATTATAATGATGAATTTCACAAGTGGGAAAGTGAAACTGATTTCTGGTAGTTGTTGCAAAGCAAGTGTTGCTTGTAAGCAAAGTGAGAACCAGCTGCACACAAGGACCATGGAAGCAAACCATAGGCTATTGGAATTGGTTGAAAGTCTTCTTCAAACAATTTCCAAGACCCAAGAAAACCTTGGAGAAATGCTCAAGATACAGAAGAAACAAAATGAGATGAACCACAAGGTTTTGCAGGACTCTAGTTGTCTGCAAAGGGAGGTAAAAAGCATTCTGGAAGCAATTAGCAGTAGACGAGACATTGGGTCAATGAAGAGGCATTCATCCCATCGGTCCATTAAGAAACATTCCAGGCATGAAGACTCAAAGGAAATCGAGAAGGTAAGGATGAAGCATCCAGTGAAATGTTGGAAATGTGGAGGACATCATTGCCTCCGCAACTGCCCAACAAAGAAACAGCAAGACGGTAGCAGCCATAAGGTTTTCAGACTTGTGGATGAGCTGGAATATCAGAACCAGCAAGAGCAGCTCGTGGAGGCCAAAGGACTTGGTCCTGAAAGTTCAAAGTAAAGGATAGAATGCAGGGCAGACCTGCAAAATGTTTTGAAAATTTTGGACGTGTAAATTGTATATGTATTCCTAAGTATTGGAACATCGAGGACGGTGTTATTCTAAGGGGGAGGGGATTGTAATACCCCATTTTGACCCTTAGGATATATTGGTTTTTAATGTAAATATTGTATACATGCGATGTATGTTTTCCTAGTGTGGAGCTCAAGGCCAAGGCCCCGCTAGTGGATGCTCGGATTTTTATTTAAAAATTCATGTATTAGATGTTATGTTACCCATGTGCTATTTAGCCATGGAACATTGTAAAATGATGTAAATAAACATCATGCAATAAAATACCAAAACTGGCTATGGGAGCAACGAATGAGAATGGGGCCATGTGTATCCACCAGGGAGTGGTGAGGGGGTTGTGGGATTGACCCATAAGTTTCCAAATGTCATTTTGAGAACCCATTTGACTTTCCTTGCTGACATTTAATTATGTGTAAGAAAGTTGTTGAGGAAATTAGTCCATGGCTTCAATAGAGCATGGGCAACCTAGAAATTCGTATGGCAGGTATGGGCTTTGTTTTTCTTGTACCACAAGTCACTCTACCTCATGGGAATGGGTTCTTCCTCATTCCCATTCCATTGTGGAAGATCCTAGCTTCATTTTTCATCCATTACACATGCCCAACAGTGAGAAAAAACAGAAATCACAACTTTGCAAGAACCCACGTTTTGAAGAGTCATAAACGCCCAGAATTGGTATTTGACAGTGAAATCCAATGGGAGATCCATAGATATGAACCTTGGGGAGAAATTGAGAGTATTCGATACCCTGAAATCCATTGGAAAACCCAGTTTTTATAGCCCATAAACCCAGTGATGGGATTGAGCTATTTGTTGACAGAATTGTGAGAAATCCAAGTGTGAATGTTTGAACAGAGGATTGGATTGCTTGAATTTAGCCTGAGATGTCTGTAGCTCTGTGGTTGAGCTCACTGGCTTAGCACCCTCCTCCTCTGCTTATTGCATGCTTGATAAACCCAATGGTGTGTTGGCTTAGCATGACTATTGAGTGAAACCATGGCTGTGAGTGAGCCCATCTAGTTCCTCCTTAGTGGATACACAACCTAGCTCGGGGGTGGTCTCTCGGTTGAAAGAATACAGGATGGACAAAGACCTATGGTTGGGTGGAACGTTGCTCTCCCATAGCCAGTTGTTTGGACAGCTTCATCATAAAGATAAGTGTTCTATGTGGTTAAAGTATGATCATTCTGTGTTTTGTCCTGTATGTTTAATTACTCATGTTACTTGGACGAAATGATTATCTTAAGTTAGTTGGCATGATTCCTGTGCATAGCATGAGAATGGGATTGATTATTATCTGATTGTTTCATTATTCTGCCTAAAGGAAATAGGTTGATCATCTCCTTCCGCGTGTATGTTATTATGGTTATTCCGCTATGTTTATTAATTGAGTTGTGTTAATTCTATGTTCTGCAATGTCTTAATTAGTGATTGTTGTTTATATGTTGAATGCATGATGAAACTGTGTGCATATGTAGTGTTTAATTCCGTTGTGCTTGCTGAGTATGAATATGTATGCACAAGTTTTATGTATCCATGCATTTCTTAGCATTTTGAATGGGGCTGAGATGGTCAATTAAGTCGGTAATATTGTTCATGTTCCCTCCTTTGCATCGGATTGACGAGAGAGGACGTGACAGTTTTCTGTGTATTGCGTATGCGGTGTTGAATGACATTGTTTATGATGAATTCTTAATATAATCACTATTTATATTTGGTAAAAATAAAAATTGTTCATAATTGCGCATAATATTGATTCATCTCCCCTCTCAATATTAATAAGATTTCCAACCATTGGTATCAGAGCGGTGTCTTCAGTAATATATTAACAAATAGAAGATAGATCCTTGCATAGATATGGACAAGAAGGAAGGAATCTCCACCAATAAAGTACCTAGATTTGATGGCTCCAACTACACCGTATGGAGGATAAGAATGGATTTATATCTGCATTCCCTTGGTGTTGATGTCTGGAATTCAATTGAAAATGGCTATAATGTTCCTACAACTACACTAGTACATCCAATTGAAAGAATATAATATGAATGCAATGCAAGAGCAAGGAATGCGATGTTATGCAGATTAGTGGAATCTGAGTACAGTTAGGTCATGCATTGTTTCTCAACAAAAGACATATGGGACAAACTCAAGAACATCTATGACGGAGACGAAAAAGTCAAGAAGGAAGAACTATAGATATATTCTAGTTTATTTAAGTCCTTGAATATGAAAGAATAAGATAACATTGCATCATACTTTCTTCAAGTCGATGAGATAGTAAATGATATTAAGGGTCTTGGAGTTTCTCTAACTGAAGAATCGATTGTGCAGAAAATACTGAGAACTCTACCTCCAAAATTTGACTCAAAGGTGTTTGTGTTAGAAGACATGAATGATCTTGAAAATTTGACACAAGATGAGATTCATGGAATCCTCACTGCATATGAGATGAGGACCGAGAGGGAAAATACTACTAGGAAAGAAGCATCCTTCAAAGCTACCAGGAAAACCAAACATGACCATGGAAAAATCTCTTGTGATGAATCAGATGAGGAGGAGGCAAACTTTGTGAGAAATATTAAAAGGTGGCATAGCAAGTATAAGGGTGTTTTACCCTTCAAATGTTTTAAATGTGGAAGAGTAGGCCATTTTGCTTCAAAGTGTCCTTATAAAGAAGATAGAGATAGTGACAATTAAGAAGATGCAAATGAACCAAGGATGGAACACCAACATGACATATATGAGAGCAGGAAGAAGTTCCCTAAACAAAGGAATATTTTGTTCTACATGGAAGACATTAGTTCATTTGAAGAAATTGAATGTGATGACAGTCTAAAAGAAGTTCTTTTAATATAATTTATAGAAGATAAATCCAGTGAATAAAATAAAAGGTGTTGTTCCTCCAAAGAAACATCAAAAATTCAATCAAGAACTCTGGATAAGTACTTCTTTAGTGGAACCTTTAATTCACCTCCACAACCTATTGCATAAATTGGATAAAAAATTTAATATGAAGAAGAAGAAGCTGTAAAGGTTGATTGGGAGGGTGTTAGTGCCTTGGAAGAATTAAAGAATTCAAGAAGGAAGAATTTTTTTTGTAGGATCAGATGTCAAAATATGAAGAGAAATTCAATAATACTAATGATATTCAAGAGTCACCTGAAAAGCAAGTGAGTGAAAAATAAATGGATCTTGAGAAATATCTAAACTATGCAGTAGATAAAATCAGGAATCTTGAAGAAGAGGGATCTATATTGAATATATCACTGGAAGAGTCAAGGGAGAAAAATGAGCTGTTGAAAAACCAACTTGAGCAAAGGAATAGAGAAATATCTAAATTAGAAGAAAAACTATCTAAGATAAAAGAGAAGGAACATGCTCAAGGTCACAACATGAATGACACTCCGGACTGCACAAACTCTAGAAATAACTAGACTTGTTTTGAAGTAGAGAAAAAATTCAAAAACAACACATCAATCTTGGATAAGATATTGATCGATCAGAGATCACTTGTAGACAAATCAAGTCTTGGCTATGACAGAACAATTGAGAAGGTATGGGAAAGTAAGTACAACCGAAATCAAATGAATCCATTACAATCCAAGTATGATAGTTCCTTCAATGATTACAATTATTTTTGGTACACTGTTAAAAGAAGGTTCAATTCATTGAAGTGCACAACGTGCAACTACTATGGACATGTTGAAAAATATTGGCATATTGTGAGGTGTTATACTTGTGATGGTTTTGGACACAGGGATCAATATTTTTGAAGAACAGTAAATCATCCAAATATAACTAACATCAACAACAACATTTGGACCAAAAAGAAAATAAGTCAGTCGTAGTAGTATAAAAAGGAGTGTGCGGACATGAAGAAATGGGTAAAGAAATCTCCTCAAGCATATAAAATCAAAGTAAATGACCCAAGTACGTCTAAAGCAACACGTAATTGATACCCATATTTCTAATCTCTAAAAGGATAAGTCATATAATTGAATTCAACATGCTATTCATTAGGAATTCAAGGAATGTATTTGTATGTATTGCAGTTAGAATATATTTGAAGTCGCACTGATGAAATGCGCATACTGCCATAGTAAATTATTTGTGAAAATATGTTGAGGTAAAATTGTCGCACAAAGGACTCATACATGTGATTGTTCAAATACGGGTACAAATAAGTATTGTTGATGACAAACAAAAGTTCCACCAAATACAAAATTCTTTCTTAATCAAAGTTTGTATTATATTCAAAAGTTTCCTTTACAAAATTACATGAGACCTCTTTCACAGAAAACAGAGTTGAAATATCAAGAGGAAACATGCTAAGGCCTAACAAAAATCGAAGTACATTACAATGATGGGAGATGTGTTGAGAAAAATTGAGAATTACAAAATTTACTTAGATTCGAAGCTCGAGGTCAAACTCCGCGACATGATTGGTTGGTTGCTAAGACAAGCGAAGTTCAAGATCCAATGGATCTATCTTGATGAACTCGGAATATTGCAGCAATGGAAAAAGTTGGAGGGTTGAAGAAGACAAGTTGATGCTACACTGCTCTGTCCAAATTAAATTCAGCAAGTCAAGAATTTGTTGTTGTTGCTTCTACAGGAAGTTGATTCTCCTCTTCAAATTTGACAATTCCTCTGAATTTCCCTGGTTGACCTGAGACTGCGCATACCAATGCATGAAATCAGATTATTTCATTTGGGATTTCCAAATCCCCATATCCACTTTTATTCTTGTGAATTCATCGTGCTACGACTGAACTGTTCAACGAAGACTATTGAATGAGTTGTTGAATCTCTCAAAGTAAGAAGACACGACATATAAAGATGGGACACTCAGAAGCTGTGACACTCAGAACAAGCGTGACAAGGAATGAACCAGGATGAATAATCATACCATACTCAGCTCATATATAGAATTGGAAAGTGGTTCCTCACGTGTGTAAAAATAAATTAAAGATACATTGAGGTTAATTGCATTCATGGTTGCGCGACTCGAAGTTGACTAGAGAGACGTCAAAATTTATTGCATGAGTTAATAAGATCGGGAAAGAGGAAAAAAAGAGGAAATAAAATTCATTGTTCCATGTGATCGAAATGATGTCTCCTAAAAGCTCGAGTACAACAACACGTCATATTTTTCGCACAAGTTATTAGTCACATTGACTTATTTCCAAGTTGGCCAACGAAAGGGAAACATGTGCGATATTAAGAAGGAATTTATAAGACGTCATGGCAAGATGTGTGAAGTTATAAAAAAGGGTGCATGCCATAAATATTAAGATGTGGTAAAGACGTGTCATAGCGTAGTAGATGTGACATAAGGAAAATATGAATGTTGGAAGAAGTCGCAAAACCATAAGCATAAAGAAACCGCAATTGCGCAAGTGGAACATGTTGTTGCGACATGAATATGAATAAATAAGCATGAAGGATTAAATGTGATAATAAAAGAAGATTGAGCTAAAAGGAATTTGGAAATTGTACATGGGGAGCGTATTCAAGACATCTACAAGGGCAATGTTAATTTATAGGTGTCAAGGAAACTAAGCTCTGTGCACAAACTCAAACAAGAGGAAAGAGAATGAATCACGAAGATAGGGGCAAAAATTGAAGCAAGCGCAAAAGCTAAAGCATAATCGCAAAATAAGATATAAAACTGTGCATTGAAAGCACCTCTTTTCCATTGATGTCAAAGGGGGAAAAATATCATGAAGCATGCATAAGTGAAAGCGATCTACATAGAAATGAAAAAAAATAGAAGTATTAATCGTAGATTGAGAAAAGGATCAAAGGAAAAAGATCAACATGCATAAGTGACAATGATTTGTACAAGAAATTAAAGACAACAAAAAATTACTGATAGAAGTTTGTGTAGAAGAACAAAGATTCAAATTGGAAAGAGCACATGGGGAGTACACACAGGGGGAGTATTGTTCTATGTGCAAACATAACTGAGGAATTCATAATCAGGAAGAGCACGACTTCATGAGGTGTTTACATACACAACTTCATGCAGTGTTGACATCAATACCAAAGGGGGGTATTTTTGAACTTTGGTTGTCCTTGATGTCAACTAATGTCAAAGGGGACTCAGTATCCTTGTGGTAGTTTGAAGAAGTATATAAATTATATCCAATTTGAATAAGTACATAAGGCACATGCACAAGTTCCCAATCCACATAGTTGTGATACTTCAAAGGTAATGTCAAAGAGATGGTTGGAAAAGTCTCAGGAGTGCACAAGAGGCTCATGAGCAAGAAGCATTTTGACATGGACGCAAGTCTCAGAACTGCAAAATACCCACCAAGCAGAAGAAGTATACAATTCTTGGAGGAACGCAAGAGTCTCAGAAGAAAGAAGTGGTTGTATAAGTCAAGTGCGCAAGACCCACCAAGTGTTGATACTTCAAGGGTGAAATAATCCACAGGTAGTGGTTCCCAAGTGAACAAATCTCACTATGCAAAGGACCAAGTGTGCACAAGACCCACAAGGTATGATATATTAGTTCCATAGATCATGACAAGTGGCGGTTGCGTAACTCAGCTTGACCATTAAGAAAGGAAGAAGGGATGATACAACGAACTTGTGGACATATGATCTGCACAAGTGAAGTATAAATAAGAAGCCAAGTTTGAGAATTGAAGCAAGTTTGAATTGAAGCCAAGTTTGAGAATTGAAGCAAGTTTGAATTGAAGCCAAGTTTGAGAATTGAAGCAAGTTTGAATATGCAAAATTTGTAGTATTATGATTTTTCAAGATTCGAATTATTGGGGTTTCAATGGCTTGTTCAACTAGAACAACATAATCAAGCAAAGATTCATATGCGCAAAGACAGAAATGCAGCACAACAGATGATGCGCAGGATGATGTGATTTATCTAAAACACATGCACAAAGATATAAATGCAACACAGCAGATGATGCACAGTATGATGAGGATTATTTGAGAGAAGTGCACAAGAACATAAAGACAATATCACAGATGGTGCACAGAAGGTTATAGTTTATCTGATAGAAATGCATAAGAACATAACTGTAGAACAATGGAGGATGGGAAGTATCAGTTGATTTTGTATGTGCGCATAAACAACATGCTGAAACAATGCGTAGATTGTAGAAGAGTATGAAATATAAGAATCAATGTGTAATATTGATGCAGTGATGTGAAGTGTGTGATATAGTACAACATTGCAAGATCAAAGTATACATCAGGTGCACACAATAGAATGTATTGCAACAAATCTGAAGAGTGTATTGATCAGTAAAAAGAAAAGAATAATCTTCTACATATTAGGGTGGCATGATGTGGAAAGGAACAGGGAGTCGGTGCTCCCTTCCAGTCGGTGCCTCCTTCCAGTTGGTGTTGGTAAATCAGGAAGTTGGTGCTTCCTTCAGGTTATAGCCTATAAATCAGGGGGTTGGTACCTCCTTCCAGTTGGTGCTGGAGAACTTTGGAAGTTGGTGCTTCCATGAATGTAATATTTATAATATAAGAGAGATTTATGTGGTTTTCTCTCGTTTGGGTTTCCATGTAAAATATTTGTGTTTTTTGTATTGCGCATGTGGTGTTGAATAACATTGTTTATGATGAATTCTTAATGTAAGTGCTATTTATATTTGGTAAAAGTAAAAAGTGTTCATAACTGTGTATAGTATTGATTCAGCCCCCCTCTCAATATTAATAATATTTCCAACATAAGAGTCTTCAAGAGGTCATTAACATAGTCATCATTGTGATTTTTTTTATCTTTCTTTGCATAAGTTTGGGATTGCATAAGAAGAGATAAGGAGAAGTAGTTCTACCTCTTCCTTTCCCACAAGGGAAAAGGAGGTAGATGTAATCAAGTTACTTTGGATTAATATAAAGATTTGGGTTTTATTATTTCGTTTATGCATTATTTTGTTATCTTGTGTTACAATGTTGTGGAATAAATGATTTGCGAAGATATTTTTGGTATGTGATATATTTTGTTTAGGGTTTTATTAATAATGTTGGACATCAGAGAAAATGGCTAAAAATTGTCATTTACCGGGGAAGAAACTTTGTAACTTTGCTCCTCAACAATGAAACCAATTTGTATGTTATTCCGTGATATTTTCCTACCTAGGAAATTATGCCAATGCACCCTTTGGAAGAATATAAACTTCCCAAGCAACCATGAAACCAATTTGTATGTTATTCCTTGATATTTTTCTACCTAAGGAATTATGCCAATGCGCCCTTTGGAAGACTATAAACTTCCCTTCATTAGGATATTCTAAAAGAATCCAATAGCCATAGGGATTGTCCCTCAAATAAAATATTTTCAATTTAATCTCTTAGGTAAGAAAGGTTTATTATTCAAGAGATTGTAGAAGAACTTCTAAAAATAGAGATTAAGAAAAGTTTATTATTCAAGAGATTGTAGAAGAACTTCTAAAAATAGAGATTAAGAAATGGTGACATATTTTGTATTTACCATAGGTAATTTACCATGAAATATTCAAAAGAATATGAGGAATGGTTTTCTTTGAAATGAAAAATACATGGAAATCATCAAATAAAAAATAAAAAATAACCAACAAATAAAGACAGGATGGTAGTATCCATTTACTTAGATGCAAGAAAACCTATTGAGCACTATTCAAAATGAATCCAATAGTTTGCAGATGATCATGACTATTGATAACAACTTTAGCTTCTTTAGATATCAATCCTTTATGCTAAACATATCCGTAATATATACTACTATTCCCAAACAATTAAATACAAGACCATGCTCTCATCTTTCAAATTTAACCAACACATGACATAGAAAACAACTATTTTAATGTGAGTCACTAATTGATATTATATTCATAAATGGTTAAAAAGATAACATTGATAATAAATCTTGAACATCATTCTCCATAACTGAAGAAACAATTAAAATATGTTCATTGATGATCAAAGGAATAGTTCTTGATAAACAAAAAGGGAGCACAAAACAAGAAATACAGACTAATTAAATGAGTGATGAATCATTAGAGATACAAAAATATATCATGGAAATATTCACTCAATAGTTTCTATGACATTCTTCTTGCATATGATTGTCTTCCTAGAAGAAGCACGTTCTTATTTTCTATGACATTCTTCTTGCATATGATTGTCTTCTTAGAAGAAGCACGTTCTTATTTTCTATGACATTCTTCTTGCATATGATTGTCTTCCTAGAAGAAGCACGTTCTTGCTCAACAAAAATTGTCCCTCCTTTGCTAAGTTTATTTCCTTCTATTTTATCTACTTTCTAGAATAATTACTTCTTGATTTCATTAGTTCCTTTCCAAAAATAAACTATAATGGGTGTTATATTGTGTTGAAATTTGGTTTTTTCATTGATTTCAAATTTGTTGTATGATGTCAAGAGGACTTAGTGTTTATGTGTCAGTTTGAAGACGTATACAAAAATTTGTGCACAAGTCATTATCCCACCTACTCATAGTATTATAGTGCACAAGTCCCACTAAGTCAATGAACTAGTGTGCACAAGACCCACAAAGGCATGGTATCTCATTTGCACAGGTTAAGACAAGTAGTGAATGCTTGAGTAAGCTTGACTGTAAAGAAAGAAAGAAGTGGTGTTACTATTTGGAGAAGCCCCAACTTGTGGACACATTGTTTAAACAAGTTGAGTATAAATAAGAGAGATGTTGATGATTCAAAATGTAAGCTTGGAAGAACACATGGATTAATATTCTGGATTGTCAAGATTCGGTCAGATTAAGTGCTCAGGGGAATCAAAAGAAACATAATTTGATGAAGTGCACGAGGAAACAAGAAATTCCGAAACACAAGGAGCATGCCTACAGATCTAACAAGATTTGATCCCAAGGTATCAGTTCTAGAGGACATAAGTGATTTGTACAAATTAAAGATGGATGAGCTTCATGGAATTCTTATAGCATATGAGATGAGGACTGAAAAATAAATTCCTACAAGAAAAGAAGCAGCTTTCAAGGTCTCCAAGAAGACAAGTGAAATCAAGGAAGAGTTCAACAAAAGTCTTTATGATGCATCAGATAATGAAGAAGCTAATTTTGTGAAGAATATCAAAAGGGGTCATGGAAAATACAAAGGTAAGTTAGTTTTCAAGTGTTTTAAATGTGGTAGAGTAGGTCACTTTGCTTCTAAGTGTCCCTACAAGGAATCCAGGGATAATGACAGTGAAGAGGAAATTAAATATAGAGAAAGAAGAAAGTCGCACCAACAATCCAGGGCTGAACATAAAAAGAATAAGAGTTTGTATTCAAAGGACAATAGCAACTCATCTGATGAAGATGGAGTTGATTACAATTCATGAGAGATACTCTTTATGGAAATGGTAGAAGATATTGAGTATAAAGACCCATAGGAGAAGGATAATTGCTTTCCTTCTATCAAAAGGAAATCATATAGCAAGGAGGATTTCTTGAATAAGTCATGTGAAAGACAAAAATATCATATTGCAGAAACACCTAGTAAATATGTCTACAATGGGATTTGATTTTCACCTTCAGAGTCCTGCATTAATTCCTACAATCTTCTTGACATGAGTAATTGTCAGTTAGAGTTTGAGATAAAAGAAGAAATTCTTGATTTTGAGAATGAATAAAATGGGGATTTTGACTAGGAAGGTGAATTGATCAATGCTCTGGATGAATTAATGAAAGTAAGAAAAGAAAAACAATCTCTAAAGAATAGTCTACAGAAATTTCAAGAGTCTTTCAACCTACAGAAGGATCAGTTACTCAAAGATGAAAGAACAATCGAGTCCAAAAGAACCGAAGAATCACTTATGAACAAATCACTTGAATAGGCATAAGATTAAAAAAGGGAACTTAATAGATAGCTAGCATATGCACAAAATACAATTGAGAAGCTTGTAGAAAGGAATCTGTTGTTGCAAGCATCACTGGAAGGAACAAAATAGGAAAATGAGTAGCTGACAACATACCTAGCTGCATCAAGAAAACAAGAACAACGTCTTAAGAGTCCAAGGAAGTTTTTCTTTGAAATAATTGGGTTTAAGAATAAAACTCAAGATTGCACAAATCCACATGATGACAAAAATCCTTCTAACATGAAAGTTGAATATAAATGTAAGAATATATCATTAATTTTGGAGATATACTGAATAGGAAAAGGTCACTAGAAGGAAAATCCGGTCTTGGCTACAATAAGATGTAAATGTTTTCGACAACAAGCATGTTCCAGTTGTGAATCAACAAGTTGGGTCATCCAAGCAAAATAAGCTTAGGTATGAAAATGATTATAATGTTCCTTGTTATAAAATAAGGTTTAATTCACAAATATGCTTAAGATGAAATTATTATGGTCACACTACGAAGTATTGTTATACTATAAGATGTTATGCTTGTGATGGATTTGGGAACAAAGCTCAAAATTGCAAAAGATTAGAAGAACAGTTAGATAGGAACAATGCACATATTGTTGATGTATATGTAACTTCGGAATGTATTTCACATATATGTATATTGTATTCCTATAGAGATGTTATTATTCCTCTATACGGAAGTGGTTGTATTCCTATAGAGATGTTATTATTCCTCTATACGGAAGTGTCGTCATTTATATTGTAAATGTCGTAACTTATACTTGATGGGTTATTAGACCACCTTGTTGGGGTTGGCCCTGTATAAGTCATGTGGGTCAAAGGGTTATTAGACCACCCTATTGGGGGTCATCCATGTGGGTCAAAGGGTTATTAGACCACCCTATTGGGGGTCGGCCATGTGGGTCAAAGGGTTATTAGACCACCCTAGTGGGGGTCGGCCCAGTCAGCATTATGTTAAGTGGTTAAGTTGAGGCCGACCTAGTTGAGTAAAGGTCAAGTCAAGTTAGTGTATAAATGAGAGTGTGTCTCTCTCATTTTACACATTTTATTCTCTCACTCACACTGTGGAGAGTGGCGCACTTGTGGAGGAGGAGGCTCTGCTGCTAGGAGAAGACTATCTCTTGTATCCTGGTTGTATCATTGCTCTATCTATCTCTGAAGAAGTTATTGGGGTTTTTCACCTTTATGGTTTTCCCCAAGTAAACTCGGTGTCTCTTCTGTGCTTGCATTATTGTGTCCATGAATGATATGCTGTAGATTTGTTGTACATGTTGTTCTCTCAGTTAAATATTCTAGATCATATTGAAGTAAATTCTTAAAATTTAACATGGTATCAGAGCTAGCCTGAAATAAGGCATGATATGGCATGTATGACACTTGTTGCACTTACGATGCTAGGGCTTGATATAGAAAAAACCAATCATCGTAGAACTTTCGCTATAAATCCGTTTTGGAGAAATTTTCGGATATGAAACCTTTACAGGTCGAATATTAAATCCCCATGTACCTTGTGTCCAAAGGACAACCTCTAATTCGTTGCACTTTGTGATTTATGATTTGTACAATATAGGGTTTCTGCCTCTTCCAGATCTGAGTCAAAATCAGGTGACCTTGGGAAAAAGGTCATAACTTGGGCTAGGAAGCTCCAAATGAAATTTCGTAAAAAGTGAGAGGTATTACACAGACTGTACTATCTCAAGAAAAATTTTCAGAGGCCGAATTTGAAACAATGACACATGGCATGCCGTACAAGTTCGCTCTCTTGTATTATCCCATAAACAGGTCACGTTACAACACTTGGCATAACTCTCTCTTAGAGAATCCAATTGAGGTCAGACCTGTCAGGATGGAAAGATAACAGGTCGGTCTATCTCAAGAAATTTTTCAAAGGTCAAAGTTGAAACAGTGACATGTGTCACGCCGTACAATTTCACTCTCCTGTATTATCCCATAAACAGGTCACGTTGCGACACTTGGCATAACTCTCTCTCAGAGAATCCAATTGAGGTCAGACCTGTCGGGATGGAAATATAACAGGTCGGGATATCTCAGGAAGCTTTTTCAGACCCTATGGATGAAAAAGTTCTAAGTTACACCAGAAACAATCAAGTACATATTTCTGTCAAAACAGAATTATTTTTGAGTACCTTCATTCATGGCTTCCGAAATTTAGGGCTTCAGAGAAAGTTGGAATTTTTGTAATCGGAGACCACGACTGGATGCTTCTCATCAAAATCGAAATTTAGAGACCAAGATCAAAATTTTTGGTTGGGCAGAAGGCCGGGCTTGATCAGACCCTAGTTCGGGACTTTGATCAGAAAAGTGGAAAATTAGGGCTTCTGCAAAAATGGGAATTTTTGAAATCTATGACCACGGCTGGAAGCTTCTCATAAAAATAGAAGCTTAGAGCTTTGGATCAAACCTTTTGATTGGGAAGAAGAGTGGGATTCATAAAACCCTAGTTCGAGGTCACATCCAGTGAATCCGAAAGTTTCAAAAGCAAAATTGAGGAGTGAAACTTTACAGTTTTCAAATTCTGAATATACCAGCTTGATCAGCTCATCAAGGCGCATATTTCTATTCTTTCGGAAGTTTGAAATTCAAAGTTTGAATTTTTGGGGTTTCTCTGACAAACCCTATTACAACTCAAGATCCAGTTCCTGCAAATCAAGTGGATTGGGTTAATCCTAGAAGAGGATGGATTGGTCACTTCCATAAGTGAAGAAGTTCCTGTTTTAGAGGGAGATGAGGCTAAGGCCTTCCATAAGAAGATTACAAGCAATCTTGACAGGTATGGCTTACAGGTATGTTTCGAATTCTGTTCATGATTAAGTTTATGATATGTTTGTCTTCATATCATTACAGTACAATCTTGATTAATTACTAGACTTGTCGTATTACCTTATAGAAGATATTCATTGATTAAGGTTTTGACACTTATGATTGTACTAATGCATTGTGATGTTGTATGAGGTTTATGTTGTTTGCTAACACAAAAGGTACACCAAGAAATTCAAATCATGTTCTACTTCAAGAGCATATGCTCATGGTGACATGAAGACAAAGATTCATCCATTGTCATGGATCACATAGAAGATCTACTTTCGAGGTATGTATAACTTGGTCATACAATGGTTAACTTATGAGACATGCAGGTTACTAGCACAAGTCACTGAAGAGAACCAAAAGACATTATGTAGGTATGTTAGACATAACTAGCTAGCATGCTAATCCAGGTATGTTTTTCCTATATCAAGCTAGAATCCTACCTTGTGTTAGGATCTTATATTGTTGTGTTGTTGATAATGATTATTCATGAAGGTATAGGTTTGAATAATCACAGGTTTTATGCATATTATATCTCTTATCTTGATTGATGATTCAACTAACCAGAAGAGTCCTATGATCAAATAAGAAAATGTATGAGTAAAAGAAGACTTCCCTGAAAGCTTGAATACTAATGTTTATTATCTGTGAATGATCATGAATATACATGTTTAAGATTATTGTGTTTTGATAGTATTAAGATTATACTAATAAATGTGTGATTATGTATGAGAACTCAAGGATAACACAATGATGATACTAATAAGCATGCATAGTGATTAAGGATGGATGTAAGTTCAAGGACAGGTAATCCAAGAAGCAAAGATCAAGAGGGATCACACTCTAGTTGTTCCTGCAAGAAAGCAAAGGAGCACACTTCAGTAGTTTCTGCAAGGATGCAGATATTCAGAGGGATTTGACCACTTCTCACAATCCACATAAGAATGGAGTTGCAGAAAAGAAGCAAAGACTGAGAGGGAGTCAACCCAACCAACACACAAAGATAAGTATTTGAATTGTCATTACTTGCATATTTTATTGTTTAAATAATACTGTTCAATAATGTATATAATGATGTTCCTAGAATTAGGTTGTGTATTATGCATATTATAATAGTTGCATTGATGAACAATATACTACTAATATGCATGGGTAAGTGGCCTATGTCACTGTACAACATTCCATTGCTACTTATCTAGAATGAAACCTCTTTGCTGACATGTTGGGAGTTATGCACACTCTTAACAATGTTCTGGTAGAGATTGGAAGGCTTCTAGAAAGTTACGGAATATGGATAAATGTTGTAATGAAGCATTGGCTAAGATAATTGCATGACTGTATGACATATTTCTTTATGTGTAAGAATTTGTTCTAAAAACTATGAGATGTTTTCTAATCATGCAATTTAACTTGTTGTGTAGGAAATATCGTATGCCATCACCTACAAAAGAAGAACTACAACATTTGTTCAGCAACAAAATTATCTATTGAAGATATTGAAGTTCCAGGATACGGGAAGAATGCCATGATCCGTCGATCATGAAGAATGATGTTTGGGATGCGGTCCCAAGAGCTGAAGGGAAGTCTGTTGTGACTTCCAAATGGAACTATCAGATCAAGCATGTTGCAAATGGCAGCATTGAGAAATATAAAAGTGATGAAATAGAAGATGCACCAGATGGATTTCAAGACAGCATGGTGTAGTCATATATGTGTGTAGAACTTGGTATGGTAGGATAGACAGCTTTCTATTCAGTTTGGGCTTTACCAAGAATAAAGTGGATTCCAAACTTTTCTACAAGGTTGAGGAAGGCAATCCAGTGATACTACTTTTGTATGCGGATAACTTGTTTGTTACAGGTGAAGATAGATTGATTGTCGACACGCAGCGGAAGCTTGCTGCCGAGTTCGAGATGAAGAAATTGGGGATGATGCACTATTTGTTTTTTGTATGGAGGTGTGGCAGAGTGTAGATGGAATCTTCCTTGGACAAGGGAAGTATGCAGTAGAGATCCTGAAGAGGTTCGGGATGATGGATTGCAAGGCCATGGCCACACCTATGACATCGAATCTGAAGCTTCTTTGTGATGCTTCATCTGAGCTGGTTGATGTCTCTATGCATCGTCAGATGATTGGGTCCTTGATGTACCTGACGAACACGAGACCAGACATTTGCTTTGCTGTGAACACATTGAGTCAGTTCCTGACAGATCCGAGGAGTGTTCACCTTATTGTTGTAAAGCATGTTCTGAGGTACCTGAAGGGTACAGTGGATTATGGGCTCAAGTATGAAGCGAATCAAAAGTTTAACCTGCAGGGTTATGTTGATTCAGATTGGGCTGGCAGTGCTGCAGATAGGAAGAGCACATCTGGGTGCTACTTTAGTATGGGATCAGGTGTGATCTCTTGGTTTAGCAGGAAGCAGTCCTGCGTAGCACTGAGTACAACTGAGGCAGAGTATGTTGCAGCCTGTTCAGCTAGTTGTGAGGCAGTATGGCTACGGAAGCTACTGTCTGAGTTATTTGATCTCCCGTTAGATGCTACTGGTATCTTCTGTGATAACCAGAGTTGTGTGAAGCTGTCCGAGAACCCAATGTTTCATGACAGGTCGAAACACATAGAGATCAAATATCACTATATCAGGGATATGGTGCAGAGAGGAGCTGTGAAGCTCCTGTATGTTGCGACGGATGAGCAGATTGCAGATGTGCTGACGAAGCCACTAGCTAGGGTGAAGTTCGAGTACTTCAGAGAGAGGCTTGGCGTTCTTCAGATTGAGGACACTTCGAGGAAGAAGTGATGGACACATTTGTTGAAGCCATTCCAAGCATGTTGGAAGGAGGATCCTTCACATGGCTATGGATGTAAGTGCTGGATGATGAACATCAGGATGATGTTCTGGTTTCTGCTTTGTATAATCAGTTGGATCATTTTTATATGTATGCATCATGTTGGATGATGGATATGATCAGTTAGATCATTTATATGTATATGTATGTACGCATCATGTTGGATGCTGGATATGATCAGTTGGATCATTTATATGTATATGTATGTACGCATCATGTTGGATGTTGGATATGATCAGTAGGATCATTTGTATGTATTTTGTATGCATCATGTTGGATGCTTGGACCATGTATTTGCATATGTATCAGGTGGATCATGTATGGTGATATGTATCATGTATTTGTATTTGTATCAGGTGGATACATTGTATGATCAGGTGGATCATGTATGACGATATGTATCAGGTAGATACTTGGTATGCATCAGGTAGATGCATTATATGATCAGGATGATCGTGGATGACGAGCTTCAGGATGTTGCTCCATATGACATGCAGCAGGATGTTGCAGTGATGATGATCAGGATGATCATGTGTACATCAGGATGATGTATGGTGAGTATCAGGTTGATACTCTATGGTCGTGGATCAGGTTGTGCAGATGAGCATATAATTTGGCCCTGGGAGATTTGCAGATAGTCTTTCAAGGTTTTGCCTATGGCATGTAATTCGTACCCTGGGATATCTGGCAAATGCTCTTTCGAGGTTTTGCTCTGGGAGGACATATAATTTGGCCCTGGGAGATCTATAGATAGTCTTTCGAGGTTATTCCTATGGCATGTAATTCGTGCCCTGGGATATCTGGCAAATGATCTTTCAAAGTTTTGTCCTATGGCATATAATATGTCCCTGGGAGATCCGATAGTTTGGGCTATGTGCCCGTAATAAGTCCTGGGATGCTCTTGCAAGGTTTTTCCATGACCACATATAATCTGTCCCTGGGAGATCCTATAGGTAGATCTGCGTGCTCGTAACATCCTGGGATGCTCTTGTGAGGTTTCGTGGTGACCACATATAATCTGTCCCTGGGAGATCCTATAGGTAGAGTTGTGTGCTCGTAATAGCCTGGGATGCTCTTGTGAGGTTTTGTGGTGAGGTCACATATAATATGGACCTGGGAGATCCTATAGGTAGAGCCGTGTGCTCGTAACAGCCTGGGATGCTCTTTCGAGGTTTTGTGACGCACGTAATAAGTCCTGAGGATTCCACAGTATGGCCAGTGATGACGAAGACCTGCAGGTGGTGGGCCTACATCCAGTATGAAAAAGGACTGGCTCTGTAGAACTTCCTATGACGAGTAGATTCAGAGATTGATTGAGATAGCAGCAGCAGTGACGATGATGATGTATCGATGATGATTATCCAGTGACGATGATCCAGAGAAGAAGACTTGTGCTAGAAGATGTGTGTCAAGAAATACCTTCCTAGTTAAGAGGGAGTGTTGATGTATATGTAACTTCGGAATGTATTTCACATATATGTATATTGTATTCCTATAGAGATGTTATTATTCCTCTATACGGAAGTGTCATCATTTATATTGTAAGTGTCGTAACTTATACTTGATGGGTTATTAGACCACCTTGTTGGGGTCGGCCCTGTATAAGTCATGTGGTTCAAAGGGTTATTAGACCACCTTATTGGGGGTCAGCCATGTGGGTTAAAGGGTTATTAGACCACCCTAGTGGGGGTCGACCCAATCAGCATTATGTTAAGTGGTTAAGTTGAGGTTGACCTAGTTGAGTAAAGGTCAAGTCAAGTTAGTGTATAAATAGAGAGTGTGTCTCTCTCATTTTACACATTCTATTCTCTCACTCACACTGTGGAGAGTGGCGCACTTGTGGAGGAGGAGGCTCTGCTGCTAGGAGAAGACTATCTCTTGTATTCTGGTTGTATCATTGCTCTATCTATCTCTGAGGAAGTTATTGGGGTTTTTCACCTTTATGGTTTTTCCCAAGTAAACTTGGTGTCTCTTCTATGCTTGCATTATTGTGTCCATGAATGATATGCTGTAGGTTTGCTATACATGTTGTTCTCTCAGTTAAAGATCCTAGATCAGATTGAAGTAAATTCTGAATATTTAACACATATTGCAAGAAGTAAGAATAGTTTTGTAAAGAATCAAGAAACACCCATGTGCACACAAAAATGGGAAAATAAATGTCGAAAGACCTGGACAATTGATGATAACAATGAAGATACTCTTCTAGCAGTAGAGAATTGTTGCTTATTCTGATGACTCTCAAAGGGTGCAGATAAAACCATTGAATTCAAAAGGATATGTGAATTCAAGGAATCCAAAAGTCAATGTTCATGTATAAAAATGCTATAGTGTATTAGTCTCAAGTGGCAGAGATTGTTTTCAACATCAACATAATCGTCTCAATAAGAGTTCTAGTTCAAAACCATGAGGCATTTACAAGAAGTTTTGTTGATGTCAAAGAACAGGATGAAAAAAAGAATGACTAACAATCTGTGTATAATTACAAAAGTGTTTCACTTCTAGGATGAAACCAAAGTACATTTGAATGTATATTCATGTCGCAGAAAAGAGAAACTCGTGTTAATATCGCGCAAATTGATTTATATTATATAAAAGCGGTGTCGTTAAAAAATGTATCAAATAGAAAATGTGCCCTTAGATATTGGGCAGATATGACAATTACAAAATCAAATGAAAGCCGAAGCTCTAGGCTTGGATATGTGACATGGTTCGATGGTTGCAGATATAACTGAATCTCAAGATCCGATGAAGATTTCTCAGAACTGGAAGGCTGCAGAGGTTGGTACAAGTTGATCTCATGTGGGAATTGGTTATGGTTATGATTCATTTGAAACTACTGCAGAAGAATCAATGTTCACTCAGGTTGATGCTCTAATCGCCTAACTCGATATTTCAATACCTCAAACCTATGCACATTCTTCTGATTAACTTGAGAATAGGCATACCACTCCCCTATATGCGCCTCATTGATTTGAGACACGTGACTCTCTAAATTGGCTTCGAACTCTTGTCATTGAGACTGGACTCACTTATAAATCCTACCAATAGCTACATTAACTTGTTGAAGAGAACTATACATTGCGACAGAAGTAGGAAAACAATGATCAAAGAGAGGAAAGCTTGGTGACTCTGTGAATGATGAGCAACCCATATATATATTGGAAGACCACCAAATTACACACCTCGAAGCAAGCTGAAGGGACAATGAAATTAATTGCATTCATGACTACATGGTTCAAAGCAAATTGAAGGGACATCGAAGTCAATTACAGTCCTGACAAACAACGTAAATTTCCTAACAATTCTTGTCGACATAAATTAAGAAGATTGCACTTAAGGACAAAATCCTATTGAATTGTGCACATACATGAGTCATAAATTACATACCAAAACATTTTTGCACATTTTAGGTGTGTTAAATGTCAAATCAGTATGGTTTACATCAATGAGTATTTGAAAAGCATTATAAGCGAGGTTAAAAGGTAGAAATACATTTATGATAGCCAGATTAGTTGTGTTGAAATGTCGGTAAAAGAAGATGACCATAAGGGAAGCAACTATAACAAATGGGTGACATGAAATAAATCTGACGCAATCAAATCAAAGAAGTGGGAAGCATGAAACCAAGAAACTACGATAAATCATTGTGCACAAAGACAAGCAAACAAGGAATTGTGTAGTATAGAAGCAATAAAAAAAGAATACAATTCTATAATGCAACATTGATACTATAAGTTAAGCACAAGGGAGGAGAATAATAAGAAACCGCATAGGGGGGATCATATCTATAGTAACTGTGACTGAGATGACTACAAAGACAACTTGATATATGTACATGTTGTAGGAGAACTCAACACAGTACAACAAAGGAAACAAAATTAAAATGAAAGCATGAATCCAAGGGGAGTAATTGAAACAAATAATGACATGACAAGTTATATAAGGTCAGCATGAAAGGAAACACAAAGTCATAATATAAGTTCAGAAGAGAAATTGAAATTGTGCATGGGAATTATCCCTTTGCCATTGATGGGGGGAGAGATACTATGAAGGATGTTGTTATCACTCATAATTTATCCTATGGTTGCGAAAGAATATTTCCAAGGTAACCTTTTCAAACCAATCTTTAGGAGGGAAGATGGTTTATTTCCTACCAGAGCAGGCTCTCTTAATAAATAAATACAATGGCCAGAAATATTTAAATAAGATAAACTAGTGATGCAAATGGCTGAAACAGGAGGATACCATTGGGCATGGATTCAAAGTCATGAATCTTTAAAGATAAACAAATTCTTAGCAATATGGTTTTTCACAGAGGCGAGATAACTATTCTTTTACAGTCAGGTTCTTACTTTTAGGTGATAATAGAAGAGAAATGAATAGTCCATTAACATTGGGCACCAAATAAATATGAATCCAATATCAACTTTAGAGGAAGGTTTTGTGAATACTTGAATCCTATGAATCAGAGCATAAGAGTATGAATTCTGAATCAATATAATTTCATTCAAGCATGAAAATATAAAATAATGGAAATAGATAACAAGAATAACATTCACATGAGAAAAGGAAATACAGACAGCAAAATGATAACACGAGAATCTCTGCTCAGGAAAGTTTCTGCTTGGCTTTGTAAAATTTCTATTAATCTTAAAATTGCTCAGTACAAAATGAGTCTCACTCTCATGGGTTTCAACCCTGATTACATTGCAAAATCATGTATTTATACATCAAAATATCATTGAGCTAAACATAACTTCTTGCTTTCTAAAAATAGAAATCTATAGCTACTTATTACATCTTTAGATTATATTGTCAAAAAATTAAATCTTCATGGTCTTCAAAATTGTTGGAACATATTTTGCTTCTTTGTTGGAGTAAATTTTGGCATAAATATTTGCTTGAATATATTTGATGAGTGTCCTTATTGATGTAATTTGTACTTCATTTTTCCAAACTTCTCAATTGTCTTCCAGTTCTCTGTGGAGGGAACTTCATAGTTTATCATTTCTTTAACCAAAAGTTTCATCTCCACATGATCCACATAAGATATATTAGTGTTAATTGATTTAATCTTTCAAATTCCACTGCAATTTATCAATTATTATTTTCCTTGTTAAAGCTTGGATCATGTCTTCAAATTTTTGATGATTCATTCGAGTTTGGAACAATATAATTTTATAATCATCCTGAGAGATTAATTTATTCTATCCATCCCAAAAGGAATGGAGTCCTTTCTGAAACAATTATGTAAATAAGCCTTTGAAATACTTAACCTGTTGCAACATCTGATTGGCCTTTGCTTGGACATTCTCAACATGGTGGTGTTTTCCAATAATCCTCCTTGCCCAAGTTATCACTGTAATTTTGTCCTTAATTGCCAATATATTGAGCTCCTCTCCTAATAAAGTATTAAGAAAATTAATAGTGTTTTGAGTTGTTTCTCTTGGCCCCTTGTCCAAAGTTTACTATGCATTGTTGTATTCACCACTGTCTCATTATCTTTAATAAAATTAAGATATTATCTAAATTTTGTAGCTTCAGTAATTATCAAATCCTAGGTCAAGTGCCTAGCACCTTACAATGGTAGCTTCCCTAACACCTATGATATTAATTTCTCGTTCTTCTCCAACAATTCTTTATTTTTGTTTTCAAATTCCTTCTTTTCTTCTTTATTTTTCTTAATTTATTCATTTAGATTTTGATTTTCCACTTTCAGTCCCTTGATTTCTTCTTCTTTAAGACTAACTTGAGACATGGCCTGAACTATATCCTTCGTGCTTGTTTCCATATTTTCCCGGTCTGTCTCTTTTATTTCAAATTGTTTTTCTTCCTTTTCTTTCTCTATACATGTCTCCTTCTCTTTCAAAATGTCAATCTAAGCTATGTTATTAGCTCTTTTCTTCTCCCATTTAACCCTGTTGTTCTGTAAATTTAAGTAACCTTGCCTTACCATCATCCAATTCTTGAGAGATAGAATCTTTCTCCTGTTCCAAAACTGTCAATTCGGATGCTTGAATTAACTGAGTAGATGGAATTTTTAACTTCTTCTTAAGCAACTAAATTGTATTTTCTTTCTCAGCAAAAAGTTTCTTAGTGGCCTGTCCTTTATCAAGCTCACTATCCATTTCCACAAGATCAGTCTATAATTTATTTATTTGTTGTTGATGGGCCTTATTTTCAGTTTTTTCTTGTTTCAATTGTCTTTCTAATCTACCCACCGTAGATTGAAATTTTGAAACCTTTAGAGTGGCATTCAATAAATCAATGTAAATTACCTCTCTAACTTGCTTATGCAGATGGATTTTATCTGGGACTATGATCTACTACAAGTCAATTTTCATCTCTAATAACTTCTCATTAGAGGCCACTACCAAATTCAGAGTATTCTTTGCATGGTCCTTAACAGTTATCAATGAAACTCCCTTATTTGATATATCTCTCACTCTAGGAAAAAGCTTAAGAAATTTTTCAGAATATCTTTTGCATTGACCATATTTGGCATACAAATAAGATTTAGACCCGTACTTGTCACTAGAACTAGTCTCTTGTGCTTCAACAAAAATGTACTCTTGTATCTGAATGGTTGAAACTTGATTTTTTTCTCTTTCTTTTTTCTTCTTACCTTATGACTCAATCATTTCTTTCCCTCGATCAATCCTGGGTCTTTTTGTTGTATCATGTTCTTCAACTTCCATATCTGTTATTTCTAAAAAGATTCTTTTACCAGTAATCTCAATTTTACTCGGAGTGGGCACTAACATAGTAGAATATTTTATTAATGCAGAAGGATCTGATTGCAAACTTTCATAAATTTCTATATCTGATTGGTATTCTATTAGATTGGATTTCCCAGCCAATCCTTCCACTTCTTGATGATCAAAATATTTGCTCTTATTCAGTTGTCTTCTATGAGATATTACATGATGTGGATCATAGTTAACTCTTGAAGCCTTCATAAAATTAATTTCTTGTAAAAATCCTTCTACAACTGGAAGAGCAGCTTTATTTTTTACAATGAATGGACCAACTTTCAAAGGAAACTTGACATCAGAATCTTTTCTAAAGTTTAAGAAATGCTCATTTTCCACAATAAAGCTTATGTTTGATAAATTTCGAAGCAAAAATTCTTGGATTCAAGAATGCAGGTAATATATAAGGTTCATGCACAAAGCCATAGACTCTGATAATAGTACGTTCCTTTAAAAGGAACCAATCACCAACTTTCTTCTCAAGATTGAACTGTAGCATATTCTTCATTTTTGGAAAAACTCTAGGTAGTTTTTCCTGAAAAATAACTCTGTATATTTATGACATTATGAGGTTCATATAATTAAATACATCCTTTATGATATCATATGTAAATACTGCCTCAGGAAACTGTAAATTTTATTCATTGGAGTATTAAAACATCTTCACTAGGTAGGACTGAAATCTGAAATGTTTGGTTGTGTGGAAATTCACTAGCTGAGCATGGATATTTTTAGCTAGGAATTCATCAAATTTAAGGTAGAAATATTGACTGGACTCATAATCAAATTGGTGCAGACTCAATCTAAATAACAAACTCAACATGATTTATGGGACAACCTTGTCATTATCCAACCCTAGAAACTGACTCAGCAATGAAATGACAAACTGAGAATCTTCATTAAACAGGGTAATATCCAAGGGGAAGGGTAAATTATCAATTGAGGTATTAGGTTTAAGGCTCTTTAAAAAGAAGGTTTGTTTCATCTCTACTGTGGAATGTCTGTACAAGTTACTTTCGTTTTCTTCTATAAAATATTCGGGGTTTTGAGAAAATAATTGTGGTACCTCTAATGACTGATGAATTGAATGGACAATGGATTCTTGACCTTCCAGATTCCATAATGACTCTCTCAGACTGAGAATAATTCATTGCAAATGAATATACAAAGTTCAGGAAGGTTAGGGTTTGCTCGGGACATAAATGATAAAAACAAGACTTGTGAACACTATGTACATCTATCCCCCACGTTTCTAAATTCTTCAATTTGTTTTTAATTTCACTGACTGAACCAATGGATAGAACTGTGTCGAAAACATCTCCGTCCTTATCTTCAAAAATCTCCTCTAACCTGTTAAATTCTCTATTTTGAAAACCCAATTCACTTTCTTCCTCCATTTTTAGAAAATAATTGATCTTTTCCTGGAAATCGTGGCCTACCGGGAAGTTCATGACTGGAGGAAAGACTTATGCCTCGGCTTCCATCTACACAGGCGACATCTCTATCGTCAGCTGTGAAATGAAAAATGTTTGTTTTTTCACGTGCCTCTTTTTCTTTTATAATATTCCACATACGCAGTTTCAGGATTGAAAATGGCGGTTTTCCTTTATCGTTTATCATCCAATGGAATGCCTCTCATATTGACGCATGGCAGGTGGTAAAAATTCTACTACCGCTTACCACTTCCATCCTCCACACTAGTTCAAAGCTCGAAATCAACACTAGCCGTTGATCTCTCCTCCGTCGATCACCAATCATCAATCTCTTTCCAACTTTACCACATGCCGATAGCTATTTCTCCAAAGACCCCCAACGTTTTATGGCGCACCTTCGTCGAGTGGATCTCCTAGGCGTCGTAGATCTCATCCTTTCTTCAATATAGACCATTGATTTTTGTGAAATCACATTGAATACTTTATTAACTATTTTTTTATCCCAATTTCGCTTAGCATCATGATCACATGGAATGTTCCCTCCCAGAACTTGGTGCCTATTTTCTTTAGCGCTTCCCTTGTTAACTCTTGGTCATGTGAAAGCAAAACTTTAAAATAATCTCTCGCTCCCTTCTTTATATCATAAAAAATACTTCAATAAACCAAAGAAAAATAATTGTTCCAACACATGTATCAGTGACAGAGAACTACGTAGGAAGCACATAAACTATGAAGCATGCATAAAAAGCATGATGAGATGAAAACCTGTAGTGGATTACTGATCAAAGATTGTGTGGCAGAGAAAAGGATCAAACTGGCATGAACACAGGGGGAGCACTGTATTGTGTGCAAGCAAAATAGAAGAATACATGATCAGGAGGATCACAGCTTCATAAGGTGTTTCCCTCACTGCCAAAGGGGGGTATTATTGAACTTTGGTGTTGTCATTGATGTCAAAGTTGTTGGATGATATCAAGAGGGAAGTGTTATATTAAAAATTAAAATTTATGAAATACAACCTATCAATATTATTCCATTCACCCTGAGTGGGATAACTAAATCACACCAATTTCCTATAGGCTATAAGGTCAATTTTATAAGTTGATCTTATGATCATGGTGACTTCTTCTTGTTCGATTAACACATGATATTTCTAGAAGATCAAACAGCTTCAAAAACCACTCACACAAACATATCACAGATCAACACATTGATGTTTTAACGTGGTTTAAAACATCGAAGAAAGAAATAGTATATAACCCCAACCAAATACCTACTTCAAACACTACGAAAAAGATGAAAATGAAGACCAATACAACAATAATAATTATAGTGATGACATAATCATTTTCAATATGATGGCCAATACAATAATAATTACATTATTACATATATAAAGAACAAAAAAATGTATATATAGCACGAATATCCTTGATAATCACATCATTAATAAGTATACTGAATAGTGGAAGAAAAAAAGGGGTCTTGTGAACATTTCCCATTGCCTTGGTTGTAAGAGGATATAATTTAAACTTTAAAAAGGAATCGCATCAAGGACTTATCTTTTATATCTAAGTGCACCCAGAATTCTATAGCTGAAGATGCTCGTGGATGGGGCTACATAGGAGGGGAACACACAGTAAATCGAGGTTACATCATACTCCTCAAATCCAAAAGTCATAGAACCAAGTAAGCTATCTGGAAAGCCATATGTAAGAGTTACGCCTTCCCCAAAAGGAAACTCTTATATTGGACTTTGGCTCACGAGAAAGTCCTCACAGCCAAAATAGAAATATATAAAGATGGGATTAAAGGTCCTACAAGATGCCCTCTCTGTCAAAATTAAGAGAAGGATTAATGATATTTCAACATGGGACCGTTCTATTTGTATAAATCAAATAAACCTAATATTGTAGTGATTCAATGCAACCTTATGAAAATTTTGATAGTTGATCAAACATTCAAATTAAGTATGACATCATTGTATTTTCAAATAGGTTAAAATCTAATATTGTAGTGATACAACCTTCTAAAAATGTTGATAGTTTACCAAACACCTTCAAACTAAATAGGACATTGAATATAATTTTAGTCATTTCATTGATTGATTGTCGTTAGACCTACAAGCTTTTGTGGACTATATTAAGGTGTTTTAAAAGGACATATATGTAAGTATTTCTTAATCAATTGGTGAACCCATCAATTTTTGGGTTAGCAATATCTTTTGGATATGGCTTAGTTCTTGGGATGGGTAGCATCACCATTTAAACAATCCAAGTTTAAATTATAGTGAGTGTAGAATCCTTATGTGTAGGTAGGTGATGATGAATAGTTTGATCTCATGGAATTAATTTTCATCTATTATTAAAAGAGATTAACACATGTCATAATAAAAATTTGTATTTCCATCTCATAAATAAAAAAATAAATTTATTATGCTAAGAGACACATTTATGGGGTTGGCGTTTCTATCCTTAATGAGAAAAACCTTGAATTGGAGAAGATGTAAAGGCTATGAGAAAGCTAGTAGCCTAGCGTCTATAATTACTCAAAGTGATGATACAATCATTCTCAACATAATGATATATACAATAATCATTCTGATTTTTAAAAGAAAATAATTTTGTATGTGAAATACAATTATATAATATATATATGGACTAAAAGCCATTTAATAATTTCTTTATTGATATTATTTTATATACCATAGGATTAATGATAAATATATTAGAGAAATAATAAAATATAAGAGTGTAAAAGATTAGATGATAGAGTGTAAAATATATGATGCATGAGTGTATTGTTAAGACACTTCTTGCTTAAAGTCAATGATTTGAAACTCCCAAATGATTTGAAACTTTCTAAATACGAGCCTTAAAAAAAAGAATATAAAATATTTATCTGCTCTACACATCAAGAGTAGTATGTAATCTTACTTATATAAATATAAAATTATATATTAAGGAGTTTTAGAATGATGATAATGTTATTATTTTATGATTAATTAGTGAAGTTTTTTTCTTCATTGAATTTTGGTTTAGTTGTATCTTTTGGGTTGTATATTTTTTAGTAGTTTTGATTGATATGATAAAAATAATTGAAGTTTAAAATTTTGTACATATACAACTTTTATGTATATTAAAGAAGGAATATAATTTTTTATAATTAGTTTTTATATTTAAAATTATTGAAATAAAAATTTATTTTAATTTTGTATACTCTAAAAACAATTACAATATAAAGAAATTTATTCATAATATCTTTTAAAAAAATTAGAATATAATATTTTTATTTAAATTATTTTATAACACTATAATGTTTTTTCTACTATAATAATTTAAGCGGATACCATTTTATAAGCAATATAATGATTAACAATAACATTGTGATGGAGCTGGATTCTAGAGATGGAGTTTCCCGGAGGAGGAGGTACACTACAAATTTATGAAGATCTACGAATTAGTTTAAGTGTTAGAGATGTGTTAGAGTTGGATCTGGAACCAACAGTTTTTCTGAATTAATGGCTCTATGGCTTACTCTGAGATTGGAAAAAGAGAATGGAATTAAAAAACTATCTACCTTTGGTGACTCTCAATTAATCATTAATTGGATGAAGGGGGAATCTCACAGTCGGAGTCTTTACCTGCTAACTCTGTTGAAGGAGATGCGTAGAACTAGTACATACTTTGACGAAATCTCTTTCAAGCATATATAGTGGGCATGCAACTTAGAAGTAGACAAGATTAACTTTGGAAAAAGGTGTGTGGCACATAAGGCAAAATGATGGGCTGATTTCCAGTCATTATTAGTATAGGTCTCTTACACAGTTCTTGTTGTACTTGATGGATTTTGGAGACAGCCATTTAAAATGACTATAAACAATCAATGCAAGTATGGGATATTTATTTTTGTCTTTTTTATATTATAAAACAATAGTATAAATATAATTGATGTAAGCAAAGGTCATAAAGTTCTCTCTTTTATCACAAATCTGAAGTATGAAAATATTTGTAAAAATTTTTACTTGATATTAAGTCTGAAAAAGGAAAAATAACTTTAATAACTAACAAAAACTGGAATGTTAAAATGTTGAAAGGCATTTAAAAAATATAATATCTTACACTAATATTAAGAATTTGTTTTCAAAATAAAAAAACATTGTAATGTATAAAAATAAAGCCTTCCTAATCTAATAACAAATTAACTCTCACATACTATTGATTTTCTCGTATTATCATGGTAGTCATTGGTATCCATATTCTTGATATCATGGTAGTCATTGGTATCCATATTCTTGATACCATGTACCTATTTGAATTAGTATAGATGGTTTTGAAGGACACGTAGATTTTCTAAGAATGTTTATGTGGTGATAGGTTATAATAGAATATAAAATATAATAATTTTCCTTGATGCAACGTACTTATGTGAATTAGTATAGATGGTTTTGAAGGATACGTAGATTTTCTAAGAATGTTTATGCAGTGATAGGATATAATAGAATATGAAATATAATAATTTTTAAATAATGTTATCATATTAAGATTCAACTTTATAAGGAAATTTGTTAAATATAAAATTTTCAATTCTATGTTTTAAATTTTGAATAATTTTAATATTTTGGTTATTAATAGTGATAGCTTTTCTCTTATTTTATTTCTAAAATTTAAAATTTTAAATAATTTTATTATTTTAATTATAAATAAATGATAAAAATATGATGTTTCCAAAATTTTATATACATTTTGTTTATAAAATTTAAATAATAAAAAACAAAGATAAAAGTTTTTATGAAAATAATTTACTATAGTTAAATTTATGTTATTAATAAAATAATAATTACTTTAATTTTTTCAAAATAATTGAAAAAGAAAAAAGAAAAATACCTTTACTTGATTAGTTGATTTTTTTGTTACAACTTGTATTTACATGAAAATATGAAAAAATAACTCAGTTCAATACTTATTTTCATGGTTAACACCTTCTTCACTATCATCTAGATTCCTTTACATATACGACTCATGGATTACTACACCACTCCAACTTTTTATCATAAAGGAATGACATAATCTAAAGGAATTAAAAGGGATAAGATCATGAAAATTTCAAACAAATGCTTAATCTTTTAGCATAAAAGTGCTTCATTAGTTGCGACAACCATTCCTTCTCCAATATTTTGAAAAAAGAAAAGAAAAATACCTTTACTTGATTAATTTGGATGTGGTTTGACTAAGTAAAATTATGATAGTTTTTTAAGATTAAGGAAGAGAGAAGTATGAAGAGAATTACTATGTGAAAAGTGGATATAAATATTGGGATTGACATACTAGTAGTATAATAAAAAATGCTATAAAAATGTTAGGAAATAAATGATAAGCATGACATCTAGCTAAAATAAAAAATGCTATAAAAATGTTAGGAAATAAATGATAAGCATGACATCTAGCTAAAATAGAGATAAATTTTAATTGAAAAGATTAGTAGACAAAGGTTTAAGAAATAAGTTTTGAAAAATAGGAAAGAAATTCGAATTATTCTTTTTAATACATGGTGAACCAAGGTTCTTTGCTATAGGTTTAAGAAGTACATATTTCTTAATCATTAAGTATTATGATTATGAAATTGTGTTAGTATAATTAATTTTTAATGTAAGGTAAGAAAAATAAAATGGATTAATAAGATATTTTAAGTAATTATTTATTTTTTTGACTTAATTAATATGATGATGATGTTGTTGTTTTATAGGAATTTAAAAAAAGGTAACCATTCATTTGGTTTTCTTTAGAATTTTATTTGTGGGCTAGAAAAACATGAAGAGAAACATTTACGAGGGTCAATAATAAATCAATATTTTGAAAGTATGAGTGTACATAGGACATTATATGAGAAAGTGATTTTCATTATCATATAGATGAAAAATTATTAATTAACACACCATTTTTTAACCACTACTTAACTTAACTTATTTAAATCTTAATCAAGATGCATTTGAGTATAACAAGATACGACGACGATGAAATAAATCCCCAGTGTACACTTGTTACACTAAGGTTAATCTTGTTGATCCACTCAAAGAAATCCAAAATCTCAAATAATATCTAAACACCTAGTGTAATTATTAATATTAATTTTATTATTAATACATTAAATTTAAATTTCTTTTTTAAAATATTGTATTACTATTCCATTATAATATACTAAAAACTATTCACTTTCACATTTTTTTTTTAATTATACACAATCTTTACTTATATTAATGTTAATGGTTATTATGTAGAAATTATAAATTTTTTTTTTATTAAAAAATATTTTATATATTTGGATATTTAAAATTTCAAAATGTAATTTTAATATTACTTTCATTTATATAATAATAACTATTAATATTAAATCAACATTTAATATTGATAATTTGATTTAATATTAAATTGATTTTAATAATTTGATTTATTTTTTATTTTGTAAAAAAAAAAATTATTTATTGTATTTTTAATTTTTAATATTGATAATTTTTTTATATACTTTTCAAATATTTTCATCCTTTTATCCATTGTTCTTTTAATTTATTATTTAATAATTCCATATAAATAAATAATTAATAAATTTAATTTGAATAAATCAATTTTATATAAACAAATAATTAAAAAGTTTAATTATAAGAAATCATTACTTTAAAACTAATTCACTATTATCTTTCCTTTATACAACTAAATTTCATAAATACTTATTATCTTTCTTTTATGATTTTACAACTAAATTTCATAAATATTTTCAATGGGAAATTTTCAACATTTATTATTCTGGAGAATCAAGGTAGAATAAATGTCACAAAGTAAGATTTGAATCTGGACAGCGAGGACAACAATATTCCTCCCAACCACCTAATCTACAATCAATTAACAAAATTTCATAAATACCTATTTGTAAATATTCTAAATATATCTCTATTCAAGGCCATTTAAATTGTTTGTGACATTAATGTTCACTTCACTTAAGTGCCTTAGTTCTTAGTCTTCAACTCTACGTCTTTCAGATATCAAGACGGTTAGACCTGTACAGTTTTCAAGGTATTTTTGTATTTTACAATATAAGTTGATTTTTGAATGCAGGAATGGAGATGTTTAGTCTCAATATAAATAAAATTAATTATAAACTTTTTATTTGTTTGAATCTTTAAATTCATTGCAAAAATTAGTACACTAAATCGTTTTGAAATCACGTTTCTGTGCTTATGTTTCGATTTTCTATGAATAATACGTGTGGCAGCTTCTGTTACACGACACTTGCTTTCTCCCGCGCCACATTTTTTCGCGTGGACAGCAGCAGCCACAGTATTGAAGGATAGCTCCCAGGATTCCATGCAACTCACGTCTTCTCATGTTACGCAAATAAAAACATACCAGGATACTGTTGGTTGAACTGTTGTGTTTTTATTAGACGGGTCGAATTTGTTCGTGTCTAATATTAGAGGTGTTTATTGCACCAAGAGTAACTAGCTGTTTATAATCGAGTATGGGGGAGATGTTGTAAAGTTTGTCATATTTGTCAGATTAAATAAATTAAAAGAAAGGGATCCAATTTCTTAATGGGATTTTTTTTCTTAATGTATAAAAAATTTAAAATAAAATAAAAAAAATTACACCTCAAGAAATTGGATCCCTCTGGGTGCTAAATAGATCCAGGTTTAAGATGGATTCATAAACTGGATCTTCATTGTACTTGATTACAAAACACAATACAATTTCCTAATGATTGCAAAACACACTCTATGTATTTGGACTTGTTTCTCCTTTTTACACTTATATCACTGCGCTCTCCCATTTTTTTTCATCCAGTCACCAAAACAATGAGACCCTACCGATCTACAACTCTCATCTTAAACGTCACCAAGCAGCCTGCATATTCCTTTCAATTTTTATAACTCGTACAGCCCTTCAAACCTAACCAAACCAAGTTAATTAATTTAATATAGTAAAAATTATGAATCCATTAGGTATTGTGCCACTTCGAGGGTTTTGATATCTCTCCGCGCCTTACTATAGCTACTGCAATCACCTAGTATTCGGATCAGGTTCAGTTTTTAGTAAACTTCCACCTCTATTCTGTTTTCTCCGATATCATCTAGATGAAAGGCTTAGATATATTGTGCCATTTATACCTGGCACAGAAGTCTTTAGAAACTGCGAAACCCTAAGGCAAACAAGCATCTAAAACCTTGTTTGCTAGTCTACAGGACAGATCGTATCGTAAATATAAATGAAAGCTGCAATTGATTTCAGAGTTTCTCAATATAAATGACAGAAACACAAATTGTTTTTGGGAAGCAGATTATCTTTCACAGCCTTAGACAAGTTAGTTTAGCTAAGTTCTATATCTGATATCTCTTAAAAGCTCTTCAAGCAGCATACTGCACCTTCAAAGAAATTTCCCAGTAACGTAGGAAACACATACTAGGTTATCAAAGGAAAACACTCTTATTCTCTAATCAGAGCAAACAAGCATGGAGATAGAGCCAATTATGATAAATTGAAGAGGAAACCAATTATCATCTCATCATGAAAAGCTAAACTATTATTATATCAGGTCCATTGAAGTACATAAACAGAATTACAGGCACACACATATATACTTATGAATGAATTTCTTCAAAGATTTAAAACATGAGCAAACTGGTTAATTAGACTAACCTGGAAGAAGCGCTGGAATACTCGAAGAGCTTGCCTGTGCTTGAAAAGATAATCAGCCCAAGTTCTGCATCACAGAGGACTGATAGCTCGTGGGCTTTCTTGAGAAGGCCACCCCTGCGCTTAGAAAAAGTAACTTGTCTGTTGGTTGTATTTTCGATCCTCTTGATCTCTATCTTTCCGCGCCCCATTCTGCCGATTTGATTGATTCAGGTATACACTTTTAGGAGGCTATACTGTCTTTTCTTGGATGAATCAATCCGTGCACTATCTGCAACTTCTATTTGACAAGATCAAAGGACAATCCAGGGTTTCAAATAAGGAAGGAAGCTGGAAAGAGAAGAACAATAGGCATAGGCATAGGGGTGAGGGGGGGGAGCCTCATGTCATGTGGGTTGTTACCATTGGGAGGAAGAAGACGCGCACAGAAACAGCAACACCAGGGATGCCTTCTTGCCGACTGATCTTTACAAATCCTAATTCATAATGTCATTAGGTCAGAAGCAACCATCTGATTCAGATTCTTTTTGTAGAATCTTCACCGTGGTTTTGACCTGTCCCTGACGTGTTCCAGTTTATTTTTCGTATTTTACTCTTACTTTGAACAGGGTTAATGGGCTTTGAACAGTCCACCTTAGTCTTGTAATCATGGCCTGGCAGAGAACGTTTGTGGGTTAGCTGAAAGAGGAAACGACAGTCCGTCAATTAGGGTTTAATGCCTGAAAATGACTAGCGAAACCAATTCTGGGTTATGGGGTTGGTACTTCTCGCAAGTGCAATACGTTGCATACTATTTCGGATATCCAGATACGAGTCAGGAGAGTCAGGGATTCTGTCATCAAGTAATGCAGGGAGGAGGAATTCTGATCACGATGATCGTGTTTTCCTTCTATCTGAATTCAACCACCTTTCCTTTTCAATCTCCTACTCTCGGCTAGGCCACGGCCGGATCTTACACAGTTAACAGGCAGTAATTTTCCTTTCCTGCTTAATCCAAATCAATTAAATGTTCCCCTCCAAATGAACTCGGTCTTACCGTCTCCATCTTTGTCTCTTCTGGAATTGAATATCGTTCAATCCCGGATTTTGCATTTGTTTATACATGTCCTAGGATATGGTTTAACTTGGTAAATTTGTTTGGAGCAGATTATCCTCCGTTCAAGCAAACAAAAAACACTGAATATTAGAACACTACCAAAAATGTACTGGAGACTTAATTCCTTCCCAGCTTGCTACTGAGAATGAAATGTCATATCAACGGTCTCCTCATTATTCATTCATAGAAAACTACTGTCTCCATCAACTTTGAAGAGCATAACTCACTGCTAATTTGAGCTTTTATAGAGTATACTCCATTCATCTATTTCAGGTGGAAAGGAAGTTAGAGTATTAATGCAACTTTTTCCATATTTTCCCAAATTCCTGCAATCAAAAGCAACAAAAGTATGGATGTGAATGTTTGATATCCATTACATAACCAATATACTATTTATAAGAAGTTACATGACGTTTTATAATTTGTGTGGTTAATTAGGAAATAGTAATCTCATCATACACATAGAATGATTAAAAGAAAATAGATTTGCTTGAAACTAATCTGATATTTAGATATTCATTATTTTGTTAAAATATATTATTAACTATAAATAAAATCAATTTTTCCTATATATTAATATTTATAAATATAATTAATTTCAAATATTAAGAATAATAATGTTTATGAATATATTTAATTTTAAAATAATAATAATAATAATAAATTGAAAATAGTTGTAAATCCTTAAACTTTTGGTTTCGTATAAGGAAGAAATTTCTATTTGAGGGTATCATCACTCTAGTTATCTTATATGGTTGTGAAGTTTGGGGCTATATTGTCTCAAAAGAATTTTGGAGAAAGACTAAGCAAATCCAAATCCTATCCTATCCTATCAAAATTAAAGGCAATATTTTTTATCCTATCCTTCTTACAAAATCCTTAGAGAATAAGAGAAAATGAAGATATTATAACCACATTAACCTAATTTAGAAAATTAAGATATTATTAGGAAGTGATCAACCTTAATCTAAAAAATCAAAAGCATCTCTCTAATTTAACTACCTTAAAGAAGAAAATCAACATTACTAAAATAAGAACCAACTCTCATGAGCTCTCATGAGATCCATAGTGAAACAAGTCATCCAATTCCTAAAACACCATGTGATAGTATATGCTCTCATCTTTGTGACATAGAGAGAGTTGAAGATGAAAATCACTTTCTCATAAAATGTCCTCCATGCACCCACATTAAAGCAAAATTTCAAAACATTTGCCACAATACTCACCTTCCTAACCTTTTAACTCATCATAATTATAGTGATTTAGGAATGCTTTTCTTAGATCTTTTTGAGTATAGAAAAATAAAATTATAAAAAAAACAAATTCAACTCTTTTCATTTTAAAAGTTTGATAAACCAAAATTAGTCTCTATAAATAATTATAATAATTATCATCATCATCAATAATATAATTACAAATATATTTTTAAAATTTAAAAAATATGAAAAATGAGACTCTTTTTAAATATAATTAATTTTAAATAATAAAATAATTATAATTATAATTGTAACCATTTTTTTCACCTATCGATAATTGGGAGGTCACTCCAATCCTAATAATCCTAATACATGGCTAGATTTTTACGTGTTTCTTTGGGATACCTTTCAAACTAAGGTTTCCAAGCATGCGTGGAAATATATAACTAATTTAATTTAAGCACGATTTGACTATATATAATTAATTTAAAAATTATTAAGAAAAATAATATTTATAAAAATTAAGAATAACTTAAAAATATTAAGAATAATATGTTTATAAAAGATAATTTTAAAAAGTATGTACAAATTTGTAATATTTAAAAGATGTATGGTTACTATATAATTATTTTTTGGTGTGGCTAATGCTAGAGGGATGCTTTATTATAGAGAATCCCACAAGAGTAGTGGGCATTTTGAAATTGGAAAGGAATGGGTGGAAGCTAAACGGTTATGAATCTTTGCTTCGGCTAGTAGGAATTTGTTCGAAGCTTAACATTACTTTGTCCATGTTGTAAATATGTATCACAATTGGAAACACAAGAGTTTTTGGACCAGTTTAGGTGTGAGTCCTCAGCAAAGTTTTTGGGTCTTTTGAGCAACATGGATAATTCAAGCTAGAGCTCTTTGCTTGGTGAAATTTAGGGAGCTATTAAGGATCTCAACGTCATGATGAGTAGGATTAATTCTCAGCTTGAGGGGGTTATAGAAGCCATGAAACAACTCACTAGTCATAATGCTCAATTAGATTTTAGGTTTGATGATTTGGAAAGTGAGATTTGAGAGAAGAGGGAACCTATAAAGAAGTTCTTTGTAACTTCATAAGTGTACCAAGAACTTTTAATGGGTGGCTACTCACAAAATAGTCCTCTTGAAAACTTTAAAGTCATGGAGGATAATTCGATGAAAGAACCCAATATATTCCCTATGGATATCTCAAATTCTTCTAGATATGAAAGAGTTATGCATATGCAATAAACTATCACTCGATATGAAAGAGTTATGCATATGCAATAAACTATCACTACTAGGTAAAACTATCCTAGTTTTCTTATTCATTTTTTTTTTAAGTCTTTGGTGGGAAGTATAGTATATAAGTTTGATGGGAAATTTTGTGGTATGGATGTTAACGAAAATATTGTTTGTCATAATGTTATATATGTAACCTTTTTAATGTAAAATTATAATATTTTTGGTTAAAAAATAGAATTATTTTTTAAAAAATATTTATTATTATTTTTCCATTTATTAACAATAAATATTGGATATATATTTTTAGATGTTTTCAGTGCTCAAGATTTAACACGTTATTAAGATATATTATGTTACAAATATTTTGAAATTGAGATATAAGGCATGTGTAGATAAAGTATTGCCAGAGAAAGTGTTTCTCATCATCCACTTTTATAGTATGAAAAATGATATCTTTATTTTTTTCCCATAGTGTTTTAGGTTTTGTAGAGAGATGATTTTCACTATGAAGCTAATGATAACTTGTTCTTATTTTATCAATGTTATTTTTCTTATAACTTATAAGGTGTGGTTAATTTGATTTTTAACTTTCTCTTATTCTCTCTTTCTTGGCTATACCATAATTTATATTTAAATTTAGTTGGGAATCTCTACCGACTTTTAGTGGAACTTGAAGCCATGTTAAGAAGCCTCTTATCCTTCATGTCAATTACCTTGTTCTTGTACATTAAATATCTAGTCATAAACATATTTTCATAAATATTCATATTCTAATAAGAAAATTGGATAGGGTGATTTACTTAATTTTCCATGTTTTTCTATAAATGATGCAACCCAAACTTCACATTCATATAAAATAATTGGAGTAACATAAGTGTTAAAGAAGGTTTTCTTTTTTTCCAAAACAAAAAATTTGTTTTTTTTATAGTTGTTCTCCATAATAAAAATGTTTTCCACTATTCATTAATACTTTTCTCAATACTATAGTTTTAGTTGAGATTGTAATTAAAATCAACTCTAAGATACTTGTCTCAATTAACTTCCTCTAAATTGTTAAATTATACTATCTACCTTGATTGAAATTGATAGTGTAACCTTTATTTTATCAATATTTATAAACATATTAAAGCTAGAACATAAACTTCTAAGACATTTTAGCTTAACCAACTTAATGACAAATAATTTCTTGTAACCAATCATTCATATATATATATATATAGATATAGATATAGATATATATATATATATAATTTAAGTAGTCTACTACTGGTATAGATTGGAATGGGTATTGAAGTAGTCGACTGGATTATGGGATGTGTGCAATCCACCTCCTTTGCAGTACTGATAAATGGCTCCCCTTCAGCGTTTTTTAGACCTACAAGAGGGATTCAACAGGGATGCCCCCCCTCTCTCCATTCCTTTTTTTACTAGTAACGGATTCCTTGAGCAGGTTGATCCATAATGCTAAGACTTTTAAGAGAATTGAAGGTGTGTGAGTTTCTAACTCTTTGGAAGTGACCCACACCTTGTTCGTCGACGATGTTCTCATGTTCGGAAATGGTACCTTAGAAAACTTGAAATCCTTTGATTCTTTGTTAGGATTGTACCAAAAGGCAACGGGGATGATGATAAACTCAGATAAATCGGTCATATCACACAACGAGTTCTCCGAGGAACTAATTTCTTCAGTTAAGACGACCTTTCCTTTTCCATTGACTATATTGGCAGAAAGAGTCAAATATCTGGGTTTTGTTCTAAAACCAAACTATTATTCCTTTCAAGATTGGCTTTGGCTTTATACAAAGGTAGAGAAACGCATCACGATTTGGGAAAATAGATTTCTCTCAAGAGGAGGTAGACTAGTTCTCCTGAAAGAAGTAATTTAGAGCATTCCTGTATATTGGGATTCCATAGCATACATTCCTAAAGGAATTCTGGAAAAAATTCTTTTCATTCTTATGGACGGCTATCAAGAAGTCAAAAGGTATCCCATTATCAAAATGGAAATCTCTAACTCTAGCCAAGAATCTAGGAGGATGGGGCATTAAAAACCTCGAATTATTCTGTAAAGCTTTAGCAGCCAAAACTCTCTGGAGGTTAACTCAGAGACCAAATTATTTGTGGGGAAGAGTACTGAGATCCAAATATTGCAACAACTCCACTATTGATGAATGGTTTAGAAACCCTATCAAATCATTCAAAAATGGGTCTGTTGGATGGAGATCTTTGGTGTTGGCTTTTCCCTTAATAGAGAGTTGGACAACATGGCAGATTGGTGATGGGAAAAAAGTTAGGATAGGTGCAGATCTTTGGATAGGAGTAGGGGAAAATTTTAAATTATCAGCTGAGTTGAAAGAAAAATTGAGGCTACAGAAGGTTGTCATGCTAGCTGATGCTCAAGCTCAAACTCCACAACTGAGAGGAAGAGTTGGATGGAAATCCTCCCATGCTTTACTACTATCAGAAGATTTAGCAAGGGAATGGAACAGTTATTTGAACAAATTGGTGGACAATTTCATCCATTTGGACGATGGGGAAGAAGACAAACTAATTTGGACAAAGAATGGAGTAAATGGAGACTTTTCGGCAAAACTTGGTTATGAAACAGCCAGTCAAGAAACTTTCCAAGGAGAGAAAAAGTGGTGGTGGAAACCTTTATGGAAAATCCACAGCCCTATGAAAACAATCTTGACCCTTTGGTTGGCTCTAAATGACAAACTTTTAACCTAGGAAAACTTAAAGAAAAGAGGTTTTCATGGTCCTAGCATTTGTGCACTTTGTCTTGCAAATGAGGAAACCTCCTCTCACTTGTTCATTCTATGTCCTTATGCAGGAGAAGTATGGGACATGGTTTCCTTGAAACTGGTAAACTCCATAATAACGCAAAGAGATGCAATGCTGGAACAATGTTCCCTAGAGTGGTGGCGAATAGAGGGGGTACGCAATTATGATGCCTTCCCCACTCTCTTTGTTTACACAATCTGGGAAGCGCGCAATCAAGCAATTTTCAATAACATAAGAGTTCCATCATACATTGCTTCGGTTATCTTGTTGCAGAAGGTCCAGGAGCACAAGATCGCTGACAAATCCAAAAAGATTAGAGAAATTATAGTTCCAAGTATCAATAAGAGTGATCCATGGGATTATTTTGATGGAGCAAGTCAAGGATCTCCTCCTCTTGGTGGAGCAGGGGGAGTTTTATACATTACAGATAAAATCAAGCTTTGCAGATCAAATTTGTACCAGGGAGAGCTTCAAATAGCAAGGCTGAGTTAGCAGCTCTATGGGCAGTTCTCAAAACTGCTCATAAGAAGAATGTTCAAAGGATTCATATTTTTGGAGATTCCAAAATGGTAATCGACTGGGAAAATGGAATTTCTCAGATTAATTCCCCCCATGTTGGGCCCAAGTTGGGACAAAGTTTTGGTAACACTTTTGATAAGCAGGAAAAGCTGAGTTGAGCGCAACTCAGAAAAAGATGTAATTTTGTCTAAGTGTTGAGGGTGCAGCGAAGTTGTGCGCAGTATCCAAATTTTGGAAGTACCGCGAAGACCAGTGCTACGAGGAAGTAGTGTTGCGAAGCAGTCAGGCCATGTGGAGCTAGCAAAGCGGAATGCTAGACGAGGATCAGGTGCAGGTACCGAATGGACCAATAGTGGTCTAATTTTGGAAAGATGCTCCAGGAGTGCCAAGCAGCGGGCACAAGCAAATCAGGAAGGCAGCCAATGCATGAGTTTGTTAAGGAAAGGAAAGGTCAAGGAAAGCGATGGCTTGGCATGTGGGCAAGACTATTAGAGATGAACGGTTCAGTGAAAGTGACCTGTTGGCTCACATGCAACAGGAAGGCTGATAACGACAGAATGAAGACATGGAGAACCATGAAGCAAACGCTACCAGATGCCAGCAAGCCGGTTTAGGGAAATCGACATAGTTTTGTAAACCCTAAGGGTTTTTGGGTTTAGGTCTTCGACATTGTAAAGACATGACCTTTGGGCATGGTCTATTTAAGAAGACAATTTTGTATGGGATGGGGTTACTTTTAGTTGTTACATTTTTGGGTTCTGGATATTGTATGGTAAAATCTCTTTTGAGTTGAGAAGATTGTAAAGGCTCTACAGCTGTGTGCACAGAGACCTATCTGATAGGAAGGAGAGTCTGCAGTTGAGTGCCAGACTAAGAACGGTTGTCCCCATCCCTTTTAAAGATATATATTACCAACCGTTCTTGTGGATGTAGCTTCCCATCTGGGGGAGTGAACCACGTTAAATATTGTGTTGTGCGATTGTGTTTTATGGATGAATGCTTATCTGTGGTTTCTGTAAATGAACGTCTAGATGTTTCCTTCCATGTTGTTATGAGAGAACTGTTGTATGCATTTTCCATCAAAAGAGGTATGGAGATGATATGTTAAGTTCTGCATGAATAGATGAACAGTGAACATTTAGCTTATGTTTGAGAACAGTGAATCAGTTAGTTAGTTAAGTGTTAAGAGATCACTTAAGTACTTCTTTATGCACAATAGAAAAATGAATAACAGTTGGATTGTATCAGTAGAATATGCTCAAATCATAACCACACCAAGTGGGTGAACGAATAGTAGATGGATAATCGGCTGAGTAGTTAAATGAGTGGATGAGTGATACTCATGTTAGTGCCTTAAGTGTTTTCGAACAATTCAAGTATAAGCTGAGTGGTATTGTTAGTAGTCCCAATAGAAGTCCCGCAGTAGAAGAACATAGTGGTGTGGACCTCAGTGTTGTCCATCGCTACGCAGTACATTCATCCACGCAACTCGTCACTTACTATGGAAAGCTGATTCCGCACTACCCCATAGATACACCTCAGGTGAGACCTCAACCTGCTCGCAGTTTGTTGCCGAAAGGGCCGGTGCGAAGGGGTTTTCTTGGTCAAAGGGAAACTGTAAAGAACCTGGGTCTTATAGAAAACCTTTGGGTCAGCTATAGCCAACAAATGGTTCCGTTGCCGTGCTAGAATCCGTGATGAGTTGCAATCATGATGTGTGACGAAGAATACCAGTTCCTGGAAGGCTCTGACAACTGGCATCCTGAAAAGACAGAAATCCAAGCTTGGTGGGACAAGACCATAAGAGACTTTGCAAGGCAGGAGAATAGACATCCGCGTCTATGTGACACACAGTGGTCGGATAGATATCTGTGGAAAGATATTCACGAGATTTTCTAGGCATCATTTCCAAATGAGCTGCACGCGTGGATCTCACGGCTCGCAGAAAAGAAAACCTGTTTTCAAGGAGGAGTTCCTACATAGTGGACTCCTGAGCTCATAGCACAACTCAAAGAAATAGATAGCCCGTTGACACGCGCAGTTGATTTTTGGGTCGATCATATGCTAGAAGGCTTCGTAACAAAATTTGTTGTAGACACACTCAAATCCTTCAGCCAAGCATAAGCATATTTTTTCGGAGGATTCCAAGGTAAGTTGTTGAACAATCTCAGTCTATACATTAAGATGTTGTTAGCTGAGGAAGGTGTTTTAAGAATGCAATAATATTCTTAAGTTTGTCATGGTAAACAGTATATATAGTGATTCTAACGAAGATACCCATAATCTTAGAAGTGTTAAGAGGTATAAATTTAATAAGAATCTTGGAGGCCCTGGACTCCATATCGATACTGAGATTCCTTGTGACATTGACAACGAAGCCGCACCACCATTTACCCCTGAGAACCCACCGACTGCAGAGACCGCACCACCTTTATCTCAAAACCCACCCACTACGTAGCCCACCCCATAGAATACTCATCCCAGTACGTCTATCCCGATAAGCCCATTTGTTTTCACTGCACAGAGCCCTTTACAGCAACCGCACACTAATACGGGCGCCCCACTACCTAATAGGACAATGGAAAACACAAATATGAAGCTGCCGATATTCAAAGGAACTGGCCTAGAAGACCCTGACCAACATTGGTTCCTTTGTGAAGTCATATGGAATGTAAGACAAATCCAGGATGATGCCATTAAGAGAGCACAGCTCATCACTACTTTCAGGGACAGAGATTTACATTGGTTCATGAAGTACTCTAACACACAGTCGAGAACCCTCGCAGAAATTAAAGTTGTGCTTGTGGCAAAGTTTAAGAAACCCAAATCTGAATCTCAGTGTATAACCGAGTTGAAAGAAATAAAGCAGAAACCGACTGAAACGGTTTGGGAGTTTGATCAGAAGTTCAAGACCCTATTGGACCAAGTAAGCTTTGTTATAGCTCCGAAACAGCACAAAGAATGGTTCATTGCTGCGTTGTTCCCCCATATTAGATTACCATTGATGCAATATAAGGTTACGTTGCAGGCAGAGGCCTTGGAGATCGCAATGAAGCTAGAGGCTTCGCCGATTGGTGAGACTAGTTCTGGAATGTCTCAGATCCAGAACCAACTGACCACCCTGACACTAGAACTGCAAAGCATGAAGAATGGAAAAGAACAAAGGTATGAACCTAGACATGAGGTCTAGTGTACAAGTTGTAAAGGAGAAGGCCATGACCGGGAGCATTGCCCTTTATTCCGCGACTCTCTTAATAGTGGTGCGCCCAACCCAATAAATCAAAATCAGGCCCCATGGTGTGAAATTTGTAGAACCACAGGACACAGACCTGAAGACTGCTGTCTTATACAGAAATATGTGAAAACACATAAAAATTTATACTGCACTTTCTGTAAATCAGTTGGACATGATGAATCCAACTGCCACGCATATGAGCTAATGAATGAGAGAAAACGAGATATGGACTCAATGAGAGGTGTTGGCTTGTACCGTGTACAAGGAGATAACCAGCCGAAATAAGAGAATGCACAATATGACCAAGGAGGATACAGAGGTCGTGGTGCTGGATACTGCAGAAGAGGAAGAAATGATGGCCCGACGCAGGGAAGAGGCCGTGGCCAGGTCGTTTGTTATAATTGTGGCTAGCCAGGTCACGTATCTAGAGATTGTGTTAACCCATGCACTACATGCAACTATTGTAAATCATTTGAGCATGTTATTGAATACTACCTAGTGCTAGAGGTGGAAATGCAAAAAAGAAGACGGACGGAGACACCGAATCCAAACATCCATTGGATAGCAGCAGAGAACAGACCAGTAGACCTGAGCATCAATGTGGTCACGCGCAGTGGTGCTGAGACAGGCCGCGATAGGGGAGCAGAAGCTTCCACATCAGGCGAGGCTCACACAAAGCAAATCCCTCTTGAGACAGTATGGATAAGGAAATCTCCAGGAAAAATACCTGCTCTCGACCTACGAAAAAATAAGGAAGTCTTTATCAACACATGAGATACCTTCAGAGAACCAACAACAAAGTCACAGCAGATCCCGTTGCGCAGTGAAGCACCGCATGTTGAATACATACCAGTGGCTTATGATAAAACAAGCACTGCGACAGATGTCAGCACTTCCGTTGCACAGTTCCTACGAAACTGCATGAAGCTACTCAAAAGTGAAAATGCCATAGTAGAGCTACAGAAGCTCATAAACCAGTATGAGCTGCACACCGGAACAGAGACTTATGATAGCACAGTACATCACATAAGGAAGCATAAAAGAACAGGCCAAGAAATGAGACTTACCGTGCAGATGGGAGATTTTGAAATGGATGAAGTCATCCTTGATCTGGGATCCGAAGTAAATGTCTTAACTAAGTAGACATGGCAACAGATGGGTTGACCAAAGTTGTCATGGTCACCTATCCAGCTGAGAATGGCTAACCAGGAGAAATTCATACCTTTTGGTTGGTTAGCTGATGTGATAGTCGACATCGATGGAGTCCAAAGTCATGCAGACTTTGAAGTTATCAAGATTGTGGATGATAGTCAGCCTTTTCCTGCACTGCTAGGAATTGACTAGGCTATTGATAACTTGGCTATCATCAACTTAAAAACAAAGAAGATGATATTTGAAGGAACCATCTTAGGGTCATTGCACCGTTGGATCCTGTAAATGGTGACAGATACAGCGAGCCGATTCAGGAGGAATCTAAGGCTCAAGACTTGGACAGACTATACCAGCTCACAGCGAACCAGGAAGATTACATTAATCCTACTGCAGATGGTACACTCAGCTGGAGATGTGACAGCTCCTACGTCTCTAATTCGGAGGCAGGGCTAGAAAATTGGCAAAGCTGGATGCATGAAGTATCAGCAAGAAGATGCGCGCAGGTTACGAAATCACTCCGCTGGATTGGAAAGGAGGTAAGTCCTATTCCCACATATGATGGTTCTGCTAATGTTTACACTTTCATCCAAGAATACACTGCAGCTATTGCAGATGAGCACAGATTACCAGCATTGGATATGGCACTGCGCGACACACCCGCTAGATGGTGGAATGTGCACAAGCAGACATTGACCACGTGGGATCAATGCAGAATTAACATGCATATTCTGTTTGCTGACCGAGTTACTCTACCCTTTGAAAATTTTAATGGACAAACAGATCCTAGTAAGCACATTGAAGTCTTTTCATAGGCATGGTTGGAAAGGCCACATGAAGAATGGGTGCATCTATTTGTACATACGCTTGATGAGGGCATTCCAAAGAAATGGTACCTAGACTTGGAGTTGCGCAGGGAAACCACTGATTAGGAAATGTTGACTGTGAACTTCCAGAGGGACTTCAGCTTCGAAGATGAGAACCCGCTGATCCATGAGGCATTGCAGTTAATTAAGGAATGCATATTCAGGGGATACTGTCTTCATGAAGATACTACATGGGAAGAATTCTTCGAGGCAGATAGCGTTCCTACGAACCTACTAGAATGGAAGGAACATAAAGAACATCCCATAGAGTGTTATAACCTAACTGAAGAAGATGGTGATAGCAAGGAAGATGATGACGATGATCCATGCAACATAAACATACCAGAATCGGATGGTGCGCGCGACGTAGAAGGACCTCCGTTAGAAATCCTAGATATGAATAGACAGTAAAAACACAGAAGGTGAATATTGGCACAAGCGAAGAACCGAAGTTCGCAGCAATCAAAGACTATTGGGACAATCAGACTGTTGTAGAGATCGCAGACACTCTACATGAGTATTAGGAGTTGTTTTCAACAAAATTTACAGAAATGAAAGGAATTCTGGGAGACCTAGGAGTCATGAAAATACCTTGAAGCCAGGCACAAAGCTCGTGAAGCAGAGACCGTACAGACTAAATCTGCGCTACAAAGAAAGAGTATGCGCAGAGTTGGATAAGATGCTTGAAGCAGGAATCATTGAACCTGTCGAGGAATCAGAGTGGATTAGTCCCATGGTCGTTCAAGACAAGAAACCGAAGGGTGAGATCAGGATCTGTGTGGATCTCAGAAAACTGAATGATGCTTCCATGCACGACCCATTCCCTACTCCATTCACGGACGAAGTGCTTGATAATGTTGGAGGGAATGAGGCCTATTCTTTTACTGATGGTTTTTCGGGATATCATAAGATAAGGATTGATCCCGCGGATAGGCATAAGACGACGTTTGCTACAGAATGGAGGTCATTCCAGTACACAGTAATTCCTTTTGGCCTAAAGAACGCACCTGCCATATTTTCCAGAGTGGTCATCGCAACATTCAAAGAGTTTATGCATAAGTTTCTCGAAGCGTATTTTGATGATTGGACTGTGTTTGGTCTATTGAAGAACCATTGTGCGAACCTCAGAATGATGCTTGAGAAGTGTCGACAACATCAGATCTCTTTAAATCTAAAGAAATGTATTTTTTGTGTTCCTTATGGAATTCTACTTGGGCACATTATTTGTAAGCAAGGATTGATGGTGGACCCTGTGAAGATTGCCATTATTGTGAACTTGCCAACACCAAATTCAGTTAAGATGTTGCGCTCTACCTTAGGCCATACTGGATACTACATGAAATTTATAAAGGGTTACGTGCAGATAACCGCAGCAATGGAGAAGCTGCTAAAGAAAGACGTACCGTTCATTTGGAACGTGGAATGCGAACAAGGTTTTGATACACTAAAAAAAAGATGGTGACTGCATCAATTTTAGTCTTTCCAGATTGGACGAAGACATTTCATGTCCATGTTGACGCATCATGCATTGCCCTGGGAATCATATTAGCTCAGCCAGGAGAAGGAGGTATTGACCACCCTATTGCATTCTCAAGCAGGAAGCTCTCAACAGCAGAAAAAAATAAATAAATAAATATACTACTACTGAAAGGGAAGGTCTTGCGATGGTATATGCCCTTCAGAAATTCAGACATTACTTGCTTGGTGCTCACTTCCTTATGTTCACTGACCATTTTGCGTTGAAATACTTGGTCAATAAGCCAATGTTAGGGGGACACATATGCAAATGGCTACTATTGTTCCAGGAATATGACTTTGAGATTATTGTTAATCCAGAAAGACTGAACTTGGGACCTGATCATATGTCAAGGATTGAGACAGGAGAAGAGCCGAAGAACATTGAAGACAGTCTTCCTGATGCAAAACTATTTGCTATATAGGTTGCCGATGATTATTATAAGGATATCATTAATTTTTTGACAAAAGGGTTGGCACCGCATGAATTATCTATCCAGCAGAAGAAGCAGCTAGTGGTGTGAGCCGCAGACTTCACTATAATTGTAGGTCAGTTATACAAACTCAGAGCAGATGAAGTCCTTCGTAGATGCATACTAGATCATGAGAAACCATTTATTCTAGCAGACGCGCATTCAGGGATAGCGGGAGGTCACTATGCAGGAATGGCTACCGTGCAGAAGATATTGTGTGCAGGGCTATGGTGGCCCACGATCCACAAATATTCCAAAGAACACTGCAGGAACTGTGATGTCTGTCAGAGGACAGGGAAACCTTCGTGAAGAGATGAGATGCCATTAAACCCATAGTTGACCTTGCAGGCGTTTGAGAAATGGGAAATTGATTTTTTGAGTCCTATAAACCCACCAGGAAAAAGAACTGGTGCGAGGTATATTATTACTGCTACTAATTACCTCACCAGATGGGTGGAAGCAAAGCCAGTAAAGGACTGCAGCGCCAGTACTGCTGCGCAGTTCATTTTTGAAGACATATTGTCAAGATTTGGTTGTCCGAAGATTTTGATGAGTGACCAAGGTACTCACTTTTTGAACAAGACCATTGAGGCACTTACAGAGGAATTCCACATTCATCATCAGTGCAGTACTCCATATCATCCACAGGCGAATGGCACTATTGAGGCTTTCAATAAAATACTGGAGAACGCACTCACTAAGGTCTACAACGTAAATAGAGATGATTGGGATCTGCGCATCTCCTCTGTGTTATGGGCATACAGGACTACATGCAAGAAATTGACAGGACATACACCTTTTCAGTTGGCTTATGGGAAGGAAGCTATAATTCCAATGGAGTACATTGTCGCTAGCTTAAGGATCGTTGCGTTCACAGGGATGGAAGACCACGCAGCATTAGAAGAAAGGTTGTTACACCTTGTTGGGTTGGAGGAAGATCGCTTCATTGTCAGCTTCCACCAACAAGTTCAGAAAGACCGTGAGAAAGCATGGCATGATCGCCAGATAAAGAGCTAGTGCTTTCAGGTAGGTGACCTATTCCTCTTGTATGATAGCAAGTTCATGAAGTTTTCCGATAAATTTAAGATGCATTGGCTTGGCCCATATACTGTGATACATGTTACTAACACTGGTGCAGTCCAATTAGCCAATTTAGCTGGCGATACCCTACCAACTTTGATAAATGGAAGCAGACTAAAGCTATATCACGATAGTCCTGCTTCGCAAAATCCTGAGTAACAAGCAGAGGAAGAAATTTCTAAGTGTCAAGTACAATTGAAATTGGACACTAGAAATGTAAAGGAGGTTGTACATGTATGATAAGAAGAACAAGGTATGGTAAGAAGGATGATGTATGCACCGCGCAGCACTGCTGAAGCTGTGCAAGAGAAAAAAAAAAATGAAACCGCCCAGTTGAAAAATTTGGCACTACGAAGTAACTGCGTAGGATCGCAGATGGCTTGCCGCACAACTCGACGCAAGACTCAGAAAAATAGCCGTTACAAAACTTTTTGAGAAAAATAGCAGTTATATGACCGTTGCAATGAACCGCTTCAACATTTAATGAAAAGATAGCCGTTCTGAACACTCTGACGATGGAAGGGACTAAAGGATTCGCTCAAATTCACCAACGGACACTAGATTAAATTCCCATCTAGCCGTTGGAAGGCGCGGGGAGGACCCAGCTGCACCTATAAATAACGCCTCATAAGGACTCACGGGCGTTACCAGACACTTAGAATTTTCATGCATTCGCTCCTGTGTTAGCAATCCTTAGTCATATCTCAGAAACAGTTGCCTACTCTCGCCAGTGGATGTCCAAATCACCAGATAGAGAAGAAGAGATTACACTTCAAGAAGCAATCTGAATCTTTCAGCACGGGGGAATTGCAGAGTTAATGAAAACCCCTACCAAGAAGACTATACTCGAACCCGGTCAAGTGTCCAGAAGATCACCTCGCCATAATCCAATCATGCAGGACAAAAGGAAAGATATAACTGGACCACGAAGCAAGACTCCAAAGATGGGCCAGACGGCGTTGAGATCGCTGGTCTTTCATAAGGAACCCTTGAAGTTGACACCGGAATATATATCACCATGGGCGTTGAATGCCCCAGTCTTTAAATTGACCAAGAATGCTAGATATGAAATCCCATTGTCGCCGATTTCAAAACATGTAGAGGTTGCCAAGAACCTACTCGAAAAGATTGCAGACTGTAAGTGGGAAGACTTTGACCTCCTAGGCATGCAAAAGGAAGAGCCCCACGTGCCTAAGTACCCACAGTTCCAGCCTGACCAATATATGTGCTGGAAAAAGGATGCCAAGGGAACTTTTAACTTGGTTGTTGAAAGCTGGCTGACACCCGTCGTTCAGTTAGGACTGTTGAACTTGTTAAGGTTTCCATTTTGATTGATCACCAGAAGTGAATTTGGTGGTTCGCACGCTGATGGCGCGAATTCACCAGGGATATCTGTGGCTCGACAGAAATGTCGACGTAAACAGTGATTTAATCCACCGCATCACAGGTTTAAGCAAGCTCAGTAAGGATCCCAAGCAATTCTTCTAGGGGAAGAATAAGGAAAAAGAGGCGATCGAAAAGTTGAAGAAAACTCATGCATTGGTGAAAGGGAAAATAGGTTTTCCCATAGAATAAATTGAAGACAGAGCGACAAGATTTGTCACACAGGTGCTCGCAGGAAAAATCCTCAGAATAGCTAGGCCTTCGGAGGTGCCTGCAGGCGTAATACTACTCGATGCTGCAGCGACTGAAGGCACCCAATTCAATTGGTGTCAGTATCTTCTTAGTGAGTTCTTGGATAAACTCAATGATACCCAAGAGAATGGTGGACAGTTCCACTTTACATGGCTGATCATCCTCATCACCTTTTCCGGATGGAAGGTCCCAAAGGACTATGTGGGTGTCATTACAGAAATCAACGATCCTAGAGGGTTCCATTATGCCAACCTCTGGGAAAACATCAATGCAGAGCAACAGCACGCGACAGCTGAAGTTTTCTATCAGTATTACACTCAGCTGTGCGATGTGATCACCTATACAACCTGCATCACAAAGCAGGTAACGTCAAAGTACATTCGTGTTCTTGATTTCATGGCAGACATGCGATGTATCTTTATTTCACCCAAAGCGAGAATGAAGAAGCCAGAATGGTACGCGGGTAGCTACCATATGTATGAGGAGGACATTGACATCATCATGAAGGACTGGCCGGCCGACTTCCGCATTGAAGTCATGGATGTTGAGACAGACTCTGAAGAAGACGATCCAATCCTGCTGTCATGCCCGATTGTTGAAGAAATAGGAAAGCGAAAAGAGCCTGAGACCTCGCAGAAGCCGAAGGCGCGGAAGAAGATGAAGGCCACAAAGACTCAATCTGAGACAATGCTGAACGAAGATGACTTTGAGATGATAGCAGAAAAGGTCTCAGAACAAATGCAGGATCTCATGGCTCATAAAGACAAAAAGGATAAGGTCATCCAGGATGACCTGCAAAATACTAGGCTCGCACTGCAAGGTCTCATGAAGAAAATGGACGATGTCCATAAGAGCCTAACCTTGTCGCGCGATACAGTAGCTGAAGGGAGGTCGGTAGGAGCCTTGCAGCAAACACCGCCACAGCTAGCAATAATGTTTCCTTCTAAGACCAGGGTTGTCCATTTGGACCCATTGGCTATTTCATTACCAATGACAGAACAGATCGTCCTGCACACAAAGGGAGTCGAGCGGGTAGAGATCGACTTGGCCAAGATTCCTTTGCCCGACTTACATTTTATGCACATGCATATCGTCGATGAGATGCATGAAAGAACAGTAGAGTCCATGAAGTCACAAGCGGAGCTGCACGCAGCAAACAGGCAGCTCGAGTTGCGCGCAGAAATGCAGCTACGTGATGAACAGGACCGTCGGAAACAATTGGAGACTACCATATCTATTGTTTCCCAAGATATTGAAGGTCTAGAACTCCAGGATGATCCTACGGACACAGTTTTGAGGATCGGAGAAAAGGTGAGATCTTTGAAGGAGGAGATGCAGGATAAGGACATCCTTTATGAGGCTAAGCTTGAAACCTTGAAGGAAAAACTGAATACGCAGACGCCATTAACTGAGCAACAGTTAAGAGAGCAAGAAACGAGTGCCTCCGCGCAGAGCATAACAAATGAGATGGCTAAGTGCCAAGATCTCTTGGAGAATGTTTCAAAGGAATTCACTACCCTTGAAGAGGATCAAGCGCTACTGCAGGTGAAGACCGCGGTAAAAGAAAAGTAGACCGCACTAGAAAAGTTGGACGAAGAGGTCAAGACTCTGCCACCCAGGGAGAGGCTGCCGAGGTATAAGGAGATATCAGGCTTGAAGAAGTGTAATATCCCTCCTTTAAGTATAGTAAATTTTATAAGTGTAAAAAATTATTGTACGGTTTCTGGTGAGGAGCTCAAGGCCAAGGCCCCACCAGTAAACCTTGTAAACATGTTATATTTGTTCCTAAGTTGTAATTATTAAATCCTAGATTTAGGACGCCAAGGGCATAATGCAATTTAATGACGGGACATGGAGAATGGATAGGAAGCCATGGTCTCAGACCAAGCACCATCTTATTACCATAAGAACTTGAAGAGAACTAGGATGTTCACATGATGATATTAAGTTGAGTGTCGTCGTAGGATTTATAACCTAGAGTTAACTTTCAGTTCTAAGTAACATTACCAAAAAAACTATTATTGGTCGCAAGTATTAGAAGAGCTCATACAACCTACCTATTTAGCATAAAGGGTGGTGACAAGTTGTCATCATAATCCAAGGCATTGATAAAAGGTTAATTGGTAGTATTCTTCTACTCACTTAACTATTTGTATGCATTAGCCCAGGTCTAAAATTTACCTTATAAATAGTAAGTGTATCCTAAAAATAAGAACTTGAAGAGAACTTGAAGATAGAGCGACAAGATTTGTCACACAGGTGCTCGCAGGAAAAATCCTCAGAATAGCTAGGCCTTCGGAGGTGCCTGCAGGCGTAATACTACTCGATGCTGCAGCGACTGAAGGCACCCAATTCAATTGGTGTCAGTATCTTCTTAGTGAGTTCTTGGATGAACTCAATGATACCCAAGAGAATGGTGGACAGTTCCACTTTACATGGCTGATCATCCTCATCACCTTTTCCGGATGGAAGGTCCCAAAGGACTATGTGGGTGCCATTACAGAAATCAACGATCCTAGAGGGTTCCATTATGCCAACCTCTGGGAAAACATCAATGCAGAGCAATAGCACGCGACAGCTGAAGTTTTCTATCAGTATTACACTCAGCTGTGCGATGTGATCACCTATACAACCCACATCACAAAGCAGGTAACGTCAAAGTACATTCATGTTCTTGATTTCATGGCGGACATGCGATGTATCTTTATTTCACCCAAAGCGAGAATGAAGAAGCCAGAATGGTACGCGGGTAGCTACCATATGTATGAGGAGGACATTGACATACTCATGAAGAACTGGTTGGCCGACTTCCGCGTTGAAGTCATGAATGTTGAGATAGACTCTGAAGAAGACGAGCCAATCCCCCTGTCATGCCCGATTGTTGAAGAAACAGGAAAGCGAAAAGAGCCTGAGACCTCGCAGAAGCCGAAGGCACGGAAGAAGATGAAGGCCACAAAGACTCAATCTGAGACAGTGCTAAACGAAGATAACTTTGAGATGATAGCAGAAAAGGTCTCAGAACAAATGCAGGAGCTCATGGCTGACAAAGACAAAAAGGATAAGGTCATCCAGGATGACCTGCAAAAGACTAGGCTCGCACTGCAAGGTCTCATGAAGAAAATGGACAATGTCCATAAGAGCCTAACCTTGTCGCACGATACAGTAGCTGAAGGGAGGTCGGTAGGAACCTTGCAGCAAACACCGCCGCAGCTAGCAATAATTTTTCCTTCTAAGACCAGGGTTTTCCATTTGGACCCATTGGCTATTTCATTACCAATGACAGAACAGATCATCCTGGACACAAAGGGAGTTGAGCAAGAAGAGATCAACTTGGCCAAGATTCCTTTTCCCGGCTTACATTTTATGCACACGTAGATCATCGATGAGATGCATGAAAGAACAGTAGAGTCCATGAAGTCACAAGCGGAGCTGCACGTAGCAAACAGGCAGCTCGAGTTGCGTGCATAAATGCAGCTACATGATGAACAGGACCGCCGAAAACAATTGGAGACTACCATATCTATTGTTTCCCAAGATATTGAAGGTCTAGAACTCCAGGATGATCCTGCGGACACAGTTCTGAGGATCGGAGAAAAGGTGAGATCTTTGAAGGAGGAGATGCGGGATAAGGACATCCTCTATGAGGCCGAGCTTGAAGCCTTGAAGGAAAAACTGAATACACAGACGCCATTAACTGAGCAACAGTTAAGAGAGCAAGCAATGAGTGTCACCGCACAGAGCATAACAAATGAGATGGATAAGTGCCAAGATCTCTCGGAGAACGTTTCAAAGGCATTCACTACCCTTGAAGAGGATCAAGCGCTACTGCAGGTGAAGACCGCGGTAAAAGAAAAGCAGACCGTGCTAGAAAAGTTGGACGAAGAGGTTAAGACTCTGCAACCCAGGGAGAGGCTGCCAAGGTATAAGGAAATATCAGGCTTGAAGAAGTGTAATATCCCTCCTTTAAGTATAGTAAATTTTATAAGTGTAACTGATTATTGTACGGTTTCTGGTGAGGAGCTCAACGCTAAGGCCCCACTAGTAAACCTTGTAAACATGTTGTTATATTTTTTCCTAAGTTGTAATTATTAAATCCTAGATTTAGGACGCCAAGGGCATAATGCAATTTAATGACAGGACATGGAGAATGGATAGGAAGCCATGGTCTCAGACCAAGCACCATCTTATTACCATAAGAACTTGAAGAGAACTAGGATGTTCACATGATGATATCAAGTTGAGTGTCGTCGTAGGATTTATAACCTAGAGTTAACTTTCAGTTCTAAGTAACATTACCAAAAAAACTATTATTGGTCGCAAGTATTAGAAGAGCTCATACAACCTACCTATTTAGCATAAAGGGTGGTGACAAGTTGTCATTATAATCCAAGGCATTGATAAAAGGTTAATTGGTAGTATTCTTCTACTCACTTAACTATTTATATGCATTAGCCCAGGTCTAAAATTTACCTTATAAATAGTAAGTGTATCCTAAAAATAATTTAGAAAGAAACTTACAAGGACTAACATTTAATTAAATGGTCCTAGTTAAACTAAAGATTATTTGTGGGGTAGCAAGAACGAATGGCTACCTCTTTAAGAGAGACAAGAATTATATAGCCACCTTAGAATATGAAAGGGAGATATCATGCCTATTACTTGTTTGATTGCATGATGCTACACTTATTTATATATATATATATATATAGACCACATCATATAGATATTCTATTCATATGCGAGAGATTAATGAACTACCATTATTACATTACTATTTAAGGTCGACCAAGCTTATTGATATGTTTTCACAAACTATTATCATGACCCGTATTAAGCTAATAAACCCTTTACATACTAAATGTATGTATTTTATATATGTTATACATAAAGAGAAAACAAGCTAAGTTGTTGTGATAAGTAAACAACCGGTAAAAATATGTATGAAAGGGATGCTTATGACAGAGATAAAAGTAAAAGCATATCGTTATACAGATTAGACAACTAGAAGGGCGCACCCACTTTTTGGTAGTTCTACGGTTATATCGCCTAAACTTAGTGGTGTACCAAGAACAATTAATAAGTGTTACTACTGCTTACAAAGATCGTGGTAATCCTTCCTACGCTGAGGAGTGCCAAAGTCAAGAGCTGACACTTGGCTTGTTTTCTAGACTTCAACTACAAGTGTCACGAACCCCCTCGGCGACCTCTATAAAGTGGGGTGATCTTTAGTTATAAAGGCCGGTCACTGAAAGTAAAAAGGAGGGGGGAGATTATGCAAGTTGTAGCAGGATCCCAATAGGGACACTCCTGCAACTGTTCTTGTTTTGGAAAAGACGGCTCATCCAGTGGAGCGAGCCTGATTCCATGCTTGTTTGTTTGTTTTGGTTTCTGGTTATATAGTATGGGGGAAAAACAAGCGATCTCCCAATGAAGAATCGACCTTGACCATGTTATTTGTTTACTTGTCGTTTTATATTGTGGCAATGTGCTCCAGAGGCGTGAGTCCTCTCCTAGTTTCTTTTCATTTTATTGTCGTGTAACTAGAGCATAAGCCCTGTACGGATTCCACAATAGTGTAAGCATGCTTTAGGATTTCTGATAGGTCACAACGGTTTGCGTTTTGTGGAAAGGACGGTTCAGCCGAAGGAGCGAGCCCGATCCCACTTTTCTTATCAGTTTGTATGTGATCTGAATATTAGGTTGAATATTGAATGGAGTTTTTATGTGATCTGAATATCATGCTAAATGTTGATCTGGATATCGTGTTAAATATCAGTTTGATTGTCAATCCTGTCCATTGAAGGAAAACCTAAGGCTCGATCCCATTGCTGGAATGCTATGCGCCTTCCACTTATTTTTTTGTGATGACATTCATCAGCGTGTTGGTTCTATGATGAAAACCCGTAGCAGTATTTTATTATTGTTTTTACGATGGAAGAAAGTCAAGGAATGCAAGTCCCTGGATGGCGATCTTGACTTCTTACCTCCACTGGTTAAGTTACATTTTTCCCCTATTGGATTGTTGTAATAACCATTTTGTATACTGCCCTATTCTTTGCTTGAATTATATCTGGTGATGTCCCTCTACCGTTAGCCATATATTTTATGTTAGAAATCCCCTTTTGTCTTCCACCTCTACGAATAAGGTATTTACACCACTAAACCAGTCTCTGTCGTTTATATTTTATGGAATGTATCGATCAACATCTGCTTATGTGGATGCGTTTCAGTAACTAATGTTGCTTATCGAAATGGTAATTTCGTCTCTATCTACTATTGTGTTTTCACAAAGTTCCCACTGCAAAAATATTTGCATCGAGCTCGGTTGGGCGTCTCCTTTACTATTACATTCTCACATAACTTTCACTGCAATATTTTGCATTTTAGTGCTGCCTGTGTTTTCGTTACCTGGAGATGGTTGTGGTTGTTTTTAAGATCTCTGTCTTTTGCTCGTAAAACCGTGATGATAGTTGCCAATGCTGCATATGTTTTCATTACCTAGATAGGCTCACTGGATCTGTATACAGCAGCTCGCTAGATCAAGTTAGTTGGAAAAATGCCTTGGAAAATCTCTGGTTAGCATTGAATAGAGATTTTACTTATATATATGATAGTTCTTCTTCCACGGGATCTACACACACTGTTGCTATAAAGATTTCGGTATTTTGTTGGTTTAAATACTTTACTATATACATATGCATATCTAAATGAATGTCGCCAGAGTAAGAGGCCTTGGATCGTTATGTGTTTATAGTGGAGTTAGGTTTTAAACTAACAATATTTGTAGTTGTAATACAAATATCTAATAAGGAAAATTTGGACGGTATATTGTGGTGAAGAGAACAAAGAGTTCTTGACTTTGAGTTAGAACCTTATTTATATTGGGTGGTGTATTATGCCGTGGCTTGTAGGATGGATTTTAGACATAAACCACTATGTTGTGCTAATGGGTATAGATTTGCACCCAAATTGTTGTAAGCTTGAAGGAAATTAGGGCGATACCTGAGTTGCATGTTGTACCCCTCACTTTGGAATAAATAATATGATGTGATACTTTCCTTGTGGACGTAGCCCAAAGAGGGGTGAACCACCTATATTGGTTTTCGTCCTTTATGTACATTATATGATGTTTTGTGAGGGCTTTATGGTGTGTATCAATGTATAAGTGTACTTGTAAATTGTTTTCTTGATGGCTATATAATTTCCTTGTTATTTGATGACCTCGTGGTAGTGATTATTGAATGGTGCATTTAAGTTACTCCTCCGGGCTAAGAATTTCATAAAGATATAAATGTCCAATCAAAAATTAATGAATGGTTAACAATGGTTATCAGTTTTCATGTAAGTAGTTTACTCTTGTTAAAACCGAGGGTATGTACGTATCTTCTCAATTATATGTTTCCATTACATTTGACTGTCTCAAGTAATATATATTAAGTGAACTAGTTGTTATCTCATAAGAAGTTATGAAATGATTAAGGACAATGGTAAGTAATAAATGATTGAACAAATGCATAGGCATCTTTGAATATTTAGTTAGTTCCTTATTTATTTTTTAAATTATTCCCCTAAGACTACTAACTTGGTATATTGGGTTGTGACAAGTGGTATCAGAGCCCAGGTTACAACACTAGGGCCTAATGAGCTCAACATGCGATAAATAAGTATGAAGGTTGTTAAGTTTACTAATCCATTGTTTAGTTTCATTCTGAGATGCATGGGTTGTACTCGACGAGGGGAAAATGAATCTCCAAACTCGACTTCAAGTTTCTCCCGCCAGGTATTTCTGATTTCAATTAAGTATGCTCCTTTGAATTATCATTTCTGATTTTAAAGATGTTGAACTGCAGTTATGCATATTCTTGCTATATGGAAAAAGATGACATGTTCTTCTTAATGTAACTTGTTGAAGATTAAAAAGCCTAAAAGGCTAAATACCTCGAAATAGAATGTGCCAAGTTTATAGATTTAAAAATACATAGATTTAGTTATTATCCTTGAACGGATTTAAGTTTATGTGTGGTTATTATAGTATATGGAATAAAATGATAATTAACATTGATGAAAACCTAAGGATATCTAGTCGGCTTATAGTGGAATGATAATGTTAAAATTTATTATAAGAATGTACATTATGTTAAATTGGCCAATGTCAACATTACAATGATAGTATGCGAACGTAAGTTGGAAACCATCCATACAAGGTAAGCATAGTGAAGGAAGTAGTACCTTTAAAGGGGTAAGGATTTATTATTTAAATTGAGAACTAGAGATTTATGAAATAAACCATGTTATAAAAAAAAATGATGTTATAAAGTAGCAAATCCATAGTTGACATTACATGGTATATCACAAGAATGTATCCAGAATCATAATGTATTAAAGATAACTTGATGAAATAGTGAATATTTGTATGATGTCATTGTTCTTAATTCTACTACTTATGGTGATCTATAAGTCCCTTCTAATGAATTCAAGTGTAAAAGGGGTAAGTAGTTGTTTTTAGAAAATAACAACAACAACTATGTTGTGACTATGTGATATATGTGGGTTAGTACCTAGAAAAGGTACAAGTAAAGAAGACACTTGATAGAGGAAGTAATCTTTATATGATGGTAATGAATCTATATGCAAACTAACTGCTTAAGTTATGATATTGACATTTTTTTTTCTTATTGGACCTTAGATTCACAATAAGAATCATTGAAGAGTATACATTCATATATCACGGTGAATTGAAAAAGATGTACGAATTATCGAAGGAGCATGTGTGTAATGCTACGGGATGAATGTGTTCAACTACTGAACAACTGAAGCAAATAATTCTTTCTCTTTTATACTAACATTTCAGGAAGGTTGGTAGGTTATCTTGAAAATAGATGGTATACTTGGTCGTAAGTTTTGAAATGATTGTTAGGCTTAAAAAAAAAAAAAATTTGAGTCGGAGTACTCTGGGAGTATCTGGATTGGTTCTCCCTTTATGATGGATTGATGTTAAGCTGATAGGCCCTGGAATATCAAAATCATAAACTAACAATGTGATGATTGTAGTATTTTTATTTATTCAGAATTTTCAATTCTATGTCATGGTGATTGACAATACTTCGAGGTTATTGCAAGTAAAGACTTATGGCGGCTTTAAAAAAAAAAAAAAACTTATGAAACATGCAATAAAGAACAATGAAGTTAAAATAAGGAAAGATTATAAACACTTTTAAACTAATCATGGGGGACGCCCTGGGTTATAAAGCTCTTGGAAATTTTAAAGAAATTTCCTTACACTAAAACAAAATCTTTATTGAAGAGTTAACCAGTAAATGAAAGAGGCAATTGAATAAGAAGAAAAAAACACGTGTCTAAACAAGATGACCTAAATTCAAATAAAGAACCTTTCCCAAAAAGAACGGTTGCAGAGAGAGGACTTTGCATGGGTCAAGTGTTCCCAAGTTCACTCGAGGGTCCAATCATGAATCTGAGGACTCAAAACATCAGATTGCTGATATCTGGTGTGTCCTATTAAAGAGGACTATCCTAGTAAGAGGACTGTGAAGGTTGAAAGGGAAGGTTATTCAGAAATATTCACACCATAAAAGGATGATAAAAGAACCTTGTGACTACTCTGCATTAGTAATAAAGATAGAAAACAACCTTGAGACTTCGACCAGGTCCACAACACTGAGGTAAGAATCTTTTGGTATGGAATAATTACCAAGTATTTGATGAGATTCATGTGTTGAGCATAAGTTCTGGAGCACTTGGACTACCTTGTTATGTGTTGAGCGTAAGCTCTGGAGCACATAGACTACTTTATTATGTGTTGAGCGTAAGCTCTGGAGCACATGGACTACTTTGTTATGTGTTGAGCATAGGCTCTGGAGCACATGGATTACTTTTATATATGTGTTGGGCATAAGCCCTCGGTCACATAAACTATTATATTGAGTGTTGAGCATAAGGCTCTGGAGGCACTGCAACTCATTGTGATTACTGATGTTGAGTTGGAGGCTCTAAAGCATCAGTAATGAGTTTACTATTGATTATTAGGTACCTATGGAGCACCTAGAATCAAAAAAATGGTCTTATTCAGTGTTAAGATGGCGCACCAATAAGTGTTTTCTACTATGCATATGTTATGCACGAGGTATGCGCAGATACTTATGTTATGAACTTGATATACTTAAATTTATGAGTATATATGTTTAGATTTGGTATATCCTATGTCATGTTCATATATAGCTCATGTTATGAGCATTGATATGATTGCCTTTGAGGAAAAGCAGGTAGAGAATATCTAACGGTACTTCGAAAGAAGTCTCATGAATACAATGTTGAGGATATTATCTTAACTCATGAATTATATTTACATCATGTATGACAGACATGCAGGTGCAAGAAATTAGAAAGAAGATCTTTGTAAGTAGATCAACTCTAAAAAGAAACATTGAGGATGTCTAAAAGGATGTTAAAGCGAAAGATAGTTGAAAATTTTATGCTTACAGGGACAACAAAAAGAGAAAGACAAAGTTGAAAGGGTACAAACACCGAGGATAGTGTTATTCTTAAGGGGAGGAGGATGTAATATCCCTCCTTTAAGTATAGTAAATTTTATAAGTGTAACTGATTATTGTACGGTTTCTGGTGAGGAGCTCAAGGCCAAGGCCCCACCAGTAAACCTTGTAAACATGTTGTTATATTTGTTCCTAAGTTGTAATTATTAAATCCTAGATTTAGGACGCCAAGGTCATAATGCAATTTAATGACGGGACATGGAGAATGGATAGGAAGCCATGGTCTCAGACCAAGCACCATCTTATTACCATAAGAACTTGAAGAGAACTAGGATGTTCACATGATGATATTAAGTTGAGTGTCGTCATAGGATTTATAACCTAGAGTTAACTTTCAGTTCTAAGTAACATTACCAAAAAAACTATTATTGGTCGCAAGTATTAGAAGAGCTCATACAACCTACCTATTTAGGATAAAGGGTGGTGACAAGTTGTCATTATAATCCAAGGCATTGATAAAAGGTAAATTGGCAGTATTCTTCTATTCACTTAACTATTTATATGTGTTAGCCCAAGTCTAATATTTACCTTATAAATAGTAAGTGTATCCTTAAAATAATTTAGAAAGAAACTTACAAGGACTAACATTTAATTAAATGATCCTAGTTAAACTAAAGATTATTTGTGGGGTAGCAAGAACGAATGGCTACCTCTTTAAGAGAGACAAGAATTATATATCCACCTTAGAATATGAAAGGGAGATATCATGCCTATTACTTGTTTGATTGCATGATGCTACACTTATTTATATATATATATATAGACCACATCATATAGATATTCTATTCATATGCGAGAGATTAATGAACTACCATTATTACATTACTATTTAAGGTCAACCAAGCTTATTGATATGTTTTCACAAACTATTATCATGACCCGTATTAATCTAATAAACCCTTTACATACTAAATGTATGTATTTTATATATGTTATACATAAAGAGAAAACAAGCTAAGTTGTTGTGATAAGTAAACAACCGGTAAATATATGTATGAAAGGGATGCTTATGACGGAGATAAAAGTAAAAGCATATAGTTATACAAATTAGACAACTAGAAGGGCGCACCCACTTGTTGGTAGTTCTACGGTTATATCACCTAAACTTAGTGGTGTACCAAGAACAATTAATAAGTGTTACTACTTCTTACAAAGATTGTGGTAATCCTTCCTACGCTGAGGAGTGCCAAAACCAAGAGCTGACACTTGGCTTATTTTCTAGACTTCAACTGCAAGTGTCACGAACCCCCTCGGTGACCTCTCCAAAGTGGGGTGACCTTTAGTTATAAAGGTCGGTCACTAAAAGTAAAAAGTGGGGGGGGGAGATTATGCAAGTTGTAGCAAGATCCCAATAGGGACACTCCTGCAACTGTTGTCATTTTGGAAAAGACGGCTCATCCAGTGGAGTGAGCCTGATTCCATGTTTGTTTGTTTGTTTTGGTTTCTGGTTATATAGTATGGGGGAAAAACAAGTGATCTCCCAATGAAGAATCAACCTTGACCATGTTATTTGTTTACTCGTCATTTTATATTGTGGCAATGTGCTCCAGAGGCGTGAGTCCTCTCCCAGTTTCTTTTCCTTTTCTTGTCGTGTGACTAGAGCGTAAGCCCTGTACGGATTCCTCGACGGTGTAAGCATGCTTTAGGATTTCTGATAGGTTACAACGGTTTGCGTTTTGGGGAAAGGACGGTTCAGCTGAAGGAGCGAGTCCAATCCCACTTTTCTTATCAGTTTGTATGTGATCTAAATATTAGGTTGGATATTGAATGGAGTTTCTATGTGATCTTAATATCATGCTAAATGTTGATCTGGATATCGTGTTAAATATCAGTTTGATTGTCAATCCTGTCCTTTGAAGGGAAACCTAAGGCTCGATCCCATTGTTGGAATGCTATGCGCCTTCCACTTATTTTTTTGTCATGACATTCATCAGCGTGTTGGTTCTATGATGAAAACCCGTAGCAGTATTTTATTATTGTTTTTACGATGGAAGAAAGTCAAGGAATGCAAGTCCCTGGATGGAGATCTTGACTTCTTACCTCCACTGGTTAAGTTACATTTTTCCCCTGTTGGATTGTTGTAATAACCATTTTATATACTGCCCTATTCTTTGCTTGAATTATATCTGGCGCTATCCCTCTACCGTTAGCCATATATTTTATGTTATAAATACCCTTTTGTCTTCCACCTCTATGAATAAGGTATTTACACCACTGAACCAGTCTCTGTCGTTTATATTTTATGGAATGTATCGATCAACATCTGCTTATGTGGATGCGTTTCAGTAACTAATGTTGCTTATCGAAATGGTAATTTCGTCTCTATCTACTATTGCGTTTTCACAAAGTTCCCACTGCAAAAATATTTGCATCGAGCCTAGTTGGGCGTCTCCTTTACTATTACGTTCTCACATAACTTTCGCTGCAAGATTTTTCATTCCAGTGCTGCCTGTGTTTTCCTTACCTGGAGATGGTTGTGGTTGTTTTTAAGATCTCTGTCTTTTGCTCGTAAAACCGTGATGGTAGTTGCCAATGTTGCCTGTGTTTTCATTACCTGGTTAGGGTCACTGGATCTATATACAACAGCTCGCTAGATCGAGTTAGTTGGAAAAATGCCTTGGAAAATCTCTAGTTAGCATTGAATAGAGATTTTACTTATATATATGATAGTTCTTCTTCCACGAGATCTACACACACTGTTGCTATAAATATTTCGGTATTTTGTTGGTTTAAATACTTTACTATATACATATGCATATCTAAATGAATGTCGCCGGAGTAAGAGGCCTTGGATCGTTATGTGTTTATAGTGGAGTTAGGTTTTAAACTAACAATATTTGTAGTTGTAATACAAAGATCTGATAAGGGAAATTTGGACGGTATATTGTGGTGAAGAGAACAAAGAGTTCTTGACTTTGAGTTAGAACCTTATTTATATTGGGTGGTGTATTATGCCGTGGCTTGTAGGATGGATTTTAGACATAAACCACTATGTTGTGTTAATGGGTATAGATTTGCACCCAAATTGTTGTAAGCTTGAAGGAAATTAGGGCATACTTGAGTTGCAGGTTGTACCCCTCACCTTGGAATAAATAATATGATGTGATACTTTCCTTGTGGACGTAGCCCAAAGAGAGGTGAACCACCTATATTGGTTTTCATCCTTTATGTACATTATATGGTGTTTTGTGATGGCTTTATGTTGTGTATCAATGTATAAGTGTACTTGTAAATTGTTTTCTTGATGGCTATATAATTTCCTTGTTATTTGATGACCTCGTGGTAGTGATTATTGAATGGTGCATTTAAGTTACTCCTCAGGGCTAATAATTTCATAAAGATATAAATGTCCAATCAAAAATTAATGAATGGTTAATAATGGTTATCGGTTTTCATGTAAGTAGTTTACTCTTGTTAAAACCGAGGGTATGTACGTATCTTCTCAATTATATGTTTCCATTACATTTGACTGTCTCAAGTAATATATATTAAGTGAACTAGTTGTTATCTCATAAGAAGTTATGAAATGATTAAGGATAATGGTAAGTAATAAATGATTGAACAAATGCATAGGCATCTTTGAATATTTAGTTAGTTCCTTATTTATTTTTGAAATTATTCCCTTAAGAATACTAACTCGATATATTTGGTTGTGACAAGAAGGAAGTCCAGGCATTAAGAGAAAAAGAGACTGAGATGGATAATCAGTCAGAGCAACTCCTGGAGGATGCCATGGGGGTGTCGCAACAGATAGAAGACAAGCTGAAGGAACTGTGCGACAACCAGGAGTAGGTACAAGGACAGATTGGAGAAGAGATAACTCCAACACTGCTTGAGATAGTAAAACAAGTTGAACAAGATACCAGAGAAGCAGTGGAACAGTTGTTCAGCACATATAACGAGTTCGCGGCCAAATTAGTTCCACCCGTCACGGAGCAGAGCGAGACAACTGAAGCAGCAAGTGGCTTGGGGACGAGCCACATGTAAGTGTCAGGGGCATGTTGGGCCCAAGTTGGGACAAATTTTTGGTAACACTTTTGATAAGCAAGAAACGTTGAGCTGAGCGCAGCTCTAAAAAAGGTGTAATTTTGTCTAAGTGTTGAGGGTGCTGCGAAGTTGAGCGCAGTATCCGAATTTTGGAAGTACCGTGAAGACCAGTGCTGCGAGGAAGCAGTGTTGTGAAGCAGTCATGCCACATGGAGCCAGCAAAGCGGAGTGCTGGACGAGGATCAGGTGCAAGTACCAGATGGACCAGTAGTGGTCTAATTTTGGAAAGATGCTCTAGGAGTGCCGATCGGTGGGCATGAGCAAATTAGGAAGGCAGCCAATGCACGATTTTGTTAAGGAAAGGATAGCTCAGGAAAAAATGATGGCTTGGCATGCCTAGTGGGAGAGACCGTTAGAGATGAACGATTCAGTGAAAGTGACCTGTTGGCATGCGTGCGACAGGAAGGCCGATAGAGACAGAATGAAGACGTGGAGAACCGCCACAATGAAGCAGATGCTACCAGATGCTAGCAAGCCAGTTTAGGGAAACCGGCACACTTTTGTAAACCCTAAGGGTTTTTGGGTTTAGGTCTTCGGCATTGTAAAGACATGACCTTCGGGCATGGTCTATTTAAGAAGTCAATTTTGTATGGGATGGGGTTACTTTTAGTTGTTACATTTTTGGGTTCTGGATATTGTATGGTAAAATCTCTTTTGAGTTGAGAAGATTGTAAAGGCTCTGTAGCTGTGTGCGCAGAGACCTATCTGAGAGGAAGGAGAGTCTTCAGCTAAGTGCACAGACTAAGAATGGTTGTTCCCATCCCTTTTATAGATATATATTACCAACCGTTCTTATGGACGTAGCTTCCCATCCGGGGGATTGAACCACGTTAAATATTATGTTGTGCGATTGTGTTTTATGGATGAATGCTTATCTGTGGTTTCTGTAAATGAACGTCTAGATGTTTCCTTGCATGCTATTATGAGAGAACTGTTGTATGCATTTGCCATTAGAAGAGGTATGGAGATGATATGTTAAGTTCTGCATGAATAGATGAATGGTGAACATTTAGCTTATGTTTGAGAACAATGAATCAATTAGTTAGTTAAGTGTTAAGAGATCACTTAAGTACTTCTTTATTCACAATAGAAAAATGCATAACAGTTGGATTGTATCAGTAGAATATGCTCAAATCATAACCACACCAAGTGGGTGAACGAATAGTAGATGGATAATCGGCTGAGTAGTTGAATGAGTGGAAGAGTGATACTCATGTCAGTGCCTTAAGTGTTTTCGAACAATTCAAGTATAAGCTGAGTGGTATTGTTAGCAGTCCCAGTAGAAGTCTCGCAGTAGAAGAACATAGTGGTGTGGACCACAGTGTTGTCCATCGCTGCGCAGTACGTTTGTCCATGCAACTCGTCACTTACTGTGGAAACCTGATTCCGCAGTACCCCATAGATACACCTTGGGTGAGACCTCAGCCTGCTCGCAGGTTGTTGCCGAAAGGGCCGGTGCGAAGGGGTTTTGTTGGTCAAAGGGAAACCGCGAAGAACCTAGGTCTTATAGAAAACCTCTGGGTCAGTTGTAGCCAACACCCCAGTTACAATCTATTCTAAAAGAAATCCTATTCGTTTTGATATTTTTCGAATCAGTATCCTTCACTCATATATATAGAGAAATCAATGTAGAAGTTGATTTCCTTTCCAAGATGGCCTTGGCAGTTCAACTCGTTATAATAGAAGTCGAGGAGATTGGAAATGGTCGACTGCTGGATCATTTCATTTTGGCTTAAATCACAGAGTTTCGTATCTCTTGCTGTATCTTTTTTATTCAAACTGAGTATACATGGGAATTTATGTGATTACGCTGAGGATCATGTTTTAAAGCACCTGTGGAATCAATAAACAAAGTTTCAATGTTCATTGTACAACTGTTAGGTTGGATAAGTTCAGGTATGCTAGAACTCTTCACCTCGGTTCAACCAGGACAGGAAAGAAGAGCTTCAGGCCCCTTTTTGTGGGAATGTTTTTGGCATCTTTCATAATCAAGGAAGGCTTGGACATGTTTTGTAGTGAAATCTACAAGGATAGTAATCCGAGATGCAATTGATGAGGATGTTAAATACTTGTAATCCTTTAATGAAATCAATGTGATAACTGTAAGGTGCTAAGGCAGAGAATGTAATTCATTTTTGTAAAATGAAACATTTTGAAATATGTTAATGTAAATCCTTCAAAAATAGTTAATAATCACTCTTTATTTAAAGTGATAGATATTTTCCATTTGAAAAATATAATTTAAATTTATTAAAATTAAAACAATAATATTAATTATTTAACATTTATATATTATAAATTATTCAATAAAAAACAACTATTTACTTCTATAATTATACTATACTATAATTATATTATATTATATTATATTATATTATAATATGCTATATTATTTAGTTATTTAATTTTTTTACAAAACTCAATGATAAGATCTTGATTAAATTTATAAATATAAAATATAATAATAACAATAATGACAACTATAATGTTCACACCCAATACATGTGTAGTTGAACAAAAAAAAATTACATATTCATTTAAGTGTCCTAAGAAATAAATAGATTTAATACAAACAATTTCATAAAATAAATGTATAAACTATCTAAATATATCTTCATGCTTATAAATTTTTTGTAATTAATTAATGAATTTAGTATAAACAATTTTATAAGATAAATAGTTAAAATATTTAAATACAATAATTGTTTTCATTATAAATTCATTTAACATAAAAATATTATAATAAAAAAATACTAAAGTAAAATTAATATTAATTAATACCAATTGATTATCCTTGATTGATAAAATAATATTTATATAATAAAAAATATTTTACCATATTTACATAACATTAACATTATCGATCATTACATTTCCACGATTTCTTGAAAGTCTACCGTGTCTTTAAATTCTCATTCAATACCTAACCCTCACTCCGACACTTACCGATTATTATTAATTATTAAGTTGATGTTTTCTTTCCATATAACAAATTTCCTTTTCGAAGATATTTTTACAACTTATTGTAAATTTATATGACCTAGAATGGAGTCTCGAGAAGCGCTTTGTTGATGGTAAATTTCAATACTTTTAAAGATAGTAAAAATTAGACAATTATATTTGGCAATTTTAATTTTTAAGTTGATAACTTCAAATAAAATACCAAATTAGTAATCACTTAGTTGTATTTGCATTTACTTTTTTCTACATGCATACCATTATAATAAATATATAATAAATGTATATTGATATTTGTTTTTGTTATTTTATGTGATTTCATATAAAAGGTACTTGATTTATGCCAATTGATAATTGATATATTTTTATTTTTATTTTTTTGGAGAAGTGGGGCTTTTCCTCATTGAGAGTACGATTATGATTAGATATTTGATATACAAGCATAAAATAAATAACATAGGAGACCATATACTTCCTAAAATTGCTTTAAATTCCAGCCAAAACCTATTGCATCTCAAGCAGGGTTGGCATAAAGATGACATGGTATGGTTAAACCTTTGAAGATTTGACGAAAATGTCACTTTGCAAAATATCGATAACATCAAAAATATTATTATGTCTAAGTTTAAAGAGAAAGTGTGGTGCAAGAAGGATTTAGAGGTTAAAATAAGATTGAGACACTACAAAGAGGTCAATAACTCTAACCTAGAAGTTCAAAGTGATCTCTTAATTTTAACTAGTTCAAAGAAGAAAATTAATATTGTCAAGATAAGAACAAAATCTAATGAGCTCCATAGTGAATCTGGGCATTGGACAATTCCTAAAACTCCATGGTTTAAAATAATTTGTCATATGTGCGAGACTATAAGAGTTGAGGTTGAAAAACACTTTCTCTTACAATGCCCTGCATACACCCACATCAAGTCTTAGTTTCAAAATATTTGTTACAATACTTACTTTTCTAACCTTCTAACTTCTCAAAACTATGGAAGTTATGAGCACTTCTCTTTAAGCTTTTGGAGCATAGGAATAAAATTTTAAAGAAAACCAAATAATTCATTTCTTTTCTTTTCTCTTAAGGTCTGATAGACTAAATTTGGTCTCATTGGATGTTAACCATCTCATCATCATCATCATCATAGAACACATTAATTATTAATATAAAAAAATAAAAAAATATTACAATAATAGTGATGATGATGATGAGCATGACCATGGTTGTGATTATAATAAATTATGATCGCAATTGAGTTCACCATGACAATGTTTTTTTAAAGCTTGTGCCCATGGAGTTTTGAACCAATGACGTTATGTAAGGAATGCCTTAACAATACACCCATGTAATATCTGTATCTGGATATTCTCAAAGATTACTCAAGTGAATAATCAACCAATAGAAAATAACTCCATTTGGAAAGAATAAATAATATTGAATATGAATTGATGAGATATTACAACTTTAAGGTTTGATATATATACCTCCCTATACTAATGGTCATGTCTTTTCGAAAACACATTTCTTTTTCATAAAACTTCTGTAATAATTAATTATTATTATTGTTGTTGTTGTTGTTGTTGTTTTATGTTATAGGGTGATTCCATGAAGATGGGTAACTATTTTTTGCCAAATATGGTGATGAAAAGCGAAAATTTTACCCATGTATTAAATTGAAGCCATCGAAACTCATATTTGCCACATGAATTTCGACATGCGGTTAAAAAACGAAATGTAGAGAATTATGTTGACTTTCCAATGATATCTTTTTCGAAATATACCAATGTCATTTATCATGTCAAATTTTCATTTAATGAAACATGTGTACTTAAAAATTTGAAGAGCAATTAACAAGTGGTTTGCATGTGTGCACAATAATTTAATGTTAAAGTAATAATCTAAAAAAATGAAATATGTGAACATGATCTAGACAGAATGCACTAGTGCTTACATATTTTTTTTTTCTCGGAAAATTATATTTATTATTATTTTTTGAAATTGACCAATGAATATTTCAGTCGCATTTTGCACACATGTGTGTATGTGCACCAAATATTTTGATTGTTTACATAATTTGCAAAACTAAAAATACCATTTTGAAGAGGACGCACTTATCTAGTGCTTGTGTATTTTTTGAAATTTTTTGGATGTGTATTTTGAATGTTGTTGGTTTATCTTTGAGATCAATCGAAGTTGTCGATAGGATTTTTTAGGGCAAGTTTTAGTAGAAATTTAAAAACAAAAGACATACGAAGATACAAATTTGTAAATTTTATGTATATGGATAGAGGATTCATTGACGAATCCAATGGTATCAAGTTCTCCCATTAATGTTCATTTAATGACATAGTTTAAGCCTCTGAAAGGCAAACAAAACTTTCTTTCTGCAGTGAAAATGGATTTCGGCATGTTTTTAGGCCCTCATTCGAGGTATTTAAAATACCTCGATAGAGTGATAAATATGACCTCGATCGAGGTTTTTACATAGACCTAGATCAAGGTATGTTCAAGCCCTCGATCGAGGGTTTGTAAAATTAGCTCAATCGAGGATTTGTCTTTGTAAAAAAAACATACAAACAGAACCCGGGAAAGGAGTTGGACAATTAATGTTTTTAACCACTATTCCCTTGCAAAAATAACAAGCAACCTCTATATAATTACTAAACAATTGATCAACAACACTAATTTAACTCATTGCTAGTTTATTTTCAATTAGAGCTATGTGAATTTGATATTGTTCAATTAGAGCTTTGTGATTTTGTTGTTGTTCAATTAGAGTTCATTAGACATGTAATATTTCTTTGTAGACATATTTAAAAATTCCATATTAACATATTGTTGTTTGTTATAACAATTTCAAGAAATATTTGTTTGTTTTCATTGTAGTTTGATTGGGAGTAAAAGAAAACGACAAAGGAAGCATGCTCATCAAAAAAATGACAATGAAGAGCGTGAGAAGAATAGAGAAAGAATGAGACAACAAAGAGCAAGCTTGAGAGAAGAACAAGATGCACCTTTGGTGCAACAAATTCCAATAGAGGACAACCAAGGTAAATTTTTGAATTATATGCTACATAATTTAAATATCATATTTTATCTATCTCTGATAATTTGTTATATACTAACTCTTTTTTTTCATTTGTCTTATTAAATTTTATTTGTAATAATATTTTTAACAAATTGTTATATAGACTACAAAATTAGTAACAATTTTCCAAAAAAATTAACTATTTCATAATTTAATTTATTTACTATTTATTTGTAATGATATTCTTATTTCTTTCATCTATTTGTTATTTATATTTCAAAGTTTGCAACAATTTTCAAGTGGCTAACAAATGTTATTGGAACAATTTTCAAATGAAATGTACACTTGGATTCTATTTTCATGTTAAAATGTACATATTTTTAACTATTTTCAAATTTCTAAGTTGCTAACAATTTTCATTGTTATTGGAACAATTTTCAAATTAAATATACACTTGGACCCTATTTTCAACTTAAAATGTACATATTTAACTATTTTCAAATTTTTAAGTTACTCACAATTTCAAGTTAAATTTAATTTCAATTCTTGTTTTGTTATTTGTTAAAAAAATATTTGTACAATTTGTTATTTAGACTACAAAATTAATAACAATTTTCCCAAAAAATTAACTATTTCATAATCTAATTTATTTACTATTTATTTGTAATGAATATTCTTATTTATTTCATAACTTTGTTATTTATATTTCAAAATTTGTAACAATTTTTGTGTTACTTGAATAATTTTCAAGTGTCTAACAAATGTTATTGGAACAATTTTAAAATGAAATGTACACTTGAAAATTCTATTTTCAAGTTAAAACATGTATATATTCAACTATTTTCAAATTTTCAAGTTGCTCACAATTTTCAATGTTATTGGAACAATTTTCAAATTAAATGTACACTCGGACCCTATTTTAAACTTAAAATGTACATACTTAACTATTTTCAAATTTCTAAGTTATTAACAATTTCAAGTTAAATTTAATTTGAGCTCCAAGCCTCAACATGTGTTGATTGAAATAACTATCAATGTCTAATTTTAACTTAGTCCTCATTGTATTTGAAATGAACATTGTGATAGTTACATGTATTAAAGTTATAAAATTCAATTTGAAAACAAATGAAATGAATAGTTATGTAATACATGTAAAATTCAATGGCAACAAATAAAATGAACATTGTAATAATTATGTAGTAGTTGGAAAATTCAATTATGTTGTTTTTAATGTATTTTCAATTCATGTACACCAATTTTTTCTATGCATGAATGTAGAGATAAGTTTTAAATATATTTTTTCTTATAATAAGAATATATTTTATTTATACTTCAAAATTTGTAACAATTTTCAAGTTAAATGGATAGTTATGCAATAGTTGGAATATTCAATTCACACGCAATTTTCAGTTTGTTAATTTCCACATCAAATATCAAGTTACTAACAACTTTAAAGTTCAATGTACAACTATCAAGTTACTAATAATTATCAAGTTAAATTATACATAATTGATTTTCAAACTTTACTAACAATTCTCAATCTAAATGTACAATTTCAAGTAACTACATACATATTTTGTTATTTTGAATTTAAGTCACAAATGTTTTTCTTGTTTTTAATTTATTTTCAATACTTATACAAAAAAATTTCAAGTTAAATGTACATATTTATTTATTTTGAATTCAAGTTCCAAACAATTAAATCTTGTTTTAAAAGTATTTTCAATTCTTGTACCAATTATGCATTTCAAAACACTTCAATTTGGTATTTTAAAATTAATCGATCCTTGCATAGTGCATTTCTGATTGAAATTCCCTTCACATGAATTTTGATTATGTAAGGAGAGATTATGGTCATCCATCACAACATGGTGATCAAGAATCACATGACCCTGTGCCCCCTCATGATCTTGATCAGCCATCGCATGACACCTTGCCCTCTCACATTTCTAGTATAATTGGGAGTTGCAGTGGGGTTGGAAGGGGTACAAATTGTCTTGAGAATTGTGCAGTTTTTTCTACACAATAAGAGATTGGAAACTCGATCCCTAGTCGGACAGTTAGAGAGCATGTCAATAACATAATTGAGTAATATTTTGAACAACCGATTCAACGATGGCACAAGCTCAAATCCTACGTGGATTGATAAAACACAAAAAAATGAAACATGCCACAAACTTGTTGGTTTTTCAAGATGCTAAAATAAAAAATACATGCGAGAATGCAATAGAAAATGTAAGAACTGCATTATCTTCGTTTGGAAAATCAAGAAATAATGATATCTGAGCTGCTCGTAGGGAAATTACAACAGTTGTTGTGACACAAAGCACCTTAAGAAATCGAATGGTATCAACAATGGCATCATTGCTCAAAGTTTAAAAAAGAACATTATTCAAATATACTAAATTCATTGTCCGGATAGATGAAAATGATGAAGCTGCTTGTTGGGCTCTTATTTGTAGGCAACCCTATCGAGGCAGGATGGCAGCGGGCGTAAAGAGAAGGTGATAGAGTTTTGGGATAGCCATTCTCGTGCTATTCCAGATAGAAAGCATGTCCTGTGAAAACGTTTATCCAGAGGCATTTATCAGGAGCATTGTAAGCATGTGATGGAGATGACGGGAGTTGCACTTTATGAGGAATTCCAAGAAACCAAACCTGGTGTTCAAATATCATTTAGCATGTTCAACAAATTGAAACTGTGGTATATTAGGACGAATACGATTCATGACACTTGTTGTTGCCGGTACCACGTTGAATTTCAACTATACTATGACACGTTTCTGGATTTTTGCAAAAGGCACTGAAACGATGAACTGGCTCCTCACACAGTGCGAGATTTTATTTGTATGATACTATGCAACATGAATCTTGAACAAGTGTTTTTCAATAAGAGGTATGTAGGTGGGAGAAGATGCCCTGAATGCGGTGATTTGACATTGTTACATAGAAAATTTCCTATCGATACAACACACCATGGATTATCAGATATCACAGTTATATGGAAGAGGTATGAGTATGTCTCCATGAATCCATCATCTTCTTCATCTATGCCATCTAAGAGGATCGACTTGCTTGAGGATGAGATTCTTGTTTCAGATTTCATGGAGAAGTTTCAAAGTCAGATTTATAAATACATAAAGCACTCCCATAGGTTCAGGTGGCAAGCTTCAGAATTCAAACATTCTCGTGAGGTATTTGAGCCGAACACAATATTATCAGTGGTAGACTTTGTTGGGAACTACACATTTTCTCCTCAGAGAGAGATACAAAGTGAGTACTATCACTCTGACCATGTGTCTATCTTTGTACATGTATTATACAGACATGCTCAGGAAATCATTGATGGTAGGGATAGCACTCCTCAGTCACGTGAAGTGATCAAGGAGTATCATTTTTATGTCAATGATGATCGTGAGCATGAAACATTGTTCGTTCAACACTGCTTTGGGTTGATTTATAATTCATTCAGGCAGAGAGGCATATCATTTACTGAACACTGGATTTGGTCAGATGGGTGTGCAAAGCAATTCAAATCGGTATGCTTATTTTATTGGTTGAGTTTCCTTCACAAAGAGACAATAATACGACACACCTGGAGTGTTTTTGAAATAGGGCATGGAAAGGGTGAACATAATGGCGTAGATGCATGTGTGAAACGAGCACTTTGGAGGTACCATATGAGTCATGGTGCAACCTGTATCAAATGCTCCACGGAAGTAGTTGATTGGTGCACATGTCATTTGGTACATCAAGGTTGCGAACCAGCAAGGCTGGTGTGCAGGTAATAAACTCCAAACTCAATTAATAAGGTAATAACATTCAATATCATCATTTCCAAAAGAATACATACTCAATAGGAATTTATATATGACAAATTGAATCCCATGCAGGTTCTTTTGGGATGTTTCCCTTGGTGATGTGAATAGATCCATGTCGTGGTATTGTGAGACCATACCTGGTACCAGGTAATTACATTATGTTCGAAGTAAAAACATGGGTGACATATTTTCCATTGAAATGAGGAAGTATGCTTGTTTTTGTGATTTTTGCATTGATGCAAATGGATGCGGGCTTCATCACTGTGAAAATGATGTATATGTGAAACCATGGAAATATGTCCCTCTTAATCCAAAGGGCCCACATCCAATTCCAACATGGAAAGAGATGCACACTGATGAGGAAATGGTCTCATTAGATCATGATCGAGTTTCTGATATGGTTAGGGAAGGTACAAGAGACTTCATTAAGTTAATTAGTTCACTATATATTACACGTATACGAATTTTGTAGAAATGCACATAGGACATTTGAATAATATTTGTAATTTATCTTGCAGGTGATGTATTCGTTGTCATTGCACCCCCTCATAACCAAGAAAATGTGGCATATTATTTGATGCGATGCACACAATTAAAAAGTAGGTTGTTGCGACCCTATCAAGATGGAGACTTCACATACCAAATTGGAGACTTGGTTCTAATGGGACACTTTTCTGAAAGAGTGAAAAAACAGGGTGTTCATATTATTTACAAAGATTTTATGCCTGAATATATATCATACCAAAACAATCATTTGGTGGCGGCAGCTCGGATACATCTAATAGAAATCAAGGTGAATAGAAGTGAGCCAAAGAGATGGAAGATGACAAAAGCTGACCATGATCGTATTATGGAGACTTGCATTCCTATAACCCATTGGCCAGATGAATGAGTTACATGTATGCCACTTGCATCATTGTTGTCATGTTGTATTGTTGAATATTTTTTTGGAGATTTTTGTGGAGGTTGTTTTATAAATGTATTTTTGTAGATGCTTTAATGCCAATATTAAAAATACTAAATGGGAGGCTTTTGTGAAAATTGGGTCATGGTGCTCCAATGTGAATACACTTGAATGTATGGTCAGTGATCCATGAACTTCCTCCATAATAGTTTTATAAATATTTGTTTAGATGCTTTAAAAACAATATTAAAGATCTACTACATAGTTAAATTGTAATGTGTAGACAACATAATGTAATTGTAAAATTTCAATTTTAAATTGTAATGTACATTCTAATTTTAAATTTTGATTTCAAATACAATTGTAATGTAATTGAGAATTTAAAATACATCTATACAATATAAAATTGTAAAATTTAAATTTTAAATTGTACAATGTATTCTAATTTTAAATTTTGATTTCAAATGCAATTGTAATGTAATTGAAATTGAACTTTAAAATTGCAACAACGCTTTGAATTTTCAATTGAAATTACACATTAAATTTTAAATTGTAATTGAATTGGAATGTGGAAATTGTAATTGAATTGTAATGTGTAGACAACATAATGTAATTGTAATTTCAAATGATTTCAAATACAATTGTAATGTAATTGAGCATTTAAAATACATCTATACAATGTAAAATTGTAAAATTTAAATTTTATATTGTACAATGTATTTTAATTTTAAATTTTGATTTCAAATGCAATTGTAATGTAATTGAAATTGAACTTTTAAATTGTAACAATACATTGAATTTTGAATTGAAATTACACATTAAATTTTAAATTGTAATTAAATTGTAATTGAATTGTAATGTGTAGACAACATAATTGTAATTTCAAATGTAATCTAATTTTAAATTTTGATTTCATTTATGCAAATGTAATGTAGTTGAAATTGAGCTTTTAAATTGGAATTGAATTGGAATTGAAATTACACATTAAATTTGAAATTTTTATATTGTAATTGAATTGGAATTGTAATTTCAATTTTAAATTGTAATGTATGTATCCAATTCTAAATTTTGGATTTGCAACTGTAATGTAGTCAAAATTGAAATTTTAAATTGAACTAAATTGTAACCGCATATCAAGATTGAAATTTTATATTGTAATCACTGTACATTAAATTTGCATTTGAAACGACAAAAAAAAAATTGTAACTGTAATAACTATATCGAGATGTAATATAAAAAAAAATCGATTTCAAATCAGATACAAAATACACATGAAGACATCAATATGATAAAATATACAAAATATGTAACAAAATATCCAAAAGTCCATATCCAAAGTCCATATATGATAAAATTCCATGTATAAATGATAGAAATCTATATCCAAAACATGAAAATGTATACATAGATCATCAAAACATGAAAATATCCAAAACATGGAAATGTATACATCATAAACTCATTGGCCACTACCCCTACGAGGCCCTTGATCGGCCATGTGACTTCCTTCATTTGTAGTAGACCGATGTTGGCCCCGAGTAAGTAAACTATGAAGGAAGGCCTCGATATTCGTCGAGTCAATGGTGATATATGGCATCTGGGTAGATGGCCCTTCATCAGGACCACGTGGTCGAGTTGAATCCCAATCATTTGAGAAATTCATTGCAGCATTGACACTTGCCTGTAGCGATGCCTATGTAAGATGCCATTACATGTAATAAGTTAGATTTATTAAAAATTAAAACTAAAACATAATTTAAGTTATAATTCAAAATCGAAACATAAATTACAAAAATAAATTACTAAATGTGATTAAATAATGAATTGGAACATAAATTAAAACTCACCTTTGTGTCTAGACCCGGCTGGTCAGGACCTTCGCGGTCCTCATGTCTATCATCAGGAGCAATGCCCTTTCCTTTTCCCTGTACAATTTGAAATTCATTTGAAGTTAAGATCTAAAACATAAAATATCGAAAATTAATAAATAAAACATAAATTATTTAAACTGAGAAATAATAAACACAAATTAAATTGGAACATAAATTATAACTTACCTCAACTACTGTCGTCCATGGGTTGGGACAAGCGGATGGACTAACCGATGGCTCACTACCAAAGAGTTGGTCCATGAATGTGGTCCCCTGCATGGAGCAATATAATATAGATCCCTTAAGTATTATTGACCATTCAATTTACGACATATAATACGATGTAACATGAAAACATATATACATAATTGTACAAAAGTATACCTATCCTGGAGCGACGTATCTACGATACAACCGAAAGTATGCATCTCGGGCTAATTGAGCATACCCCTGTATAGCCTCACCATCCAAAATCCTGAGCAGGTCATCATTGACCCACTCTATATCTAGATGTGCAGGTGCAAGGGGTGGTATAGATGCCTCTCCATGCATAGGAACAACAACACTTCCCATGGCAGTGAACAACGACTCTGCAATGTCATGTCTAGCCTCTGCAGCAATTTGAGATGGTTGTGCCACGTCCACCGACCTGATAATTGTCCTGTCTGGAATCAGTACCAACCTCAGAGGGGGTGGAACGAAGGTAGTGTCTCTATGAGCTCCAGGACGTTGGTAGGAGCATCCCCTACCAGCCCCAAAGAACTCAGACCCTGTGCTGGTGATCTGGGTGCATATCCAAAACAAAATCTGCATAAATATGTTTTGAAAAGTACAATGGGGCCTAGTCATGGTGGGGGAACATGCCCCACGCTCCAAAAAATCTATCATATACATATGGTGCAGCGGACTCCAACTCAAACGCCTTGAGTCTAAGCGATTGACCGACAGGGCGGTCATGAGGGATGTCAAACAAAGTACCCTCGATGTCATGCCCTTTTATGGCGACTTTGACATCCTCCCACTTGTGGGGTGCCATGAAATCGTGTCTCCTCCTCTAGCATGGAAAACGCCAAATGTCACTAAGAAGTCCCACCCTCTTGTAGAGGGCCAGCATGTCATCCACTATTGATAACATCATGAATAATGATCGTCGAGTGGGAGAATCCTCCCTCAATGTGCATAAACATGAGTGCACCCACTCTCGTTGGGTAGTAATATCAGTGAGAGTGATGCGTGTGACCTCATCGTCGTACAATCCCCCTTATGGACTTACAATCCAAACCAAAACACAAATGTTACTGAAAATATATATTATAGCTTGCAACTGAAATTCAATGCATTATATACTAAAAATTTACTTAAAATGTATATAAAAAGAAATATGCACCTGATGCACTCGTGTCTTGCCGCACATCCCCCTCCTAGGGATTAAGATGTATGTCGTCTTGATGAACCGACACACTATCCCCCCTACTGCTACCACCAATGGCAGTTGACACCGATGTGGCTTCACTCCTCGGTGAATGGGAGCGTTGTCGATGGCCTCCCTATTGGGTGACATCGGATCCTCTCGTGCTTCGCCGAGCACGAAGCAATGAAGTTCTCTCTTGAGAACTCTCTGCATCACATTTCAATTTCTAATTCTAATTCTATTTCAAATTTCACATTTAAAATTCAAATTCAAATTTCAAATTCTATTTCAAATTTCACATTTCAAATTCAAATTCAAATTTCAATTTCAATTCAAATTCAAATTCAATTTCAAATTTTGATTTCAATTTCAAATTTCAAATTTAAATTTCAAATTCAATTCCAAATTTAATTTCAATTCCAAATTCAATTTCAATTTGAAATTCAATTCCAATTCCAAATTCAATTTCAAATCTCAAATTCCAATTTCATGTTCAATTTGAAATTTCAAATTTGTATTTCAAATTTCAATTTCACATCGAATTCCAATTTTACAATTAATTCCAATGTTAATCGAGTTCCAATTTCACATTCAATTGCAATGTCAATTTCAATTTCAATTTTATATTCAATTTTCAATTTCAAATTCCAAGTTTCAATTTCGATTTGAATTCTAATTACATTTCCAATTCTCAATTTGCATTTCCCATTTCAATTTCAATTTTCGATTTTCAATTCCAATTTCATTTTAAAATTGAAATTCAATTTCAATATCAATTTCCAATATCAATATCATTTTCATTTTCATTTTCAATTTCAAATTTACATTTCAATTCTAGTTTCAATTTCCAATTTCAATTTCCAATTTCAATTTCGATATCATTTTTATTTACAATTTACAATTTCAATTTCAATTCCAACTTCGACTTCAGTTTTCAATCTCAAATTTCAAATCAATTTTAATTTCAAATTCAAATTTTCAAATTTGGATTTCAAATTCAAATTCAATTTCCAATTTCGATTTCAAATTCTAATTCCATTTCCAATTCCTAATTTTCATTTACATTTTATTTTCAGTTTTCAATTTTCAATTTCAATTTAATTTCAATTTCGATATCAATTTCAATTTCAATTTGGTTTTCATTTTCATTTTCAATTTTGAAATTTCAAATTGCAATTGTGATCAGTGAACACCAATAGGTAACATGTCAAATGTGATTTTATCCTAAATAATTTGAATGTTGAAACTACAAACTTTTGATCAAATGTTCATGTTTCAAAATTTCAATTTCATTTTTAATTTAATTTTAAATTTCAATTTTAATCTAATTTAATTTCAAATTTCAATTTCAATTTCAATTTAAAATTTCAATGTCAATTTCAAAGGATTTCAATTGTTTTTTTTAATGTTAATAGTTTTTGTTACATGGTTATATGTGCTTATATTGGAAAAAACAGGGAACCCAATATGTATAATTTTTTTTCAATCCTCTTGGTATTCACACAGGATTGAAAAAAAACGTAAAATTTCAATTTCAATTTAACTTAATTTAAAATTTCAATTTTAATTTAATTTAATTTAAAATTTCAATTTCAATTTTAATTTAATTTAATTTAAAATTTCAATTCTAATTTGAATTAAAATTTCAATGTCAATTTCAAAGGTTTTCAAATGTTTTTTTAATGTTAATGGTTTTTGTTAAACCGACAACGTAATATGATTATTTTCTTTTCAATCCTCTTAGCGTTCTCAGAGGATCGAAAAAAAATGGGCAGCATTTCTGCTTGCCAAAACACATTCTAAAATAAAACCGGTAGCATTTTATGCAATGAATGCTACCGGTTGATATAAACAAAAATATTAATAATTTAAAAAAATAAATACAACATAAATTTAAAATTTAAAACATATTTCAAATGGTTTTTGGTTTTTTGTTTTTGTTTTCAAATGGTTTTTTATTATTGTTTTGAAATGGTTTTTGTTTTGTTTTTTTTCAAATAGTTTTTTGTTTCAATGGTTTTTCTACACAAAAAAATGGTTATTGGTTTCAATGGTTTTTCTACACAAAAAAATGGTTATTGGTTTCAATGGTTACATTTATTTGGAAAAAAAAATTTCAACATTTACACAAAATTATAAAAATTAAAAAAAATTAAAAAAATTAACTTGTATTAAAAAAACAAATGGAAGGTTAGAACCCCGGAGTTGGTGTGGGGCATAGACGTGGGTGTGGGCGTGGCGTGGTGTGTGTCCTACAGATGCTTGGTTGAGGGGTCTTTGTCCTCCTGTAGATGCTCGATCGAGAAGTCGCTTTCAAACAGGGTCGACCAGCCAACCAGGCCCTGTTTTTTTTTCGGTCTTAACAGCTCGATCGAGGGTTATCCAAGCCCTCGATCGAGCAATACCTTGATCGACGGTTTAAAAAATCCCTTGATTTAGGTATTTAAAAACCCTCGATCGAGGTATTTTCAAGCCCTCCATCGAGGTATTTTAAAAACCTCGATCGAGGGCTTGAAAATACCTCGATCGAGGGTATGAAAAACATATTTTTTGGGTTCCACTTGCCAAAAATTGTGAACCAACTTTGTGGATTCACCCTATATTTTTTTATATAACATTTCCTTCCTCTTAAAGATGCTTTGGCTTCAAATCATGATTATGGAATACTTTTATCCCTTGTTCTTTCTCGGAATGCTTTCTCGTGATCTTATGTGTTGGTAGTTGTGACGCTTGAAGAAATGAGACGATACATTATTTTAAACATTGATTGAAAATGTTGTGTCATTTGTGAAGTGGTCCATATGATATCTACCTTAAATGGAACTTCTTGTTGATATAGCAATTCTTCGGGTAGAACTTCTCATTTTCTGCTTCCATACAAGTTGGCGATTTTGTCTTCGTACTTTTTCAATGTGATAGTTGGTTTGTTTGTAAGAAAATTATTGTTTATTTTACTCTTTATTTTGTCATCGGTCATAACGAATCTTTAGATGATGATAAGGTATCTGAGTCACTTGCAGGGAAAATTTTAAGAACCCCCCCTAAATTTCTACGTATAATAATTGGGCTAATCCCCATGATACATAGGAAAATATGAAGGCTATTTTATCAATTAAATAATATGTATATATAATATTTTGGCGAATATCACACCAAATTATATAATCTTGTAAACTCTCGGTGAATCTTTGATTGAATTATAAAATCTTGTAAAAACTTGGCGAATCTTTCATTAATTTATACAACCTTGTAAAGTCTCGGCGAATCTTTCATTAATTTATACAACCTTGTAAAGTCTCGGCGAATCTTTTATTAAATTACAAAACATTATGAAGACTTGGCGAATTTTTCAATAATGCATAAACCACATATAATAATAAAACAACATATTCATTAAACTATAATATCCTAGAGAAAGAGCCATTATCCAGTACTTGTTGAATTAAGATAATTTTTATTTGATTTCTTGCCTATTCACATAGGATTTCTTCAATCAATTCCATTATGATACAATTACATCAAACTAGGTTTGGATAAAATCCATGTTTTTCCATTCTCCTAAGTAACCAAAAGATCAACCTACGAGTTGTTATTGCAATCACATAAAATACCATCAATAGAGTACTCTGAAGTCTCAAACCCTTTGACCAATTCATATGCATCTAAACCCTCAAACCCTAGTCATTAAGCTAAAGAAGGGTGATAAAATTAAGAAAAATACACGTGGAAGCTCAAAGAAGGGAGTAGAAACTAGAAAGAACAAGAGATGCACGCAGCTTGGTCGTTGCCTTGTAGAAATACAAACAATAATAATATTATAAATATATACAAAAAAACACTAAACAATAATAAATTGATGTCTACATTGAAAAAATGTGGGGTTTTAAGCCAAATAACCAGCTTCCAGATTATATACTGAGATTATATACTGCAAATTTCTAGTTATTATTATGTATTCAAAAGTGAGGTGTAAAACAACCAAACATTGTTAATCATGCAAAAAATGGCACCATATTTTGCAACACTTGTAAGTCTAAATATATATGAGAGCATGCTTGCCACACAACTTCTTACAAAAACATTTACTTTATATCATTAAGTTTTTTTATTACATTTTGATGTCTAATAATAATAATCACATAGAGGCCAATAACTGGCCTATATGTGGAATACACAACTACCCCAATCTATCTAGACATGCAAGTAAACATATCCATCCATTTATTTACCTTTACCAATCCTTTAAAGAATAAGATCCAACCGAATTCCAACAACTGCAAGATTTATTGCAACAACAAACCAAGAGATGGATTACATTGTAGAAACATATTAACATAACCAACAAAGAAAGATTACAAATAGATAAATATCAAGTTCGTTTTCTTTGGATATTGCTTCATGTTTGCATTGAGGCTAAGATATTTCCTCCATATAAGTTCTTTTATATGTTTCTAAGTAAACGATCCCTACTCAAAATCAAAGTTGAAAGGAGTAAGGAATCTAGGTTCTTCATTGATGCCATGAATACTTTTCAAATAATGGTGACCCAAGGCCTCTTCAATTGACAGGAAACACAATATAATAAAAATGCATCAGTTGACAAGACAATAAAAACTAAAAGCATATAGCATAGATTCAATGTCCAAGTATTTCCCTTCTCCAAGACTTAAAACCATCCTCAAACACCCTAAAATAATAAAAACTAACCAATTATAGAAGTTGACCCATATAATACCTATGATACACTTGATTGGCTCGAATACAAGCATTTTTCAAGTAAATATACAACATCCTCATCCAAGTTAGGAAGATTCAGAGCGAAAGGTTGCTCAAGGAACTATCAAAATATTGAGTGCATGCACCACCTATAATATGGTACCTCGGTAAATTAGTAAATTTGTTTTTCAATACATTAAAAAATAGCAACATCATGAAGATGTCTAAAAAAATTCAATACCTTTTGCCTTAGGGAGACTCTATCAAGTGAGATGATACTTGTCAGCATAATGTATAATATGAACATATCATATGGGAAAAGGTAAGAGGTTTTGAATGTTGAAATAGAATCCAAAAATATTTGAGCTACTTTCTTGAAGTTTCATGTAGACAAACAATAAAGGATTTCATACACCTTCAAGATGACATACTTCTTAGTTGTATCAATGCCTTTTGAAATTAAATCAAATCCCATGGAAGATAACCCAAGCCCAAGGGTGTGGAAAACTAAGTCCATCTACTAGCCTACAACAACTATCATCCCCTCGGTAAATTTGATTTGCTCCAAATCCTTTTCCTATAGCCCACCACCTGATCACATTACATCTGTCCAATGCTAAATCTCCGTAAACATGTTTCCAAATGTTGTAAATGTGTTTCTGATGATGACATGGAAGGATGTTGGCCAGATTCATAATCCCTCTCTCCAAAGCCTCATATTTCTCAGCGCTACCCACGTAAACAGTTAGGCTCTCCATTTGACACAACCACCTTTTCAGTAATTAAACCCTAAATGAGTGAGGAGTAATTATCTCTCCCTTCGCCATTGGATTCAAAATCACATTAAGTAAAATATCTATTTTTTACTGGACACCAACTGCACTTAGTGAATGAGAAAGGTAATCATCGTCGCAAAACAGTTCAACACACATTTCGTAGAGTTTCCAATCACAGCGCCGTATGAGATGAAACAACCATAATAGATTAGACCAATACCGAGCACCATGGGCATCATTGTTCAGTGATTCAACGCACGACTGAGAGTCAGAGAGTTTAATTTGGTCTACCATCAAACGAAAATCTTTCAACAGTGCAGAACTGCAGGTATCTGCAACAGCCTTAGTTGAGTATTTATTTGCGGCCTCAAAGTATCCTATGATATATTGGCCCACTTCCATGGGAGCTAGATTACCAAGACACATAGTAATCGCATACAACATGTCTTGTAAACTCTGTCTCAGCATCCCTAAATCTCCGTTACTCATAGTAAGCCTCGCAGCTAGCTCCGAAAAAATGTTTATCTACAAAGAATATAGCATGGCTCAAAGTTTGGTTTCTTGCTCTGGACTCCAAGCAACAACATCCAAATATGTTATGAATTTGTGTATTCCCTCATGAAACAATATTTCAGAAACAACTGGTAGAATAGCCATGGATTCATCCACACCATCGGAGAAATTAAAGCGCTCATCTACTTCACAAGCTGAAAATTTAACATAAATCTCTGGATCAATAGAACTTGTTATCTTCAGTTCAAATGGGTGCTCATCCTGCAAAGAACAACGATCAGAAAGTCAGGCTTCGTAAAATTCTGATTTTTTTAGAATTTGAGAATGAAGGTACACAGGGTTTCCTTCATCTCCGTCTTTACTGATAATGTGTAATTTGATGTCATTTGTTTCCCGATATCCAAATTGGAACACTTGTTTTACCGTTTCCTAATATCCGAATTTGATGTCATCCCTTTCTTGATCTCTGAATTGGAACACCTATTTTACCATTGCTCCTAACAACTAGTTTGGAGAATGATAGAAAAGAATCGTAACTCAAACAGATCTAAATGATTCGTAGAAAAACTCTCAACAATACTGCAAAAAACCTGTCTTCACAATACCGCAAGTTGTCTTTTGGTTTTTATTTTATTTTTTCGAGTTTATTATACATGTTAATTGCAATGATGTCAACTTATTTATTCATGTAAATCTATGGTTGCTGATGGGACGGGGTTGAGCGTGTGACATGGGCAGTCAAATTGGGGTAAATAGGTGGGCGAATTTACCCTCAGCAACTACCATTTCTATAAATTTGGGAGAATTTGCCCTCAGTAACTGCCATTTCTATAAATTTGGGCGAATTAGAGCGAGCGTGTTATTTTACTGAGCGATGAGAGCTTGAAATCATATCAGAGAGGGGCGAAATGGTTCAATTTAGTGTCCCATTGATATATTTATGGGGATAATGTGCCATTTAGTAAAAGTAAATACATAAAAATTGGTCTAATCATAATAAATGATGGTTTAATTAAAAAACAACCCACTAAAAAATTAAAACCCCCAAATTTAGCCCATGGGATAAGATTAGCCCCTAAAATTTTCCCTGGTCACTTGTGGAGTGTTTGTAGAAACTTCAACTTTTTGTCCGTCTGGCGATTTATGGGTTGATAATAATTCATTTGAGTGTGTATTTTCTCCAAGTCTTTTTGGTGTTTGAATTTGAGCATCTGATGAATTTTCTATTGGGTCAGTCATCGTATCTTTGTTGACAAGTGATTTTTTGCGATTTAACTCTTCCTGTACAAATTTATTATCATGCTTTAGTTTTCTAATTTGTATGAGTAAGTCTTGATTGTGTCTCCTTAAGCATAAGAGTTCTTCCTTATAATCTGATTTTTCAACTTCATTTTGACCATCTTGATTCTCTTGCTCTCTTTTTCTTAACATTTTTATTTCCTTTAGCAACTCTTGATTAACCTTCTTCAGGGAGGAATTTTCTTCATCTTTTCATAGTAATTTTTGCTAGATATCTTGAATCTTCTCTTCTAACTCTTGATTGCAATGTATTTTATCCTTTGTCTTCTTGATTTGAAGCAACAATTTCTGATTGTGATATATTATATAAGAGATCTCTTCATCTCGTTCTTGTATGTCCTTGTCAAATTTTTTTCTCGTAATTTCAAATTCCATAGTTTGTTTGGTGGACTCCCGAATACAATCTTTCAATTTGGAATTTTGCATATTTATCAAATCATTAAAATACTTCTCTTTGTCATTTTCAAATTGTATTTTCTTAATGCTTTCTTGGTAATATCGTAGTTCACCTTCCAATTTCTCTATTTGTGATTGTAATTGAGAATGTCCTTGATATTCTTCCATAGTAAAATATTTTCTACAAATCGGACATGAGCGATTGCAATTTTAAAAAAATGACATATACTCAAATTCTAATTCGCAATGAGGGCACTTAGTCCAAAATTTGGACTTGTATATGGAATCCATAATTCACCACTCACTTCTTCAATAATCGCTTCAATGATGTCCTTCAATGTTTTTTTTAAAATAATAATCGTAATAGATACAATTATTAAATAATTATTATTATTATTAAAAGTTAATAATAATATTATTATTAATAAATATAGTATAATAATTATTATTAATAAGTATGATATGCTTCTGTGCTTTTTATTATTTTTCACTCACTTTGTTGATTGCTTTATAAAACCACATGCGGTTTTATAAAACAATGGGTTTTTTTTTCTATTCTTAAAAAAAAAAAAAAAAATTATGTCTCCCATGAGTAATTTCTTGTTTTCTTCTTACACAAAGTGTAAATAATGACCAAGGTATGGATCGCTCTGATACCAATGTAATATCGGTATCTGGATATTCTAAAAGATTACTCAAGTGAATAATCAACCAATATAAAATAACCCCATTTGGAAAGAATAAATAATATTGAATATGAATTGATGAGATATTACAACTTTAGCGCTCGATATATATATCGCCCTTTACTAATGGTCATGTCTTTTCGAAAAGACATTTCTTTTTTATAAAAATTCTTTAATAATTAATTGTTGTTATTATTTATATTTATATATATTGTTTTATGTTATATTTTTATATATAACAGTTAGCCAGCTCATCATCATCATAATCATAGAACACATTAATTATTAATATATGATGATGATGAGCATGACCATGGTCATGATTATAATAAATTCTTATCGCAATTGAGTTCACCATGACAATGGTTTTTTTAAAGGTTGGTACCCATGGAGTTTTGAACCAGTGACCTTATGCAAGGAGTGCCTTAACAGTACACCCATTCACCATCTATTTTACACCCTGTGGGATACCATGACAATGGTTGATTAAATGTCTAAATGGAATTATATTGACTAAGTTGAGTAAGGTTAATTTTAAGTATATCTAGTGAAGTTGATTAAGATGCAACAATGATGATGATATTGGTGATAATGATGATGTTAATTTAGATCACATTTTAATATTATTAATTAGGTTTAAGTTAAGAATAATTAGAGTTAATCAGGGCTTTATTTATATGTGATGCTTGAGGAGTAAAATAAGGTTACATCACATTTAGACAAATTACAAAATGAATAAAAAGGGGTTATGCCACCTCATACTATTGAAAAATATGTATGCCACAATTTGACATGTTAGAAGGGAAAAATATGGTTATGTAGCATTGCCATTCCAAAAAAGGAGTAAAAGAGTTTCATGTGACGTTTTTACAATAACTAACGTTGGCTAAGGATTGGACATGTGTGATTTCCCCCCTCACAAGTTTATTTTTTTCTCTAATTCAAGTAAGAGGATCTTCATAAGTCCAATATTAAAAAATTCCAAGGATTAATAGATTTCACAAAATGTGAGATGGATTATTGGGTTAAAATACTACAAAGAGTTATGCCAATCAATTGAACCATCTTCCCAAGGCATGTTTTTAATGAGGATACCATAGGTCATAAGTTCAAATCTAGTTTAGTCTCCTAGAGTTAATTTAATAACTATTGTGATTGGTAGTTGACCTGTTCTCCATCCAAATATTTTAAGGGAAGGGGGAGGATCCCATGTGGTTTTCAACACACACACACACATACACATCCACACACATACAACCTTCTTGAGCTCCATAAGGTTACCAACCACTATTATTGTCGGCAATTTAACGACCCTTCATTTGGTTATTCCAAGGAAGAAAGAGAGATCCATGATATGTGGAGAAGAAGAGGGGATATTTTGAAGTTTTAATTGGAATATTTATATATTATTTTTCAAGAAAAACCTCATGGGAAAATTCCATGAATTTCCTTGCATTTTGTATATGGTACCCTATGCAAACCTATTGGTAGATATAGTGGTACCTATATTAGTTAGGGTATTGAGTGAAGCACACAGAATAAGAATCTAACATAATATCCCAAGTTCACCCTCTAAGTTTATTTGTTTAATTTTGGACATTATTAAATTATTTTGATATTGCAATTAAAGGTCAGAAACATTAGACAACATAAACAATAGATGGTGTGCAAGTAAGTTTGATTTATTTAATTATTTGTGTATTTCATGTTTTCCAAATATGTCAAGTGAGTAGAACTTAAAGAGACATGAAGATAAGGTATGGTAGGAGGGACAAGTAACATGAGGGATAAAACCATACAAGTATCCTAATGATATTAATTTAAAGAGATAAACTACTCCAAAACGCTAAATACCCTTCTGAGGTGTCATCCTCTATTTAATGTAAAGAAATAACTAAAAATAGAAGACTATTAATACAAAAGGGGAGAATTAATGAGAAAAGGGAGAAATTTTCCCTTAAGGAGAACAACCTATGAAAGAAAATTGAATAAGGATTTATTGGGAAAGGAAAAAGAAAATATTTGAAGAGAAGAGGGATAAAACCCTCATCATGTCTTTTAGGTTGCAAGCAAGTGATGCATAGTTCTAAGTTTATCCAGGTTCTATTGGAAATTCTCTATGGCTGTAGAATGGTAATTTGTAGTGAAAGCCTTGAAGGCCTGTGATATTGGCAAGGTTGCTAGTGCTTAGAACATGATCAAAGATGGAAAAATATACCTTAGACTATGGTAGTGGAAGTAGAATACGAATCCATGTAAATCTTAGTACCATTCATAACACTAAGTTTGTGCCAGGTATTAGCTGAGGATATGTCTATAAACTATTTCGGACTGATTAGTCATGTGTTAAAAAGGGTAATAATAACCTCCTGAATTAAATATTGAATTTTATTAGACCTCTGGAAAACTTGGCTAGCTCAAGGGTGATTAAATAGTTAAGAGGAAAGGAACTCTTGTAATATATGGTTAGGAGGTTTGGTCTACTCATTTGGCCTATTTGGAAATATTCAATATTGAACAGATAATTAAATTATTTTGTATCAATTCTATGTTGTTTTTAAATGAAAAGATTATGGTTTTTGTAATGTTATTATTGAGAATTGGTTGCATGTTTATTCTTGTTAATCTAGAGACATAAATTGATATAAGTGAATTATCTTGATATTATTGTATCTGGTTAATTGAAGTTTAATTTGTATAAAATATTTTCTGCTAGTATATGTTTAGTTACTCTAACATAAATATAAACAGTATAAACCCTAATGGGCTATATAAGAGATGTTACTAGTTAAATAATCGTAGCATGTAAAAATAATATTTATTATTATCCAGAAGTTTAATATTGGATAACTAGATATGATTATGCTAAAAAGAGTTATGTTTCAATCCTATTATTAAATAAACAATATACAAATATGGAAGATAAATTTAGAACACAAGTAAATGAATGCATAGTTATTGTTCATTATAAGAACATAATACAATCATTTGTAAATAAATATGTATACTATGGATAGAATAATCAAGGAAGATTTTGTATATTATTGATGCATTGTTCTTATAAACAAAAATGTTTTATTATAACTCGACTTCAAAGGCATGCACAAGGAAAATTGTAATATCCCCAATGCAATTCTAGACAATTTTTTTGTTTGAGTGTGATAATTTGTCAAAATAATTGCATACTACTCATTTAGGAAATTCTTTAAACACTTTGCATGTATCTCGAATAGAAATTATGTCAAACATTTTTCAAGTAACCAAACAAACATACAATGAGAGAGAGAAAATATAGAAATTTTATTATGGATGGAACTTGATATAAGTATCTATGGTTTCTATAGTAGCTACAACAAAACTACACAAATATTAAATACCGAAAATATGCACGGATCCTGCATAGATGATGTATCCACCTCAAGAGATCCCTAAGCCACGAACCCTCCTCAAGTGTGATGATGGTCTGCTCCTCGATCTACCTTCTCAAGAAATTTATCTCTCTCTAGAGAAATTCCCCCCCTTTAGATGAATTCAACGCTCTTCAATGAATTCATCCCTTGTCAGTGAATTCGGCCCCCTCTAGTAAATTTCGACCCAATCCTAGTGAAATTCGTCCTACTAGTGAATTTTGGCCCGTTTAGTGAATTTAAACCCCTCCAATGAAGTTTGTCCCCTCTAGTGAAATTTGGTCTTTTCCCAGTGAAGTTCGTCTTGCTTGTGAAGTTCTGTCGAGTCCTAGTGAAATTTGGATTGCTAGTTAATTTTGAACCCTCCAGTGAATTTCGGCCCCTTTAGTGAAATTCGACATTGTCTCAATGAACTCGACCCTCACCCAATAAATTCCCCCCCAAAAGAAAGGCTCCCAAGCATGATGCTACTCACAAAATAGAATATGTATCACCGAATGAAGCTCAAATGGAAACCCTAGGTGGATTTCCCTCTCATCTAGCTAAGGTGGGTCTCTTACCACCGAAATCAAACAATTATGGAAGGGTTTTTCCAAACCTTAATGAAAACTCTGGATCACCAGACATACATGTTGGCGCAGATCTACTTCGACTAGGGTTCACTTAACTAATCACCAACAAAACCCAAGACACCAACCCTATCAGCATCATCTGCGAAGCAAGTGAAGTCTCACTCGAGGTATCTATGGGAACTGCAGGAACCATATTTTTGCAATAGTGAAGGGGTGCAACAGGAATCTACTAAATATAACATTCTAGACCTCGACAAAACACAAGGCTTGAATAAACCATAGGGTTTCCATACATATCACTTAACTAGTTGCGACATATATTTATTAACTAAGTAATACTCAATCATTCATAATTCCACATTATTTAACATTTATTCATCAATATGCAGAAGGTAACAAAATAACATAGCACATCATCACACCATTCACACACATTGAACACCATATATAACGTGGAAACCAAAATGTGATAAAACCATGGAAGTGCTTTCTTTATTCATGAGTCACACTAAAATAATCACTTCATGTCTACATCAATGACTTACATATTTATTCCTTCTCTTTACAATGGATATGTGCATACAACCTGTAGATCATGTGATTCTCTTCTCACAGCATGCAATATCTTCAACATACAGACAAAAAAGGCCAACCAAAAGATTTACAAACATGAACCCAAAGAATGCCAAAATATTAACCAGCGAACAAACAACCCCAAAAATTCCAACCCCTTACATATTTATAGGGCACACATAGCCTGCCCCGCTCCCACTAATCTACTTACTCAACTAGTTGACTCATAAATGTATGTGGACACAAAATCCTAACTAACTTACCCAACTCCACCTTTGACGTATTCAAAATACCCATCTTCCTTGATTCTTGGTCGCTACGTCAAAGTTGACCCTTCTTCGTCGGACCACTTTGCCTTAAATCTATTCACAAAAAAAATGATCAAGGATTTACCTGGCCCAATAGGCCACCAACACTCACATGTGGCTCATCCCAATACACTTCAAGGTTGCACTGTAGGTGTCTTGGAATTTTTCAGAAAATATGCATACTTCTGCTTTAGCTCCTTGATAGTTTGTTGTATCTAATCTTTATGTTGGCACACTTCTTATACCAATTCTCCTATCAGATGTGCTTGTGCTTGCTGCTCATTCCATTCTACTATTTTTTGAACTTCACTACTCATACCACTAATGATATATAGTACCTGCTTCGCTTTGCTCTTAAGTTCTTCGGTCATCTCAATTCACCTCTATTGCTCAATCCTTAGTTGATTAACTTCATGTTGCAACTGTTTGTTCTCTACAACTTTTACCATTTTCCTAGCAAGTGATAGAGTCTTGAGTTGACTCTTTAGACTTAACATCTTACTTTGTGTGTCTTCCATCTTGCTATTGATATCCTCCAGCTCCCCCATCTAGAACTGCTAAATTTCGCACATTCACCTTTGCTGCTCTTGATTTCTTTGATGGCTTTAGTGATGTCGTCACTGCGTTGCGCAATAACCTTTGGAGGAGTACTTGGTACTAACTTCACCTCCAACTCTCTAATGATATTCTCATGGAAACCTGAAATGGCTCCGCTTAACTACATCACCTTTTTTTCGATAACCATATCTTATGCTACCTCGGCTTCTAGTACTGTGCAGTAAGCTACTACGACAACATTCTGCAGCTGCTCCTTCTCTTTGGAAATTTATTTCTATTCGTTCTGTAGCTTCTCGCACTCTTCCTACAATGTGCTATGCTAGGCACATCACTTAATCATTTCTTTGTATCTATTTTCCTCATGCACCCTTATTTCCTCTGCAACATGCTGCTGAATTTTTTGCAACATGAACATGGGTAACATGGACACCTTCAAATCAATGTAGCTCAATTGATGAGTTTGATCCTGTAGTCCTGGTTCACCAAAACTTAGTTCTTGTGGCAGTAGCTGAACCACCCTACCCATCATAGCAGCTGATGCTTGAGGTACAATTTCCTCATCTACCCTTCCTTAGTTTTGTTGCACAACTCTAGGTTGGACTGGAGCAATTTGAAGTTCCTATATAGCTCATCACAGACCATCGATCTGATCCATCACTCCTCCAAATAATTGCTAATTCCTTTCCTCCTCTATCTTTGATGTTTCCTCTACTACTTTTGTGATTCGGTCATACATGATGTCAATATCATCCTCGATTAAGGCCATGAAATCCTTTTTCTTCTCTACTTTTGACTTCTTCCTCTGCCCGCACGTCGCACTCGATGCCTTCCTCTTGTCACCAGGCTTCGGGTCTGTCTTTGTCACGCTAGAATATCGACCTTATTCCTTTGATTTTTCCTGGTTCTATCTGTTTCCAGCAGTACTTCCCTCGGAATGGGAATCTCAATCATCACCATGAGCTTCGTTATGCACATATTTCCCTCCCTATCCCATATCCTGCTGCAACACATCCATGGATATCTGCTCAGCCTCAATGGGAACTTTCCACTCCAATTCCCATTATCAATAATGGTGGGGATATCTTGCTTAGATAGTTTGTAACCGGTCTCTAGCCACTGCTTATCTAGGTCATTCCTCACCTGGACATACATATGGTGAGGTCTGACTTTAAATATTATAATCCCTCCGATCTTAGCAACCACCGAACCCTCTATGTGCGGAATCAAGGGGAAATTATGTCAGAGTGCTTCTAATTGCAAGTATAATTCTACGTTGTTGTCAATCCACCTCTTTGTCTCATCACTGAACCAAAGGTTAGCATACCATGTGGCCAAACATTGACCACTCCAACTGTCCATCACTTGGTACTCCTCGGGTTCATCCCAAGAAATGAATGAAATTAAAATGATAAACCAAAAATAGTGAAATGGGTTATTTATCCAATGCATCTTGGTAGTCGTTGAGGAATTTGTTCAGTAGAAAGTGTTAGTTTTTCAGAATTTACTTCAATCTGATCTAGGATCTTAACTGAGAGAACAACATGTACAACATATCTACAGCATATCAATCATGGACACAATAATTCAAGCACATAAGAGACAATAGACACACAGAGTTTCACTGGGGAAAACCATAAAGGTGAAAAACCCCACAACTTCCTCAAAGATAGATAGAGCAATGATACAACCCAAGCATAAGAGATATACTCCTAGCAGGAGCTTCTCCTCCTCCACTAGTGTGCCACTCTCCAATGAGAGTAAGTGTGAGAATGTGAATGATCAAATAGAGTGCCTCCCACACTCTATTTATACTTGACTTGACTTGCCTAATAACCTTTACTAGGTCGGCCTCAACTTAACCACATAACATAATGCTGACAGGGCCGACCCCCAATAGGGTGGTCTACTAACCCTTTAACCCACTTGACTTATATAGGGTTGACCCCATCAAGGTGGTCTAATAACCCATCAAGTATAAGTTATGACACTTATAATATAAATGACAACACTTTCGTATAGAGGAATAATAACATCTCTATAGGAATACAATATACATATGTGAAATACATTCCAAAGTTACAAATACATCAACACTCCCTCTTAACTAGGAAGGTAATTCTCGACACAGATCTACTAGCACAAGTCTTCTTCTATGGATCATCATCACCAAATCATCGTCAATGCTGCTGCTATCTCAATCAATCTCCAATCTAGTCATCATAGGAATTTCTACAGAGCTAGTCCCTAGCCCTTACATCTTACCATGGGAGGACTTTCCTACCACCATGTAAGAATGGCCCCAGCCCTTACATCTACACCATAGGAGGACTTTCCTACCACTATGTGAGAATGGCCCCAGCTCTTACATCTACACCATAGGAGGACTTTCCTACCACTATGTGGGAATGGATCATGTGCATCTGTGTCTCCTGACTCATCACTTCCCCTTGGAAGGTATCTCAATCTGAAGTACACCAAGTCTCCCTCTGAAGTATTCAAACTTCACTCTGGCCAGTGACTTGGTCAACACATCAGCTATTTGCTCATTCGTCGCAACATACAGGAGCTTCACTGCTCCTCTCTGCACCATATCCCTAATATAGTGATACTTGATCTCAATGTGCTTCGACTTATCATGGAACACTGGGTTCTCTGACAACTTCACACAACTCTGGTTGTCGCAATATATACAAGTAGCACTCAACTGGAGATCAAACAAATCAGATAGTAGCTTTCTAAGCCATACTGCCTCACAACTAGCCGAACAAGTTGCGACATACTCTGCTTCGAATGTACTCAGTGCCACACAGGACTACTTTCTGCTAAACCAAGAGATCATACCGGATCCCATACTGAAGCAGCACCCCTAAGTGCTCTTCTGAGAAATGGCACTGCCTGCCCAATCCGAATCAACATAACCCTCCAGGTTAAACTTTTGATTCGCCTCATACTTGAGCCCATAGTCAATTGTACCCTTCAGGTACCTCAAAATATGCTTTGCATCTATCAGGTGAACATGTCTCGGATTTTTCAAGTACTGGCTCAAGGTGTTCACCGCAAAGAATATATTTGGTCTTGTATTCGTCAGATACATCAAGGACCTAATCATCTGATGATACATCATAGCATCAACCGGCTCAGATGAAGCATCACACAAAATCTTCAGGTTCGATGCCATAGGTGTGGCCATGGCCTTGCAGTCCATCATCCTGAACCTCTTCAGGATCTCTACTCCATAATTCCCTTGTCCAAGGAAGATTCCATCTGCACTCTGCCACACCTCCATACCTATAAAATAGTGCATCATCCCCAATTCCTTCATCTCGAACTTGGCAGCAAGCTTCCTCTTCGTATCAGCAATCAATCTATCCTCACCTGTTACAAACAGTTCATCCACATACAATAGTAGTATCACTGGATTGCCTTCCTCAACCTTGTAGTAAAGGTTGGAATCCGCTTTACTCTTAGTAAAGCCCAAACTGGATAGAAAGTTGTCTATCCTACCATACCAAGTCCTGGGAGCTTGCTTCAAGCCATACAAGTCTTTCTTAAACTTGCACACATATGACCCTCTGTCATGTGTCTCAAAACCAAGTGGCTGCACTACATACACTTCCTCCTCGAGTACACCATTCAAGAAAGCTATCTTGACATCCATCTGGTATATCTTCCATTTCATCACTGCAGCCAAAGCAAGTACCGATCTAATGGAAGTGTATCTGGCTACAGGAGCAAAAGTCTCTTCATAATCAATCCCTTCTTTCTGGGAGAAGCCACGAGCTACAAACCTTGCTTTATATTTCTCTATGCTACCATATGCAGCATGCTTGATCTTATAGATCCGCTTGGAAGTCACGATAGAGTTCCCTTCTGTTCTGGGACCACATCCCAACCATCATTCTTCATGATCGACGGATCATGGTATTCTTCCGTTACTTCATCCCGGATCCTGGGAACTTCAATATCTTCAATAGATAGATTTGTTACTGGAACAAGTGTTGTAGTCCTTCTTTTGTAGGTGATGGTATACGATCTTTCCTACAAGACAAGTTAAATTGCATGATTAGAAACATCTCATAGTTTTCATAACAATTTCTTACACATAAAGAAATATGTCATACAATCATGCAATTATTTTAGCCAATGCTTCAATACAACATTTATCCATATCCCGTAACTTTCTAGATGCCTTCCAATCTCTACCAGAACATTGTTAAGAGTGTGCACAACTCCCAATATGTCAGCAAAGAGGTTTCATTATAGATAAGTAGCAATGGAATGTTGTACAGTTCCATAGGCCACTTACCCATCACATGCATATTAGTAGTATAATGTTCATTAATGCAATTATTCTAATATGTATAATACACACCCTAAGTCTAGTAACATAAGCATATACATCATTGAACAATATTATTTAAACAAACAAGTATACAAGAAATGACAATTCAAATACTTATGTTTGTTTGTTTGTAGGGTGGACTCCCTCTCAATATTTGCTTCCTTGCATGAACTATTGGAGTGTGCTCCCTCTTGATCTTTGCTTCCTGGTTTACCTGCCCTTGAACTTATATCCATCCTCGATCACTATGCATGATTACTAGTTTCATTATTGTGTTATCCTCGAGATCTCATACATAATCATAAATTCATTAGTATAATCTCAATACTATCAAAACACAATAATCTTAAACATGTATAGTCATGATCATTTCAAACATAGATAATAAGCATTAGTATTCAAGGTTTATATAGGACTCTTCTGGTTAGTCATATCATTAATCAAGGTAAGAGACATAATAAGCATAAACCCTTGATTACTAACTTCAATGAATAATCATTATCAATCATGCCATGTATACTTATATACGAGATCCTAACACAAGGTAGGATTCTAACTTGATATAGGAAAAAACATACCTGGATTAGCATGCTAGCTAGTTATGTCTAACATACCCGCATAATGTCTTTTTGTTCTCTTCAATGACTTGTGCTAGTAACCTGTATATCTCATAGGTTAACCATTATAGAACCAAGTTATACATACCTCGTAAGTAGATCTTCTATGTGATCCATGACAATGGATGAATCTTTGTCTTCATGTCACCATGGTCATATGTTCTTGAACTAGAACGTCGATTTGTCTTTCTTGATGTACCTTTCATGTTAGTAGACAACATCAACCTTATACAACACCACAATGCATTAGTACAATCATAAGTGTCAAAACCCTAATCAATGAATATCTTCTATCATGTATTCATATTTTTATTAAGGTGATACAGCAAGTCTAAAACTAATCAAGATTGTACTAATCTTAATGAAGACAAACATATCATAAACTTAATCATGAACATATTTCGAAACATACCTGTAAGTCATACCTGCCGAGTTTGCTTGTAATCTTCTTTAGCCTCATCTCCCTCTGAAATTGGAACTTCTTCAGTTATGCAGGTGACCAATCCATTCTCATCTAGGATTAACCCAATCCACTTGATTTGCAGAAACTGGATCTGGAGCTGGATTAGGGTTTGTCAGGAAAACCCTAAAAATTCAAACTTTGAATTTCAAACTTCTGAAAGGATAGGAAGATATGCCTTGATGAGCTGATCAACCTGGTATACTCAGAATTTGAAAACTGCAAAGTTTCACCCCTCAAATTTGCTTTTCAATCTTTTGGATTCACTAGGAGGACTCTGAATTAGGGTTTGAGTTTCCTGGAGCTTCACCCAACCAAATAGTTTGTTCCAAAGCTTTAAACTGTGATTTTTCCAAGGAGCTTCCAACTATGGTCACAGATTTCAAAATTTCCCATTTTTGCAGAAGCCCTAATTTTCCACTTTTCCGATCAAAGTCCCGAACTAGGGTTTGATCAAGCCTGGCCTTCTACCCAACCAAAAACTTCGATCTTGGTCTCTAAATTTTGGTTTTGATGAGGAGCATCCAGCCATGGTCTTTGATACAGAAATTCCAACATTCTCTGAAACCCTAAATTCCCGGAGCCATGAATGAAGGTGCTCAAAATCCAATTCTATTTTGACAGAAATATGCACCTGATTGTTTCTGTCGTAACTCTGAAATTTCATATATACATGGTCTGAAAATTCGTTCTCGGGTAGCCTGACCTGTTATCTTTCTAACCCCACAGGTCTGACCTCAAATGGATTCTCTGAGAGAGAGTTATGCCAAGTGTCGTAACGTGACCTATTTATGGGGTAAAACATGAGAGCGAACTTGTACGGAGTGCCACGTGTCACTGGTACACTTTCGACCTATGAACCTTTGGCCTGTGAAAGTTCAATCCATTTCCTACTTGTTACTTTTTACGAATTTAATTTGGAGCTTCCTATCCCAAGTTGTGACCTTTTTTCCTAGGTCACATGTTTATGACTGAGATCTGGAAGAGGTAGAAACTCTAGATTGTACAGATCATAAAACACAAAGTACAACAAATTAGAAGTTGTTCTTAGGACACAAGGTACATTGGGAGCTTATATTAAACCTATAAAAGTTTCAGATCCTTAAACTTCACCAAAATGGATTTATAGTGAAAGTTCTACAATGATTGTTTTTTTCTATATCAAGCCCTAGCTTCGCAAGTGCAACAAGTGTCATAAATGCCATACCATGCCTTCTTTCAAGCTAGCTCTGATACCATGTTAGTTTTTCAGAATTTACTTCAATCTGATCTAGGATCTTAACTGAGAGAACAACATGTATAGCATATCTACAGCATATCAATCATGGACACAATAATGCAAGCACACAAGAGACAATAGACACACAGAGTTTCACTGGGGAAAACCATAAAGGTGAAAAACCCCACAACTTCCTCAAAGATATATAGAGCAATGATACAACCCAAGCATAAGAGATATACTCCTAGCAACATATTCTCCTCCTCCACTAGTGCGCCACTCTCCAATGAGAGTAAGTGTGAGAATGTGAATGATCAAATAGAGTGCCTCCCGCACTCTATTTATACTTGACTTGACTTGCATAATAACCTTTACTAGGTCGGCCTCAACTTAACCACATAACATAATGCTGACAGGGCCGACCCCCAATAGAGTGGTCTAATAACCCTTTAACCCACATGACTTATACAGGGCCGACCCCATCAAGGTGGTCTAATAACCCATCTAGTATAATTTATGACACTTATAATATAAATGACGACACTTCCGTATAGAGGAATAATAACATCTCTCTAGGAATACAATATACATATGTGAAATACATTCCGAAGTTACAAATACATCAACAGAAAGGTGGCCCAATTCATCTGCACCCCTTGCATGCACTACTCCGCTACCGCAATGACTATCACAGGTACCTGGTTCGGGTGACACGTCCTCAACACTTTTCTTTCCAACCCCTTTGCTGCAAAGCACATATTTTGGTCATTGATTCAAGCGATCTTGCTGATCCCCTCTTATCCTTTTTCAAATTATCCTTTTCCTTCATACGGTTTTCGAGCTCCCTATCTTTCTCTTTCCCAATGAAAAATGTGTCAGGGTTGAGGCCCGCATTCGATAAGCCCATGATTTGTGCAATTAAGTAAGATTCAATAGATATTTTCTTGTCGATCCATGAGAACCCGCCGTGCACACAGAGCAACAATTGTTTAACACGTGCATTAACTTCCGCATACCTCCCAAAATGTGGTATGTCGAGTATCAACAAAATTCCTGATCGCCGCAATCCTAGGGCCCATGGCATAGGCTCCATAAAAAAGGTTTGAGTTCCCGCAGTAAAATTCGATGCATATACTCTATCGACTTGAACTCGGGAAAATTCCGAAGGTCATGGTTGGCACATGATAATTTGGAAATTTTTCCCATCATATCCCCTTGCGTAATGACACCTTTTGGTACCACAGGGAATATCATCATGTACTTAGCATTCCTCCCAATCTTCATGGATTTTTCACTTGTATTCCTTGAGGGCACACATTATGGAAGCAATGATGTAGAGTTGGTTCCAGACCCTGATGCTTCTTGGTCATTTCTCCTCTTCGAACTTGTTTCAATAGATGTCTACCGTGTTGATGGCCTCTTTTTCTTCGGTGGTTCAACCATAGCTTACAACATTATTTCCATTAGTTCTTGATCAACTGGAATGGTTCCTCCGACATCAACTTCTTCAACATATATCTTCTCAACACTTACTTCAGACATCACTTCCTCCATTGCTACATACTTCGGCTTCTAGTTCTTCAACACTAACACTTTGGTCTCTCTACTCTCACAATGCACTTAATCGCTTAGGAAATAATGATCCAATTCATTATCCTAATAGGATTTTAAATCCTTCCTTCAATCTGTCCTATCAATGATTTTTCCAAGATTTAGTGAATCAAACCCAATCCTTTACATTGATCATCCTTTTTGGTAACAATTTTGTTCACACAGGCATGTCTTTTTTACACTTATTGTGATATCCTCCACTAATGCCACCACTTTGCGTTCCATAAATGTAGTTATTAATGATACAAACTTCACTTTGACAAACATATAACTTATGTATAGACACCTACTATGGCAAAAGAAACCGTGACACACACTAAAATCCGACCTGCCTTAACTTTGACACGAACTAAACTTCGACACAAAATTAACTTGGGGTTTCCATTTTTTTTCAATATTTACATGCAGACTCAGTGTGGGAATGCACGGTTGTCCTTGTAAGGTTTCAACTGGATTCCATTTACCAAACCCATTAGGATCTCTGCATTTATCATCTATAATTGTACAACACCTCATTCTATCACATAATTAATCACATATGGTCCCAACCAATGCATTCTTATCTTACCAGGGTGTTTGAAGAACTTACTATCATATAGGAGTACTAGATCTCCCCTTTGAAACTGCTTCTTCATAATTTTGCGATGATGCCATACCTTATCTCTATATTTTTTGAACTGTTGTTGAAATCCTGCTATAAATCTATCCTCCTCCATTTGGAGTAGCTGCAACAACCTTTCCTCGAGAGCACTAATGTATGACATACTTGTGAATGTAACAACCCTCAAACTTGGCATAATGTACTCCATTGGAATAAAATATTATTGACCATATACTAGCTTGAAGGGTGTCTGGCTTGTTAACTTCTTGCATGTTGTTCTATATGCCCAAGCATAAGACTGCTAGGATCCTCAGGTCCCAATCGTTGCATCTCACGTTACAGAGCTTTTTCAAAGCATGTTACAGTATTTTTTTGAAAGCTTCGAAAGTCCCATTATATTGTGGATGGTATGGATAATTACTCTTCAAATGATAAATTTGGAATTCTTGGGTAATTGAATCAATAGTCTTATTAAGAAAATGAGATCCTTGATCACTTAGTAAAACTCACAGGTATCCAAATCTAGTAACTATATTTTGAAACAAGAACTTCACAACAGTTGTATCACTACAATCCTTTACCGGTTCAGCTTCAGTCCACCTAGTCAAGTAATATATCATAATAATAATGTAACGTGCTCCTGATCTCTTCACAGGTGGGTTGATTGGTCCCACAAAGTCAACAATCCATTTCTCAAATGCTTGCAAAGTCACCCATGGAATTAATGGCATCTCATCCCTCCTATATGGTTTCCCTATTCTCTAGAAGACATAACAAGATCAAAAATATTCCTTAGCATCTTTATGAAGTGTAGGATACCACAACCCTACTCGCAATATATTTTTTTCCATAGCCTTTCCTGCATAGTGGCCTCTTGCAACACCTTCATGAGCTTCAACCATAATCATTGGTTTCTCATGTTTCGTAACACAACATCTTAACACTTCATCTAGTCCCAACTTATATAATTGGCCTACTATCATTTGATAATCTACTTCTTTGACAACTAAATGCTTCTTTTGATTGAAACATAACCCTATGGGTGCCAGACCCATGGTAAAAAAATTGACAATGTCTTCAAAGAATTCATCCACCAGTCTTACTGAAAACAACTGTGCATCCGGGAGGTTGCCATCCAAGTTAACTAGTTCCTCCCTTGTTTCTAATCTTGACATATGATAAGGTCCCACAATTATCCTTCCTGGTTTAACTATAATCTCAAAATCATATTCTTGGAACAATAGGAGCCACTTGTAGATTCGCTCCACCAACATTGGCTTGTTGACCACGTATCTCACAGCAGAATGATCTCTAGACATTTTAAAGTGACGCCCTAATAGATAATGTATGAATTTCGAAAATGTATAGACCATAGCTAATCCTTATTTTTTTTCATAGTATAGTTTCTTTCTGTAGTGGATAAATTCCTGCTAGAAAATGTGATAGGATGATCAATAGATCCCTCTCCTGGTTGACCCAAGACTGCACCCAATGCAATAGATGAAGCATCGACATGAACTTGAAACTCTTTTTGCTAGTTAGGAAATACTAAAATCGGTGTTGTTACCATCTTCTCCTTCAATGTGTCGAGGCTTTTTTGGCACTCCTCATTCCACTGAAACTTAGTATCCTTCTTCAATAGCTTCTCCATCAGTGTTGTGATTTGCACATACCCTTTAATGAAATTTCTATAGTACCTTGTATGGCCCAAAGTTGTTCTCAATTGTTGAACTGATGTTGGTAGTGGTAAATCTACTATAATGGTGATATTTCCAGGATCCATCAATAGACCCTGTTTACAAACCACATGACCTAGAAATTTACCAAATGGAGCACAAAAAATACACTTCTTCAAATTTAGTGATATATGGTACTTTCTATAGCGGTCCAACATCAGCCTAAGATTATCGATATGATTATTCAATAGTTCATATATTGTCCAATCGTCGAAGTATACTTCCAAAAATTTATGGATGGACTCCTTAAATGCTACAACCACAACCCAGGAAAAAATAGTTGGTGCATTCTTTAGACCGAAGGGAATTAATGTATACGGATAGAAACCCCATTCAGCTGCAAATGTGGTCTTATGTCGATCCTCGTTAGTAATTTTGATTTGATGATATCTAGAAAAACCATCTGTGAATGAGTAAGACTCCTAGCCACCCAAATTTTCTAATACCTCATCTATAAAAGGTGTTGGGAATGGATCATGCAGACAAGTATCATTCGGCTTCCTTAGATCTACACAAATTCATATTTCACTAGTCTTTTTAACTTGGACCACCATTGGATTAATCGATTCAGACTCTTCGAAAGACTCAATAATTCATGCCTCTAGTATTATGTCAAGCTCTGCTCTTACCTTTTCCTTATATTTCAGGATCAATCTATATGGCCACTATTTAATAGGTTTCACATCAAGATTTAGTGGGATTTTCATCTCTCCCAGATCACTAGAAATGCCTTTAATTTTTGAAAACTTAGTAGGAAATAAATCTTGATATTCATGCAGTAGGTCAGTAAGCTTACCTACAGTTTCATCATCCCAATAGTCTCCAATGTTAGCAAACTTTGTATTTTCAGTTGAACCTATGTTTACCTTTTTCATCTTCAATGGCTACAAAGATTTATTGGATGTGATCTCGAGGCCCTCTAGATATTGGCTTCCTTCTTTTTCTAGGATATGCAAATCTCTCAGATTGTCATCCAAATCTCCCGTAATATTGTAACACTCCATCACTTGCTCAAGTGTGGCAATCCACTATGTTATATTAGGTAACTGCACATGTACTTCTTCATAAATCTTGGTCCTTATTGTCTGCAAAGCTACGTCTATTGATTATTTCTCATCTTCATAACTAAATGATTTACTCATCATGATCATGCCATCCCATTCTACTATGGCTTGTCACAGTTCCATAGTTGTATACCAACTTAGAGGTATAGTATCCAAGGTATGGATAAACATATGGACCCACTCTTATTTAGGTACATGTTCCCATTATTTTGTACATGATGCTAAGTGGTCTATAGGACTAGTTATTTCAGTATATTTTTCTCTACTATAATATATTCCTTCTCCAAATATGACTTCTAGCATCTTTCTACACTATGACAAACCCTATATATTTTCCTTATGGGTAACCCAACACCTAGCTAGGGTATCTTTTAAAGCTACATCTAAAGATAATAGTATTTATTTTTCAAGTACCTCGATTTCAAAATAAAAAATGAAAACATCTAAATTAGGTAACCCCTTGTAAACAGGTAGATCACATACCTCTTTTCTAACCCAGGGAAGTGATTTTGTGACTTGATCACACCTCCTCACAATACTTCATGTAACCTATTCTACCAATTTTCTAGTGATTCCCCCGAGTCTGAAGAACAAGAGATAACACTTCTCCTACTCAAGGTACCAGCTGCTGTTGGATTGACATAATCATCCATTCTTGAAGTGACTTTGTAAATATTATCTAAGTCTTCAGCATTGTATTCTCCTTGGACAGGTTTGACATACCTCAAACCCTCCAAAGGATCCAAAGGTGCAACAAATTTGATATCCCATCCTTCACATGGCATCATCCTTTTGTTCATATTTGTGATATTATGATGTTCAATCACCCAGTCGATACCAAGCAATGCTAGGTATGGATTGGTATCATCCACTATCTCTATAACTTTGAAATCAACGTAAGTTCACAATCCATCTATTTCAACATGGACACCCACCATTATTCCAAATGGTATTACTTTATGTTGATTAGCTAATATTAATTGGATTGTTGACCATACCAACTTAGGTTTTCCCATAACTTCCCATGTATGTTTAGTAATAACATTCACATCTGACTCTAGATATAGAATAATAAAATCCATGTCGAAGTCCCTAATCAGTACACTAAGTTGTAGTTCCCTTCCCATTCTTACCTTCTTTTGCAAATTATTTAGATCCCTTTCATGAGGAATTTCTTTTTTTGGGTTCATCAATTAAATTCTGCAAGACCCTTAAAGGAGATTCATCTCTAAATAGGTCTAGACAACGTTTTACGAAAAAATTTAGTGCACTTACCTTTCCTGGACTTCACTTTGGAGCTGATTGGTCGAAGCAGGCTAGCATATTATATAAAGGAACTTAGTCGAATACCGGTGGTTCAAATGTCGAGGGTTCCCTATGTATTGCAGTAAATGCTTTCCATGCGTCCACAAATGTCTTTTTTTCCTTCTGAAAATTGAATGGTATTGTTCGTTGCATGGCTGGCCCGATTCTATGTGCACGCTGATGAACAAATATTCCTCTATCATCTCCTATCATAACACCTCTTCTTGTAGAAACATCAACAGTTGGCTACTCTTGTTTCAGTTTTGATGAGATTTTTTGGACATTCTAGTTCTGGTTTTGATTCTAATTTTGATTTCCCTTGTCTTGCCACTTTGCTATGAGTTGTGGACAATATTCAATAGTGTAATCCAATGCTATACAATATGTGCATGTCGAACATGGGTTCGTACAGTCCTTGGAAAAATTTCTATTGTAATATTTAAACGTATCCATGTCATTTAATACCTTAGGATAGCATTATTGATCATTTTTTATTAATTCCTAGGTGTTAGACTATGTAGTTGGCTAAATTATACATTGTGTGGACCACAAGTCATCATTGTGTGGACCACAAGCATCCTAGAATAAACTAGGAACATTTCTAAATATTTTGGATAAGATTTGATTTGATTCTGGCTGATCTTATCCAATCCTGGAATAGAAGGCGCCTTACTGCTTTTTACTGATTTTTACCACTTTTTGGTGAAAGGTGAAAGCTAGTTGACTAGTCTTAACTGTTTTTTGGCCAACTCATCCTCCATGATGTTTCTTCCTTCCAAATTATGGATTTAGCATTATTTTCCATCCTACATCACCATCTGATCACTAATTCAGAAATTCGTGAGCCTTTGAGGTGACTTGGATAGCACACTTTCCACCTAGGGGGTTTTGCATATTTTTAGTAAGCCTGCTTTTGTGAGGATTCGAATGGAAACCTTTTGCATTTGAATATTTGATTTAATGTTATATATTTTCATCCTATTACTTTCCCAAGTTTTTCTTATGTATTATTATTCATGAGAGTAATTCTTTTTTCATCATACTTGACTGTTTTTCAGTGTTCTTGACTAGTTGTGTGAGATTACTTGTGAGAGTATGAAATTTCTTGATCATATATTGGTGTGAAATAAATTTAACATGGTATCAGAACTATAAAGCTACTATTTTCTCCTTTAATTCTCTTGCAAGATCCAACCAGTCTCAAGGAGGGTGCATTCAGTCATCTACAAGGCACAATCATTCACCGGAGGGCGCAACTAAGCATCTAGGGGCACACCCAAACCACTCTAAAAGCTATTTAAGAGCTTCCATGGATCAGTCACATCATATCATCCTCACTCCATTCAATTATTTTGACTGTAAAGCGTAGATGGAGATCATGTTGAGGAGCAAAGGCCTCTACAGGGTGACTATGGGATCTGAAACTGAGCCAACCTCAGCAATTGGGAAGGCAAAGTGGCACAATCGATGAGATGAATCCTATGGTATCTTGTTTATCACCACATCCAGGGATATTTTATTCCATATAGATGGTATTACCACTCCAAATGAAGTCTGGGAGAAGCCCCAAGATTTGTTTGGAAAGAAAAATGAATTAAGAGGCCACCAACTGGAAAATGAAATTGTTTCACTATGTACACAGAATTTCGAGAACCTTCAAGACTTATTCTCAAAGTTCAAGTCACTTGTTCTACAATTGAATCAATGTGGAATTGATAAAAAGGATGATAATTTGATGTTGGATATTCTCTCCAAGCTTGGCCCATATTATTCAGTCTTTGTTTCGACCTTCCATGCCACAAGGAAAGCATTTTGAAACTCAAAAATTCCTACTATGTCAAAATTCATGGAATCTATCACACAAGAACAAGACATGTTGGTCTTGATGGGAGCAATAAAAAATCCATCAAAAGATCATTGTTTGACTGCTGGATATTCAAGGAGTTCGAAAGGCAAGAAGAAGGGCAATTTCAAGAAACCCACTGATCAGAAGAAAGACAAACAAAAAGTTCATGAAGACTCCTCCAACATCAACAGGAATCCAAATAAGAAGCAAGAGAAGGCAAAGTGCAGCTATTGCAACAAGGGCTTTTAGGATTCCTGCATGAAGAATACCATTGATCAAATGGCTCAACTCCTGGAGAAATCAAATATTCCTCTTCCTAAGAGCGCAAGGATGGAGGACATAATTCTAAAGACAAGGAGTGAGTGCATGATTTGGTGGCAAGAACATCCAAGCCTACCTCTTTCATCATATATTCTGGAGCTTCAAGGAAAATGGTGTCTACAAGAGAGATATTTTCCTCTCTTGATTCTTCTAGTGGTCCAACCATTGTGTTGGGTGATGATTATGAAACTTCAAGCAAAGGTAAAGGAAGTATTGATCTAGATTTTGGTTCATTCACTAATGTGTTGTATGTTCCAGGACTTGCTGCTAACCTTTTTTTAGTATAACAGATGAATCACACTGGATCTCCTAAAAAGGAAATGTTCACACATAATGATGATGAAATATGTGAAATGTAAATAGGCCGAATTGTTGCCTTAGGTTATGCTGACCATATCTCAAAAATATATAGATTCTCTCATTTTGTGCATTTCCTATCACCTTCTGCTCTAGTTACCCATGCCAATGAGTCAAGTAAATTATGGCATGAAATATTTGGTCACCTAAATTACAAATATCTTTCCCAACTCCATGAGAAAGAAATTGTCATAGGGCTTCCCAATATCAAGTTTTCTAAAGGTGTCTATCAAAGATGCATCCTAGGAAAGCACCCTGAGCATATGTTTGAAAGAGCCAAAAATGAGTGAACCTTAGCACCCTGGAGCTTATTCACAATGACATATCAGGTCCATTCCCCCATGAGTCTTTGAATTATTCCAAATACATCCTCACCTTCATAGATGAATTTACCCGGTACTGTTGGATCTATTTCCTCAAGATAAAGTCAGAAGTGCTCAGTTTGTTCAAGCTTTTCAAAGCCTCGGTTGAGAACCAGTGTGGTAGACATATCAAGATACTTAGATCTGATAATGGTGGGGAATACATTAAATCTTAGTTTCAACAATTTTTTGCATCTTCTAGCATACATATGCAACACACTATTCCCTACACACCTTAGCAGAATGGTGTTGCTGAGAGGAAGAGCAGATCTCTTAAGGAGATGGCCACATGCATGCTTGAGGCCAAGTATTTGTCTCCAAGACTTTGGGATGAGGCAATAAATTGTGCATCATACATACAGAATAGAGTGCCTCACAAATCATTAAAAGGAATCACTCCTTTTGAGGCTTGGATTGGGCACAAACCTGATGTTTCTCATTTCAGGATTTTTGGCTCCAAGGCTTGGGCTAGAATTCCACTTGAGAAGAGGAGGGCCATGCAGCCCCAAATCCAACCATGCATTTTTGTTGGATACTCAGAATACTCCAAGGGATACAATCTGCTGATAATTCCCTCTCAAAATTATTTCATTGAGAGGAGTGTTCAATTTGAAGAAGAGCCCTCACAGAGTGTTGAAATTGGGGAACCCTCCACGCCATCATATGAGAATGTAAGTGACATCTGGTCCTTTTGAATTTTCTGATTCTGATATTTCTGATGATGAATACCATTTTATTACAGATCCTAATTCACCAACAAGGCCTAAGTGGGATTCTAATACTCTTCAAGCAACTATTGAACTAGTGGGGAATCCTCAGGATACTAGGAGGACTGGATCACAATTTGAGAATGCTCTCAATGTGAATGATCCTTACCTATCTGAGATATGTTATTTGATGGTGGATTTTGATCCTCAGACATATGAGGAATCCTCACATGACTCAATATGGCAGATTCCATGGATGAGGAGTTTCATTCACTGGAAAAGAATGAGACATGGGAGCTAGTCAAGCTCCCCCAGGCAGAAAATTGGTAAGGTGTAAGTGGATCTTCAAAAATAAATGTGAAGATGATGGTGCAGCAGTGAAATATAAGGATAGGCTGGTGGAAAAGGTATTCTCCCAAGTCCATGGCCTTGAATACAATGAGACTTTTGCACCAGTTTCATAGAAGGATTTGATAAGACTAGTTCTGGCAATTTCTGCAGCCAAGCGTTGGGAAGTGCATCACATGGATGTCAAAAGTGCCTTCCTTCATAGATATATTGAGGAAGAGATATATATGCATGATCTATAAGGATATACATCTTATCCTAACTATGTTTGCAGGTTGAATAAGTCCTTATATGCGCTTAAGCAAGCCCCCAGGTCTTGGTATTCCAAAATGGACAACTTTCTCTTATCACAATCTTTTGCCAGATGAAAATATGATCCAAATGTTTACATGAAGCTTATTGATGGGTCAGTTATTATTATTGTGTTATATGTTGATGACCTACTAATCATAGGTAGATCTAATGATCAAATAACTTCATTAAAGTTTGCTTTGCATCAAGCTTTTTCCATGATTGACTTGGGAATTCTTAAGCAATTTTTGGGGCTTGAGATTTCTCAAACTGAGAATGGAACTAAGGTATCTCAGTACAAATATGCATCTGACCTGCTAAAGAAGTTCAATATGGCTGATTTCAATCCATCAAAGACTCCCTTTCTTTCAAGAGTTAGACTTGAAGAAGCAAATTCTACACCATTGGTTGACAACACCTTGTATAGGTAGCTTGTTGGCAGCTTACTGTACTTGACTCATACTCAACCTGATCTTGCATATGCAGTGAATGTGGCCTCAATATACATGGAGAAGCCACATGAGCTTCATTGGAGGGCAACAAAAATAATCTTGCATTATGTGCAAGGCACCAAGTCTGATGGGATTCACTATGTTGCATATTCTATCCTAGATCTTCTTGGATTTACCGACTCAGATTGGGATGGTGATAGCCTTGATAGAAAATCCACTTATGGATTTGTTTTCATGCTTTTTGGTGGCCCTATTTGATGGTCCAGTAAGAAACAGATTGCAATTGCACTATCTTCAGCAGAGGCCGAGTACAGAGGAGCAGTGAATGCTACTACTCAGTGTGTGTAGTTGCAGGGTATTCTTTTAGAGTTTGAGATTTCCTTTAGCACTCCCACAGTCATATTTTGTGACAATCAGAGTGCTATAAGGGTATCAAGTGATCCAATACAAAGGAATAGGACAAATCATATAGAGATTCATATGCACTACATCAGGAGCTTAGTGCATGATCACATAATTGATCTACAGTATTTCCCAACAACTGAGCAAACCGCAGACATCTTCACCAAAGCTTTTACTGAGAAGACTTTCAGCTATCTAAGATCACTGCTTGGGATGGTTGAACATGTGGTGGAGTGAAGGATTGATCAGCAATCTTTCAATTTTGATTATATCCATTTTTTAGGGGAGGTTTTTCCCATGAGGTTTTCCTTCTTTCCTTGTTTTGTGGACAAGGAAGTATGTTAAAGGGTGACCATGTCTTGTTATTGGGCCCTATTTTATTTCTGATTTTTAGCACATAAATTCAATCTTAAGGGGGGGTGTTGGAATATTTAAACCCATACATGTCATTTAATACCTTAGGATAGAATTATTGATCATTTTTTATTAATTCCTAGGTGTTAGACTAGGTAGTTGGCTAAATTATACATTGTGTGGACCACAAGTCATCATTGTGTGGACGACAAGCATCCTAGACTCACCTGGGTGCATTTATGAATATTCAGGATAAGATTTTCTTTGATTCTGGCTGATCTTATCCAATCCTGGAATAGAAAGGCGCCTTACTGTTTTTTACTGATTTTTACCACTTTTTGGTGAAAGGTGAAAGCTAGCTCACTAGTCTTAACTATTTTTTGGCCAAATCATCCTCCATGATGTTTCTTCCTTCCAAATTATGGATTTAGCGTGATTTTACATCCTACATCACCATCTGATCACTAATTCAAAAATTTGTGAGCCTTTGAGGCGACTTGGATAGCACACTTTCCACCTAGGGGGGTTTTGCATATTTTTAGTAAGCCTTCTTTTGTGAGGATTCGAATGGAAACATTTTTCATTCAAATTTATGATGTAATGTTATATATTTGCAACCTATTAGTTTCCCAAGGTTGGATTATGTATTATTATTCATGAGAGTAATTCTGTTTACATCATACTTCACTGTTTTTCAGTTTTGTGAGATTACTTGTGAGAGTATGAAATTTATTGATCAGATATTGGTGTGAACTAAATTTGACAATGTCTTGGATGACCATAGTTTTAACAGATTACCTAACCTCTCCCTCTACCAATTACTCCTTGTCCTCATCCACAAAAGCCACCCCTTTTTTGATTAAACTGCACACTATTCCCTTCACCTTGTTCCTCATCTTTCATTCTATAAGAATCTGTTGTTCGATCTGTGAGAAACTGATATGCTCAACATTCCTTCTCATCATGGCCAGCTGATATACATAATTTACAAAACAAGTTTTGTGGAGTAAATATAATTTTCTGCAACAGGTAGCATTATTTTGGTCGATGTCCCCTTGTTTGACAGATCCTACACTAGACTCCAACTCCAGGGTTCAACGGGTTAGTAGATCTAACAGCTATATAGTCGTGAAATGTTGTGCATTGGTCCTTAGAATGACCCTCCTCCTTACACCTGGTACACCAAAATTATTCTCTTTTGTCCTTTCCTTTCTTGATGTCTTGGATTTGTAACAATAGATTTGTGAGTTGTGACTGGACTTGAGCCATACCTACTCCAGTTTATCCAACAGGTGATGCTTCTAGTTTCATATCCAATTCAGGGGCCTCAGTTTGCGACACAATCTTTTGTTGCATTAGAGGGACTTGGATATGTGGTTAGAAAGCGGATATAATCAATTCCTTATGTTGAACGTCGGGCATCTAGAATCTTACACAAGCCATCAATGTCTTGAACCTCTGGTCGAAATCCCAGACAGATTCATTTGTCAACTCATTAATCTCTTTGAGTTTAGTAATACACTACAACTCATATTTTTTCTTCTTAAATTCATCCTTTAATGCATCTCTAATTTATGCTAAGGTATTATGTGGTTGTCCAATAGGTACCTTTGCAAATTTCATAAACCAATCCAAAGCATGACCTCAAAAATTTGTAATTAGTTGTGCTCTTTTTACATTGTCATCCTACACTTGCTTGACAGTCCAAACAACATCACATAAAGACCAATGTTGTTCTAGGTCCTCTAATCCATTCCCATGAAAAAGGGTAGTTTCGTATCAACCCCAACCATTATATTTCTCAGGGGTATTGGTTGAATTTATATTACAAGACCAACACTTGTAGTAGTTTTATTACTCGAAGTATTGTTCTCACTATCACTACTATTACTTGCTTGTATAAACTACTTAAGGCTAATATCTCTTACCTCAATTTCTAGAGATGCAGGTGGGGTCGTAGGTATGTCGTAGTGTCTATACTGAGTTGGATCAACAACATCTTCATCAGAAGTGGGTTGGTATCCTTCTTCTTCATCCTCTTCTCTATCATAATATTCTTCTTCAAGCTGTGGTATTGGTTCGTAGTCCCTTCCTTCAGCCACACTGCAACCATCTCCTTTTGTCGTAGTTGTCCTTCTCTTACTTGACTGAAATATCCTTCCACTTCGTAGTAGACCACACTCTTCATCAGTTTTGTTGGCTCCTTCCCTTTTCATGTCATCTCACTTCTTACAATATACTCCTAGGACATATTCTCCAACATCCCAAACTACCACACACAAATGGTTTACATATTAGACTCCATCCTCATAACCCTTTTTTCACAAAGAAGCATTTTAATCCATGGGTTTAAGGATTTATGGTACTTACCTCATGGTCCCTGAAAGAACTCTCATTCAACAACAATGTAAGATTTTATGGTGTCTACAACAAACTCTGTAATATGCCCCTCCAATATACTATCTAACCAATAATCAACAACACGAGATATCTTATTATTAACACCTTTAAGGGTCCATGCTAGCTCAGGTGTCCAAACTGTAGGCTATCCCCTTGAAAGTACATCTTTTGCAAGGTTAACCTCTCCAACCATTCAGTCAATATAACAGGAAATTCCCCAAAGAACAATTCATGGATGTTTGAGAAAACATACTTACCTAACTATGTTTTTGCATTAAGGCGTGGATCTTTATTCTATCTTTTAGCAAACTCTCTTAGCTTCCTATTGACCCAATCCTGAATTTTAGGCTTCATTGGATGTCGCATCCCCCTTCGACACAGATCCTGATCCCGACAATAAAGCCATTTGCTGGAACAGATCTACTTTGACAAGGGTTCACTTAACTAATCACCAACAAAACCCAAGACACTGGCCCTTTCGGCATCACCTGCAAATCAAGTGAAGGCTCACCTAAGGTATCTATAGGAACTACATGACCTAGATTTCTGCAGTAGCAAAGGGGTGCAATAGGAGACTACCAAACATAACATTCCAGACCTCGACAAAACAAAAGGCTTCAACAGACCATAGGGTTTCCATACATAGCACTTAACTAGTTGCGACATATATTTATTAACTAAGTAATACTCAATCATTCATAATTACACATTATTTAACATTTATTCATCAATATGCAGAAGGTAACAAAATAACATAGCACATCATCACATCATTCACACACAATTAACACCAGATATATAACGTGGAAACCCAAACGGGAGAAAACCATGGAATCGCTTTCTTTATTCACGAGTCACAGTAAAATAAGCACTTCATGTCTGCATCAATGACTTACAGATTTCTTCCTTCTCTTTACAATGGATATGTGCACACATCTTGTAGATCATGTGACTCTCTTCTCACAACATGCAATTTTTTTGACATACAGACCAAAAAGGCCAAACAAAATATTAACAAAGACGAACCCGAAGACTACCAAAAGATCAACCAATGAACTAACAAACCCAAAAATCCCAACCCCTTACATATTTATAGGGCGCACACAACCTACCCCACTCCCACTACTCCACTTACTAAACTACTCGACTCATAAATGTATGTGGAAACAAAATCCTAACTAACTTACCCAACTCCACCCTTGATGTATTCAAAATACCCATCTTCCTTGATTCTTGACAGCTACGTCGAAGATGACCCTTCTTCGTGAGACCACTTTGCTTTAAATTTGTTCACAAAAAAATTGTTCAACCCAAAACTGCTCAAAACTTTACCCAGACCAACAATACATAAGAGATCAAATCCAAATCATACCCATCATGTGAGGTGTTGCCCCTCTTTTATTTTCCTCTGAATCTCCATACCGTAGGAAATACCATGAAACACACAATAACACCTAGCCACTTTTTAGAAGTAAAAAACCCTTTCTAACCTAAGTGGCGTCAAAATGACTCCCAAATTTATTGACTATATCCTATGGGAGTCAAATAGGATACTCAATCATCCTATTGGTAACATGAAGTGGAAGGGGGAATGACACTCCTCCCTTCCTAATATTTCTTGTCCTCAAGCAACTCCAATGTGGGATGCTATAAGATCTACCCTCCCTCCCATGTAGCATACTTAGTGGGAAAATATCTCCATCTAACCAGGTACTCTCAAATCACCCCACTCCTCAATCTCCTCTCCCTGAGATCAATAATTCTCTTTGGAGTCAAAACCAATTTTCCTTCCACGTCCAATGAAGGAAGGTCTACTAAAGTGGTGGCCTTTTATCCCAATTCCTTTTTAAGGAAAAATACATGGAATGCATTGTGGATATCACTACCCTTTGGAAACTCTAGCTCATATGCCACCTCACCGACTCTGCTTATCACCCTGTATGGTCCATAGAAGTGAGGCTTCAGTTTCTCTATGCCACTCTTCTTCAGTGAGGATTGTCTATATGGCTACAATTTCAAGAATACTAGATGCCCAACCTCAAATTTGCACTTTATCATGTGCATGTTTGCATACATATTCTATTGATTATGGGAAACCTATAAATTCTCCTTTCGGATTCTCAATTTGTCCTGACTCTCTTGCAACCAATATTTGTCCTTTGGGGCCATATATCTATATCTAGGACATGCTGCTGAAGGATTTTGTATGTTGGAAGCTTTAAATGGATAGGAAAAGTGACATCAAGTCCATATACCATCTCAAATGGAATCTTCTCAATCGATTCTTTCCGTGTAATTCTATCTTCCCATACTGCATACTTCAACTTATTGTCCCAAATTTTCTTATTGTCACCAATGGTATTCTTTACGATGTTAAATTTTGAGCATTAAATCATTATACTCTAGGATCTTTGCTGAGAGAACAACATATACAGTATATCAATGCATGACAATCACAATATGACAAGCATCACAAGAATCAAAAGCATAAGAGACAAGAGACACAGAGTTTCCATGGGGAAAACCCTAAGGTGAAAAACCCCACAACTTCCTCAGAGATAGAGAGAGCAATGGCTTAACCAAAATACAACCAAATAACACTGAGATAGTCTCCTAGCAGATGATCCTCCTCCTCCTCACTATTGCGCCACTTTTCAGAGTGAGAGTGAGTTACTTTTTCGAGTGGGTAAAATAGAGATCTCCTATCTCTATTTATACTCACCTTTTTGCCCAGTGACCTAATTGGGCCGACTTGTCTACTTAGATACATCCACATTATAATATATATAAATCAGGGTCGACCCCACATGGTGGTCTAATAACCCATCGGCAAGTACACACACTTGCGACACTTATCAATCCACATGACGACACTTCCTTATAGAGGAATAACACATCTCTTATAAGGGTACAATAAATATATATATAATACACAGATGAAATACATTCCGAAGTTACATATACATCAACACTCCCTCTTAACTAGGAAGGTATTTCTCGACACAGATCTGCTAGACAAGTCTTCTTCTCTGGATCATCGTCATCGATGCATCGTCATCATCATCATCACTGCTGCTACTATCTCAACCAATCTCTGACTCTACTCGTCATAGGAAGTTCTACAGAGCCAGTCCTTTTTCATACTGGATGTAGGCCCACCACCTGCAGGTTTTCATCATCACTGGCCATATTGTGGAATCCTCAGGACTTATTACGTGCGTCACAAAACCTCGAAAGAGCATCCCAAGCTGTTACGAGCACACATCTCTACCTATAGGATCTCCCAAGGCACCGAATTACATGTGACCTCACCACAAAACCTCGCAAGAGCATCCCAGGCTGTTACGAGCACACAGCTCTACCTATAGGATATCCCAGGGCAACGAATTACATGTGGTCATGGAAAAACCTAGCAAGAGCATCCCAGGACTGATTACGGGCACACAGCCCAACCTATCGGATCTCCCAGGGAACCGAATTACATGCCATAGGACAAAACCTCGAAAGAGCATCTATCAGATATCCCAGGGCACCGAATTACATGCCATAGGAAAAACCTTGAAAGACTATCTGCAGATCTCCCAGGGCACCGAATTATATGTCCTTCCAGACCAAAACCTCGAAAGAGCATTTGCTAGATGTCCCAGGGCACCGAATTACATGCCATAAGCAAAACCTCGAAAGACCATCTGCAAATCTCCCAGGGCACCGGATTACATGCTCATCTGCACAACCTAATCCACGACCATAGAGTATCAACCTGATACTCACCATACATCATCCTGATGTATCCATGATCATCCTGATCATCATCACTGCAACGTCCTGCTGCATGTCATCTGGAGCAACATCCTGAAGCTCGTCATCCATGATCATCCTGATCATACAATGCATCCATCTGATGCACACCACGTATCTACCTGATACATATCATCATACATGATCCACCTGATCATACAATGTATCCACCTGATACAAATACAAATACATGATACATATCACCACACATGATCCACCTGATCATACAATGTATCCACCTGATACATATACAGATACATGGTCCAAGCATCCAACATGATGCATATACAAAAATACATACACATGATCCAACTGTTCATATCCAGCATCCAACATGATGTGTACATACATATAAATGATCCAACTGATCATATCCAACAGAAACCAGAACATCATCCTGATGCTCATCATCCAGCGCTTATATCCACAGCCATGTGAAGGATCCTCCTTCCAATATGCTTGGAATGGCTTCAGCAAATGTGTCCATCACTTCTTCCTCGAAGTGTCCTCGATCTGAAGAACGCCAAGCCTCTCTCTGAAGTACTCGAACTTCACCCTGGCTAGTGGCTTCGTCAGCACATCTGCAATCTACTCGTCCGTCGCAACATACAGAAGCTTCACAGCTCCTCTCTGCACCATATCCCTGATATAGTGATATTTGATCTCTATGTGTTTCGACCTGTCATGAAACACTGGATTCTCGGATAGCTTCACACAACTCTGGTTATCACAGAAGATACCAGTAGCATCCAATGGGAGATCAAATAACTCAGACAGTAGCTTTCGTAGCCATACTGCCTCACAACTAGCTGAACAGGCTGCAACATACTCTGCCTCAGCTGTACTCAGTGCTACGCAGGACTGCTTCCTGCTAAACCAAGAGATCACACCTGATCCCATACTGAAGCAACACCCAGATGTGCTCTTCCTATCTGTAGCACTTCCAGCCCAATCTGAATCAACATAACCCTGCAGGTTAAACTTTTGATTCGCTTCATACTTGAGCCCATAATCCATTGTACCCTTCAGGTACCTCAGAACATCCTTTACAGCAACCAGGTGAACACTCCTCGGATCCGTCAGGAACTGGCTCAATGTGTTCATAGCAAAGCAAATGTCTGGTCTCGTGTTCGTGAGGTACATCAAGGACTCGATCATATGAAGATACATAGAGGCATCAACTAGCTGAGATGAGGCATCACATAGAAGCTTCAGATTCGATGCCATAGGTGTGGCCATGGCCTTGCAATCCATCATCCCAAATCTCTTCAGGATATCAACTGTGTACTTCCCTTGACCAAGGAAGATCCCACCTGCACTCTGCCACAGCTCCATACCTAGTAAATAGTGCATCATTCCCAAATTTTTCATATCGAATTCAGCAGCAAGCTTCCTCTTAGTGTCTGCAATCAGTTTGTCATCTCCTGTTACAAATAAGTCATCCACATACAGGAGTAGAATCACAGGATTCCCTTCCTCAACCTTGTAGTAAAGGTTGGAATCTGCTTTACTCTTGGTAAAGCCCAAACTAGATAGGAAACTGTCCATCCTACCATACCAAGTTCTGGGAGCCTGTTTCAAGCCATACAAGGCTTTCTTCAATCTGCACACATATGACTCCCTGTCATGTATTTCAAAACCGAGTGGTTGTTCCACATATACTTCCTCTTCAACTACACCATTCAAGAAGGCAGTCTTGACATCCATCTGGTGTATTTTCCATTTCATAGCTGCAGCCAGGGCAAGTACTGTTCTGATAGAAGTATACCTAGCTACAGGTGCAAAAGTTTCTTCATAATCTATTCTCTCTTTCTGAGAGAAGCCACGAGCTACGAATCTTGCTTTGTATTTTTCCACACTACCATCTGCAGCATGCTTGATTTTGTAGATCCACTTGGAAGTCACAACAGACTTCTCTTTAGGTCTTGGGACAACATCCCAAACATCATTCTTCATTATAGATTGGTATTCCTCAACCATGGCATCCTTCCATTCTTTCTTTTCTGTTGCTTCTTCATAACTGGAGGGCTCTTTGTTCATAATGTCACAGAGTAAAGCAACATAACTGGTATGTGATATGGTTCTCTTCTTTGCTCTGTGTTCTTCTTCTGGAATGCCAAATCTTTCTGCATCTTGAATGAGCTCTCTAGCCCATGTTGGTTTCCTCTTGTGAGAGTTATCCTCACAGGGTGCATCTACGGGTTCTTGCGGATCTTCAAACTCACGAACAACTTCTGGAACTGCTTCAGTCATGGTAGTGTCTTGAAATCTAGTTTCCTTAGGTTCTTCATAAACTTCAATAGGTGCCTTCCTTGATTTGATGAATGTTGAGTTTTCATCAAATGTTACATCCCTGCTAACATAAATCTTCTTGAACCCTGGAAAGTATATTCTGTAAGCCGTCGAGCTTTCACTGTAACCCACAAAGATACCCTTCTTTCCTGAAGGATCTAGTTTAGTCCTCTTTTCCTTTGGGACATGAGTGTATACTGGACAACCAAATATTCTGAGATGGCTAACTTTAGGTTTCTTACCAGAAAAGACCTCTACTGGTGTCTTGTTGTCCAATATCTTGTGGGGTGTTCTGTTCTGCACATATACAGCTGTTCTAGCTGCTTCTGCCCACAGATGCATAGGTAGGTCCTGGTCATGCAGCATTTTCCTTGCTGCTTCCATGATAGTTCTGTTCTTCCTTTCTGTAACTCCATTCTGTTGAGGATTATAGGGAGCAGTCAACTCCCTCTTAATCCCTGAATCACTACAAAGCTTCTTGAAGTCACTTGAGGTGAATTCTCCACCATTGTCAGATCTGAATGTCTTGATCTTCTTGTCAGTTTGATTCTCCATCAAGGTTTTGAATTCCTTGAATTTATCAAGCACCTCATCTTTGTCCTTCAAGAAGTATACCCAAGTCTTCCTGGAGAAGTCATCAATAAATGAAACATAGTAAACATACCCACTCAGGGAACTGGATGACATAGGGCCACATACATCTGAGTGGATGATTTTCAGGATGTCTTTTGCCTTGCTTTCACTGCTTGGGAAGGCCTTCTTAATGTTCTTACCTTTTGCACATCCTTTGCAAACACCTTCATGTTTGGTCTTGATTTCAGGAAGACCTTCTGCTTCCTTGCTTGCAATTGGAAGTGCTCTATAGTGCATATGAGCAAGTCTTCTATGCCAAAGTTCACTTGGCTCCATGGATTCATGTACCATGGCATGTTCAGGTTGTCCCTTCAATTTATACAAGCCTCCCTCTTGCTCTCCAATCACTACTGCATCATCTATGTTCTTTCCCTTTGGCCACATTAGGACTTGGCCATCCACAAATGCAACCCTCATACCTTTTGCATCCAATGCAGAGATGGAGAATAAGTTCTTCTTGAGTCCAGGTACATAAAGGACTTCTTTCATCTTCAAAGATTTTCCAGAATCTAGGTTGTAGGATGCTTCACCACTTCCTTTGATTGGGTATTGATAATCATCCCCAAGTTTCACCTTATGGGGTGATTCATGTTCAGATAGGTTTACAGAAGATTCCTTAAACCCAGTCATGTGTTTGGAAGCCCCACTATCAATCAACCAATCATTACAACCATGGGAGATAGTACCTGTGAGAGCAGAGATCAGAACATACTCTTCTTCACTTGATGAGTCATCATCACTATCACTTTCTGCCCTAGTCTTCTTCTTTGGGGATTCATCATCTTCAGCAGCATGAGCATGAAACCTTCTTTTGCTTCCCTTCTTCTTCTTACTGGAGTTGTTGTTATTATCCCTTTTGTTCTTGGGACAATATGAAGCAAAGTGACCCTTCTCATTGCATGTGAAGCATCTTAGGTCCTTCTTACTCTTTTGATAGGATCTATTGTGGCGAGAGTGATCCTTCTTGGTTTTGCTTCTTTTGGTGTGAGCTGCAAGAGCTTGATCTTCACCTCCCATCTTTTCCTCACAAGCTATAAGTCTAGCTTCTTCTTGAGAGCATTCTTCTCACAATCTGTTGAAGGAGATCAACTTCTTCCTTGCACAAATTCCTTGGATAAAGGAATCCCATGACCTGGGTAGGCCATTTAGAGTGGTCATCACCACTTCACCATTCTCCACCATTTCATCTACTACTTCTAGTTGCTCCTTGATCTGGGAGACCCTTGAAAAATAAGATTGAATGGTTTCTCCATTCTGAAACTTTATTGCTTTCAATTGGTTACGCAGGGTCATCTTCCGATTTATGTTCTTTCCTTCAAATAGCTTGGTCAAAGATTCAAACATCTCCTTGGGTGTCTTAAGAGAAGACACATGGGGTATGAGATGGTCTTTGATAGAATCAGCAATGATTCTCTTTTCCTTGACCAAGTTCTTCTTATGCAATACCTTGGCCTCTTCATCCTCTGGGATAGGGATGTCTTCTTTCACATATGAGTCTAACTCATTTTCTTCAGGATTAGCCCAATCCTATACTTCCAGGCTCGGAATTTATCAGCCCCTTCAAGCTTATCCTCAAGCTTGGTGTGGAGAGACATCTTAAAGAGTACTTCAAACGGAAATAGAAAATATTTAGGTCTTACCACTTGAAATGCTGAAAACTGGATCTGGTCCCGGATTAGGGTTTGTTAGAGAAACCCTAAAAATTCAAAATGTGAATTTCAAATTTCTGAAAGGATAGAAAGATGCGCTTTGATGAGCTGATCATCCTGGTGCATTCAGAATTTGAGATCAACAAAGTCTTGCCCTTCAGAATTTCCTTTTTGTCCTCTCGGGTTCACTTGGGAGAGCCCTGAATTAGGGTTTGAGTTTCCCGGAGATCTACCTAGCCAAAAATCTCGATCCAAAGCTCTAAAATTCGATTTTTGCAAGGAGCTTCCAGCTGTGCCTTCAGATTCCAAAAATTCTTATTTTTGTGGAAACCCTAATTTTTAGGGCCAAATCTGAAAATGCTCGGAATTGAATTCTGATTGGACAGATATATGTGCCTTGATGAGTAGATTCAATCTACTATACTGATTCCCAAAAATCTGTGGAGAGAAACCCAATAAACAAGGAACGCAAGCTTCTGTCACTGCAAAAATGTCTTCTTCTCAGGTTAGCTCAGATTCCATGTTAAATTTTGAGCATTAAATCATTATACTCTAGGATCTTTGCTGAGAGAACAACATATACAGTATATCAATGCATGACAATCACAATATGACAAGCATCACAAGAATCAAAAGCATAAGAGACAAGAGACACAGAGTTTCCGTGGGGAAAACCCTAAGGTGAAAAACCCCACAACTTCCTGAGAGATAGAGAGAGCAATGGCTCAACCAAAATACAACCAAATAACACTGAGATAGTCTTCTAGCAGATGATCCTCCTCCTCCTCACTAGTGCGCCACTATTCAGAGTGAGAGTGAGTTACTTTTCCGAGTGAGTAAAATAGAGATCTCCTATCTCTATTTATACTCACCTTTTTGCCCAGTGACCTAATGGGGCCGACTTGTCTACTTAGATACATCCACATTATAATATATATAAATTAGGTCCGACCCCACATGGTGGTCTAATAACCCATCGGCAAGTACAAACACTTGCGACACTTGTCAATCCACATGACGACACTTCCTTATAGAGGAATAACACATCTCTTATAAGGGTACAATAAATATATATATAATACACAGATGAAATACATTCCGAAGTTACATATACATCAACATACGATATTCATCAAGTTCTTGTTTCTTGACTCAGCCAATCCATTCCCTTGTGGATAATAATTTGAAGAGTGAGGTAATATGATACCATAATCAAAACAAAAATTAGATAGCTGACCTCCACTAAGTGCTTGGGAATTATCTGTAATGATTTTGGTTGGAGTCCCAAAACGAGTGATAATCCTGTCCTCAATGAAATATATAACAACATGTGTTGTATCCTTCTTGGTTGGGATAGCCTCAACGCATTTCGTAAAGTAATATGTATTTGTCGGTATCCACTTATGACCATTGCTATATTTTTCCTTGAATTCATCAATAAAATCCAATATCACTACCGAAATGGCACCTCGTGACTATGATCGGTTGCAATGGCAATGTTGGAAGTTTTTGCTTCGCGGTAAAGAGTTGACAAGCCGGAATATTTGTGCATGTCTTGGAAAATAACTAGCAAATAGTAACCTGATCTCAAAATCTTGTGAGCGGTAGTAGATGTTGAATGATGACCATTACAAATGCCTTTTTGGATTTCTTCCATTAATTTGTTTTCTTCTGGAGGTTCAAGGCACATGAGAATCATACCATCTTGATTCATCCATCCAAGTCCTTGCAATAATTGATCCCCAACGAGGTCCAAGAAACAATATTTGGAGACCTTCAACTTCAAAGATATTTTCTTGTGATCAGGAAGGTGGCCAAGACATGAAAGATTCTTCAATTAGTACTCAATATCCTTGTACCAAGCACATTGTTAGATTTCTTTGATAATTGTTGAGACCATAAGGGGAGGTCCCTCTTGTAGATCAAGGCCCTTTCGTTCCCTTCTGCCATCAACTGATCTTATCCCCTACCTTTAATTAGCTTGGCAAATTGGATTTCTAGATCATACTCCTGGATATTCATGATCCAGCTCCCTCTAGTATCTAGACCATATTGTTGCTTCAAGATTTCCCTTACTACTGGGTGCAGTACATAAGCTATGATATTTGAGTAGCAAACATATACCCTGAAATGCTTTAGTGACATCACAAGTGCATACGCTTACTTTTCCATGACATTATTCTTAACTCTAAAATGTTCAAGGCCTTGCTCATAAAGGCTATGGGCTACTCTTCACCTTGATCATTCTTTTCTAGTAGTACTCCTACAATAGTGTCAGTAGATGCAAAAGAAAATATCTGAAATGGAATAATTTGGGCTTACTAATATGATGGAATCATTAATATTTTTGAACGATTTCTTTGATTTATCATCCCATTTAAAATATGCACCTTTCTTGATCAACTTATTCAAAGGCTTAGCAATCTCAACAAAGTTAGGAACAAAACTATGAATAAAGTTAATCTTTTCTAAAAATGACTATAGAGATTTAAAAAGTTTAGGTAAAGCAATTTATTTTATACCTTTACTTCTTTCAAGATCATCTTTTACTCCATCTTTGCTAAGAATATGGCCAAGCAATTTACCTTCTATAAATCCAAGAATTGATTTGTTGGGATTTAACGAAATACCATACCTATGACATTACTCAAATACCTGTCGAAGATGCTTGATGTGATTCTTTCTATTCTTTGAATAGACCATGATATCATGCAATATTCATATATTTCCAATATCTTCTGCATAATGTCTTGGAAGGAATAATCCAAAGCTCTCTGAAACATAGCTCCAACATTTATCGGGCCAAAGGGAATTCATAAATACTAATAAGTACCCAAAGGAGTTGTAAACATTTTCTTGTATCGGTAATCTTTCCTAACTACCACTTGATTCAAACCTAAGAAACCATCTAGAAATGACAACATATGAGTACCTGTTTAAAATTTTGAAATTGACACAAAATCTAACCTCTTCCATCTTCTTCCTAGTTCGTATGGATTTGAAATCCACTCTAAATATCTTATCAAGGCTATAGTTTTTGTTTCAGCTATTTTTTGCAATTCTTTCTTTACTAGCAGAGCCAACTTCAGATTTATCTTTCTCAATTTTTGTTGGTGAGGTTTATCATATTCATTTATCAATATGGCATGTTGAATATTATTCTTTTCATATCTCTTGAACCCTTCATAGGATGAAGCGAACACATCTCTGGATTCTCGTACTAAAGCCACTAGCTCTTCTTTTTCTCCAGGCCTAAGTGCCTTGTTGACTTTTATGAGTCGAGGATTTTCTGGAGACTCGATATTGATTTCTTTGTATTCACTGCCTTGATCCATCTCTTCATTTATTTGCTTACATAGATCATTCCTATCGACAATTATTTACATCGAAATATTTTCCACTGGGACCGGGTTGTAACCATGATTCTTTGTTGACCCTTACATCCTCCAATCAATCTCATTGCCTTCAAATTCTGTAGTATTAAGCATGAATTTGCAAATTTGTTAGTCTTTATCAAACACTTTCTAGTCATCAAAGTTATCGAGCATGGATGGACAGCAAAACCACTTGAACCCTTCCAGCTTATTGGATTGCGTATGTATAAATGAGAGTGGAAGCAAATACTACTAAAGAATCAATCATCTGATTTTGTTCTCTAGGAACCACCTGTAAAGATAGTTCATCGAAGTCTTATGTTTCCAAACTGACTGCATTGATGTACCTTTTCAATTTCGGCTTCTTGCAAGAAAATTTTCCTTTAACATGAAAGACAATCAAATTCGAGTCACCTATAATATGGAGGATATTTATACCATAATAATTTGTAGTGGAAATACCATGGAGTAGAGATTCATACTCCACTACATTGTTAGTACCATCAAATTCTAAACCAAAAGAAAAATAATGATCTTCATAGAGAGGGGAAGTTTATATAATACCTGCACCCGTACCTGATTCGGACTTGGCCCTGTTGAAATGCATGGTTTAGAACTTGTCAATATCCATCTATGGAGCAATATGTGTGGCAAGGCCTACATAAGACCCAATATCATTCTCGCAACAAACAAATTCATTTTCTTCTTCCTCTGGGTCTTCCACGTGATGCTTATGTCTATGCTCTTTATTCAATGTTATATAATTTCCCTACGGTCTAGGAATTGTAGCATAAGATCATCCATATAAAGGAATCCTCCTATATCTGAGCCAAAACTTTTAGATAATAGTATCCTCCAGGCATCTGGGACATCAATGACCACTATATCCATCTGAAAAGTGATACTATAATGGGATGCAAGAGATCCACCTAGACATTAGCTACCACATCACATACCTTGAATTCTTAGGAATACATGACACATATCCTTCTGTATGGCCTCAAAATATTCAATCCCAACATTTTCATCACTGCTAGAAGCATACCATTCGTTGAAGATCCAGAATCAAACATGCAATTGCGTAACAATAGATTACCAACAAACAATGATATGAAGAAAGGCTTGTTTTGAGGATTATTGCTCTTTGATTGTATCACATTTGAAAGAATAATTGTAGTATCCTCACTTTCTTCCATAGTAGGGGCATCCTATATATCATTCAATTTCTCTTATTGAAATCCCAAAACCTTTGCAATATTATCCTTTACATAAGGAATTTTTTCCAACTCAACTAATGGCACTGGTATCTTCAAGTCATTCAAAGCACCTACAATATCAATATTCATAGGTGCATCAGTACTTAAATCAATTGAACACTTACTTGTTCATATGAAAGGTTGAGGAGATGGAGGAGAATCCTTTGGCTATCCTGAAGCAGAAGGAAAAGATTTTCTTTGTATTTGATAATTCTTTCCCTTAAATCGGTTTTCATATATTTGTTGAATCTCTTCTCGGGAAGGCATTTTCCCAAGCAAATTTGTAGTTATGTCAGCTTCGAAATAATTCTTCTTTACTTCTTGCATATTCTCATTAGACAAATTGAATTTCTTTTTATGCTCAAATACACTATTTCATACCTTAGGTTCTTCCTCCTCAAGAAGGATGTTGTTCTTGACGTATTCGCATGTACGCTCGTGATGTGAAGATTAAAAGGCCCTACAATAATAAGGAAAATCACTCACCACATTGGTAGGTTCCAAGGATGATCACAGAATTTGATTATGTGGAGGCGCTTTGTATAAATTTCTTGGAGGAAACATTGGTTGTTGATTTCTTTCCAACTAAACAATCTTGTTTTGTAGCGATGTATTTTGTTGACCCATGTCCATTCCGAGTTGTTTCATTTCTTCACACAACAAGTTGAATGAATATTGAGTGTCATCTGAAGTGGCCAGTGTTTTTTTCTTTGGTTAAGTTTTTGCTCATGATCGTCGTGAAGTATTAGGCCTGCCAACATCCCTCCAAATCCATCTATTGCCTTTACCTTCTTTTTTGTTGTTGGTAAATCTTGAGGCCTGTTAAGTCCTAAGTAAAAGATAAAATACTCTAGAAATGAATTCAAGTAATATGAGAGTATCATTGAATCTGGAGGTTTGCAATCAGCTGAAAAATATTTTATCAACTTATCTTTGATATGCCGAGTTTAGAACCCCTTTGCAGATAAGACTTTTTGAGACTAAAAGTATTTTTGAGTTGATGTTGAGTCATGTGACTCTAGAGCATCAAGTATGTTTATTATTTAAATGTTTGCATTTGATGTTGATTCATGCGACTCTGGAGCATCAAGGATGTTGTTATTTCAGATGTTATTATTTGGTGTTTAGTTGGTGACTCTAGAGAACCATATAACATTCTACCCAACACTAAAATGTATCATATTTAAGAAATATTCCAGGAATCTTTCGTATTTTTGGAATAAATTTTTTGCTCGTAACTCGGAATTGGGCAAACTTTGAACCATTGAAAATCTCTTGAAATTCTCTACAACTTTGATTTTTTGAGCTTTCTCTGATTCCTTACCGTTTGTGAGATGAGGGCATGTTAGTAAAAAAAACATCTTTCAAAAGATGCTATTAAATATTCCAGGAATCTTTCGTATTTTGGGCATAAATTTTCGCTCGTAACTTGGAATTGGGTGAGAATTTGGACCATTGGAAATCTCTTGAAATTCTGTACAACTTTGATGTTTTGATGTTTTACTGATTCCTTACCATTTGTGAGATGCGGGAATTTTAGTAAAACACGCATCTTTAAAAAGATACTTTTAGAAAAGCATCTTTTGAAAGATGTTTTTTTTACTAAAATGCCCACATCTCACAAACGGTAAGGAATCAGAAAAAACTCAAACCATTAAAGTTGTAGATAATTTCAATAGATTTCCAACAGTTGAAAGTCTGCACAATTCCGAGGTATGAGCGAAAAGTTATGCCCAAAATAGGAAAGATTCCTATAATATTTACGTTTTTCTTTTTTATGATACATTTTGGCCTCGGTAATTCCTTATTAAATGTGAAAATACAAAAAGTATTTTTGAATTGATGTTGAGTTGAAAAAACTCTAGAGCATCAAATTATATTTATAAAAGTATTATCTCACTTTATATTCCAAACTTCTTGAGTGGAATCCACTTAAAAGAGGGACCACGCACACTAGGAGGGGCATGACCTATTAATTAAATACATAAAAAGAAATAATGATGAAAAATAATAAAGTGAAGAAATATATTCATTAATGAATATTAAATAAAAAGAAATAGGGAAAATAAACCCTAACTACTTGAAAATAAAAGAACTATAAAAAGAGAGAAAGAAGGGAAAAAGGGGACACTTTTTCCTAGAAAGAGAGAAACTAGAATATAGAACAAAAGCCCATATTTTAAAAGAAAAAGTTTGCAGAGAGTGAACATTACAGGGGTAATGGTTCCTAGATCACTGGAGGGTTCAGTTGTAAGCCTTCGAGTTCTCATTATACCATGAAAGAAACATGGTTAGTCCTGGAAGTGGGGTTTGTGGAAAGTGATTGAAATTATAAGGTTTACAAAGAGCTGGTAAAAAACCTTGTGACTACTCTGCAGTAGTAAAAAGAGATAGAAAACAATACCTGATTATCCTAATCTAGTGTTCTTGGTTTGGCTTGCGGGTGACCTGTGGAAAGAGTAGCAGAATGTTCATGGTCTATGGTTGGGAGGAAAGTGAAAGTCACTCAAGTGGTTTGGAATTCAAAGTATGATAATTTTTTCTATCTTGAATATCCTATGTTTTACTTCTGGTTATTTATTTTCGTATGTGTTTAATGTAGTAAGTGAAATTGATCATTGATCTGCAAGAAAGATTTGATAGGGTGACTGTAAAACCCTAACAATTGCAGAGTTAATATTAAGGGTTATTTTTATACTTGTTGATCATATTTTGAAATTATTTTTAAGAAATACTTTCCATGAAAGTTAACAATAAGCTTTCTATATTTGTTTACAAAAATTGCAGTAGTTATTCCTCTTTAAATATAATTATGTCTATTTATTTTGTAATTAAATTTATATTTATAAACCTGGTCAATTATTTTGATTGAGAAAAGTCTATTGTTTATAGACTAAGTCTGTACATTATCTTTGAGTTTCAAAACCCTAGTTAAAAATAGAGTCATAATACTTCATAACAAGAACCCTAGAATGCTAAACAGTTTCTAACATATTAAACATAGTATCTACACATCATAGTAAATTTATAAACAATGGTAGCTATGCATATTATTATAAAATAGGAATTAAAAACAAAGTACTTATGGTTGTCACTTTAACCTATACATTAATACCAAGCCTATTGGGCCAAAATATTTCACTATAAACACTGTGGGAATCGAAACTATTTGTTCTACCATTAAATTACTCTACAATGCCAAACCAAATTGTATTGTTCGTATCTCTTAAACATTAAGCACAAAAAGAACTGTTGTATTCAAGCAGAGAGTAAGTACATACACAAATATATAATCAAGACAAGGGATGAGTCGAATGCATCCAACTGGTTATATTCATCTTGATGGTATTATTTATACATCTTTATATGTGGTTGGAGCGGTTGCACCTGCTCCAACGGCTTCTTTAACTATACTATTACATAAGTAACTAATGACAATTAAGGAACCCGAAGGGTCCCCTCTAACATCTCCCCCACCTCAAAATATTTCTTCGTCCCGAAGAAAACATTAACAACCATGAACTGCGACTCCTTTAGTCTCTGTCAGCAGACTGGTAGTGGCCAATCGAGCCGCTTACCCCTTTCACCTTCCTGTCGGATTCAGCTTCCACGGTCCAGGAGCTTCTGGGATTCTACGCTTTGCCATTGCACCAACTCACCAACTGCCCGAAAAACGTCTGAAATGACATTGAATAGATGTTTATGTGTGTCAGTACCGGGGGCCTTGATCAATTTAAGTGTTCTTTTGTCATTATTAACGTGAAGCACTTTCTCTGTGTGGTATAGATGTCTTCTGCTTGAATACATGGTTTTCGTAGACTTAGTTATCGTGAGGTTTCCTGCAAGTTTCTAAATGTGTCATTGTTACTCGTGGTTGATACCGACTGATATTGGTCGACTGATGACTGACTCGACTTGTCATAACTTACTTGACTCGACATGACTTACACTGGTCGGCAAGAAACCGACTCGATTTATAACTTTTATGAATATACATGGTTCAAATAAGCTTTGAACAACCCTTTTTTCGACTAATTTTCAATGACCCAACACATTTTACAATATCATGGCCACTTTAAAGACTTGACCTCTTACATGATCATCGACCATTTTTTTGCTTCGACTTACAAAATAACTTATCGACCGACTATTCTTTCTTTGGCATGTCCACCAAAGTACAGGGCAACTTTAGTAATATGTCAACATTGACATTCTGACAATATTTAAAAATCGGCCAACTCTTTACATGTTACCCGGCCACATTTTACAATAGGGAAATTAGACATATATAGAAAATACATATATAGAACTCATAAAATGATACATAGGGAAATTCGATTATATATAGAAAATATTTACAAGTCAACGATGTCCGAAGGGCTTAGAACTAAATAAATGTTTATTAAAAAATCAGTGTCGAGCCTATAGAAGGCCGCGACCTCAAAAAAATATATAAGAATACATATAAACCCAAAACATTCAATAGTCTCACAACCCAAGGTCAAGTCCACAAGAGCTACAAGGATCATATTTCTAGAACAAGCATATACATGAAACAAAGGAGTTATATAATCATATAAACAAGAGTTGTATAATAAACATTGTATACTAATAATATTGGATAGAAAATCTATTAAAAAATACAATTATAACCATACGACGACTGTAGTTTATGTCTACAGATATTAATTACAGTAATCCAAACAAAGACCGTGGGTTGAGCCCATTATGTCAAGCCCATTTCTATTATACAGTAAAGACAATTTAAGTTAAATAGACATAATTCATCCAAAGACAAAAAAAAGGTTTCGAAGCCAAGTATCAAACATTATTATGCTTTTAGAAATTCAAACTTATAATGTAAAACTATACACATGCAACTGAACATATATGGATCCTCTATAAAAACAATTTTCCATTAACATTCTTGGAAAATGAGGAGAGGAACCAAAGGTTCCATACTCTGATCCATATATAGGAAATACAAAAGAATATGCTGTGTATATATATCCTATCCATATTTAAGGCACGAGGAGGTCTCACCGAGCTGCATAAAGAAACTTAGAAAACATGGACTAGAACCAAGGAGCACTACTCCATATCAACCAAGATAGGCTTCATACCCTCTTCTCCAAGATACACCAGGCCACAAGAAAGTGTGGGCTTACCTGTGAGAGCTATACACAAGCCATTCTCTTTTCCACAATATTCCTTAGCACGAGCTGGAAGTTTCACGTGCAAACAAGAGGTAGAGAGAAAGATTAATACTTAGTATGAATCTCTAAGTAAAACAAACAAGTTTAAAACACTATATATACAACCGTTTAACCATTACCTTTGACTCATTAGAGAGGTTGGAGCAGAGCTCGACTCTCCCTTCTCCGTCAAAACAAAAATGAGAGAATGGTGTCTAGAACCCTAAATAAAATCTTTATGAGTATCTTGAGGCCCAACTCAAAGCTGTAAACTCGATGGCAAAGACTTACCATTGAGCCACATTAACCATTAATCCGCAGAGCATTAAATGTGGTGGCTCAATAATTAGTAACCATTAGATTTGGATATTCTTTAAATCTAACGGTCATTAATCACTGAACCGTCGCATCTCGATGGTTAGTCTTCACCTAACTCCACTACTAGTACGTAGCGAGGTTCCAAGATGTTGAGTTGGGACGTACATGCGAAGACCCTCGAGGTCTTAATGCTACCAATGATCCCTTCACTTGTAATGTTGGTTCAATACATCGAATTTATTATGGTGGTTGAACCATTTGAGTATCTCGATCCTCATGAACCTAATAAAATGGTTAAACATAAACAACCTTGTTAATTAGTTTGAAACAAATATAAGATTAGGCCCTACTCTATATGCTTGAGTGCCATTGAGTATGGTTTTAATAGCATAAAGTCATGCATAGTTAATTTATTTATTGAATCCAATATAAATGGTTTGATAAGTGGTTATTCTAGAAAGAATAAGACTATGTTAAAAATTGCTCACCATGATCTGAGAACAACGAGTCAAACCATGAACTTTGTAGCGTGACAATGAATTCATGAGCAACTTGCAAGAGTTATCAAATAAAAATGAAGTTAGATACATGCTAAGCCCAAAATTTATTTCATAGGCATGGTTTTCATTGGATTAGAAGGTCTAAGAAAATGACCTCAAAGAACATGTTTGACAGTTTTAAATAAATAAACAAATAAAATAACTAGTCCTATATAGAGCAGAGTTTAAACACATTGATTCTTCCAAAAAGTTCTAAAAACAAAAATGTTAGTCTTATTAACATAAATGACAAAAATATTATGTGTAGAGATTATGTCTTTTAAGAAATTGTTTACAATGAAATCGCCACAATGTGACATTGACGATTTAATTAAAAAACATTGTGTTGAAATTTTGGGACGTGAAAATTGGTATCAGAGTTGAGTTTCAACACTTTGTGACCTATGGGGCCGTACATAAGAAACAAACTAATAGTTGAATTCTCTTTTGCAAATCAGAAAATTTAAATATGGAAGATAAATGACACTGTTGCAGCAAACACAACTCAATATACACAACAATTTTGGAATTCAAAATTATGTGTCTTCTCAGCTATTCAATTTGACAATAAATATAGCTCAAAACATAATAGAATTTGAAAGCTGGATTATAAATAAGAGACATCAAAACTAAAAATTATATAAAATGAGTGAAATCGGTATTTCTAGTCAACAAGGGAATTTAAATTCAACTCAACATTAGGAAAAACAAAATTATGAAGAAATGAGTAGTGACCAAAGAAACGTAACACCTTCTGAGTTGATGAAAACTCTACAAAGTCTAAAGGCTGAATTGCAAAGTTATAAACATGATAAATTGAAAGACAGATAGGGAAAACAAGAAATGAATGCATCCTACTACAAACATTAATATAAATAAAACAAATTTACCAACCAATTCATGAATCTAGCAACTTTATAAAGATGCATGCACATGAAAAGGAAAATAAAAATGAAGAAAATGGAGAAAATGAAGAAGAAGTTAATTTTGAAACAGATTCTAGTTCGTATCTAGATCGAAAGCATTACTATAGTGATAGTACACCACACACATCTTTCTCTTCTCCTCGTAGAAAGAAAATTAAAAGGTCTAGTAAAGAAGAATTAAGGGGAGAATTCGAGAAAATAAAGGCTCCTATTTTTGAAGGTGAACTAGACTCAGCTGAAAAAGCATAAGAATGGATGACGGGGATGAAAAAATACTTTAAATTTTATGATTATCCTAGTAGGATGAAGGAAATATTGGCCATCTACAATTTAAATGGTAAAGCTACTTGGTGGTGGCGAGATTTAAAACTTACCCAAAATTTGAAAGAACAAAAAGTAACTTGTAAAATTTTTAAGAAAATATTTCAAGAAAAATACATGTCTGAATGCTTTTTTGATAAAAATATAAAATAATTTAATGAGTTAAATATGGGATCTATGACTATGGATGCTCTAATAAACATATTTATGGAATTAATCCACTATGTCCCTTACATTAAGGATGAGAAAGTTAAAATCCAACAATTTCTGAGTTGCCTTCCACCTTATTTTCGAGATAAAATTTAGTTCGACACACCTAAAACTCTTGGTGAAGATTTATTTAAAGCTAGACTCTGCTTTGAACACAGTCAACATAGATATCAAAATCTGAAATAGAGTAAAGAAAATAAAAATAAAAAATAACTTTAGATAGCAGAAGAAAAGGCTACAAGCCCCCTCCTTACAGAAAGTTTAACAGTAATTTTCGAAGCAGCATGAATTATGCCAAAAGTGAAATATAGTCAAACCTACCAACCCAAAGTGGAAATAAACCAATTACTTTTTCCAGTAATAAGGCTGCTCCAATAACAATAAAATGTTGGGAATGCCAAGTTTCACACTTGTATTGTGACTGTCCATAGAAAATTCAAATAATTTTAAACAATATACAAGAGGATGTCATGGTAGAATATGTTGCAAGGATGCCAAGAATTTGTGTTACTTTGGAAGGCATGCAAGCTTATCACCAATACACTATGATTGAAATCAAAGGTAAAATGTTTCCACAATCAGTTTTTGTTTTGATTGACCCAGGAGCTTGTCAAAGCTATGTGTCACCTGAGATTGTGGAAAATTGTAAATTACATAAGGTAAAGCATAATAAACCTTCGATGGTACAATTAGAAACAGGTTCAAAAAGGAAAATTTCAGAATTAATTAAAGGTTGTCTAATAGACTTGAATGGTCTAGAAACAAGCATAGATTTAAATATATTTCCTTTGGGAGAATATGATGTCCTGATAGGGATGGATTGGTTGGAACAATATCACATAGTTCAGGATTGTTTGAATAAAAATTTGACATGTATTGATGATCAAGGAAAACATAAAATTTTGCATGGTGTGCCTAAGAAAATTTCACTAAGATATATTTCTACCCTACAAGCAAAAATATGTGTTAGGAAGGGTTGTAAATTCTATGCGGTTAATATTGAGACTTGTAATAATGAGATTAAACCAGAAATAGAAAACTTTTATGTTTTAAAAGAATTTAAAGACGTGTTTCCTGAAGAGTTATTAGGGCTTCCACCTAAGCAGGATTTAGAATTTTCTATAGAGATTGTACTGGGATCAGTGTCGGTGTCCAAAGATCTGTACCACATGAGTACACCGGAGCTAGTTGAACTAAAATTGCAGCTTCAAGAAATGATAGAAAAGGGGTACATAAGACCCAGAGTGTCCCCATGGGGAGCACCAATCTTGTTTGTAGAAAATAAGGATGGAACTATGAGCATGTGTATTGACTGCAGACAATTAAACAAGCTAACAATTAAAAATAAGTATCCAATCCCTAGAATTGATGATTTGTTTGATCAAGTAGGGGGAGTTAATATCTTTTCAAAAATTGATTTGAGATCTGGATATCATTAGGTGAGAATCCAAGAGGAAGACATAAGTAAAGAGGCCTTCAGAACTAGATATGGCCACTACGAGTTTGTTGTGATTCCATTTGGTTTAACTAATGCCCCTGCAACTTTTATGTGCATGATGAATAACATTTTCAACACATATCTAGATAAGTTTGTACTAGTCTGTATTGACGATATACTCATTTATTCTAAGAGTGAAGAAGAACATAATGAACATTTGAAAATTGTCCTACATATATTACGAGAACAACAACTTTATGCTAAGTTCAATAAATGTGATTTATATAAGAATCAAATTCCAAATATTTAGGACATATTATTTCAAAGGAAGGTATCAATTTTGACCCGGAGAATATCAAAGTAATAATGGAGTGGCCTACTCCTAAAAATGTATCGTACATTTGACCATTTATGGGGTTAGCAGGATATTATCGAAACTTTATTCAAACAAATTTCTAGGATAGCTTATCCTATGAAATCCTTACATAAAAAGGATACAAAATTTGTTTGTACTGAAAAATTTAAAGAAAGATTTTGTCAACTTAAACAATTGTTAGCAACTGCACCTATTTTGAAAATAGACATGACCTGGATGGGGAATTTGTTGTTTGTACCAAGGCCTGTAAGGAAGGAATAGGAGGAGTCCCTATGAAAGATGGCTATGTTTGTCAAATTATATATGTGTCATGGGTGGATCTAGATTACTAGAGCAAGATTCACTTAGAATTTAGCAAACATTGACAGGAAAATAGAAGAAATATGAAAAAAATATTAAATAGAACACGAGAGAAAAAAAATCATGTGGATTGATCTTCCATTACATTATTGTTTAAAAACTTGTGTACAATATATATATGCTCTCAAGAGACAAAATCGAGAGTCTTAGTTGTGATTTGAGTATCTCACATTAATTCTAGGCTTAGTGGAGTAATTCCCCCAATCTATGACATTATGCCAAGTGTAACTCTTGTATTGGGCCATAATGAGGTCCAATGAACTTGTGAGGACCATGAGGAAGTTAAGAAAGTCAATAAATGTGGATGGAATCATTATGATGGAGAATTAGGTGGTTTAGGGATTTGGTAGTGGCCATTAATGAGAAATTTGACCATTTCTAGTGCATAAGCACCCTTGGTTCAACCCTATCCCATAAAACAAGGAAGTGGTCACCTGCCTCATTATATGCATTAAGTAGGGCACCTTTGACTCCCCAAAATAAGGAAATGGGAACACTTGTGGACAAACTTAGCTATAATTACAAACCACTAGTCTAATATGTGGACAAACCCCCTAGACTAAGCATTATGAAGCCAAACCATGCAACAACTTACATTAAACACTTGGAACCTTATGCAAGGATTATTAACCAAGGTCTAGATGGGAATTATGTTCCAATACCCCCCTTAATACAAAATGGTTGTGAGCAAATAAAATTATTATGAGGGCCCATGCAACAAAGGCTTATGGTCACCCTTTACATTATTCATCCATGTAAGTGAGGAAAGAGGAAAAAACACTTAGGGAAAATCCTCCCTCTAGAATGGACAAGAAAGACACCAAAAATAAAATACTCCAAAACACACGTAGGTGTGAACTTGTTCATATGTATGGAGGAACCTTCTTCTTGGGAAGAAGAGGAATGTGCTCAACTAGATCATGTACATGTACAGCTGCATGATGGAAACTGAAGCCATGTAGAACAACTGAGTAACACTGATAGTAGAGCGAAGGCTGCTCTTCAAACTTGATCTTCGAACCAACCAGGGTGCCAGGTCCAAAAGAGACTTGAGATGCTTGAGAATACGTGACCCCAAGTGAATCATAAGGCTCTTGAAGCATCAACTTCAAATCATGAGAGTTGTAATGAGCTCCAAGAAACAGGAACAAGAGTCCCAAATGCACCACTCTGATGGAAAAAGATTCTCCATCTTCAAGTGAACTTAAATAAATTTTGCTAGTCATGGTGTAGGAATACATAGGAAGAAAATGAGTGTGAAGCAATGAGATATCTTCACTTGAATTCCAAACTTCTCATTGATCATCCTTCGAACCAATACTCTCATATGAAGAAAGAACCACTTCTAGAGAAGGCACACTTTGATCACCAATCAAAAAACCATATTCAACATTCGTAATAGAATACATAGAGGAGAAAGAAGTGGAATGGAGAGACATCTCTTCAACAGTATTGATGGCAGCAGCTCGTATTTTATCTTCATGAAAAATAGCTTCATGGAAAACAGAGGAAACCACAGAGGAAGAAAGTTGAGCTGGATCATTTGTTCAATCGATATCTTCTTCTTCTTCAATTTGAACAGATTATTTAGAAATGCATGAGGTCGAGACCTTTGGAGGGAGAACACATGAGGAGGTGTCCATTTGTTTGCTCTCCATATAGCTAATATCTTCTTTCTGCATGCCAAGGGCTTAATATATATTTCTCCAAATCTCAAATGGTTACTCAACATAATCAATGAGATAATGCATTCTAGGAGGTATATCTAGACACATAGTTCCATATGCTCTATCACAATCATTGATCCAATCACACTTATCTTCATAATATTCAGGCTCTCTCATGGCATCAATGGACACATCAAAGAGACATTTTCTCTCGAGATATGCACACATATTTTATTTCCACTTTGAATAGTTGAATGGAGAGAGGAGAGGAACAACTTTCGAATCCATAATGAAGTTGTTGTAGGCACCTGCAAAACAAACACTTGGAAATCTATTTCGCAAGCAAGACTAGGATCCCCTATGCATATCTGATACCATTTCAAATTCCATATGTGTCACAGGTGGATCTAGATTACTAGAGAAAGCTTCACTTAGAATTTACCAAACATTGATAGGAAAATAGAAGAAATATGAATAAAATATTAAATAGAACACAAGAGAAAAACACTCATTTGGATTGATCTTACATTACATTATTGTTCAAAAACATGCCTACAATATATATATTCTCTCAAGAGACAAAATCGATAGGATTTGTGGTGATTTGAGTAGGTCACATTAATGTTAGGCTTAGTGGAGTAATTCCCCCAATCTATGACATTGTGCCAAGTGTAACTCATGTATTGGGCCATAATGAGGTCCAATGAACCTATGAGGACCATGAGGAAGTTAGGAAAGTCAATAAATGTGGATGGAATCATTATAAGGGTGAATTAGATGGTTTATGGCTTTGGTAATGGCCATTAATGAGCAATTTGACCATTTCCAGTGCATAAGCACCCTTGGTCCAACCTTATTTTATAAAACAAGGAAGTGGTGCACCTACCTCATTAAATGCATTAAGTAGGGTGCCTTTGACTCCCCAGAATAAAGAAATGGGCACACTTGTGGACAAACTTGACTATAATTACAAACCAATAGTCTAATATGTGGACAAAACCCCTAGACTAGGCACTATGAAGCCAAACCATGGAACAACTTACATTAAACACTTGGAACCTTATGCAAGGATTCTTAACCAAGGTCTAGATGGGAATTATGTTCCAACAATGTTATTTACTATGAGTCTCAAAAACTTAAAGATCATGAGAGAAACTATGCAACTCGCGATATAGAATTGGTTTCCATCATACATGCCTTAAAAATGTGGCGACAATGTTTGATGGGAAAAAGGTTCACCCTTAAAACATATAATTTGGGATTAAAATACATATTTGAGCAACCAAATTTAAATGCTATTCAGGCTAGATGGTTGGCTTTACTAAGTGAGTGCAATTTTGAAGTAAAACATATCAAGGGCAAAGAGAACAAGGTGGTTGATTCTTTAAGTCGAAGAATGCATGTGTTGTATGAGGTAACGGCTTGTCAAATCAATTCTAATTTATATGAAAAAATGATGAATATTACTTAGAAATCAATAGAAAAAATCAAGAAAATAATTTGGGACAACAATTTTTTTTTATAAATTCGATAAAACCATATTACTGTGGTCTAAAAACAGGTTATATGTGCCTAAAACCAAAAAAAATATATATATATGAAATATTGTAGGAATTTCATAAACCACCTTATTCTGTGTTGATGTATTTGTAACTTTGGAAGATATTCACTTGTATCATTGTATGTATTACATTTCTACTTTATTGTATCCCCAACAGAGATGTATTATTCCTCCGATTGGAAGTGTCGTCATTTGTATTTACAAGTGTCGCAAGTTACATTGTAAGTGTCGTCATTTGTATTTGATGGGTTATTAGACCACCTTGGTGGGGTCGGCCCTGTATGAGTCATGTGAATGGGTTATTAGGCTTCCATAGGAATTCGTCCCAGTTAGGGTTAAAGGCAGGTCAAGTCATTGTATAAATAGAGAGTGTCACTACTACATATGGCCAAAATTGCCACGTTTTTTCGTTGTAATTGCCACGATTTTTTGTCCCTATTGCAACGATTTGAGGTTCATTTTTTCGTGGAACCAACTTCATGGATATAGGGATGAATATTCCCCATTGTGGAAATAGAAACGTTTCTCAGTGGCCACATGTCACCTTCGCAATAGTCCTCAGATCTTCGAAAAATTAATTCTTCCACGAAGTTTCATCGATATATCAATGCCCGTCATCTATATGTTTCCATGCAAATGCTTTACCTACCACAAACTTTCTTGTTTATAGAGATGAACTTGAATTGGTGGTGCTTCGCTATAGCAACGCATGTTTGTGGCAGGTTCAACATCTGCATGGTAACATCTTATACAGCTCCACGAAAGTTCATCACAATAGAGACGATCAGATTCACTAACTTTCGTGGCAAGTTCAGCATCTGCGTGGAAACATTTCTATGCTTCCTTGAAAATTCGTCTTTGTATCCACGAAACTGCGTCTCTGTATCCACAAAAATTCGTGGCAGGAATTCGTCGATATTGAGACGATAACTGGAAGTGTTAAAAAAAAAAAAAAAATCCTAAATGGAAATCGTTGAATCAGTGTTAGTGGTTGTGTTTGAATGGACCAAAATGAGGATAAGAACAAGAGAGTTGCCTCCATTCTTCATAATTGCTACATTCGGTATCCTATAGATTTGAGCCTTGAGGACACATATCTGAGGATGAATTAGGAGAACTATTACTTTATTTATATAGTCATTTTTATACTTGGTCACCGGATTGAACTGCCAGAAGTCTGAGCCAAGTATCAAAGGTTGATAATGACAATGGCTGAATGCTTGAAATGATAATGTTGAATAGTTGAGGAGCTCTCACTATTGTTGAAGGTGTATGCTAATAGTAGGCTCCTCGAGAAGCAATGAGAAGATTGAGAAGATCTCATGACATAAGTGATGAGACATGATCAACTATGATTTTGATTGGTGCAACACTATGTATCAAACGGGTCTGAGAAGTGAAATAAGTTCATTATAAACAGAGTATTGAATCTAATAACAATGGAGAAAATCTTGAAGGTATTGGCAGAGTGTGCTCATGACAATCAAGGTTTGAATATGTTAATATGTTCCCTTGACATATTACTATTGGGAGAGAAAATCAACAATGAGTCTTGACATTAAAGATGTGAAACCTGAGCTAAAAGCTCTATGCAAAATCCTAAGGATGGAGTCGATACTACTAGAGTTTCTCTCAAGGATCAGTACTAACCCTAGCATTGATCGAGGTCACAAAATGGCTTAAGGAATCACTGAGAGAATACACTGAAAGAAAGAGCATAGTTGACTCGCACATTAAGGGCATGAAATCATGAAGACATGAAGTCAATGTGAAATCATTGAGCTCTGGAAATGGCATGGAAAATTATAATTGACTGTCATATATATATATATATGGGGGGTGTCCTGGAAAGTCACATTGAGAAAGATCCTAAGAGATGAAGAAAGGAATCTCAGTCCAAGTCAATGAGGTCTTCCCAAAAAGTTAAGTGTTATATCATTTGTATGTTAAGCACTTTGCAAATCAGTTTAGCGCTTCAAGTCCCTTTTGGTAATTTCAGAGAGTAAGTGCAGTAGCTTAGTAAACTTATTATGACAAATCTAAAAGACCAGAATAGATATAATCATTTTATTCACATTGTCTAGCAGACTTATGGCAAGTTTTAAGGTCTTTTGGAAAATGCGAAGACTTGTTTCTCTCTTGAAATACAAAGGGATTAGATTTGCAAGTATCAAAACTATATGTGTGCCTTTTTAGGATGGTATGTTGATCTTATAGTAAGACTTGATGTCAATATTTTAAGTGCTATCCTTGGATTTGTGAGGTGAGGTCAGATCAATTGTGAAGACAATTGTGCAACCTTATACTTTGGTGGATATAAACTAACAAAGAAAAAAGCTAATGTGATTTAAAGGAAGCAAATTTACATGTCCCCTCTTTAATAGTATGACTAGTAAGTGGACAAGCCAAAGTATGTGTATGAAAAGGAACTATCTTCTTTTGTTTCAGACTTCTTTAATATTTAAAATTCAGTATATCCTTGAACTCTTAGATAGTACTAAATACAAGCAATTGTAAGCTACAGGAACACTGGAGTTTTGACTGATTGTCTCACCAACAATGATATTTTTCTTGAATACAACATTCAAATCTATTGTGACAACAGATACTACAAAGCACAAAATCATATTTATGAGGATTTGCAAACCTAGGAATGAGATTGGATGACTATCCCTTTTTGCAATCTGAATTTGGTCTCCACTGTAGCGTCCTCAATGCGTGGAAATGGTTGTAAATCAACAAGAGCAATCTATACAGTTCCTTCGATGACTTGAATGGGCTTGGTATTTACAGCTGGTAGATAGTGGGTATAAAAAATTATACCAATCTCTCCTTTGGCCACTTTGCAAATTCGAACAGTGATATATAACAGCAGCTTAGACGACCATATTGTTGCAGTGAAATATGTGCCTTTGGTACCTCAAAAGCATGAACAATGAAGCAGGACTTCCCAGTCAAGACCGCACTTTAGATAGCAGAGATGATAGTACTGTATCTTGGCTAAAACACCCTCTAAGAAATTACTACACCCTTCTCAAGGAACCCACGGTGAACCATATGCAAGTCATGACCCCCCTTCTGAGATAGAATAAGATGGAAACACCACAAAGATAAAAGACTTAAAGAAGAGATTTTGTTCTTTGGCAAGTATTGGAGGAGCGATAAGTATTGGTAGTGCTAGAGCAGTCTCTTCAGGCTTTGGAAGTAGCACAACATCTCTAGGATTCCAACTAGAAGGGACTTCCATAACTGGAGGAAATGGAACATGATCTCTAGGCTTCCATACTGGAGGAATTGCGGGCTATTCAATTCCCATTCCGTCCCTCCACCTAGAATCGGTGGCAGTGTTCCAGGGACAACCTCTAGCATGGATTTTAACAACTTTCTCTAAAGCATGTTCCACAATTGCAACAGGCAATGGCTCTGTAATTGTTTGTTTTAGGATTCCAACATCCAAGTCTCATATTGATGAATGCAGCAAGCACAATAGTCATCAAAATCATTAAGGATTGTACTTCTAAGTTCTAATTTCCTATATTTTGGTGTGCAAATAGTCATCTTTTGGTGGGGAATGCTGGGTTTGGAATTGTGATGTATCTTCTATATTTCTTCTTGAGTCTTCATTAATGGCTACTGAATGGATGACCTGGGTATCATGCAATACTTTTTTTATCATACCCACAACCAGCAGCATGTGCCTTTCCACAAAATAGGCAACCATTTTTCAGTATTGCACTGATGGCATTCTTTAACAAATCTATCAAAGAGACAAGAAAATTTATTGACAAGAAGTTACCCATGAAGCAAACGTGCTTGCATCTTGTTCCTCGTGTCCAAGTGAACCTGGCATCGTTTTACGGAATGTATTGTATTTGGCCAAATGTACCAAACACAAAATATGTTAAGTTACCTATATATATGTTAAATTAAGAGTTGATAATGCATAAACACATGAAATAGAAAATATGTTAAGTTACCTATATTCACATACTGATATCCGACCTTGGATAATCCAGTGGAGATCATTGCATTGGCGGTATTATGCAAATTCATAAGAAGGCACTGAATTTAATATTATATTCTGATTGGAATAATTATTTATATGTACAAGCCAAAACCTTTTCTAAAGTTGACTATTTACAAGTGAGATAAGAAAGCTACCTATTCCAATCCCATGTGCATTCTTCTTAGAAGTACGACCCATGAACACCTTAAAAGCTGAAGGTTTCCAATTCAGAATATGGATACGCTCAAAAAAAATTCACAAAAACTAGTGAAACATTAGAAAACATCTATCTCTAGTCTTCCACAAACCTTATTTTAAATAGTAGACATCTGTGAGAAACATAATTCAATAGACACGGTAAATACTCCAGGACTATTGTATTGCAAGCTTCCATATGTACAACCAATAAGTTCTTAACTACCATATCAACAAATTATAATTGCTTGCAATGACAAGCAAACTAAAACGATAAACTATTATTCGGTAGCATGTAATAAAATAAACATGTATATCATATAATAGAAATAGAGATATAGTTGAAGATACCAACCAGCTGGGTGTGAAACCATTATTGAAAATATACTCAGAAGTGTTACTTTCAACAAAGACTGATTGTGCCTCAGAGAGGCCAGTCTTATCTAGGAACCAGCTGACCCTATAGGAGGGTGTGTACAAACCGGAGAGAGAGATAAATGACTAGAGTTGATTAGGTCAATGATAGTCAAGCACAGTACATAACTCAACATAAATTAAGTCACAAAAATTCTAAACTTTGACAAAGTCAAGTATTGTATAAGACCAAAACTTCAACAAGGTGGTATAAACAAAATGAAGGAGGGTAAATGACCGCATTAACCACAAGTCTTAGGGAAGGTACCACAAGTCCAATAATAAATCAATCAAGGTGGGGAAGGTACAACAAGTATTTAATAACTCAATCAATAACAGGTAATAAAATAAACATATCGATCATATAACAATAAGTGAGTTATAGTTGAAGATCTCCATGTCAACATTAAACCAAAAATCAGATCTGAACTGTGGGTACAAATATAAACAATGGTCATAAAATAAGAAAAATATAAACAATGGTCATAACATAGGTGTGGGTAGTAGAATACCCATGACCCTTAGAACCAAGGGTATGCTCCAAATGTCGCCAAACAACCATAGGACTCTATAAGAGTAAAACTTCAACAAGGTGGTTTTTAAAAAGTTATTCAAGTACTCAACAAGGTGGTTTTTAAAAATTTACTCCAAATGTCTCCAAACAACCATAGGACTCTATAAGAAAAAAAAATCAACAAGGTGGTTTTTAAAAAGTTACGAAAACAATCATAGCTCAATCAAGGTGGGGAAGGTACAACCAGTCATATCTCTCTCAAATGTACAGACGTTCCATATAACCTGAAAGTTCATCATCACAGTATAAGGAAGGGTGGTGGGATGCCAATGAAAAATATCCATCATTTCTCTCTATGCAATCTTGATAGCATCACATAACAGTTAAGTACCTTGTACTATAAAAAATAAAAGCCACCTGTTTAACCTTTAAATTTAGGAATATGGTCTACAAAAGCAAAATTTCATCACAATTACCATCCAAATTTCTGACTAGTGCCAAAGCAACAGTAAAAGATTTAATAACATAATTTTGATCTCTATCAACTTCAGCACTCCTCTTTGGTCCCTGTGCTGAAGTTGGTCCTCGAGATGTAAAGTTAAGTACAGACCTCAAACAGGTTTACACAGTCCACATACTACAACAATTAAGCACACAGATGATGAAAGAAAGGTACAGTAACATAACAATTCTATAGCTAAATGATAAAATGGTACTATTTCTGAATAGTGCTAAAGCAATAGTAAAACATTTTATAACATAATTTTCATCTCTTTCAGTAGCATGTCATAAAATAAACATATTTATCATATAACAATAAGAGAGGTATAGTTGAAGATCTCATTTAACCAAAAATCAGATCTGAAGTGTGCTACTATTTCTGAATAGTGCTAAAGTAACAGTACAAGATCTTACAACATAAATTTTGATCTCTATCAACTTTAGCACTCCTCTGTGGTCCCTGTGCCGAAGTTGGTCCTAAGAGATGTAAAGTTAAATACAAACCTCAAACAATTTTACACAGTCCACATACTACAACAATTCAACACACAGATGAAAGAAAGGTACAGTAACATAACAATTCCACAGCTGAATGATAAAATGGTACTATTTCTGAACAGTGCTAAAGCAACTATAAAATATTTTATAACATAATTTTCATCTCTTTCAGTAACGTGTAATAAATTAAACATATCGATCATATAACAATAACAGAGGTATAGTTGAAGATCTCCACGTCAACATTTAACCAAAAATCAGATCTGAAGTGTGGTACTATTTCTGAATAGTGCTAAAGCAATAGTACAAGATTTTACAACATAAATTTGATCTCTATCAACTTCAGCACTCCTCTCTGGTCCTTGTGCTGAAATTGGTCCTCAAGATGTAATGGGCAGTAATCAAATTATAAAGAGTGATGATGATCGAAGTCATGATTAACATATCTAATATATCTAATATAAACAGAATCAATGTTTCAGACTTGTGATGACATTTAAATTTAAAACTCAAATTCTAAGAAAATAGAACATATAAATGGGAAAATTCCTTAGAGCATCAAATTAAAGATAAGTACCTCGTAACTATACCAAATAAAATTTATCTATGTAGCATACTAACAATGTTTCATACTAACAACATCAACATCCATCAAAATACAAATCAGAAATTTATGTTGCATCTACTTTTTCGTTGTTTTATGTTTCTTTGCATGTAAAAAACTTGTGAGTGGGGTATCACAATCATCCAATGGCACAGTATTTATTGCGATATCTCCTATTATTGTTTGTGTTTCCATGCCCTAATTTATGCCACTTCTTGTACATCGTTGAGCAAGACGTGGAGGCAGTTTTATAGGGGTGTGAACTGCAACAATGGAAATTAGCATATATATGTGACATAGAACTATTATTAAAATAAATATTTCATTTTTTTATTTAAATTACAATATTTCTCTTTACCAGTCGCTATAGATGTGACAACTGGGATGTTAATTGGAGGTATAGTTGCTTCCTCTTGCAGTTCATGCTCCTGAGCTGCATGGTCTTTCATTGAAAGAAGAAAATTTATAAGTATACATCAGGAAATATATATCTAATCACAGTAGATATTTCTATTTCCAAAGCATACATACCAAAATGGACACTATGCTCCTCACTATCATGGGACATGTGCACCCCAACATCAACTGTTACTTGCTGTGTACCGCTAGATTCACTACTGCAGTTGCATTGTTGCTTAAAAACAAACATAAATTTTTAGTTATGGGTGATATAATCAGAAGTACTGAATAGACTATAATAGTATACTACCATTGGTGATATACCTGCATTTGCGTCATTGGGGAGATTGGAGTCTGCCTCAAGCTTTTCCGATATTCAACCACTTTTAAAACCAAAATTGAAACCAAACTTTAGGTCTTCATCGGTGGCAACAGCTTGGAACGTATTTCCATGCAATGCATGATAACACATTTCAAAATTTCTAGTATCAAAATCTGATATTTGTTCGGTATTGTTAAATAAATATTCCCAACAATTAATCATTTAATACTTACGATTCTTGCTCTTAGTTTTCTATAGCCACCTTGGCCCAGTCTATGTTGCCCGTGCTTTTCCATTCTAGCCTTGGTTGATTTGGAAGTGTCAGGCAGCCTATATATGAAAATTTTGAAAACCTTAGATATCAAAAATCTCACTTCAAACAAAAAAGAAAAAAATAATTGAGCTTATTTCAGTAAAAAGATGATATATGTTGTACCTTGCTTTACTAGGCCGTGGTGTCATTCTCCGTGGTTTTTTTCCATTCTCTTCTTTACCATTAAATTTTTCTTTGTCTGTAGTTCGATAACTATGGTTCTTAGGCAGAAAGTGCCTATACTCATCGAACACTTCCTTTGCTAAACTCCTTGAACGATGAGATTTTATCCTGGGACCGTAAAATGGACATACAAGATATATGAATTGGTGTAGCAAATTAGCATTAAAATTTAAAATAATGCATGATATTGTCGACGGATATATAAAATATTAAGGAACAAAATAAAGTAACAACATACCACAAAAATGTGTTAACCCGGGAGCATCATGAATTGTAAATGCAAGTATTCCATGGAATTGAAATCATTTTTGCCCGATTGGTCTAGAAATATCATACATAGTGACGTCAGCCCATAACTTCAACAACTCATCGATAAGAGGCTCAAGATATACGTTCATATCTTTAACCTGGTACTTGCCTAATTGGTCAAACTTACATGATTAATTATATTTAGCGCATATATGTCGTTATATATAAAAGACATAATTATCATGCACGAAACAAATCAATGAAATATTTACTGATCAGACTTTCAATTAAAAAAAATACCTATTAATTAAATATGTGGAAAAATCATTGCCAACATTGTGTGCTCTCTCTTGATCGACATCCAAGGAGGAAGGTTATTGTTTATAAAAAAAAATAGGCCACACTGAGTAGGTAGAACGAAGCTCTCCAAATGGATTGACACCATCAGCTGCCAAAGAAAGTTTAACATTACGAGGACCTTCTTTAAAAATTGGCCACTTTTCTTAGATGTATCTCAATGCAGAACCATCTGTATGCATTCGAAGAACATCGTCGCAACTTCTGTTCTTTGCATGGAAATCCATAAACTGTGCTATACTTTAACACCTGAACAACCGCTGGAAACATGGGATTATCAGAATATAACGAAGAACTTTTTGAGGCACCTTTTTTGTCACTGTATCGGTTCGATACCTACTTGTTTGACATTGTGGGCATTCATTTTCTAATGCATATTGTCCATAGTATATGATATGATCATTAGGACATGCATCAATAGCTTGATACTCCATACCAAATGCTTTCATAATGACATATATCCCTTGATATGTGCGTGGAAAAATATTTGAAGTTGGTAATAGAAAATCACCTAATAATCTACAAAATTCAAAAGAATAAATCAATGAAAACAATATTAATCATCAATATCGCATCCAAAATTTACACATTAGATAACAATAGCAACAATATAGGAAAAAAGTCAACCCTTTCTATATATAGATATTATGAACATGCAGACAAAAATAAAAAAAATAAACAAATTACATACCTTAGTATCTGTGTCATACAGGTGTTTGATAATCCATTCAAAACCTTCAAGTTCAATAACAACAATATAGCAGATAAAAGATTTGTTTTTGAGCCTTCATAAAGAGGTTGACGTGACTTCTCAAGTAGAGGATCAACATCATCACTATCATCCTAGTTGTCCTCATCCATTGGAGCAAATGTGTCTTGGATCAATCTATGTACCTCATCTTCCTGATTTGTGTCACTAATGTTATCTACATCCATTATATCATCAAAAATAACTACTTGATCATCTTCAATATTTTGATGTAGAATTTCATCAGGCCGTGAATGAGTGTTTCTGCTAGTACTTGGCAAATAACTCTCTGGAACACAACATTTTGGGCGCATTGTCTATAAATTTACAAACAACATAGAAAAATTAGTTTGTATAGAACATATAGTAAAAAAATAAGACATTTTACTAAAATTCATGCAGACATGATGAATATTACAGTGAATATATTTAAAATTGAACCCCAAAAATAGTCTTACCAGGGGACGATATTCATAACCCCCTTCGGTGTGCCCCCCCTTCGGCGTGCCCCTTCTCCCTACAATGCCTTTTAGTTGTTTCTATTAAAAGTCTTATTTTTTGCAAGCCCCTGCAATCAAAGCAAGGACAATAACATTTTCCATCTCCTCTCGCATCTAATGCAGCTCTAAACTGAGCAAGCTTCCTTGCATTTTCATTCATAGTGACAAATCCTTGTAGTGGTACAAGTAATTGGCTTACCTACACCATACAAAACAATAACTTGTCAATTACATTAGATATTATAAGTACATTTCTGAATATAGTATATTATAATCCAATATTTTCTATATTTATAAAGAAAAACATGAAGACTAAAGTAAATATGAATGGAAAGATGGTTATAAGTTGGTTGTGAGAAAGTGAATTGAGAATGGAAAGATGGTAAGTTAATATAATCTAACGTTTAATGTGAACACTTGGAGGGAGATTGTACCCATGCAGTGGTTGGAATTTTAAATAAATATTCTTTCCATATTTTTAGGAATGCATTGTATCAAGAACACTAAAATTAGAAGTGGTTCTGGTTGGTTACTAAAAAAAATGGTAAATGTCAAATGTTAAGGAACCAAAAATATTGGAAAATTGATAACTACTTGTATAGTTTGAAGACCTGATCGTATAGTTTGACCACCAGAGAGAGTAGGATCTTAACCAATATTGTAGAAGAAAGAATTGTAATAGATCCCAAGCATTATGTATGTCAAATGTTATATAGGACCGCAAACACACTAGAGATAGTACCAATTGCAAGAGAAAACAATTTCAAAAAGCAAGTTAACATGACCTAAGCCAAAAAAACAAGTTCTTGAAAAAAATATAGCAAGTTAAATGAAAATGATAGCAAGTTCTTGAAAAAAATATTAGAAAGGCAAAAAAGCAAGTTAACATGACCTAAGCCAGCTCATTACTAAACAATATTAAAATCTAACCCTTATAAAAATATAGACAAAAAATTACACATTGCTAACCTTGCAAGTTCAAAATCAGAGCTATGCAAAATATCCAAGCTCATACAATCAGCCCGCAAGTCCAAAATCCATGCTCAATGTGCCGCAAGAAAAGAAAATGTTAAAATCATGGTGAGAGTGTAATTTATATAGCTCAACTTTCGTCCCTGTTGCCATGAAAACTGAAACCTAGATTTTTCATCCCTATATTGACGAATGTTCGTGGAACTTTATAAAACATGGATATTGCCACGATTTTTCCGCCTGACAAAAAAAAGTTAAAAAATCATTTTTTGAACCCACGAATGTTGAAAACGTGGAAAATTTTCATGGAACAATCCGCCCATATGTAGTAGTGTGTGTCTCTCTCATTTTATTCATTCACTCACTCACTTCGCATTTAGTGAGAGAGAGGAAGAGTGCGCACAAGTGGAGGAGGAGTAGCTGCTTCAGAAATTTATCTTTTGGGGATTCATCTTGGTGATCTTTGTGTTGGTGTTTATTCTATCTTTGAGGAAGTTGCGGGGTTTTTCACCTTCTTGGTTTTCCCCGGTGAAATGCTTTGTGTCTCTTGTCTCTTATGCTTGATATGTTGTACATGTTGTTCTTTCAGTTAAGATCCTAGATCATATTGAATGAAATGATGAAAAACTAGCATTATGGGCATCCGAGATATCAAAAAATGATCTATGCTATCCAAAATCATTATTTTTTGCATAAATTAAAAACTGATATAGCTCTATTCATTGCTAAATTTCAAGAATGACAAGTTGTAAAAACCAAACATCAACATCCAACTGGACTATTACAGCCATTACCCATTCTAGAATGGAAATGGGAGGTAATAAGCATGGATTTTATTAGTAGTTTACCGAAAAGAAAAAAGTTGAATGATGTTATACTTGTGGCTGTGGATAAAATTTCTAAGGTTGCACATTTCATACCTTTAAAATCTACCTATAAGGCTATAAACATAGTAGAAATTTTCTTGAAAGAAATTTTCAGATTACATGGGGTTACAAAAACCATTATATCTGATATGTAAAATTAGTCACAGCAGATCTAATGAACAAGTAAATCAATCACAACAGATGAATATAGAAAATATGGTGTAAAACTGTGCAAAACATGCATCAGTGCTCAATATCCCAGTAAGGGTGAATGATTACAATACAATACAATCACAATGACTGAGCAATTCGAATTGCCTAAGGAGTTCATTTGAATCACTGAATGGAGTAGCTTGACTCCAACTAGGAGTCTTCATCATCAATCAGTGGTGGTCATCAATGCACAAGAACCAGTCATCCAGGTGTCAATCTGAGTCTAACTGAGTGTAACATGTGTAACTGAAGTGTGTAGCACTGATATAGGGAAGTGGGCTCAGTGGAGGGCGCATGGGAGGCTAACTGAATTCAGAACAAGTCATCTAGTCAATCTGGAGGTCCAACGGAAGTGAAACAATCAATCGGGAGTGAAACTAGCCTCAAATCAGGGAGAATCAGAGCTAACTGAGTGTAACTAAAGTGGAACTGCAGTGGTAGGTGAAGAAGTGCGCCCTTCTCTGGCAGTAGGTGAGAAGTGGGCGCCTTCCTGACTAGAAGGGCTGAAAGTCTGATGTAAGAAGCTCTCGATTGTTAGAATAAGGTGGCTAAGGTACTGGAAGCATCAACCTGGTGACTGGGATGCATGCAAAGTGCATGCAAACCCTAGAATTTGCATGCAAACCCTAATTGCATGCAAGATCCTGAAAAAGATGATGTGGATATCCGAACACCCCCCCTCAAGCTAGACTATGATGTGCAAAAAAAAAAAATGTGGGGCCCTGGTAACTAAGACCAAAGGTCACCTCAATACAATAATAATCCAAACTAATAACAATCAATAAACCGAGGAAATGGGGAAAACCTCATGGGAAAAATACCCCCCCTCAAAATAGACTGCATCACACCAAAAGATTTAACTGCTCCAAAATCAAGTAGATATGTCTGGAGGTATCTTACTCTTGGGAGTAAATGGATCATGCTCCAGAAACATGTGCTTGAATTCTCCATCAGTGGATGCAAGCGAATGTGGAGACTTTATGAACTTGCTTTTCATACCGAAAATGGTGAGAACAAATCTGAAAATATGAGGATGATCCTGGAACCTGTGATTCGAACCAAGTGAGGTAGGAATAGCTCCAATCAGATCAAATAGATCTTGAAACTTAAACTTCTTATCAATAGAAGTTAAATCAGCTCCAAAAATAGATGAATGGTTTCTTGAGATCTCCTTTGAACCAACAAGGGTGAGATCAAAACCAAAATCAGCAAAAGGTGCATGAGAATTGAACTCAAGCGAATGGTAGTGCTCTTCATCTTCATTAAAAATATGAGAAACTTTGCAAATGATAGAACATAATTCTATAGGAGGCATGCAATCAAGGAGGACGAATGCTTCACCTCCAAAATCAGATTTTACCTCCAAAACTTCAAGTAGATCATTATTCTGCATGCCGGCAAACTCATGTGAAAGAGAGGATTCAAGAACCTCTTCAAAATCTAGAGTATGAGCTGCTTTATCTTGCTCAGAATTCGAAATAGAAGAATTTGAGAGAGTGAGTTTTGAGTCTACAGTTTCTTCTTCATCTTGAACAATTGTTGAGGCCAACACATGATCGGAAAGAACACATAAGGAGATCTCACTGGGCTTGTTCTCCAAAAGGCTAGCATGATCCTCTTCTTCCTGCTTTCCAAATTCTCTGTCAAGTTGGACCCATAGATCACTTGGATTTTCAGCAGTATTACTGAGGTAACGCATACAAGGAGACATAGCAAGACACGTTGCTCCAAAAGCTCTGTCACAATCATTGAGCCAATCATTCTCCTCTTCATCAGAATCAAAATCTCTTGTATTACCAATGCACATATCAAAAAGACATTGTCTCTTCAAGAATGCAATCATCTTTGGTTTCCATTCATCATAGTTGAATGGAGTAAGAATATTTTGTGAAGAAGAAGTCTCCATCTTTTCATTAGCGAATGCACATGGAGGAAGTAAGAAACCTGCAAATCACACACAAACAAACACTATGTTTTCAGCCTTGCATGCACATGAGCGAATGCACATGAGATTTTGCATGTCGCTGCTGAAATATATTGGTGAGAAAAGATTGCTCTCTCTTCATGTAGAACACCTGTAGAAAAGAAATCTTGTCCCTGCCATGGCTCTGATACCATGTAAAATTAGTCACAGCAGATCTAATGAACAAGTAAATCAATCACAACAGATGAATATAGAAAATATGGTGTAAAACTGTGCAAAACATGCATCAGTGCTCAATATCCCAATAAGGGTGAATGATTACAATACAATACAATCACAATGACTGAGCAATTTGAATTGCCTAAGAAGGTCATTCGAATCACTGAATGGAGTAGCTTGACTCGAACTAGGAGTCCTCATCATCAATCAGTGGTGGTCATCAATGCACAAGAACCAGTCATCCAGGTGTCAATCTAAGTCTAACTGAGTGTAACATGTGTAACTGAAGTGTGTAACACTGATATAGGGAAGTGGGCTCAGTGGAGGGCGCATGGGAGGCTAACTGAAGTCAAAACAAGTCATCTAGTCAATCTGGAGGTCCAACGGAAGTGAAACAGTCAGACGGGAGTGAAACTAGCCTCAAATCAGGGAGAATCGGAGCTAACTGAGTGTAACTGAAGTGGAACTACAGTGGTAGGTGAAGAAGTGCGCCCTTCTCTGGCAGTAGGTGAGAAGTGGGCGCCTTCCTGACTAGGAGGGCTGAAAGTCTAATGTAAGAAGCTCCCGGGTGCTAGAATAAGGTGGCTAAGGTGCTGGAAGCATCAACCTGGTGACTGGGATGCATGCAAAGTGCATGCAAACCCTAGAATTTGCATGCAAACCCTAATTGCATGCAAGATCCTGAAAAATATGATGTGGATATCCGAACATGATAGAGTTGCGAAGTTTACAGGAAACTTTTGGAAAGCCTTGTTTTCTAGTCTAAACATATAGCTAAATTTTAGTGCAACCTATCATCCACAAATAGATGGGAATATTGAATGTACTAATCAAATACTAGAATACATGCTCATAATGTATGTCATGCATAACCCAACACAATGGGAAGAATACATACACCTAAGAGAATTTTCCTATAACAATGGTTATCAAACACCAAGTAAAATGGCTCCTTTTGAAATTATGTATGGCAAAAAATGCAGGACACCTGTGACTTGGGATAGTCCGATGTATAGATTGATGTTAGGGCCATATTAATTAAGATATCTTTAGCATATTGTAAAAAGGGTACAACAACATTTGAAAGAAGCACATGATAGACAAAAAAGTTATGCTAATAAAAACATACGAGAAAAAGAATATCAAGTTGGAGAGCATGTTTATTTGAAATTAAAGGAAAAGAAAATCTCTCTATGTTTGAGGACATGCAATACGCTAGCTCCCAGATACTGTGGGCCATTCGAAATATTGGTTAGAAGAGGCCCAGTGGCCTATGAACTTGCTCTACATACTCAGGTTAAATTCCACAATGTTTTCCATTTTTCTTTACTTAAAAAGTATGTGTATGATTCTAAGCATGTTATTGATTGGAATCTATTGCAAGTTAAGCCAGAAGGGGATTTCATGCCAGAACCCCTTCAGATTCTTGAGAGGAGAGAGCTACAACTTCAGAAGAAAACTATTGTCTAGTTAAAAATTTAATGGAATCATTACAACCTTGAAGAGGCAACATGGGAAAGAGAATATGCTTTGAGAGAGGCATATCCCACTTTATTTCAAAATTTGCACTAGAGGTACTAATACTAGGATGGTGTTGTTTTTAAGGGGGGTGGAATGTGATATCCCAAGTTTAGAACCCCTTTGCAAATAAGCCTGTTTGAGACTAAAAGTATTTTTGAGTTGATGTTGAGTCGTTATATATATAATTGTATAATATGTGTGGTATACATATAGTTGTTAAAAGTATATATAGATATGGATGGATATATATATATATATATGTATGTATGCATGTTTGTACATACTATAATATGTATTTTAAAATATGCAATAATTATTAGTATTATGTGTCTATGATATTGTGTATATACTATATGCATCGATGTGAACATATGTAATGAAGTAAGTGTAAATTATTTGGAATTGTTTGAAAGTATTTGGGAGTATTTGGAAGTGTTTAGAGGTATTTGGGAATATTCGAAAGTGTTTGGAAGTATTTGGGAATATTCGAAAGTATTAGGAAGTATAGTGTGATCAGAAGTACTATGTTAACTTATATATGTTATAATGCATACCTAATATGATAGCATTGGATTAAGTAATTATACCACTATAATTGTATGGATATTATGGTACAACATAAGAATTATACGAGTGTATAAAATATAGGATATATAGGTTATATGACTAATATTTTGTGTATATGATTAATAATAATATGATATATGATTGAAGAATTATAATATGTATGTAGACAAATGGACGTATGTATAGAAATAATACATAGTAATGGTAAGTATGATGTATGGTGTGACTGTATGATGCTGTGTTGTATAGATAATAATTATTATTTTTATTAGAAGATTTTGGTGGTAGGATGTTTGGTTGTTTGAGGTGACTATGTATTTACTTTGGTTGATAGTAAAGTAGTGTGCTACGAGTAAATAATTAGTAACGTAATGTATGGTTAGTATATGGGGATTAGATGGGATTGCAGTCAAAATATGTATAACATTGCTATTGATGGAGTATGTATCACTAGTACAAAATGAGAGATAAATGACCAAAATCCACATATAAATTACCACTTTTGAGTTGGTGACCACTGGTAGCAAATTAGCGGTCATTTATCACGCGACCAAAAATGTGGTCATATATAGCTTGATCATTCATAGCTTATCTTGTGGTCATATATTTGGTTGTATATTTGGTCATTACTTGTCACAATTAATGACCACATTTTTTGTCACGTGATAAATGACCGCTAATTTGCTACCAGCGATTTCCAACTCAAAAGTGGTCATTTATATGCATATTTTGGTCACTTATCTCTTGCATGTTGTACTGGTGGTCGTTTATATGCAAATTTTGGTCATTTTTGTAGTCATTATCTCTTTTTAGTGGTTTCATAATATATATAGGACACAGAGGAATCGAACCACCAACCTTCTGCCTTATAAGGCAGGTGCTCTACCATTGAACTAGCACCCTTAAATAGAATTCCTTATGGATTGATATGAGAATAAAATTTCCAACAGTTAACACCATCTTTCCAAATTCTAGAAAAGGGTCACATACCTAGATAAGAAACAAAGATTACCCAATAGTCACAAAAAATGGTCATTTTAATGATAACTTTCTTTTGCCAAAATTTCTCAAAAATCAAGAATGCAATTGTATTGTCAATTTTTTTTCCGAGTGGTACCAAATCAAGAATCACAATTGTCTTTTCCTGATCTTGGGAATCTGCATTTACTCCCATTAACCTTACTTGGCTTTGTTTCAAGAAAGTTCTTGCTGCTATCTATGTAGCTAGCACTAAGACCAATGGGAAAAAAGCATAAAGTGCCACCCCAAGCTCAAACTCCACTTGCATAAGATATACACAACCAGATGGTGCATTAGGAGGAGTAAAAGTCAATGGTTGAGTGCAAGTTATTGAACCGCAATCTGTACAAAGAATGCATCAAGTTAGTCACACATAATGTATCTTGATTCTTTATACACAAAAATAAGGTGAAATCTAAGCAAACTGATCTTATATGCATGGAGTAAATTTAGTTACAAATAAAATGATAACAATTACAAAGAAATTCAACTCGTGATAACAGAATGAATGTTCAAAGAATAACAAAATATATTATGTACTTCAGCAACCAATATGAGCTTCTTAAAAAAATAGAATAGTTCATAATGGACCCTTTTAATTTCTTATAACATGAATTTAATCAACCAGAAAAAAGAGAGGACAAATTACCCTTATAAACTCATGTGTATTCGCAGTTTTGTCACAACCATTCATGAAGCACAACATGATAAAAACATTACAGAAGAAAAATGAAAACCGATGCTAATTACTTTAAAACTTTATAGTAAAATAGTAAGGAGTTGCAAGCGTAATCAACTCAAACGAACCATGATACAAATGAATTTTTATAATGAAATAAGTTCATAGATATTATCATAAGATTCATTAACAAATAAAAACAAGTATGAATTTTAATTCTCAAAACTCAAGCCCCTCACTTGGATTGGGTACATAGACTCAGATTCTAATGTATTTAGAATCCATTTCAAATTTGGAAACTGGTGCACAATAGGGATATTATACTTATCACAAAAAAAGGATGAAATATTTCACTCAAATTAAGCACATCAGACACAAGCTTCTAGTGCGAACAACCAACACAATCAAAATAAATGACCCCACTTGAGTAACCTTACACTTACTGCTAAACACATATTGATATCATCTCGATCCCTCATTTCTCTTTCTTTCTTTCAGTTCTAAAGGAAATGTGGCATGATATGTAAGCTAATCCATCCCATAGGCCAGTTGATCATGCAAATGTTTTAATAGAATTCTACTCTATTCTTGGTATTGGAAGAAATTGAATATTTCACTCCTAAATTCCTTTGGGTTATTTTCAAGTATGTGATCTGTCTTATAATCCTAGTATTATTGGACGTATTAGCTGGAATTGTATGAAAGCTTTAACATTTTCAACTCTGATATGTGATTCCCAACTATGATGAATTTGGATATTTTGGGTCTCTCCATAATAGTATCAGTAGAAAAAAGAAAAAGAAAAGTTGATAACCCACAACATATGACAAAAGTGAGTATGATACATATCCATATCAGAGCATAAGTTTGGACACTGTGACCTTTTGGATGAAGTATCCATTTCCTGTCTAGCCATATCAAAACATCAGACCTAAACATTGTGGCCTTTGGGTGGAGCGCAAATTTCAGACGTCTGCTTGTTTCTAAAATGCATCTGACATGAGCTAGACCTATTTAGCAATGTGGGATAAAAAAAAGGCAGGTGCAAACTTTCGCTGCTCAAAAGATCTGAGTTTAAGATGGATCTATGCTAGTTTTTTATGTCATGGTAACTAATTAAAAGAAGAAGAAAAAAGTTCAGATTCTTTTTTTCAATATTAGACATCAGACATTGGCCTTTATTTCATTTTAGTTTATTACCATTATACATACATAATGCATGAACATCTCTTCCACCCGGGTTGTATTAGAACCAACAAACTGGCCTCAAAAAAGGAAAAATGATCTACTATTTCTGAATGTGTACCATTTTCTAGAATAATACGGTAGAAGCAGAAGCAAAACAAATACACATAGAATCTTGAAACACAAAATTGTGTAGTTGAGTTGGTTACTTGTTTTCCTTGAAAGGAGTAGGTCACTAGTTGGAATCCCACCAACAACATTTTGAAGATTGTCACACTTGGTCATGGACGGGAATATGGGATTTTAGATCACAGAAAATTGAGGCAAATCTGAGGGCATGAGCATGATAATATGATATCACTATAGCTGAGATCAACGCAATTCAAAAATTGAGTCCATGTTCATGGAAAAATCCCCACGAGACGAGATATTGAAGATATCAAAATTGAGAATTGATGATCAAGAATATTGGAGATTTCAAGTCCAAGTCCCAGGGAATCAAAAGTCATTGCCCCAAAATGGGAATTTGAGAATATCCCATCTCACTAAATCACAAGCTCCACAACATTCTCGACAACTTTACAACTCAAAGATTGTCATCATTCGAACCTTTTACAAGATATTGAAAACCCCTCTGTTTAAGTAACCAAAAACGTTCAAGGTACCAAAAAACCCAGAAAAGGGAGGAAATGTTTCTATGCACTTCCTCTGATGTGATCCTAGGCCCCCACAAATTTGACAAAAAAAACCCCATGACAATAAAAGGAAATATTAATAAGAAGAAAAAAATAGAATTGTTCAATGAAGAAAAACAGAAGAAACACTAAGTAGGCCTCTTTTCATATAAAAGAATCCCATTTTTTTTCTTCCTCACTTTGCAATATGCACAGTGCATTACTGCATTTTCAAGTATGCATGCACCATCAACTAAAGGGATTTCAGAAATAAAAAGGAAAAAAATCAAACATGCTACATCACAGAATCCCACTGCCAATAGTATCTAGTTATGTTAGATACTACACTGCATTTAGATACTGTTAAACAATATATAAAAAAAAAATTGAGCAAATTACAATTGGAGGAACAACACCAACAGCTTTAGCATGATGATCACACAAATATTTCCATACCACTACAATATTCCAATACATTACAGAATGTATTCTGATCTATCTCAAAAAAGTCCCAAAGCCGCACAATGTGTGGATGCACCAAAGTCTTGTGAATGTTGTATTCTCGAATTGCATGACGAATATAACTCTGTTTCTTTTCCTCACTCCACTGCATATTTAATCCATGAAGCTTGCATGCTACATACCTGTACTCAACCAAGCCATAGGCTTGTTTGAGCCATCCATTTCAGTCAGTTCTTTGTTCAGCTAGTTATAAGTAAAAATCTACCAAAGAAATCCACAACCTCATGTACAGACACATAAAAAGAGGAACAAAGGGAAACAATCAAGAGATACCAAACATCTGTGGTAAACATTGAGCAACAGTAAAAATAATTTGGGCTGCTGATATGTTTTTAGTCTACCTTACCTTTTGCAATGCAAAAATTTAATTTAACATTCACATGGAAACCAATCAATCTAAGATAGAAGCATATAATACAATTAATTTCTATAACTCATGAATAATAAAGAGGTCTACCTTGTACACTTCACTAAATCCTCCCTTCCCAAGAAGGCTTAACAAAGCATATCGATGGTTCAAAATTGGAAAATGGTTGAACTGTGAAGCATCTTCATCTCTTATACGCTTTATTTCACATATATGCCTTGTGTTTTTCCAATTCATATCGATCCCTCTCATTAAGAGTTGCATCCTCTTCCTTGTAACAATCACCATAAGATAAATTTTTGTAAGTTTCAAACTTTCAAGCAAGCTCCCACTTATGAAAACCAGCCTTGGCACTCCCAGATATAAATGACTAGGTGAGGAATCAAGCCACTTATTGCGAATTCAGAAAGCGTTTCTACAAGGATCAAAAGCAGTAGATACTACATCATTAACCCAAAGCCAACACATGTTTTTTCATCTATCTGACATATAAACACTCCGGAAACCCAAATGACAATATGTTTCTGAATAGGAAGCAATGTTGATGCACATAATCTACCCAACATATCCTTTTAACACATTTCTCAACAATGTCGATGCACATAATCTTCCTAACATATATTTTTTAACACATTTATCAACAATGTTGATGCAATAACTTGCCCAATATATCCTTTTGTGTTAATCCACCTGACAATCTCAATTAAAAACCTTAACTAGTTGTTCAAACCAACAATGTTCTGCAATTTACATAGGGTTATTATAAATTTGTTCAATCAACCAATAAATTGCTTGGTTTGAGATAATGATATGGTTCCAAAATCTGCAGGAATAACAAAATTTTGCTTTAGAACAGATTGGAAATTTTTCTACTAAAATTATTTCTCATCGCTCTGCTAGAAAAGAGGGTGGATGAAGACATGGACATAATCATATTTAGATAACTATCTCTCAGCCTCTATAACATTTTTTAAAAGAAGCCCATTTGAATCTCAATTTGGGCACCGCTCTTCACCTCCAAGCCCTAGATCTGTGTTTTTGGCCTCCCAGTTTCCACACTCTAACCCTCTTTCTTCCTTTATCTATAAGATGCTCATATCTTCTCAAAGGTAAACAATGCACAATGGAATTATAGAACAACACTGAAACTCCAGCCAGTGAATTCAATCCCATTCTTAAGTTCTCTCATTGAAATGAATCTATGAGGACGAATTGCAATAATATATATCTCTATAAAGTGCATGAGACTTTGATGAATAGCGACAAGTCATGCAATTTTGGTTGAAGTCATTAAATGCCTGACTAGACCTTATTTTTGTCTCGAACTCTACTACTTGACATCATGTAACAAACAATAAACAAATAATTCAAAGGGTCGTAGTCATTCTTGTACATATTCCAAGCATTTCCTGTCGTCCAAGCTCGCTGCTTACTTTTTACAGCTCATTTAGATGTCGTTTGATATAGCGTCGATTGGCTCCACATGTTCGATAAGAAAATCCCTTGGATCAGCACAATGATGCGCTCCCACCCACAAATTGGAAGTGATACCATCCTCCTGAGCTTGCTAATGTTAATCTTTGACCAACAGGTATATATTTTGTCTAGGGACCCATCAAAGTGAAGTAGGTTTTCCCATCAAAGCCCCCTATTATTATTTTACAGGCAAAGGAAGCGGTAAAGCCATGGGTAGGGGCATGGATAGATAGAGACAAAAACAATTTTCTACACAGTTTATTAAGGGCGAGATTGAGATGTTGTTTCAGTTTATTAGCCATGCCTAGCATATTTTCCTGTTCCATATCCAATTGGAGCTTGAACATAATAACTGAGTGCATACAAAGAGGTTTACTTGGTCCCATTAGAATTGAGACAACAAAAAAGGGGGGTAGGCACTAAATACTCTGCTACGGTAGACAAGGATGTGACTGTAACAAGGAAAATAGGCTCTATATGAATTGGTTAAGAGACTAGATCTATAAGTAGATCTTCAATGGGTGATAAAGAATGCAGTGGGCTATTCATATGAATAGAAAATAAAGAGAGACTATAGTAATAAAATCTATTACGAAACCTTGGCGCACTATTGTCCATGTTATTGTAATAGAACCCTAAACAAAAACTAGAGGCCATATCTATTCAAGAGTTTGCCGCGTCAAGAATTTTAACAACCATCAAAAGGAGACGGAGAAGAAATGCATACAAACAGCATAACATTGAATAAAATACTCAAAACTCTGTCACTATTTTGCTGATCATCTCCACTTCTGGCTGAAATTGGACTTCACCCCCTGCGTCATTGCCATCTTTCAATCTCTTTATAGCTACCAGAGTGCCATCTTGTAGGAATCCCTTTTAAACATTCCCAAAACCTCCTGAACCTATAATATCCTTGCTACTAAAATTATCAGTAGCAAGCTGAAGCTCTTTGAAATGGAATCTCTTTAAATGTACCAAGCAAACTTCTGGATCATGCTGCTCTAATAGTATTTCATCATATAACCCATAAACTGAATAAGAAAACTGCTCAGATTTCACATAGAAAACCAAAATAGTTGATAAACAAAATTGTAAAATACCAAGAATAAGATTAGTAAATTAACCATCCATGGATATTGCATACATAACATTGCCATAAAAAAAACTTGTTGATTGTGTCTCTGTCTCCACCAAATGAAAATTCCAATTACAAAGCCAATTGTACACAAAAAACCAAGACTCACACCAAAAGCTACAGCCACAGTATGTTTTTTAGAAACTCCAGAGGGCATTGTAAGAACTGCAAAACAAATACAAATGTAAACCTAATTTATCATGCAACTCTACTTCAGAAATAGCATGACGTGATTTTATATGAATAGAGAGCAAAACTTACTTTCTGATGTATTAGTAGTGAAAGACATGGGTGTTGGAGCTTCTCTAGGGAAAAGATGTGTAGCACATGACCCACATAGCAGAGGGTTTCCTCTAACACTATTAAAAACACAAATGCCCAACAATTAGGATTCATGTTTGGAGTTTAAGTCATTTGACCTATTTCAGTTCAGGACACAACGATCCACAAGTCGCATACATTAAACATGGCTTATTTGACAGAGTTGTTCTTACTTGAAGGTCTAGGCATGAATGTCTGGGACCGACCCACTGAGATTGTTGTAGGACAAGTCCATGCAATGCAAATAAGGTGTTAAATCTCGTAACTAAACCTGGTATGATTAAACACATAAATGGGAAATATTCCACATATGAACACAGAAATGAAGGAAGAGTGTAGAAATGTACAGAAATGAATACATTTGTTGCTGAGACCTTTGAGATATATCCATGAATCCTTTCAAAGCTCCTATAGTAGAATTCATTGAGGCCATATTCTGGAAAAAACCTCTCAAAATGCTTCAATCTTCGCTTCATCTCATTGCTCACGTATTAAACTTTCTGTTGGCACTCCACAAGTGCAATTCCCATCTTGGCCAAACTAAAATTTAGTTTCTTCAATCCATTGTCACTCCAAGTATTCAATTTCGTGGCAACATAGGATGAGGACAACATTGAATGAAAAAGATTCCACTCTCTCAACAGCATGAGGTGTGGTTCATATTCATAATAAATTCTAGACACATCTGGAACTCTAACCTTGGTGCCATCTCTAAATTACCTACTTTATTTACATGTTACTCGAGCTCCATAACCCTAGGTACCTCTTTTTTGGGAGCCTTTCCTGAACAAATTGATTAGTCAAAGATAAACATGATAACCAAAGCAATTCAATGGTGTTCTTATGCAGAGCATGAACTGTATCAAACACCAAGCACCCAGAAGGAATGCCATGATATGTGCTTGGTCTATAATACGTTGCCTTTAACTTTTAACTGATTTAATTGGATCATCATCATCCAACCTCATCTTATTTCTTATTCTAGATTCTTCATCATCACTATCACTGTCATCGTTGTCAGATTCTATCATTATTTCACCATCACTACCCAAATCCATTACATTTTCCAATTCAGTAACATCAGAATCATAATCCATATAAGCCCAATTCTCATCTTCACAGGTGCACAAGAGACACACTTGTTGATTCTAGTCACTTAGAGTGTGCAGATGAATTGGGTGATGGATATATACAACAAAAACTTGTACCTTGGGACCCAACTTCAACAACCTCCTCAAATCCATAGAGCATCCTCAATTGATCAGCAACATAGTTAGAGCTCGGTCATCTGACTGGAGACTGCGGCCCGCAATTCCATCCATGTCACCAAATCTAGAAACGGGATAGCATGAAGACCTCGAGGAATCAGATGCAAGAATGTGAGTGGCTATCTTTAAGTACACAAAGAGAATCAGTATCAGTTGTTGATGGAAAAACCAATACAAGAGGAGAGGAGGAAGCATTTGCAGCATTCCAGAGGCGAGTGTGAAATCACACTAAAATGTACTCTCTCACAATGATTTTCTTTGAAGCTTCTGTTGAATGGATGTACTTAATTTTTTTGGAAGATTTGTGAGGCATATCTACACAGTGGGTTTGTGCGATGGATAAGCCCTTTACGTGCATTAACCTCGAACGATATTTAACCTTAAGATGACTAAAACCTAGCAGAGAAGACATAAACCCATCTCTCGCTACAATACTAAAGACATTCTTGAGGCAACACCATCTCATTCCTTACTTCCCAAGATCTTCGCAATCCCACAGTTCAAATATCCAGAACTTTTCTAATTTTGGGCTTTCCTTCACAAGATTTAACCTTCAGATGGCTAAAACCCAACAAGGAAACCCTAATCCGCCTCTTGTTGCAAGACTAAGTATTTTTTGAGACATCATTATCTCATTCCTTACTTCCAAAGCTCTTCATAGTCCCACAATTCAAAGCTCCATAAATTTTCTAATTGTGGGGCTTGCCGTCAAACCAAATGAATGCAGAAATTTGAAACATACTTTCAACCTAAGTTCAAAACTGCGTAGAAAATCTTACCTGCATTAGAGAAATAATAGAAACGAGGTCTTCACAGTGTATTTAATATCATTACCGCAGATTGAGACGAGAGAGAACCATGAACACGAGGTATGAAGTGGGTTTGTAGATTTGAGCCCTGTACGTTTTGGGAGCAGAGGTCATGGCGGATGTGTTGTGTTGAAGGTATCCAGTAGTATAAATGAATTTCAATGCATTCCATGGAGAACTGACATGTGAATTTTGCAATTTAAAATGGAAGATTCAAGTGGGAGGGAAGGGAGGGAAGGGAGGGAAGTACTGAAAATTTGAAATTATAATAAGCCCGGGAACTTTGGAGAGGGACGCAATCTTTAAGGTCTATCCCTTTATTTTCTTTAACATAATACTCGAGGCTTAGAGTGTGAATTTTTAAACACAATTGACTTTTATAGATGGGATGTTATGTCCATGAAGAAAATGTGTAGGCAATGAGGCATGTTTTTGTTAAAGATGAGAGTGTGTAGTTGCTTGGATTGTGGTTGGTAATTTCGTGGATGTTAAATTTAGTTAATTTTTTAATGTATTTTATATAGTTTTTTTTGTTTTTTTAAGAATATGGTAATAATTGATTTTTTGGAATATTATGATGTAGGGTGATTTAACCATCAATTACAATAGTAGTTGGACATAGTTTAATTGACTCAATCAAAATTGAATTTCAAGCAAACAGATGAACGAACCCACTAAATTATATAGCTCATTATTATATCATGAGAATTATGGAGGATATATTTTGATTTATGCTTGAAATAGCAAATATATGATCTTTTTTTGGAAAAACATCAAGGGAATTATGGACATTATAGTACGACATGGGTGGGCTTACTGATTAAGAACATGTATTTCCTCTTTGGATGTCAAAGTTTTGAATCGGGAGGGGGGTGGGTTACATACACCTTCATAGACTGAGTGATAAAATTGATGCATCGAGGGGGTCCCTAGTGTCATAAACAAGGGTCTTGACTCTATGATAGACCCAAGGTCCATGCTTAGAGTTTAGGAAACAAATTGTCATTTGGAGAATCACATAGAGGAAATGAAGTATGGTATAGATCAAAGGTTGTGATCTTTTATGCATCTAAAATTAGTGGAACAAGAGCACCATTGATCTGGGAGTGTGAGATGACGAAGATGGATTTATAAGTATTGGTGGGTATATCCAAGATCGAGACAACCATCTAATGGGGGAGATCAACTAAAATGAATCCATAACTTACAGGTTGAAAGATCAATCATCATCATCATGATTCAAGTTGTCTAAGGGTTGAATCTCTATTTCAAGAGAGAAAGAGATATAAGCATGTTTCCTTTAGTAAATGAAACCCGACTAATGTTTGGGTAGTGTTGAAAGATCCTCGAGTATGGTAGGAGAAAGTGATCCTTTCCATCACAAAGATCCTCAAGCATGGTAGGGGGAAGTGATCATGTACGTAGTGAGACTGAGAAAGTTGAAGGTGACGCATAAATATTTCAAAGACAGAATCTGATAGAGGTATCAAAGAACATAAAAAAAGAACTTAAGGAGAAAATAGCAATGTTGCACTAGCAAGGGTGGTGGTTTCTATAGATTTGGTAAGCAGATTCTATATCATATCCTATAGTAGTTTATTGGTCCAGCAACCTTCGATCCAGCAGATCTAGTTTTAGCAGATTTTGCAGTTGATCGAGTACTAATACCATTAAACCATGAATTCAAATATTAAAGAAAGCCCATAAATACAATGGAACCGAAGAGATAAAGGTAGGAATTGTTACTTGAAGCATGATTGTGCTATAGTAGTTGAGATAGGGTTTCAAACCCACCCCAAAGATTGTTGAAAAAAATGATGGCGAATAGATGATCTGAAGCAAAATCCAAAAACCTATCACATAGAGATCTTTGCAAACATATGGAGAATTTTGCTTCATGTGCGTAATTTGTGGAGATCACATGGAGATCCTTGCAACCATATGGAGAAATTTTATTTCTCTGAGCAATTCGTGGAGATTAGATCTATTGGAGGCCCTATTTTCTTTTATTTTCCCTCTCAATCTATTTTCTAATTCACCGATCATTCACTTTTTCTTTTTTTTTAGTTTCCCTTGATCAGTTACATTTTTTTTGTTTATATTCTTCTTTTTTTAATTTTATAATACTAGTTACATATATTAATTATATAAATATATATAAAACTATACAATATATTAATATTATATATGGGTGAAAAGATATAGGGAAAAAAGGTTTTTGATAATTTATTTATTTATTTGATATGTGAAAGGAGAAGGGGTTAGCTGCGATTATGAGGGTATTTTTATTATTTTTATTATTATTCAAGGAGATGGGAACAAATGAATTTTTACAAAAAGGGAGGAGTTGGCTTTTCTTCAAAATGGAGGATATTGGCTATTTCTTGTAAGGGAGGGACCCAGGGGGACTTTAAATATTTTTGAACTCAGGTGCAGAGATAACCATGGTGAATGAATGCATATGGATAATTAATGGAGGTTGTGAAATTGACAATTTTTAGCTAACATGACACAAAATACATGAACTTATCGAAACGTTAACAGACTGTCGAGATGGTCAAACGGGGATGGTTTTGTTCAAATAAAATATGAACAAAACCAGTACAACAAGTTGAATGGAGTGACACTAAATTTAGGACATAACGATTCCAAAAGGGAAAGACGACAAATATCGACTAAGACTCGACGCAACCACATATATAAGAACTCATCTATCACTTGATAAACTATATGCAAGACATGATTTATTATCTAGATATCAACTCACCACACCCAAGGCACTAATTAGTAGAGAAACCCCTAAATGAGCATCTCAATGATTCTCCTATCATCTAACACAATAAGCATCAGGATGGCCTCAAATAAATGATCCATTAGAAGACATGTATTGAAAAATAATCCAAGTTTTGTACTATTAATGTTACAATTTACTAAATTTTAACACTGCAGATGGATTCGGAGACCCCCTAAGGGTCTCCGAATCCATCTGCAGTGTTAAAATTTAGTAAAGGGTCTCTGAATCCATCTGCAGTGTTAAAATTTAGTAAAGGGTCTCTGAATCCATCTACAGTGTTAAAATTTAGTAAATTGTACAAATTCATTATCAAAATTATAATTTTCCATTGCCGGAATGACACAACTAAAAATGACCAATTGTTATGTGGTCATTTTTAGTTTAGTTCTTATCTCGTGATCAAATTGGTCATTTATCTTGGTCATTTTTAGTTTAGTTCTTATCCCGTGACCAAATTGGTCATTTATTTTGGTCATTTTTAGTTAGTTCACTTAAAATTTCTCAATTTTGGTCATTTATCCCTTGAAAAATATGTGGTGACCAATTTTTTTGGTCGCTTGGTCACTTATCTCTTATTTTGTAATAGTGTATGCAGACAATATGTATGATTGTGTATGTGTTGAGTGTTTACATGGGTGTAGTATTAGTAGTGTTTGTGTCATGATGTTGGTTGTATACATGTATTATTAATATATAGATATTATATATATCGTCATGTGCTAATAATTATCTATAATGTTATGATAAATAGTAACTATTCGATATGATTGCTATGGTCGATGTATGATGTTTGAATGGTTGATGTATGTTGTTTGATACTATTGGTTGTTAATGATTGACGTTCGTTGATTAATGGTTGATACATGTAGATATTGTCATTACTGTATATATGGATATTATTGGTTTCTCTTGGTTTTCATGGTGATTGATGGATGACCGATGTATGATTAATGTTTATGGTTATCTTTGGTTGTTTTTTATGATTGATTGGTTGTCATTGATTGATATTTATGATCGATGTATGGTTGATGTATTCTTATTGATGTATTCCAATTGATGTACTTTGATTGATGTATTTCGGTTGATGTATTATGTTCGATGTATTCTGGTTGATGTATTTTTCTTCTCGTTGATGTATTTTGATTGATGTTTTCTGCTTGATGTGTTCTCATTGAGGTATTTTGGTTGATGTATTCTAGTTGATATATTCAGGTTGATGTATTTTGCTTCTCGTTGATGTATTCTGATGTGTTATGGTTGATGTGTTCTGGTTGATTTGTTCTAGTTGATACATTATGGTTGATGTATTATGGTTGATGTACTATGATTGATGTTTGTATGGTCATTTGATGCATGTATGATTGTCATTGGTTGATATTTGTGTATAACTGATATATGATCGACATATGGTTGAGGTATTATGAATTGATGTATTTTGGATCGATGTCTATATGACTGATGTATGAATGATATTGGTTGATGTTACTAGTTGATACTAAATACTATTAGTTGATGTATAATGACTTTTGAATGTTCTTTAAACAAGACTTATGCTTTGTGTGGAGATGAAAGGTAGTATGTTTAATTACTAGTTGTTATGGCCATTTTTGGTTTCTTAGTTAGATTGGAATTGTTGAATATAAGTTTACTTACCTGTTACATTAAGTGCATAAAATGTTTAGGTGATATTTGTGATATTTGCTAGAAAATATCTTTGTGATCTTTGTATTTGCGATATTCATTAGAAAGGTATCTTTGTGGTCTTTATTAAAAAGGTATTTTGGTGGTATCTTGGTGACATTTCATGTGTAGGTATCTTGGTAATATCCTGGTGGTATTTCATATATCTTGTTGAAAAGTATGTACTAACTGTGTGACTGATTAAAGTATGATTCATGTACCTATGTTGAATATGTACTTCATGTATCCTTATATATCCAATTCTAATGCAAATATCCTTGTTAGAAAAATATCCTTGTGATATTTGACGAAAGTATCTTGTTAGAGTATACTTACGATATATAAAATACCTTTGTTGAAAGGAATCTTTGTAAAGTATCATGGTAAATCTCACGCATCCTTGTAGGGAAAGGATTTGGGTGATGAATCATGTAAAAGGATATTGGTAATGCATCTCGTGTGATTGACTAATTGGAATGCATTTCATATATCTTGGATGCATTTCATGCATCTTGTTGATAAAGCATATGCATGATGCATTTCATGTATATGTAGGTAAAGTATATACATTTCGTGTGATTGATTGAATAGAATGCATTTCATGAAGAAATAGTACACACTTGATGCACTTCATGTATTTTGTTGAAGAAGTATCTATACCTTGTGTACCTTGTATATACTGATGTATTTTGTGTGTGTGTGTGTGTGTGTTTTCTACTGACTGTGTGTTTGTTGGAACTTGAAAAGTATATTTGTAGAATAATATATTTATATCATGTATCACATATTTTTATATACTTGATGTTAATCATATGAGTGATTGAAATATGATTTTCATATAGATGTATCTTTGTTGAAGTTTTGAAGGCATTTTAAAGAGGATTGAAGACCATGTGATGGGGATTGAAGATCGACCATTTCCTCCTTCATCCCACTCTACTAGTCTCGATTATCCCATGGGCAGTGGAGACTGATAAGAATGTAGGTGGTAGTGGGAAGTATTGTGGTTAGAAAGATGTTATCTTTGTGAGGCATATATGGGCATGTCTGTGAGAGTTTGAAAGATATTATCTTTTTTAGGCATGTATGGTCATGTCTGGTATCCTTTTGTAAATGCATGTATGTAATATGCATCGAGAACGATGCATGGTTTAAGGGGAGGGGGATGTAATACCCTCTGGTTTATCCCCTAGACATATTATTATTGTTGTTATGTTGTACATAGTGGCACAAGGTGCATGGAATATGGTTTTCCCATTATTATTATTTTTATTATGTTGAACTTATAAAATAATTAATAAAATAAAAAACAACTGAACGACCGATGCCACGAAAGAGAGTATGAGGAACCATGCTGTTACGAGAAAGGGGTTGTGGAAAAGTGTTTACCTATGTGTGTTGAGCCTATGTTGATGTTGTACACCATTATTATGTACTTGGTGGAACCTCTTGGCTGTGTACCCTCACGTGTTATGTTACTCCTTGGTTTCATTTATTCTGGGATTAATTTTTAATACTGTTAGAGTTCCCCTCTCACCTATTGCACCCTCATGAGTTGGATTAGTGTGTCTCTTGGTGTATCCACCTGATTTGTAACTCTTATTTTCTATTTTTGGAATGTAAATCTCATGATTGTGTCCCTCTCTCTCCCAATTCGAATTGCTCATGAAGGAATTTGATTTGCTCATGTTGGATAGTCACACTTGTGTGTTGGTTCATGCTTTTGCTCTTGTGCTTGTGTTTGGAACCTGTGATTCGATTTTGATTCTCTTGGTATGAGATCCTTGCTAGTAATTGCACCCTTGTGGAGACTGTGCCCAAGCTGAGTTACTATGGAGCCACTGGTGTATTTCCCATAATTTCCTCTGAATATCCTGGATTAGCAGCAAGGGTGAGGTCCATTTCCATTGGATTTGAGGTTGGATAGAGATGTGTATTTCCTCTAGAGATCATGGTTTGGCAACAGGGGTGAGTTACACTGCCTTGGATTTGAGGTTGTCCTGGAGCCACTGGAATTTACCTATATTGGAAGTGCTACCATTGGGTTGTGGTTGGACTGTTGTCCTAGAGCCACTGGAATTTCTCTAGAGCAAAATTAGAGGACACACTTGTCATTGGGTTGTGGTTGGACTGATTTCTTGAAAGAATTTGTGGTTGAGTGTGATTTTTTTTGTGGATTCATGGTTTTGGATCGAGGGTGACCATTGCAAAGTGTGTTTTGTCTTGCATTGTGTCTACGGCTAGGTGGAGCGTGGAACGATCGATTCCGGTTGTGTATTGGAAAAATATAAGTGCTTTATCTCATGTTTATTTAATTTATTTGGATATGATATGATTTATTTATGGATGCACATGAAATTTTTTATGAAATTTATGAGCTATTTGTGGAAGAAATTTCTCATGGAATTCAATCTATTTATGCAAGTAAATTTTTTGAAGGATTTGGAAACTAGTTTTTTGGATTTTGTGCACAAATTGTTTGAGAAAATTATTCTTTAGAAAATATGCTACAGAACTGATATTTATTTCCCTATTCATTCTATAATGTGTATTTTTATGGTACAATAGCCTAGTAATTTTTTAAGACACTTTTCTTTGATGCTTCTACCTTTTATTCGAAAACTAGTTCTTCGATTGGATTATTTTGCATAGTTTGGAGACTTGGCACATGAAGTGTTTTTAAAAATGACCGAGTGCTATTTTTATTCTTATTTATGATAAATACACTTTAAATGTGAGTTATACTATGAGGATAAATATTCTTTATAGTGTTTGGGAAATTTCTACCAAAATTTTAGAACAATTTCCAATTTCTAGCTCCTTCAATGAAATTGTTTTGAGTACATTTATGACTTTTCATATAAAGTGTTTGATGAAATATTAAAATGATATATATGCCCCTTGAACCAAAATATTTCAATATAAACCATATGGGAATCAAAGCTATTTGTTCTACCATTAAATTACTCTAGAGTGCCAAAACAAATTGTATTGTTTGAATCTCTTAAACATTAAGCACAAAACGAACTCATAAAATGATACATAGGGAAATTTGATTTGATTATATATATATAAGATCTACAATTCCCAAACGGATCATAACTAAATAAATGTTTATTAAAAACTCACTGACAAGACTGTAGAAGGACACATACTCAACAAAAGACATAATATTACATATAAACCCAAAACATTCAATAGTCTCACGACCCAAGGTCGAGTCCAGAAGAGCCACAAGGCTGTGTGCATAAGCTCAATATAAACATTATATTTCCAGAACAAGCATATATATGAAACAAAGGAGTTCTATGATCATATAAACAAGAGTTGTATGATAAAAATTGTATACTAATAATCTTGGATAAAAAATCTAATAAAAAATATAGTTATAACCATACAATGATTGAATTTTAAGTCTACAGATAATAATTACAGTAATACGAACAAAGAACGAGATTCGATCCCGTTATGAGAAATCCCATTTCTATTATATAGTAAAAACAATAAGTTTAATAGATAGAATTCATCCAAAGACAAACAAAGGCTTTCAATCCAAGTCTCAAACACTATTATGCTTTTAGAAATTCAAACCTATAATGTAAAACTATACATATGAAAATGAACAGATATGGAGCCTCTGTAAAAATGATGTGCCATTAACATTCTTGGAAAATGAGGAGAGGAAGCAAAGGTTCCATATACAAGAAAGACAAAATAAATTCTTGTGTATATATCTCCTATCCATATTGAAGGAACGAGTTGGTCTCACCTATACATACAGAAACTCGGAAAACATGGACTACAACAAAGGAGCACTGCTCCATATCAACCAAGAGAGGGTTCATAGCCTCTTCTCCAAGATACACCAAGCCACGAGAAACTGTGGGTTTACCCGTGAGAGCTACGCACAGTCCCTTCTCTTTTGCACGGGATTCCTTAGCACAAGCTTGAAGTTTCACCTGCAAACAAGAGGCAGAGAGAAATATTAAGCACTGCTCCATATCAACCAAGAGAGGGTTCATAGCCTCTTCTCCAAGATACACCAAGCCACGAGAAAGTGTGGGTTTACCCGTGAGAGCTACGTACAGTCCCTTCTCTTTTGCACGAGATTCCTTAGCACAAGCTTGAAGTTTCACCTGCAAACAAGAGGCAGAGAGAAATATTAATACTTAGTACGAAGCTATGAGTGAAACAAATAAGTTTAAAACACTGTATATAAAGTTGGCTAACCATTACCTTTGGCAACGACGAATCCTTGAGTTGCCAAAAACGTAGACAAACCATGACTGAACAAGAGGGATGGGTAAATACTCAAGGCCAAATGTTTGTAAGAAGATAATGAAGCGAGAACAGATCTATAGAGGTAAAGGATTTAGGGTAAATAAATAAACAAATAAAATAATCAGTCGTATATAAACAGTAAATGAACATTGATATAGAGCGGAGTTTAAATGCATTGATTCTGCCAATAATTTCTGAAAAGACAAATGTTAGTCTTATTAACATAATTGACAAAAATATTATGTGCAGAGATCGTGTCTTTCTAAGAAATTGTTGACAATGAAAGCATCGCAATGCGACTTTGACGATTTAATATTTTAAAAAACAAATTTTGTGTTGAAATTTTGGGACATGACATTATTGAACCTGCTACCAAACTCATAAGTAGTCTCGTTTTCATGTTTTTATCATAGTCATCACTGCATTAGTCAATTAGAAAGGATCTTTCTTTTCTTGCCATCTGTCAAAGAATAGTTTCTTAAGATATGCTAAAGTAGATATACCACCAACAAGCAAAGAATCCCACCATTCTCTACCATCATACTTTAAACTCATAGTAAAGCATTTAAATTTCATACCAAGATGTTCAATAATTCTAGTCACTAAAAATGTTCTAGTTCATCCCAATGATGGGTAGCAGAAATGGAATCTTGACCTATAAAGATAAGTACTTCCTATATTTTAGTTTTGCATATTCTGAGGATAACCTATAATATTAGTGAAATCAAAATTAGTGAAATCAAAAGGAGCATATGGCATATTTGATGTAGGAGTAAAATCAATAAATAAGTGGGGGATATAAGGTAAATCTTTAAATTTTAAGAGACCACTTACTACTTTTGCTTCAACACACTACTTTCTTCTATTTAAAATATAATCAAGATTGTGGAGAAAATTATCTTTTGAATGAGTTCTTGTAATGTACCTCTTTTGATTCTCTTCAGTAGGAGTCACCAGGAGACATATGTCAAGTTAGAGTAATAAATCGCACCAAAGTACGAGCACAAGTATGTACCTGAAATGTATTGAAGAAATCTCTTGCCAATGGAGTTTCCACATAAGATCTGTAGGGTTAGTCCTTAAATAGCAATATAGTTCAAAATATAAAATGGAGTACCTATCTTGAGTTCTTTCCAAGTGTTATTCTTTCCAAGGTTGTGAAGAATAAGACCAAGAGTAAACTACCTCAATCCTTTTGAAGTCCCTGACAATGGTGCCAAAAAATGTTACCAATTGAAGTGGCAATTTAAGATTTGGTAAGCATAGGAGAGAAAAGATAGACCCAATGCCACCTCGGTCTATCTCCTCTAACTTATTTAGGATTTATTTACCCAGGGGAGAGCCCTTCTAATATACCTTCCAATGATCTCAACACAAAAAAAATACTTCTCTGCAATCTTATAACCAAGACCAATGCTTTGGAATGGAGTCAAATAGTAAGCATTCAATGCTATAGTAAACCTTCCAGTGTAAAGTGTATAGTTCATTGTAGGTTACTTAAATGCATCAGTAGTTAATAAAGTGATTAGAAAAAAAAACATTGTAAATCAATAGCAATCCATAATCATCAATATATTATGCCGAGTCAATCTTAAAATAGTAAAGTGCTAGTTCAGAATTAAAATAAGTACGATATTATTGACATTTGAACAAAGTAAGTTCGTAATAGGGATGAGATAAGGCATAAGTATGGTCTAAAACAAGGTCTTCATTTATCAATTATATCATTTCATATAAACCAACAAGTACTTTAGGGTAGAGTTCTTGTTGACTAATGCAAGAATAATGATCATAGGATATCAGCAGTAAGAAATAGTCAAAACCATCCCTAAAGGAGCTTTTAAAACACTTAGAAAAGTTCATTTTGAGGATATAGATACTAACCCAATCAAGGCGATATAACTTTGCCACTCATATTTATACATCTTTGTTTCCCTAACCAATGTTTGACCATTTGTAGCATGTTCACTTGGTTGATTTAAACATCCAGGTAAGGCCAACTAGGATGCCTCTCAATATTTATGGACAAACCAAGTAGGTTTCATCCCTTTGTGAGTTTAGTTTTTCAATATTTTCATTATTTTTGGAGTTATGAGTTTTGCAATGTTTAGGGTTTATGGTTTTCTGAATTTTTAAAGGCTTTTTGGGATTTTCTTATTTTATATAAAATAAATTACTAGTAATTTGTTAAAGAGAGTGTTTTTGGAATGGTATCTATGCTGGGGTGGGGGCCCATAGGTCCTAGGGTACATTCCTATGGGGGAACTGGGCTACCCTTGATTCCAAGGGGGGGATAGTATGGTAGTGTAAAAGATTAAAGCACTAGTACAAAATGGGTGTTAAGTGACTAAAAATGGGTGATAAATGATTAAATTTGGTCACATGAACTCTATTCATAAATTATAAGTCACTTATCACCCAACCAAATTGGTCATAAATTGCTTGAATTGCTTCATGCATTGGTCATATATTTAATCATTTCTCTAGTCATTAATTGTTTCTATTTGGTCATTAATTGTTGTTATTTAGTCATTGCTTGTGTTCATATAATTAGTCATTTATTTGGTCAGTAATTGTTGTTATGTGGTCATTTATTTGGTCATAATTTGTTGTTATTTAGTCATTTTTTATTCATTGATTGATGTTAGATGGTCATTTATTTAGTCATTGATTTATGTAGATAGGGCACAGAGGAATCGAACCACCAACCTACTTCCTATAAGGAAGGTTCTCTTCCATTGAGCTAGCACCCTTAAATAGAATCAAAGTTCACACTGAATCAAAGTTCATAGCAAAAATATACCACAAAATCTTACAAACATTAACAAAATATGATTCCAACTGTAACATAAAATATATCACAAACTCTTAAAAACCTTAACATACTATCACAAAGGGTATCTATATGATATATAACTATGGTCTCTAGAAGTCAATGGTTTTGATCTTTCATTTTGTCATACTTTAGAAACTTGGTCGATTTGGCTTTGAAAACATTTCATGTTTGCCAAATTTAACATCAAAGTCTGCCCGGGTGTTGTTAAGGATAAAATGTTTAGGTGCTCAATATCCAAGTTTCAAACAAGTGCCAGCCTGTGTGATTACTTGATGAATTTTTCCCTATTGGAAAATGGTGCAGGAAAGAGAAATATTCTCCTCCACTTACAACGGTGGAACAATTTTAATTAACTATTTGTGGCTACTATGTTAAAAGGACACCTTTTTACTGTGAAATTCCACAGGGATAGATCACTGAGCTTGAACAAACCTCACAATTTCACAATGTTATTACTGAAAAGAATTAGAAAGAAGCATTGCTCAATTCACTCATAAAACTGAAGCACAGATAAAAAACTATTTTTGATACATTAATCAAAAATAAGATGGAAATCAAAATATGTTACAATAGAATTAATTCAATAGCCTCTGATCGGATTCAAATTCACCTCAACTCTGGGCTTAGTTTGCATTGGAACCATCTCTCGATAAGGTTTAGTGGCCACCGATGATTAATGATCATTTAACTGAGGTAGAACTAAGCATGCCTAAGTCATGTGGGCACCAAAATAGGGAAGGAGACTCCAAGGGGGCGCATATCTGACTAACAATGGTAAAAAAGGGCGCTCCTAGACTCAGTAGTAGTCAAACTGGGTGTAGCAGTTAGTTAATTGAGCAATCAAGGGGACGCGATGCCCCAAATCTAGGAACTAACTATGTAGATCCATAAAATCATGTAGGAGGGCGCATTTAAATTCCAGTGATGTAAAAAATGTGCTCTGAGTGGATAAGAGGGCTAGTGATGACCAAAATGAAGCTCTAGGGGGCCTAAACTAAGGACTAGGTGTTAGGAGACTCAATTGCAAATGCATGGATGCATGGAATGCATGCATACATGTAAAATGTATGCAAAGCATGGAAAACCAAGACAAGATGGTGAGAATATTCCAACACCCCCCCTTAAGATGGACTATGAGAACAAATATAAGTAAATAAATGAAAATTAGGGCCCTAGTTACTAAGACCAAAGGTCATCCCGTACAACAATCTAAAAAAATGAGGTAAGAGGGAAAACCCAATGGGAACAAAACCCCCCCTCAAGATAGAATTTAAAAAATACTAATCAACCAAGGTATCACTCACCCCAATAAGGAATCAGAGATGAGTGAACTTTTTCACTGAAAAATTCTTTGTGAAAATATCTGCAATCTGCTATTCTGAAGGACAATAGAGCAGTCTAATGGTATGATCATGCACCAACCTCGGATGTAATGCATGTGTATATCAATGTGTTTGGTTCTCTATGTATGAACTAGATCTATGAAAATCCTTATAGCACTATGATTGTCACAGTAGATGACTGGTGGATTAGTCTAGCAAATCCCAAATCGCCATGCCTCATGTAGACATTCAAATCAGACTTGCATCTCTGAAAATATTGTGACATTAGAAAGGATTCCATCTTAGCATACCATGCCCGGGGAGCCTTCTTGATCCCATATAAGGACTTCATCAATATGCACACTAATGAAGGATCATCAATGTATCCTTCAGGTTTCTTCATGTAGATATCCTCCTCTAGATCTCTATGAAGAAAAGCATTCTTCACATCCATGTGATGCACCTCCCAATGCTTGGATGCAACAAGAGAAAAAACAAGATGTATGGATTCCATCTTTGCAATAGGATAAAATGTCTATGTATAGTCAATCCCTTGAACTTGTGAGAAAAATTTAGAAACCAAGTGAGCCTTTTACTTGCTTGTTACTCCATCTGAGCCCATCTTTGTTCTATATACCCACTTACACTGAACAAGCTTCCTTCCAGGAGGGATAGAAACAAGCTCCCAAGTCTCATTGTTTTGAAATAGAGATCGGTACTCTTCATCCATAGTTGTTATCCATCTTGGATCTTGGGAGGCCTCAAAGAAGGTTTTTGGATTTGATCCAACCATAAAAAAAATCTATCAGGAAGAAAAGGGATCTGTATGAGAAAGTGCAAAACTTGCATTCAGAAACTCATATATGGTTCTTCTTGGATCTTGTGGATCTCCAAAAAGGTCACCAACAGATTCAATGGTCTTGTCATCCCATATTGGAAGTAGTGGTGGATCGTATGGTGCTATATATTCAAGTTCATATGGATCAAGATCTAGCATTCGCTCTGTTAAGATTTAATATGATAAGACAGAAAATAGCAGCATTACATTCCATTTCACAATAATAGCATATACAGGATCACTGAAGAAACAACAAGCACAGCATAAACACAAGAGACAGAGATTTATCCTGGGAAACCCTCATGGGGTAGAAAACCCATCAAAGCTTCCTCAATATAGATGACCAGCAATATACAAAGATGAAACCCTGAGACACGATCTCCTCCTCCATAATAGCAGACCTCTCCTCCACAAGTGCACTATCCTCAAGTGTGTGAGTGTGTATAATGAGGAACACACCTCCTCTATTTATACACTACTTTGATATGTATTTTACACAAGTACACGTAGGCTCGTATTTAACCAATGGGTTAAATACCCCACTACAACTGACTGGGATGACCCCTCTAGGGTGGTCTAATAACCCTTTGACCCACATAACACATACAGGGCCGACCCCCACTAGGGAAGTCTAATAACCCGAGTTACCACATTCCGACGGAGGAATAAACATCTCCGGATATACAATAAGATCTTCATGGAGGAATGAAACATCTCCGGAATAATAAAGTACAAATATAATATTCTTTGAAGTTACAATATCTCAACACTCCCCCTTAACGAGAAGGATATTATAACAACATCTGCACGAGCAAGGAGTCATCAACATCATACATGATACATCTATAAATCATTGGAAGCTTTCTCAACATCATCAGTAACTCAAGCAGTTACTGGAACATCTTCAATACTGGAACATCGACATCTTCAGTATTGAGTCTTTATCTTCTGTAGCACTTGAACAGCTACAACAATATCATCATCTGGATCCTCACGATTATCGTCATCACACGATCATCAGCATCGTCATCTCATGATCATCAGCATCGTCATCAAACGATCATTAACATCGTCATATCACGATCATCAGCATCGTCATCACACGATCATCATCATCGTCATCACACGATCATCAGCATCGTCATCACACGATCATCAGCATCGTCATCACATGATTATCAGCATCGTCATCACACGATCATCAGCATCATCATCACATGATCATCAGCATCGTCATCATACGATTATCAGCATCGTCATCACACGATCATCAGCATCGTCATCACACGATTATCAGCATCGTCATCACACGATCATCAGCATCGTCATCACACAATTATCAACATCGTCATCACACGATCATCAGCATCGTCATCAATACAAGTATCCATAACAATACAAGTATCCACATCATTAGTACAGGTATTCATGCCAATACAAGTATACATATCATCAATACAAGTATCCATACTGATACAAGTAACCATGTCATCAATACATGTATCCTACCGATACAAGTAACCACATCATCAATACAAGTATCCATACCGATACAAGTAACCACATCATCAACACAAGTATCCTACCGATACAAGTAACCACATCATCAATACAAGTATCTTACCGATACAAGTAACCACATCATCAATACAAAATCACTTTCTCGGAGACCATTCGTCTACGGATCAATTCAGGGACCAAAGTCCGGGGATGATACAATCCCCATTTCTCGGATACCTCAAGTCTACGGATCAATTCAGGGACCACAGTCCGGGGATGATACAATCCCCACTTCTCGGAGACCTCACGTCTACGGATCAATTCAGGGACCTAAGTCCGGGGATGATACAATCCCCACTTCTCGAAGACCTCACGTCTATGGATCAATTCAGGGACCTAAGTCCGGGGATGATACAATCCCCACTTCTCGGAGACCTCACGTCTACGGATCAATTCAGGGACCGCAGTATGGGGATGATACAATCCCCACTTCTCGGAGACCTCACGTCTACGGATCAATTCAGGGACCGCAGTCCGGGGATGATACAATCCCCACTTCTCGGAGACCTCACGTCTACGGATCAATTCAGGGACCTAAGTCCGGGGATGATACAATCCCCACTTCTCGGAGACCTCACGTCTACGGATCAATTCAGGGACCGAAGTCCGGGGATGATACAATCCCCACTTCTCGGAGACCATACGTCTACGGCTCTCTTTAGGACTGAAAGTCCAGGGATGATCCAATCCCCTCAACTGTCCACTAAGGACTTCATTCTCGGAGACCTCAAGTCTACGGCTCTCTTTAGGATTGAAAGTCCAGGGATGATCCAATCCCCTCAACTGTCCACTAAGGACTTCATTCTCGAAGACCTCACGTCTACGGCTCTCTTTAGGACTGAAAGTCCAGGGATGATCCAATCCCCTCAACTGTCCACTAAGGACTTCATTTTCAGAGACCATACGTCTACGGATCAATTCAGGGACCGAAGTCCAGGGATGATACAATCCCTTTTCTTTCTCGGAGACACCTGTCTATGGCTCACTTTAGAACAAGTGTTCAAGGATGATACAATCCCCACATGTATTCTCATCAATACAAGTACAAGTATCCTCAACCATACAAGTACATTAATCAATACATGTGTCATCAAAAGTATGTATTCTTACCAATACATCTTATCATCAAAAGCATGTATTCTCACCAATACATCTATCATCAAAAGCATGTATTCTTACTAATACATCTAACATCAAAAGCATGTATAAGTAAAACAAAGTATTCTAAGCATAAGAGTCCTAAATCTAAATATTTCTATCTAGGTGAAGAGAACAGGTTACCTCATCATCGACCTTGTTGTTCGATGACACAATCTCATCATCAGTGACTATACTACTCCCCCTTTCGAGGAGGGTCCTTTTGAACTACACCAAGCTTGTCTCGGAAGTATTCAAATTTCACTCGAGACAGAGGTTTGGTTGGTAACTTCTTCACTTGAGGTAGAGGTTTGGTTAGTACAACGGTAACCTGTTACAAATTCAAACTTTATAGTTCCTTTCCGCGTCATATCTTGTTAGTTCCCTATGATCTTTGACTTATCATGGAACACTAGATTCTATGTCATCTTGATACAACTCTATTTATCACATAGGATCACAGTTGGTTCTATCTCTAAGTCAAACAATCCTGAAGTCAAACTTCTTCACAACTAGTAGAGCAAGCAGCCATATATTCCGATTGTGCTGAGAGCCACACTAGACTGCTTCCAACTAAACCACGAGATCATGGCTAATCCCAGACAATAACATCATCTCGATGTGTTCTTCCTGTCTGATACACTTTCTTCCCAATCAACATCTGAGTAGCCATCTGAAGTCATGATCTCCAAGATAGCATAGATCAAAGTCTATCGTATCCTTTATGTGCCTCATCACATGCTTTGCAACTCTCGGGTGAACACATCTAGTTTCCACTAGATACTGACTCAAGGTGTTCACAACAAAGCATATATCTAACCTAATATATGTTAGATACATCAATGACCCAATAATTTGACTGTACAGAGTTATATCCACTAACTCTGATGAGTCATCTCCTAACAGCTTCAAGTTGGAATCCATAAGAGTGGCCATTCCAACATATCAAGTCTTCTCAAGATTTCTCAGCATACTTTCTCTGGTTGAGAGAGATTCCTTCTGAGACTTTCCATACTTTTAGACCTAGAAAGTAATGCATCAATCTGAGATCTTTCAATTTCATTTCTACAGTCATCTATCTGTGCCATCTCTCATCAGATGGGTCTATTGATATGAGTCTCAACATCATTCGAACTCTGTGGTGAGTTCCTTCTTGCATCCATGTCATATGTGTATAGAAGCCATATTCAACCTTGTAGCAAAGGTTGAGATCCATATCACCCATGGTGATCATTAAGCTCATCAATTGATTATCGATCCTGGGAACCATATAGAACCTGATTCACACTTCTTCTTTAATTACACCATTAAGAGAATGGTCTTATTTTAGCCACTTGGAGCAAACATCTCATCATGATTCTCTTCCTCTTTCTAAGAGAATCTTCTAGCCATGAGCCTTCTATATTTTGTTTGATTTGTAAATCTTCTTGTTGAACATCCATTGCTTGTTCAGTGTTCATCATTCATCATGATCTTTCCTACAAATCAAAATTAAGTACAGGATTAGTAATACTTCATAATCATCAAATCATATTGACATGGTAACCTATTATGCATACAGATATCATTTATATAGTTATGCAACTAATTTGACCAATACTTTGGCACAACACTTTCCCATATCCCGTGTGCATACAGTGGCTATCTAGATGCCTTCCATCTCTACCAGAACATACTATCGAGAGTGTGCACAGCTCTCGGCATGTCAGCAAAGAGGTTTCATTCTAGACAAGCAACAATGGAATGTTTGTCCAACTTACCAAACATATGCACATTAGTTGTATACTGTTCAATGCTCTATGAATGTTTACACTCAGCATTATATATTCTAGGAATACAAATATGCATACAACCTATTACAGGCAATATCATTACTATTTCAAATAACAACTCAAATACTTATCTTTTATGTTTGTGTGGCTGCCTCCCGCTTGATCTTCTGTATGTCTTTTGAACTTCTATTCATTCTGTACCACTGTGCATGCTCAAGAGTCATCCTCATGATCTCATACACAAACATACACTCATTAGTATATTCTAAATGCTATCAAAACATTATAGTACTAAATAATCTTGAAAATGTATAGTCATGATTATAGTTAATAAACATTAGTATTCAAGATTTCAGGGAAGTCTTCATTTACTCATGCATATCATCAATCAAGATAAAAGATATAATATGCATAATCCCTTGATTACTAACTTTATGAATAAGCATAACCAATCATTCCAAGTATACTTATATAAGGGATCCTAACACAAGGTAAGATTCATGGGAAACATACCTGGATTAGTATACCTACTTGGTTATGTACAACATACCTAAACAATCTCTTCAATGATTTAGAGATCCTGAGCTAGAACCTGCATGTCTCATAGGTTAAGCATAATATAACAAAGTCATACATACCTTGTAAGTAGAACAAAGATTATGGATGAGTCTTTGTCTTCATGTTTTCATGGTCATGGAGCCTGATTTGTCTTTTGTGATGTACCTGTATCTTGTTAGCAGACAACATCAACCTCACACAACATCATAATGCATTAGTACAATCATAAGTGTCAACACCCTAACCAATGAATATCTTCTATCATGCATTCATAATTTTGTGAAGGTGATACAACAAATCTAAAATCAAGATTGTACTAACCGTAATAACATGAAGACAAACATACCATAAACTTAATCATGAACAAATCTCAAAACATACCTCGATGAGTCATACCTGTCGAGATCGCTTGTAATCTCCTTATGTAAAGCCTTAGCCTCATCTCCCTCTGAAACAGGAACTCCTTCACTTATGCAGGTGACCAATCCATCTTCTTCTAGGATTAACCCTATCCACTTGATTTGCAAGAACTGGACCTGGAGCTGGATATGGGTTTGTCGGAGAAACCCCAAAAAATTCAAACTTTGAATTTCAAACTTCCGAAATGATAGAAATATGCACCTTGATGAGCTGATCAAACTGATATATTCAGAATTTGAAAACTGCAAAGTTTCACTCCTCAATTTTGCCTTTGAAACTTCCGGATTCACTAGACGTGACCCTGAACTGGGGTTTGATGAATCCCACTCTTCTGCCCAATCAAAATGTTTGATCCAAAGCTCTAAGCTTCTATTTTTCTGAGGAGCTTCCAGCCATGGTCACAGATTTCAAAAAATTCCCATTTTTACAGAAGCCCTAATTTTCCACTTTTCTGATCAAAGTCCCGAACTAGGGTTTGATCAAGCCCGGAATTCTGCCCAACCAAAAAATCTGATCTTGGTCTCTAAATTTCTATTTTGATGAGTAGCATTCAGCCGTGGTCTCCGTTTACAAAAATTCCAACTTTCTTCAAAGCCCTAAATTCCGGAAGCCATGAATGAAGGTACTCAAAAATGATTCTGTTTTGACAGAAATATGTACTTGATTGTTTCTGGTGTAACTCCAAATGTTTCAATCCACAGGGTCTGAAAAAGTTTTCTGAGATAGCCTGACCTGTTATCTTTCCATCCTGACAGGTTTGACCTCAATTGGATTCTCTGAGAGAGAGTTATGTCAAATGTCGCAACGTGACCTGTTTTGGGATAAAACAGAAGAGCGAACTTGTACGGTGTGCCACGTGTCACTGTTTGAACTTCGGCCTCTGAAAAACTTTCCTGAGGTAGCTCGTCCTGTTATCTTTCCATCCTGATAGGTCTGACCTCAATTGGACTCTCTGAGAGAGAGTTATGCCAAGTGTTGCAACATGACCTGTTTATGGGATAATACAGGAGGGCGAACTTGTACCGAGTTCCACGTGTCACTGGTTCAACTTTGGCCTCTGAAAAAGTTTTCTGAGATAGTACAGACTGTGTACTACCTGTCACTTTTTACGAAATTTCATTTGGAGCTTCCTAGCCCAATATATGACCTTTTTCCCAAGGTCACCTGATTTTGACTCAGATCTGGAAGAGGCAGAAACCCTATATTGTACAGATCATAAATCACAAAGTACAACGAATTAGAGGTTTTCCTTTGGACACAAGGTACCTGGAGATTCAATATTCGTCCTGTAACAATTTCAGATCCGAAAACTTCGCCAAAACGGATTTATAGCGAAAGTGCTACGATGACTGGTTTTTGCTATGTAAAACCCTAACCTTCAAATTGTCGTAAGTAAAGCAAGTGTCGTTAGTGCCATACCTTGTCTTCCTTCAGGTTAGCTCTGATACCATGTTAAGATTTAATATGATAAGACAGAAAATAGCAGCATTACATTCCATTTCACAATAATAGCATATACAGGATCACTGAAGAAACAACAAGCACAGCATAAACACAAGAGACAGAGATTTATCCTGGGAAACCGTCATGGGGTAGAAAACCCAGCAAAGCTTCCTCAATATAGATGACTAGCAATATACAAAGATGAAACCCTGAGACACGATCTCCTCCTCCATAATAGCAGACCTCTCCTCCACAAGTGCACTATCCTCAAGTGTGTGAGTGTGTATAATGAGGAACACACCTCCTCTATTTATACACTACTTTGATATGTATTTTACACAAGTACACGTAGGCTCGTATTTAACCAATGGGTTAAATACCCCACTACAACTGACTGGGCTGACCCCTCTAGGGTGGTCTAATAACCCTTTGACCCACATAACACATACAGGGCCGACCCCCACTAGGGAAGTCTAATAACCCGAGTTACCACATTCCGACGGAGGAATAAACATCTCCGGATATACAATAAGATCTTCATGGAGGAATGAAACATCTCCGGAATAATAAAGTACAAATATAATATTCTTTGAAGTTACAATATCTCAACACGCTCATCTTCACTTTTTGAGTCAGAATTTGAACTTTCATGAGAAGATGATTCTCTATCTTGTTCAACATGCTGTGGTGGAATAGTTGGTAAGTTGTTTGCTTAGACATGGTGGGAATCATGCAATGGCCATTCTTCAAACTGGACACTTATTTCAAGGAAGTTCTGCACGGTAGAAAGATCCATCAGTTTATAGGCCTTCGCATTATGTGCATAACCAACCAATATGAACTCTTTTCTTTGAGGCTCTAAGGCTTTCCTCTTCTTTGAATGAATCCTTTCCCAAGCTTTGGAACCAAAGACTCTTAGATGAGACACATTTGTCTTATATCCCATCGATGCTTAAAAATGAGTTTTGTTGTTTAGGGCTTAGTGTGGAACTCTATTCTGGAGGTATGCAACATAGTTGACAGCTTCTACTCAAAGTCTAGGAGACAATGCTTTAGACTCAAGCATGCATGTATCCATCTCTTTCAATGTTCTATTCTTTCTCTCAACTACACCATTCTATTGTGGTGTGTAAGGAATGGTGTGTTTCATTTATATACCTTCACTTGCACAAAATAACTGAAACTCATTCTTCACATACACTCCTCCATAGTCAATACGAAGGACCTTGATCTTCTTGTCAGTGATTTTTGCTATAGAAGCTTTTAAAAAATTGAAATATTCAAAGACTTCTGATTTCAAATTTAAAAAATATACCCAACTGGATCTTGAATAACCATCTATGAATGTTAAGATGTATCTAGAATTATTCAAATATAGGTGAGGAAGAGATCATGATATGTCACTGTGAATCAACTCGAGAGGAGATGAGGCTCTCTTTGCCTTTCCCTTTTCAAACTTGTGCTACTGATGCTTACCAATAAAGCAACCTTGACAGGTTCCCTTAGCAAATCTGATGTTTGGGAGGCCTTCAACCATTTTCTAATTGTGCAGTTCTTGCAAATATATGTAGTTGAGGTTCCCAAACCTCTCATGCCAAAGTATGCTCACTTCATTTGCATGAGTAAGAAGTGCACTTTGTTTTGAGTAAGGAAATAAATGAGAGAAATCATAGAGTTTAGAATGGTGATATGCAATGCCTTGTGCAATGATCTTCCCAAAAGAGATCTCTTGAATTTCAACCACATTAAGAGTAAAAATTACTTTCTTTGGAACTCCTATATGGTTCATTTAATAAACTGAAAGGAGGTTAGCTTCCAAGGTAGGAACATAGAGCACATCATTGAAGTATCCATGATCCAGATTGATCCTTCCAATCCATTTTGAAGGAACTTCGGAATCATCTCCCATTAGGATAGAAGGCCCAATAGTTGGTTCGAATTCAAAGAATAGATCCTTGGATACAGGCATGTGTCTAGAGGCTCCATAATATATGATGAAGGAGGATGCATTCGAAGTGACAACCATGAGTACTGACACCTCTCTTTATCCTCTGATTTAGGATCAACTTCTTTCCTTCTTGCACTTGCAGGTACTAGAAGGTTGGTTTTATACAGAAGTTGGGCCATGAGATCAATGGTCTTCTTCATGCAATCACTTTTGGGTGAAAACCTCTATTGCAGTATGGACATTTGGTCTTCTCCTTTTGGTTTTTCTTGCCTCTCCTTGGATTTGAGGTTCCCTCGAACTGTTTGGAGAATCCTTTGAATTATTCTCACATTGTTTCTTCTCCTTTCCCTTGTTCGTTCCTTTCCCATTCGCATTATTTCCTTCTCCTATAGAAAGATCTTGATCCCTTGATGGTTGTATTACTCCCATATGCACCAATTTGTCCTGCTCCTTTGTCAGAGACAAGATGAATGCATCTAGAGTGTGTATTTTCCAGTTTGGGATGGATATATTTGTTATTTGGAAAGTGGATACAAACACATAATAGTCTAATATTCCCGTTTTTGAAAGAATAGAAAGAATAATCTGCTTATCTTCCTTCTCAATTCCACATAGTTTTAGCTGCACAACCAAGTTCTTGAATCTTGTGAAGAAATATGTGATGGATTCAAAGTTGTTGGGTGTTGGGGCTCAGAGAGATCATCTCATTTTCCAATTGATGTCCTCTCAAATCATGTTTTTTCCCAAATAAGGATTCGAGCTTTGTCCAAACCTCCTTGGGATATTTCAGACCAGAGAGATGAAAGATTAGATCTTTGGAAATGTTGAGGCACATCAATCCATACACTTCATCGATATTGTTCAGATACTTGGCCTTATCTGTAGCACCATTTGGTTCGACCTCAATCCCATTTAGCACCCTGTAGAGACATCTATTGCGCATGAAGATCTCCATTTGGTCCTTCCATTCAAATAAATTGAAGGGATTAAGCTTGGGAATCAAAGTTAGATCCATAGTAGATGAATGAATGTGCTTCTGATGATGGAATAACCTACAAAAACAATGGAAAAATATATGGAGGATTGTTATTGAATATACTAATCATTGCTTTAGGACAATAGGCACTTTTATCCAGATCCTTCACACCTGGCTAGACCTCAAAGGATTTCTCCAATGAATTCAATGCAATGGCACCATGATTTGTTGTGGAAATCTAGAGGCTTTTGGTGCACTACTGAAAATAGTTTCTCAACCTAATCTCTCACAAGATCTAATACCATGTGAAATTCCACAGTGATAAATCATTGAGCTTGAACAAACCTCACAATTTCACAATGTTATTACTGAGAATAATTAGAACGAAACATTGATCAATTCAATCATAAAACAAAAACACAGATAAAAAAAATGTTGTTTATACATTAATCATCAATAAGATGGAAATCAAAATATGTTACAATAAAATGAATTCGATAGATCTGATAGGATTCGAATTCACCTCAAGTTTGGGCTTAGTTTGCATTGGAACCATCTCTCGATAAGTTTTAGTGGCCACCGATGATGAATGTTCAGTTAGCAGAGGTAGAAATGAGCATGACTGAGTCATGTGGGATCCAATGTATGGAAGAATACTCCAAGGGGGTGCATATATGTCTGACAATGGTAAAAAAGGGTGCTCCTTGACTCAGTAATAGTAAAACTAGGTGTAGCAGTCAGTTAACTGAGCAATCAAGGGGACAAGGCGCCCCAAATCTAGGAACTGACTGTTTAGATCCCTAAAATCATACAGGAGGGCACATTTAAACTCTAGTGATGTAAACAAGGCACTCTGAGTGGATAAGAGTGCTAGTGATGACGAAAATTAAACTCTAGGGGGGCTAAACGAAGGAATAGGTGCTAGGAGACTTAGTTGCAAATACATGGATGCATGGAGTGCTACATGGAATGCATTCATGCATTCAAAAAAAAAAAAAGATGTTGAGAATATTCCAACACCATGTACCTTTGGTAATCTTGTAATAAACTACATGGAGGTGCTCTCCCACTTCTTCTTTGGAATGGGTAATAGTCAAATCAATCCCACGGGATGTGTAGCCTCTAACTTGTTCTATAGACGTGTCATGCATTTCCTCACATACCGTAGTACATATTCCTTGATACCCTTCCAAGAGAATATGTCCCATACCTACTTGTAAGTCTTCAGATATCTCAGGTGCCTTGCTAATGGTACGTTGTGAAATTCTCTCGGGATCTTGTCCTTGACTGTGGACTCGGGGACAAGGTAAATCCTATCCTTGTATTATATGATGTCATCCACTACTATGTACCTATCATCATGAATGATTCCCTCCATAATCTCATAGGATAATATATTCTTAGAGTATTCCACCAAGAGAATGGACTTCCAATATGTTGAGATCTCTGTCATGGTGAAGGATGTATTCCTTCTGGAAAGGGTGTCATCAACTAGATTCTTCTTTCTGTTTACGTAATCTATGTTAAAATAATGCGCACACACCTTTCTAACCCAATTTTTCTATCTCTCTCTTAAATATATCTACTCCAAAAAGCACCTCAAGTTGTTGTGGTCAATCCTCACCACAAAGAATCCTCCAACCAAATACTAACTGAACTTAATTCTCACGGAATGCATGATAGCCAACATATCCTTTTCATATTTGTGGTAGAGACTCTGTGTCTCCCTCATCTTCCGTCTCTCAAAATATATGGGATGTCAATTCTACATCAACATCACACCTATCCCCTCTCCAGATGCATCACACTCTAACACAAATGGATATGAGAAGCCTAGCAATGATAGCACTAGGAAAGTGCTCATCACCCCCTTGAACTTGTTAAATTCTCTATATGCATCCTCTAACCATTGAAAGGCTCCTTTATTGGTGATATATGTTAGCGGCACACTAAGTTGTGAAAATACTTTCACAAACCTCCTATAATAGATGCATAATGTGAGGAATCTCAGATCTCTATAAGTGATCTTGGTATGGGCCACTATACTATCACTTAGATCTTCTTATGGTGCATATGTACCCCTTGAGTGCTAATCACATGCTCCGGGTAGAGAATATATGTTAAACCAAACTCGTACTTTTCCGTCAAGGAAAATAGCGACTACTCCTCCATGATGCTGAGAACCTCCTCCACATGCATCAAATTCTCCTCCCAATTCCTACTGTAGATCAAGAGATCATCAAATAATACCAATAAGAAATTCCTCATTTTTTGTTGAATATATGGTTCATACATGATTGGAAGGTGGCTGGTGCATTATTCAAATCGAAAGGAATGAATAGGTACTCATATTTACCATAGTGACATTTGAATGTTGTATTGTGGATGTCCTCATCTATGACCCGGATCTGATGGTACCTAGATCGAAGATCAATATTCGATGGGTACACTTCCCCATGTAGTTCATCTATAAACTCATTTATCTCAAGTATTGGGTATTGATTCTTGATGGTATTCTTATTTAGGGCACTATAATCTATTCACATCATCATCGTGTCATCCTTCATCTTCACTAGTACCATAGAAGAAGCAAAAGGAATAGAGCTAGGCCAGATGAATCCCATATCAAGTAACTCATGTATGCAATTATCTATCTCATCCTTAAATTTATTCGTATTCCTATATGGTGTTATATTCATGGTATTTTTCCCCTCCTCGAGCTCAATGGCATGTTCAAATCCCCTATCAGGTGGTCTCCCTATTGGTAGTGGCCCAAAAACCTTCTCATGATTCCCAAGCACATCTCGTATTTCCATATGATATGGTTGGTGGTCCTGTGATTCCCCCTGTGTGGTGATCATACACTCTGCGGCCCATGTTATGTCATCATGTTTGAATATAGCCTCCATGCATCTATTAGACACGATCCTGGGGATTCCTATAGACATACCTCTCAGAACAACCCTCTTCCCCCCTTTATACAAAAAATACATCCTAATGATCTGATAGTTCATCTTGAAGTCTCCTAGTTAGTATAACCAATGGACTTCTAATACCATATTGGTATCTTTTAGATCTACAACATATAATTCATGGTTCAACATATATTTTCCCATGTTCACACTCAATTATTTGATCCTCTGAGTACAATTCATGTTGTACCCATCTACTACTACTACATTAAACCCCTCAAACTCCTCCGTGAGAATGTGCTTCCTAGAGACCAATTCTTTATCTATGAAGTTGTGGGTAGCCTCACCATCAATTAGTGTTGTAACTCTTTTCCCCTGTAGAATTCCCTAATCCTAAAAAATATAGTACCTGGGAACTCCTGGAAGTGTAGTGATGGTTATCTTCTTGACACCATCCTATAACTATGGTGAATTTGTAGTCTCAGGATGTGGTGGCTCTTCCCTTTTGTGGTCACTCTCATGAATGTTAAGTGTCTCATCCTCACCACTATCTTCATCGTCGAGGGTACCTTGATATAGTGTACCTTTCCCTTTACCATGCATCTGTGTCCTAACTCCCAAGGTTCATTGCAGCTGTAAAAAAGCTTCTTCCTCTCTAACTCTCTTTGAGTCTCCCCATCCATCTTGTCTTTCCCCATCCATGTCCTCTAGGGAGGCTTCGTCTCCTTACTCTTGTGAGATAAAGGGTCTCGTTGGTGCCTTGTTGGACACAACATCCTAGAGACCAATTCTTCATCTATGAATTTGTGGGTAGCCTCACCATCGATTAATGTTGTAACTCTTTTCCCCTGGAGAATGCCCCTAATATTGAAAGTATAGTTCCTGGGAACTCCTGGAAGTGCAGTGATGGTTATCTTCTTGAAAAAAATCCTGTAACTATGTCGACTCTATAATCTCAAGATGTGGTGTCTCTTCCCTTCTTTGGTCACTCTCCTGAATGCTAAGTGTCTCATCCTCACGACTATCTTCATCGTCGAGAGTACCTTGATATAGTGTACCTTTCCCTTTCCCATGCATATGTGGCATGGATCCCAAGGTTCATTGCAGCTGTAGAAAATATTCTTCCTCTCTAACTCCCTCTAAGTCTCCTCAGCCATCTTGTCTTTCCCCATCCATGTCCTCTAGGGAGGCTTCGTCTCCTTACTCTTGTGATATAAAGGGTCTCGATGGTTCCTTATTGGACACAACATCATTCATGTTTTGGGAACTGATAATGGAATCCTATAAAGTGGTTTTCCTAAAGGCCTTCACCCAACCCCTCAATGGTTCAGTCAATCCCTTTATAAATAGCATCACCAATATCTGCTCAAAAATATCGGTCACCATGACTACCATCCTCTAGAATTTGGTAATATATGTTGCAAGTGTACTCATTTATCTCAACTGGGCCAACTCTTGGAAGTGGATCTTAGGATCCTTCTTGTTAAATCAGTCCATCAACATCTGGGTGAGATCTATGTAAGATGTGATACTAGCATGACCTAGTGTCACTAGCCCATGGTACCACCACTCATGAGCTTCTCCATCCAAGTGAAATATGGAAAATTTAATTGCCTCATCCTTCGTCATCGGTTTAAGTTGGAAGTAAGTGCCCAAATTGTTTACCCAAGCTCTAGTTTTGCTCCGAGTAGAACCATAGAAAAGTGGGATATACAATCTACCCAACTTGCACATCAGGTCAATTTTTTTTTGGTGTTGTGGTGCTTTGTTCCTAGGCCAGTTCCCGAACCTAACATCGTAAAGTACATAAATGATATAGTTTCTTGGGAATCCTACCATAATGCTTGATAATCCATGATATATGTGTTCAAGTATTCCTACTACTCCTGCATACCTGAAGGGTATTCCTCAAGGAATGTCATAATTAATGGATTAGGTGTCCTATTGCTCCCTGACTATGGAGCACTCTGTGCTGACATATGGGTATTTCCACCCTTTGTGTGATCTTTGTCACCTCCATGAGACCTGCTAGATCCAAATTTTCCTATATCCATTTGATTCCCTTGTGTTCCCAATAACTGCTTGAGCAAATCAAGGCTCTGCTGGTGGCAACTAATCATCTCTTCCTTAATCTCATTTCCCCCCTTGTCCAAGTCTCCCAATATCTGCAGCACACTATCCCATGAAGGATATTTCCCGTCACCAACATCCCTCTCTTCTTTTGATAAATATGATCATGTGAAGAGAACTCCTCCATGTCCCCTAACCATTAATGTCCCAAGCAATCATAGAATGGAAATATCATCGGCTCTGATACCACTGTAATGTCCCCAATGCAATTATAGTCAAACGTTTTTGTTTGAGTGTGATATTTCATCAAACAATTTGCATACTACTCATTACACTGAGAGAAGTGAGGTTCTCTATAGCCCGGTATGGGGGATATGTTGTAACGTAATGTAATGTTGCCATAATTAAAAAAATTCATGTCGGCTCATGAAATAAAAAATTATGAAAAGTAATAAAAAAAAATCCATGTCCACTCATAAAATAAAAAATATGAAAAGTAATTAAAATAATCCATGTCCGGCTACAAAATAGAAAATTAAGACTTAAACTGAGATCTCTCAAGCAAGAGAGGAATCAAATTTCTTGGGTTTAAAATAATAATAAAAACTACACCTCAAGAAATTGGATCCCTCTCGGTTCTTGATAGATTTGGGTTTAATATGGATCTATGCTAGTTTAGGACATTCTTCAAACACTTTGCATGTATTCTCAAATAGACATTACGTCAAACATTTTGCAAGTAACCAAGCACATATATGTTGAGAGAGAGACAATTTGTAAATTTTATTATGGATAGAGACTCATGGAACAATATAAGTCTCTATGGCTAGCTACTATAGAAGCTACAACAAAACTACACAAATACCAAATACCGGGAATATGGAACGAATCCTACACAGATTATGTATCCACCTTAAGAGATCCTCAGAGCCACGAACCCTCCTCAAGAGTGATGATGCCCTGCTCCTTGGTCTACTTTCTCAAAAAATCATCTCTCTCTTGAGAATTTGGCCCCCTCTAAATGAATTCATCCTTCTCCAGTAAATTCGGCCCTTTCCAGTGAATTCGGCCTTCTCCAGTAAAGTTTGACCCATTCCAAGTGGCCCCTCTAGTGAAATTCATCCCTGTCCTAGTGAATTTCATCCTGCTAGTGAATTTTGGTCCAGTCCCATTGAAATTCATCTTGCCGGTAAAATTCGGCCCCTGTAGTGAAGTTCGACCCCTTAGTAAAATTCAGCTCTGTCCCAGTGAATTCATCCCTCCAGTGAAATCGTCCCTCTCCCAATAAAATTCCTCCCCCGAAAATAAATACACCCAAGCAAGATGCTACTCACAAAACATAATATGAATCACCGAATGAAGCTCAAATGGAAACCTTGGGTGGATTTCCCTCTCATATAGCTAGGGTGGGCCTTGCACCATCAAAACCAAACAATGATGGAAGGGTTTTTCCAAACCCCAATGAAAACTCTAGTTCACCATACATACACAAGAGATCAAATCCAAATCATACCCCTCATGTGAGGTTTTGCCTCTCTTTTATTTTCCTCTTGTGCTCCATACCATGGGAAATACCATGAAACACTCAATACCACCTAACCACTTTAGAAGTAAAACACCCTTTCTAAGTTAAGTGGAATCAAAATGACTCCCAGCTTTATTGACTATAGCCTATGGGAGTCAAATAGGCTACTCAGTCATCCTGTTGGCAACATCAAGTGGAAGGGGACATCACAAAAATAGCTAAATAAATCCATTCTAAATATACAAGTCAAGAATGGTTCTAGAATGTCCTTATGACTTGAATTGATACACAATGAGCCAATGATTATAGACTAAACCGAATATATAATAAATAGAACCAAGGGTTTAATAGCATAGCTATGTATTTCATAACATAATAAAGGAATATTGCATATAGAACTAACATTTGTTATTAAGGGAATACAAATATGATATGGCTCGACGACCTTGTGAAATCATTCAAACACAAAAAATACCTACTATAAATTTCAAAAGAAAAACATAGCAACTCTTTTAAACAAACAAAAACAATGTTTTATTACCCAGGTTGATAAGACTACCGCACCCATTAGCAATTATTGTAAAAGCAAGGAAGAGTCATTACCTAGTCGAAAACCAACCTGGTTTAATTCAAAGTTTATGTTAAAAAAAATCACCATACAACAGTAGAGGTTTATTTTCATGTTTATTATTACATGAAAATAATAAAAATAAATAAAAACTTATCCCATCAGACAACATGTCAAAATTGGACTGGAATTTTTACAAAGACTGTTGGTCGCGTTTTTGACCTAGCTACTTGAACTCTAGACGAGTCTTTTAAACAAAGAAAAACAATGTTTTACTACCCAGGTTGATAAGACTACCACACCCATTAACAATTATTGTAAAAGCAAGGAAGAGTCATTACCTATTCGAAAACCAACCTGGTTTAATTCGAAGTTTATGTTAAAAAAAAATCACCATACAACAGTACAAGTTTATTTTCATGTTTATTATTACATGAAAATAATAAAAATAAATAAAACTTATCCCATCAGACAACATGTCAAAATTGGATTGGAATTTTTACAAAGACTGTTGGTCGCGTTTTTGACCCAGCTACTTGAACTCTAGACGAGAGGTAACAATAGTTTTTAGAAAATACACAATATAACTCACCTTGCTAGCATCTTTCGATAACAACCTCTTATCAAATATCTCTCTAATTTATCTCCTAAATTGAAATTACCATACTGCACACATTCTACAAAGAAGATGCCATACATACATACATACATACATATATATATATATATATATATATATATATATTTGTACTAGGGGAATCAACAATTGGAGACTGGGCTGGTACTTGCGTGACACGGGGTCCAGGGATCAATCCCCGCTATCACTATAACCCTAGGTGCCCCACACATCCCGCAATCATGGGACATGGGTAAAGCCGGGTGAGATTTGAACTCGTGACCTCTCTTTACAACATGTGACTTCATATCAAGCAAAACACCAATGAGCCACACCCGTGCGGGCATATATATATATATATTAAAAACACATGTAAATAAAATATTATGGTAAAGTACTCCATGAAATACCACCACGTTTTTCCATTCCCTTTCATTGAATGACAAATCCTTGTAATACATTCTCCCAGGTTAATCTCAAGTTCACTAATAGTTATTACAACCATCCCACAATACAACATTGATTCATATAAAAAATGCTTTAGTAAACCAACTCCTTTAGGAGATCCACGCAGCTGTGTGAAATGCATCTCTTCATTAACACTACGATGTTCTATAAAGTATTGCATTCTGCTTGCACCGAACTTCTTTTAACCCAATTCTATGAAGCTAACATGCATGCTAGTTCAATTTGCATAAGTCTCATTCCAACACCAAGTCTTTTCAAATGATCCCATGTGCGAGCTTGTGGATTTAGGCTAACAAAAGAACCATTCGCTCTGTAGGTGTTGCGTCTGGTTCGGGAAGGTTGAAGCCTTATAACACTTTTACTCCAACATCGATTCCTCAATAGACTTCTCCAACATTTACAATGCTATAGTTTATTTCAAGGAGTAGCTTTCAAGGGGGAAGTCAACTGCATCATTTTGTTTAATTAAGGATAGAGTCAATGAAGGCAAAGGGATTGATTAATCATGGAAAAAATAATTATAACAACATTAATTCAACAATAATTCACTTGCGGCCAACAATTCATCCAATGATTGAAGGTGCTATGAAATTAAAACAGTAATATATTACTCAACAAACAAATCCTGCCATTTTTCCTTGGCGTAGATGCACTCATGCCTCGGTGTGAGATTTGCGGTATCCATCCAGATAGGATTTTATTTATTAGACCGGTGAGGATGACCCCATAGTTTAAAACAAAAATAGCTATATATCATCTTGTGGTCAACAATATGTAGAGTCGTTGAGGAAGAGCACAAATAGCTAGTTTAAATAGTAAAAAATGTTGAACATAGCTTAACAACGAAATTGTTAAACATGAAATGGGAAGAATTTACATAGGGGAAGGTTCTATATTTAATATAGCAGCTTTAATATTCTTCTCATTTCTAGCTAGGGTTGTGTTGATACTTCTCACTTTAATCCACAATGATGACAAGCAAACGATGAACCCCTAGGCCCGAGCGTTTGAATACAACTCTAGAGACCCTCATGGGATGTTTCTCCTCTACGTCATGAATGTATAGATAATCTCATTGATACTTTAAGAATTTGACATTTAAAAACAAAATTATGAAATCACATTACAATTACAAAATAAAGGGATGCATTTATACAAAATAGGAAAATACAATTATACATTTAACTTAGTTTTTATGGCAGACCTTTGTCACATTCCCTCCCTTGCATCTGCTTTTGTTGTATTTGTTGAGCTCCCACGAACATAGATCAAGTTTTCAATCATAAGATCCATTGGTTTAACCCCCTTCAAACTCCCTATAAGTACTCTTCTTCCCCAGGGAACCTTGAGCTACAATGGGGATGTATGGAAGAAGCACAATATCAACACGATTTTGGAAGTGGAGCCTTCTGCTTTCAAGCCTCCCAACCTCAACCACTTCCAAGGACCAAAATTTCCAACAGTCACTACAATTTTAACAATCCTCAACCACCTTGTCGGAGGAAAAAGATAAAAGATGATCCTCACTCATCGACTTGCCTTTCTTTTATAGAGTTCTATTAGGTTTCCATTTCATGTTCTTTTTCCTACATGTGTGTGTGCACTTGAGTCTTATTATTACTTTAATTGATTTTCTTATTTTATCTCTTCTCCTTAATTAAGGGTGTGTTTTAATTCATCTTCTCTTTAACTAATCTTTTTCCTTTGTTGTCCACATGTTTTTATTTTAAATTAATTATTATTAATTCTTGGCATGCACACGTTTTTTTTACTTTATTATTTAATCATTTTAAAATTATTTTTCTCATTTATTTTTTATAAGTTCTATATTTTAATGTAATTTTACCAAGGTTCTATCAAGGGTTCCATGGTTATAAACATTATCTTCAAATAGAATTTACCAAGGTTCTACCAAGGGTGCCATGGTCATACACATGCCCTTCAAATAGAATTTACCAAGCTTCTACCAAGGTTTCCATGGTCATACACATGCCCTTCAAATAGAATTTACCAAGATTCTATAAGGGTGCCATGATCATATACGTTCCCTTCAATTAGACCTTTTTTTTTCTGCAGTGGGGATGTGATATGACGATTGAGATCGTGTTAACTCATTCTGCCCATATCCTGTTGAGACACTAATGGTCATTGAGGAATAAATTTGACACCTTATTGTGCACCCATCAGTCAATCCTTGTGAGTGATCCAATCCATGACCTAACCTCATGGAAACATGCATTTCATAGGCAAAACTCCCTCTCACTTTTCAACGCGCCACATGGAAACATGTGCTATTTATGGTGTGCATTCCCCATACAACCATGTTTCCCATGTGTGGATTGATTGACAATCACGATCATTTTCCCACACACATGAAATACACATGAATCAAATAGGTCATGCTAAATAATCGATTATCAATTTATACATTATATCACCTGATATCATATCCAGACTCAATCTAGAATCTATGTGATATTGACATGACTCTGCGTTCAATATGCACATGTGTATCACTTGATATCATATCCATACTCAATTTGGATTCTATGTGACATTAACGCCACTCTATGTTTAATGTGCACCTGTGTATCACCTATCATACTAGGAAGAACTGTCAAAGCATTTGACAATCATTTCCATATATATCTCCATTTATCATTTCCATACATCAATAATTGAATTCATTCATGACAATTGTTTTCATAAAGGTGAAATAGAATAATAATATACATGATCCTAGCTAGAATGGAGCATTATAGAATTTCAATCTAGAAATTTAACTTACAACAATATTCAAAGATGAATACGTATGATTAATTTAAAACATGTTAACTCATCATTTAGCCAAATCCTATGTAAGAAAGAAAACATATGGTGCACCTTATATAACCCTGTAAACATTAGTGAAATACCATATGCAATAAATGATTATGCATTCCAACAAAAGTAGTGTTTTTCTAGTTGTGATAACTTCATCATGATGTTATATAAATTTATATAAACATATTAAATAATAATAAAATTGTGCATCGAAGGAGACATTAGAAATGGTAGCAAATCTTAAGCTTGCAGCACTAGGGCCTATTGGATTCAACCATACACCATAAAAATTAAATTAAAAAAAAAATGGTTAGTTGAATAGGTAGCATAAACTTGATTAATGATGCAACAGGATCTGGTACAATCGCAATTGTAGATCAGGTTGGCATATCAGAGATCAATACAATTCTAGTTATATAATTTGGAAATTGATACAACCATGATAGGGGAAGAACTGAAACGAACTTGGGAAGTCTTAAGTCAACGGAAAGTGTTGGAATATATAATTATGACTAAATGTATTAATTTGGAAGGTAATAATGTCCACTCTTATGTAAGGGAGTTATCCCACATGTATTAAGTAATAATTTACTCTTGTTACTATTTATTATATAAAGAGGTTAAATTACACTTATCCTACATGAAAAGGATGGGATGTAATTCCTCCTAATCTCTTTGTATATAAAAGAGTCAAGAGAGTCTTATCAAGACATGAGAAACAATGAAATACATCTAATGATCATCTTGTAGACACATTATTTGTGATGTTGTGAAGATGGAGTGTGATGTGTGGGACCCCTATATTGTAAGATTTGAGATTATTGATGAATAATAAGAAGACAACCTTCCCGTGGATGTTTCCCCAATTGGGGTTTTAATACGTACATCTGGTGTTCTCTTTTTCTCTTTTCTCCTTGTTCTTTCTATTTGATTATTTTTTGTTGTATGGATAGGAGGCTAGGCTAGTTATGCTTTTCATGTTATGTGTTGGTTGAATAAGGTTTTCATTGTTGTCAAATTCCTAGAGTGTATAGCTTTGAAGCGGTCCCCTTATGGCGTAGCTTTAAGCATGGCCCTCACAGGAAGACACTTTGGGGTGAACCCATAAAGAAGTCCTTAGGGTTTCCATAAGTAATGTTGGTGAGAAAGGTGAAGAACCCCTAGAATAATGGTGTAGGTTTCACATGACCATGATGTTGGGGTCACATGACCCATGATGAAGAAGGCCCTAAATTTCCCCTAAAGTTGGTCCAAATAAATTTTGGTGTGAAGCATGAATAATCCCCTAAATTATTGATGATGGGTCCACATAACCCCAAAGTATTGATGATGGGTCCACATAAAGAGGAAAGAAACCCTGGAAGGAATAATGATGTGTCCACTAAGTATGTTGAGGAGAAGACCCAAAGCCTATTTTATGAATATATGAAGTGATCATGAAGGAAAGTTAAAGTTCCATGATGAATCCTTGAAGTGGGGTATTGACCGATTGAAGTACCCCTTAAAATATGTAGATCCTAAATTTAGGGGTAAGTGGAATGTAGGCCCTAAAAAAATTTAAAGGAACCTTGGAGGGTATAAATAAGTGGAGATACTTCTAATTTTCTCATCAATTCATCTCTCTCTATATATGGTGCAAATCTAAGGAGAAAGTGTGAACTTTTTTGGAGGAGCTAGTGTGGAAAGTTTTGGGATATTATTTTTTTCTTTGGTGAAGATTGATAAAATTGGCATACGTTTCTCATACGGTATCGGAATTATGAAATTATTGGATCATTGGAAAGCTTATTGTCAAGGCTATGTGATGACATGATCTAGATTTTATTTTGGTAAACATTTTATTTCTTGATTCTTCATCTTGGAAAAGGTATGGTTCATATACATGGGACTCTCTTGTGATCATGCCTCTCATGGACTAGAGTCTAGGGTCCATCTTGTTGTCTTGAAAATGGTATGAAACTTGAGTATGTGTTAGAGCCTTTTCTTTAGTGATTTTGTGTAGATATGTTATGGTAATTATTGTTATGCCATAAATGTTGGCACATTACCCCTTATATTGTGGCTCATTACATATTATTGATGTCAACTTCAATCTATTAATGGTAATTGTTGTTGGGCCATGGAATTGTCATCATTTTACACTATCTTTTCCCTACATTTAATCCCTTCTTTCTCACCCATAACCTTGTATTAATGCTTATTAATCCATTTTTATGCTTATTTGCGAAATTTAGACCCAAGGAGGTTTCCATTTTCATTTATTTAGTATTTCATGTGAATTATGATTAAACATTGGAAAAATAACATATTTTTCACTTATCTTTGAAACATGGATGAGTTTGATGATTTTTGCATAACCATCTCCAGGTCAGTTTCCGTTACTCTAGGACATTTGCTACAACTTGTATGGTTGAAGATCCACGAAAGTGTATACTTGATATTTTCATATGAGGAATTATTAAGTTATTATTATTGTTGTTACTCCAGCTATTACTACTATTGCTACTCCATGAAACCACCTTGGAGAAACATATTCATTGGGGGTGATGGATTTTTATAAATCCATTATTCTATCCAATTATGATGTTAAATTATTTGAATATAAAAGGGACAAGTTGGTGGTGGATGAGAGTGCATATTTGGTTTATTTATAAATATTTGAAGACTTCCATGTAATATATGATGGACCCAACAAATTAAAAGCTATTAGGAGTCACTTGGGATGAGTTTTGGGCATGTTATGATCACTCACATCCCCAAATTCGAATTTGACTTCAAAGGTATCCTAAATAGCATGGAGGTTAGCAAAGGATTTGGGATTATATTTGAATTGATTTTGAGATCCAAATTATTAGTAGTTTGTTGAGGATATTTTGGATCCTCATTTACTATTTGTTATGAACAATTCATTTATAAATAAGAGATCATTCTCCATTCCAATGGGAGGAATCTTAGAGCAAAAAGTCCAATTTGTGATGGAATAAGAATTATATTTCTTTTTAGTCTCTTTTGTAATATAGATTGTAGTTCTTTAATTTCTCTCTCATTTTTTTAATGTAAATTGTAGTTTTTTAGTTTTTGTATTTTGTAATTAGACTAACATATTTGTATTGTTTAGCATATGATGTAGTTTACTTGATTCATTTATTTTCGTAGTTGTATTTTAAATAATAATTTAAGTTCTTTAATTATGAAAGTGTGTATAACTTCATAGTTTAGTGTGGTTGCATCCATAACATGATTTACTTTCTTGCAAGTGTGGGTGTGTTTCGATTTCAGCCATAGCGTGAGTTACATTTCTACAAGTGTGACTGTGATTTACTTTTGGTCAAGTGTGAGTGTGTTTCAATTTTTTTTTTCCCCGAAAAAAAAGCGTAATTTCATTTCATCCAAGGAGTACGAAATTACATTGATCAGCTCACTCATCTAGAGTGGAGTATAGTACTGCAGAGACAGTTATCCAATATTGGTCCCCAAAAAAAACTATGATGTTCTCACTATGTGAGCAGTAACATCTTTTACAAAACACGAAGAATATACTTCATCGGTGCCATATAATCAGATACAGAATGTTTCTATGCCTATATACAAAACAGTTAAAGTAGCAAAAAGTTCAGTTCAGTCTCCACAAGAGAATATCACCAGTGACAGAATCCGGTGCCAATGACCCATAGTCCCGTTCATTCAATAAATGGTCGATGATAGAAAACCTGCACATTCCCATTCAAAGATTCAATAATCTTCCAAATGCCGTCCCCCAAGGTGAGTCCCTCCTTGGAGGCCGCATCCGCCTCAGCATTGTTCTCACGGAAGATGTGCCTGCAAGTAAAAGTATCTAGTGTGAGAGTGGCATTCTGAATTTGATCCAAAACAGAGGCAATCCTCCTGTTGTTGCAGAGATATGTGCCATTAACCCAATTAACCACATTCAATGAGTCCCCAAAGACGTTCAAATTCAGTAATGAAAGTTCCAAAGCATAAGAAAGCAGCAGCTTGAGGCTAAGTATTTCAGCCCAATTGTTGGTTCCTCTTCCGAAACCAAAGGCCATCACATAGAAATGCACAGGGGAGATGAATAGAACTGCTCCTCCCCCACATGAGTCATATTGACAGGCCCCGTCGAAGAAGCCCCAAGGCTGAGATCTATCAATATCAACAGGAAGAATAGTACGGGGAGAGGATGGCTGCCGGACCCGTCGGAGGGCTAGAAAGATCCCACAGCTATTTATTGCCACTTGAGCCGGAGTGCCCAATTTGTCTTTAAACAATCCACTGTTGCGCATAAGCCAAAGTCCCCAGTTCACCACCGGAGGGAGAGCTTTAAAAGATTTCAGAGCTACATTGTTAGTCCAACTCCTCCATGCTTCGTCAATAGAGTTGCCGGCCCAGGGGAGAGGTGTTTTTAAGATGCGAGAAGTAATGTTCCAAACCTCCTTGGTGAAGTGGCACCGTAGGAACAGGTGTGGTGTAGTTTCCTCGCACAGGTTGCACAAAAAACAACGACTAGGCCCATGGAAACTGCGCTTCTGCAGAATTTCCCACGTTGGTATCCGATTAGCCAAGGTACACCACAGGAAGAGTCTGGCTTTGGGAGGACAATGGAGCTTCCAAACCGTTTTCCACCACCAAGGCAATTCTCGTGGCTCATGGTTTTCAGAAATCCACAGATAACCACTTTTAGGGGTGTAGTTTCCCGATGGATCTCCATCCCAGATTAGAGTATCTTCATCATTATTCAGAAAAACCTGTTCCCTACTAAGAGCTCTACAGTAAAGTCTTAATTCATCCACAAGCTCCGCTCTTAATCCGAATGAGTCCGGCCTCCTCCAAAGAGGTCTGCCCATCCAAAGATTTTCCAAATCCGCTAAATGACAGAGAGTTGTAATACCTCGTTGCCTCAGTGCTTCCATCAGATCATCAGACAGGATGTGCTGATCGACGCATCCGACCCAAGGGTCGCGACCGATCCGAAACCTTTGTCCATTGCCAACATCCTAGGCGAGATTGTGCTCTATGATATCGAATGATTTTACCAGTGCTTTCCAGATGACAGAGCCTCCATAATGCCTCTTGTTAGGAGATCTTATCCAATCTTCCACCGAGTCAGGTTCCACATATTTCTGCAGCATAACCTTGGCCCAGAAACCTTCCGACTTGATTAGATGCCAGCCACACTTGGCAGCCAGGGCCTTTGAGAAATGAAAAATATTCTTGAGGCCCCATCCTCCCAGAGCTTTAGGAGCAGCAATTCTGTCCCACCTCACCCACGGGGTGACATGAGCATCATCCTTCCCATTCCACAGAAAATTAAAACAAATCTTCCTTGCTGCTTCCAGTGTCCCTTTAGGTATCCAAGCTAGTGACATCCAGTAGACCGGAATGGCTTCCAGCACCGACTTAACAAGAACAAGCCTCCCTGCATGCGAGAGCCACCTAAAACTCCAGCACTTCAACCTCTTTTCCAATTTATCCAGCAACCAGGTCCAATCTTTTTTTAAATAGTCATTAGGCTTTAAATTGAAACCCAGGTATTTTAGCCCATCCGAAAGGTTGAGGATCCTGAAGGGAAATGATGTGGTGTATAAAGTAAGATCCTCCTCCCGCAGAAGAGAGACAGAAAGGGTGGATTTTCCTTCATTAATCTCCATTCCCGTAGCAGTTGAGAAGAGTTGCAAAATCTCTTTAAGCCTAACAGTGTCTAAATTGGAGCCAGAGCAGAATATTAGGATATCGTCCACAAAAAGCAAGTGAGTTAGTGATAGACCAGGAGCTACCAAAATCCCTTCGAAATCCCCAGACCGTTTGGCTTCCAAGATGGCTCTACTCAAGCTCTCCGCCACCAGCAAGAATAGGAGAGGAGAGAGAGGACATCCCTGTCTTAATCCACAGCCAGAGTGAAAGAACTGGGTTGCAGCTCCATTCAGCAAGACAGAGAAAGAGACGGTGGTAATACAACTCATAATCCAGTGAATAAAACCGATCTCAAAACCTAGGTGGGTAAGCATGAGTCTGATATACAGCCAGCTCACCTTATCGAAAGCTTTGGACAGATCAATTTTGAGAATAGCTCCCTTCATTTTTTTAGTCTTAATGCTATGCATCCCTTCCTGGGCTATGCCAATAGCCTCATGAATTTGGCGCCCCTCCAAAAACCTGAACTGCTCTTCAGAGATGTGAGAGGAAAGAATAGGTTTGAGTCTGCTAGCAATTACCTTAGTGACTATCTTGTACACACAGTTGCACAAAGAGATAGGCCGAAAGTCGTTTAAAGTAGTAGGAGTATCCACCTTGGGAATAAGTGCAATGAAAGTGGAATTAATGCTGGCTGGCACCCTACCAGTTCTTCTCGAGTCTTCCACAAGTTCAAGCAGGTCATTCCCAATGAGATCAAAGAGAGCTATAAAAAATTCAATCGTCCACCCATCGGGCCCTGGACTTTTGTCCTTCTGAAAGCTTGCCATAACCTTTTTTAATTCCTCCCCTGAGATGGGAGCCATCAAGTTCCTGTTATCCTCCGCCTCCACAAACCTAGGAAAAAGCTGAGCAACCTGGATCACTTCTCCAATATTCACTCTCTCACTGGCTTTGAAAAGGTCCTTGAAATGAGATATCCCCACCGATGCCATCCCTTCAAATGTTGACCAAGAGTTACCTTCAGCATCATCCAGACTCCAAATGGTATTGGCAGACCGTCTTCCTTTGGCATAGGCATGGAAGAATTTGGAGTTCTCATCCCCACTTTCCAGCCATATAGCACGACTTTTTAGTCTCCAAGTTTCCTCTAACTGAAGAAGCATACGATTCCTCAGATTTTCCAGATGTACCAAATGATCCTTTGACAGTTGAGAGCTGAATCCTCCTCCCGCTTCCTCAGTAATAGTGGCTAATTCCTCTTCAATATCTCTAAGAGCCTTATCATCCCTCCTCCTTTTCTCAGCAGCCCAGGCCTTGATGGGTTCCTTAAGAATCCTGAGATTTTCAGCAAAATGAAAGGCAGCAGAGTGAATCGAATTAGGATGAAAAGGTACCCAGTGTTGCTTAATCAGTTCCAAAAAGGTCGAGTCATCCAGCCATACTTTGTTGAATTTAATAGGAGCAGGAGGTTTGTTGGGACCGTCTTTCATCTCCAAGAATATAGGTTCATGGTATGAATTGCCCCCTGATCCAATCCATTGTCGAGCATAGAAGGATGACTCCACAAGATGCTCAGAAAGTAGAAACCGATCCAGTCTCTTAGCCACACTGTCCTGACCAATTCTCTTATTCCCCCAAGTAGGCTTAAGCAGTACAGGTTCCACATCAATCCAATTACCTTCAGTTAGCTTCCGAACAAAAAAATTAGTAAGGGGATATACATTGGCGTTCGGCCCCCAAACCTCAGCATGACCCAAAGAAAAATTTAGGTCACCCCCCAAAATCACTGAATCCCCCCCGAGCTGATTCCTCCTCAGAAGTGAATTCCAAAACATCTCCCTCTCACAGTAAGGTCCATAAATATTGACAATAGTAAAGGTACGTTCAGACTCCAGGAATTTGCAAGAGATTCCCAGAACCGACTGCATCCCCCAACTGGATGAGACACAAACCCTAGCTTCATTCCAACCAATTGCCATGCCACCGGAACGGCCCCTAACATCTAAAGCTTCAAAGATCCACCCTGGAAACCAAGCCTTAAGCCTATCGATAGCCTCAGTACCGCCACACATTGTTTCTTGTAAAAGTAGGACATCAGGATGCTCAAGTTGCAGCACCCGTCGCAGGGCTGGTCTTTTGGAGGGACCAGCCAGACCTCGACAATTAAAAGACATAATCTTCATCACAACCCAACCAAGTGGGCGTTCGCTGCTCTAAGTGCCCTTTCAATTGAAAGTTGAGTACCATTCCGAAGATCCGAGTGTGCTCTGGATTTGGCCTGTGATATGAATGACTTCCTTCCCCTGGTTTTGGGTTTTTTAGATTTTTCCAGCCCTAATCCTCCTCCCTTAGCTTTGTTCATGGAGCGTAGGTAATACCCAGACTCCGAGGATCCAGAGTTTTAAGAGGCCTCAGCCATCACTTGAACTAAAACAGGAGAATCCTCAACAGTACCAGTGGTGGGACAGGGAACCCGGGTGAATTCCGTCACAAGTGAAGAGCCAACATCATTTGCAAGAGGGGGTAAAATAGCTAGTGGCTTTGTAGAAATATTTAAGTTCCTAAGACCATCCACCCAATCGAAACCAGGAAGAACAAAGTTATTAAAGAAAAGACTGAAGGAAGGGTTTAAGAAAGGAGCGGAAAAAGTACCAGCAGCCGTGTCGGGAACATGTGCCAGTGCCAGCGAGGAGGCCTCCGGAGCCTTATCAGATTTAGAGACCTGTTCAGTCTCTGCTGTGCCTGAAGAAATGTTCAGCTCGGGGACAATGCTGTCCATCTCCTGAATGTTCGCCACTTCCAATTCCTTCTCTTAGGTGTTCTCATCAATCTCAACGAAAATGGGATTCTCTTCAGCTGAGCGTCCCAAATCCTTTCCTTCCTGCTCATCTTCGTTCCCCAGAACCCCTTCCTCCTCCACAACGGGCCTCCTCTTCAAATTCTTGCCTATCCTCATACGAACAGGCAGAGAGCATTCAACTGCCGGGTGTCCATACGCATGACATCTTCTGCAACGAAACGGCACATTTTCATAGTCCAGAGTTTGAGTGAAGCTGTATGGTCCCCAGTTTAAATTTATACTCTCAAATAACCCATCACGAACATTGATGCTGACCAGGATCCGAGCCACCTTCTGAACAGCAGTTGATTGGAATGAGAGGTCGGCTTCCAAATAGTTTCCCAGAATATTTCCAATGCTCCTAAAGTGATCTTCTGTCCAATAATGCAGGGGTAACCCAGGAAGCCGAACCCATAGGGGGATAGTATCCAATCTCTCACGGCTAGCGTCAAAAAGCGGGCTCCATGGCTTGAGAAGTAGTGGCTCCTTGAAGATAGACCAGTTCAGACTGAGCGCCCAAGCTGCATGTGCATCCGAGTTAAAGTGGAAAGCAAACCATCCTCCAGAGAGTCCCACAATCCGTGGAACATATCCACAGTGACCCAACCAGACACTGGAGGCCCACTGAATCACTGAATGAAGGCTTATTTCCCTGCCATAGACCCGGCCCACCAGAACAAAGTTTATCATTTCAATAATCTGCTGAAAACCGATGTCCTCTCCCAAGGCGTAGTTTGGTGCTCTACAGGATTTCTTAAGCCACTTCCTACGCGTCTTCGCCCGAGGGCTCTGAGTACCCACAGGATCAGCACCAGAGCCAGCAGCCTTCCCTACCAGAGCACCGCCCGGGCTGGAGAAGCCCCTGTGTTCGGCCCAGTCCAATGCCGTAGCGCAATCACCTCCTGGCAGGACCCCACAATCATTTAGACCCTGTAAAGCTTCATGTGCGTTCAATGCCCCACTTAAACCCCGCACCGGAGAATCAAGTGAACCCTCCGAGGAGAGAAGGAATTCATGGAGATCTCCAATTCCATCGCTAACCGGTTTCGGAGAAGGCTTGTGCGGGATCGAAACTCCCCAGATAGAGGCTGCCCTACTCGACGCTGCAAGGCCTTCACCGTTTCTAGCCCAAAGAGGAGAGGCCAAAACGGAAGATGCCGGAGAGTAAACAAGGGGAGCCGGTTCAGCGGAGGTAAACAAACCTACGTTCAGAAGAGAGTCCGTTGAACAGCCACTGTCAAAACCACCTACACTCTTCGAAAACCGGGAATCGCCAGGTGGCGAGCTCCAAATGTCGCTAGGGTGCAGCGTGTCGCTACTGTAATCCACATCATCTAAATGCTCCATTTCCGCGAGGATCAAGAAGCTACCGCAGGGGAAAGTAAGGAGTGTGTTTCAATTATGCAAGAGTGAGTGTGAATTTACATTTCCATACAATGTGAATTAGTTTTAGTATTTACTTTCTACAATTTACTTTTATGTTGTGTGATTTACTTTGCTACAACACATATTAAATGGAAATGTTAGCGAGGAAACTATAGCCTACATATATTTTGCATGATAACATTGAAATAAAACGACGTTACCCTGGGTTGATAATTTATGTTGTGAATTGATTGTTTTTATAAGCGATTAATTTTCCCAACATTTTGGCGTCGTTGTCAAGGAGGTTATTAAGGGCACAAAAGTACAAACTAACATTGGTTTTAGTTTCATCATCTCTGGTTCCACTAACGCTTGAGATATAAATACGGGAGGTAAGAACCTATGCATCTATCACCAATTCCTAAAAGGCAGCGATTATCCGTGGTAGATTCATGTCTCACATGCACCAGAGCATATAGATTGCATGGATAGAAGAGCACATAGGGCATGATTTAGAGTGTTTGATTTTGATGCATGAGTAGAATAGATGTTTTGAATGGATACTCTTGAACACATGGTGCAATAAGAGCCACCCATATTACTAATCTCTTTTTGTAGGAAGTTGGTGAGAAGAAGGAAGCATTGGTGAAGGAAAATCCCAATAAAGAAGGAGCCACAAGGATACATAATACGTCAAGCTTGAGACACACGACCATCATGGATGGAGATCACAAACAACACTAGGATGCAGGATGTTACTTAAAATATATGACATATCATTGCATGGAATTTTTAAAACATGTTTATACTAGAAGTATCCCAATGAATCCAATTTCATTTTCCTTTAGAATCATTCAAATCGGACATGAAATGAAGAAGTTATTATCAAAACATTGTCAGGTAGTCTACATCAGCCACTACTTGTCAGCGGGTATGAATTTTATTTAGTTCATTTTCCTTGGATTTTTTTATAAGCACCACTTATTATTATTTTTGCATAAGTATTGGATGAAAAGAGACTGTGCACCTCTCTTCTTCCATGATCTCATGTTTCATTGCAGGTAAGTGCTTTTTTTTACAGATCCCTGGAAGATTAGGAAGGACAATTTGCAAATGAGTGATTCTTTAGCCCTAATTTTTTAGAATAAGGGTGTGCATAATTGTTAACACAAGAGTGCAACTACTCTTATGCAAACTCGATGGTGTTACTTATGTGTAACATTGATGATGTTACTTCTATATGATGCAGCTACTTCTATATGGTGTTGCTACTCATGAATCATGGGAGACCTTGATGTTGTTACTTCTATATGGTGCTGCTACTATTATATGGTGTTGATACCTCAATAAAATCACAATGTGGCCACATTCAAGCTCCTATAATTTTGTTCCAAAAGTGTTCCAGTTCCTTCCAACAAGAAGAATTTCCATTAAGACTTTTTCATACAAGTTTATGATGGATAGAAAATGAGATGAATGAAGAATTGTTGCGAATACCAAGTAAGTACAAATGAAAATTCAAACCCAATTTCCATTGCTCCAAAATAAGCCTTTTGGAATACCTCATGTTATTCATGCGCATTTACCAATAAAGAATATGCATTTTATTTTTATTAATTCAATGATGTATGCATATTGAAGTTCATACACTCTCATTTTCTCATATGGTTATCTCTAAAATCCATTGAACTATACCAGAATATCATTCATATTGTTAGTCCCAGAGACGTTCTAAGGCTGTCTTTAGAACTGTGCCTGGGAATCAATAATATCTTCTGAATTCTTCACTGAGTCAAAATCACAATTAACATAAAATAATGTATAATTCCAATCTTGAAATATATGGGCAGCATTTCAATGGGCCAGAAACCAAACTTTGAGTATCAAATGGAAAATGAAATGGCATAAAATAAAGGTATTGCAGAGAGTAAATCTTTACTATATGTTTAGAGAATGACATGTTGAGCCTAGGAGAGGAATTCAACAGTTCTGACAAAATGAACACAAAACCGCCATTAAGTAATACGAGGATATCACATCCAGATCAATTAGCATGAAAACTTCAATTACTAACCATCTTAGAAGAAATAAATTTAAGCAGCTGCACTCATAGTTAAACCCAAAATAGATCTATGAATCACACATACATGGAAGGGATGAATAACAAGAGAAGATACTAATTGTACACATTAAAACTCTGAATCCATAAAAGCTTCAAGATATGGCAATGATATTCTTCTTTTTGTATTGATCAAATGTCAAATATTAGAAGTCATACTTCTTACAAAAGAGAGCTGACCTCTTTTCCTACTGACTATGCTACTATATATATAGCCACCCGGACATGTACAAAATTGAGCTTTTACAAAGAAAATTGTTACAGCCCAACGGTTTATGAAATTCAGACATGTACAAAAATTAGATACTACAAAATAAAATTGTTACAACCCAATGGCTTACAAAATTCTGTTCATGATTCTCAAAAAAATCTGTTGCAAAAGGAAACAACCTTAAAGACTACAGTTGATTAGTAGTTTGCTAGGTTTGGGACCCACTCTCTTGTTGTAGAGGAATGCCATACTGACTGGAGGATGTTTCAGTTGCAGGTTGCTGGGTCAAAGCTACGGCTTTTGCTTGATCCCTGGTGAACTGCTCTAACTGCTTGACTGAGATAAACCTAGAGATGGCCTTCCAATTCTTACCTATAGGGAAACTATAGTATTTGATCTCTCTCATGGCTGAATCCAGCTCGGTGCAACGTTCAAAGTGTTAAGTTTTAGCATAAATTCACTAGCAAGATCAATGAAAGAAACACAATCACAAGATAGACAAAGATTTATCCTTGGAAACCCTCATGGGGTAGAAAACCCAACAAAGCTTTCCTCAATATAGATGATCAACCAATACAAGATGTAGTACCCAAGCAAGAGCTCCTTATCCTCCTATGCATCTCTCTCTCTCTCTCTTATGCGTCAATCACAAGTGAGTGAATGAATGAGATAATGAGGAACACACCTCCTCTATTTATACTCATGTTCTAACTGACTTTTCACCCTAGTGGGGCCGACCTCTCCTAGGAGAGTCTAATAACCCCTAAACATCTAACTCAGGGCCGACCCCACAAGGGAGATCTAATAACCCTAGTTACCACATTCTCTCGGAGGAATAAACATCTCTGGATACATGAATAAGTCCCGTCGGAGGAATGGAACATCTCCGGAATAATAAAATACAAATATAATATTCTTAGAAGTTACAATATTCAACACTCCCCCTTAATGAGAAGGATATTATAACAACATCTGCAGGAGAAAGGAGTCATCAACTACATAATACAAGATACATCTATAAATCATTGGAAGCTTTATTCAATCACCATCAGTAACTCAAACAATTACTAGAACATAATTAATAATGGAACATCAGCATCGTCAGTATTGAGTCTTCATCTTTTGCAGCACTCGAACAGCTACAGTGACATCATCATCTGGATCATCTCGATCAACATCATCATATGGATCATCTCGATCAACATCATCATCTATATCATCTGGATCAACATCATCATCTGGATCATCTCGACCAACATCATCATCTCGATCTTCTTGATCACATCATCATCTCGATCTTCTCGATCACATCATCATCTCGATCTTCTCGATCGTCAGGATCTTCTCGATCACATCATCATCTCGATCTTCTCGATCGTCTGGATCTTCTTGATCACATCATCATCTCGATCTTCTCGATCGTCTGGATATTCTCGATCACATCATCATATCGATCTTCTCGATCATCTGGATCTTCTCGGTCACATCATCATCTTGATCTTCTCGATCACATCATCATCTTGATATTCTCGATCATCTGGATCTTCTCGATCACATCATCATCTCAATCTTCTCGATCGTATGGATCTTCTCAATCACATCATCATCTCTGAATTACGGGATGATCAATCCCTCTCCTTTTAAGACAAGTCCCATGTCTATGGACGATGCAATCCAGATCTATTTCCAAGATGATCAATCCTGATTAATTTACGACAAGTCTCATGTCTATGGACGATGCAGTCCAGATCCACTTCCAGGATGATCAATACTGATCAATTTAAGACAAGTCTCATGTCTATGGATGATGCAGTCTAGATCCACTTCCAAGATGATCAATCCTGATCAATTTAAGACAAGTATCATGTCTATGGACGATGCAGTCCAGATCCACTTCCAAGATTATCAATCCTGATCAATTTAAGACAAGTCTCGTGTCTATGGACGATGCAGTCTAGATCCACTTCCAAGATTATCAATCCTGATCAATTTAAGACAAGTCTCGTGTCTATGGATGATGCAGTCCAGATCCACTTCCAAGATTATTAATCCTGATCAATTTAAGACAAGTCTCGTGTCTATGGATGATGTAGTCTAGATCCACTTCCAGGATGATCAATCCTGATCAATTTAAGACAAGTCTCATGTCTATGGACGATGCAGTCCAGATCCACTTCCAGGATGATCAATCCTGATCAATTTAAGACAAGTCTCATTTCTATGGATGATGCAGTCCAGATACACTTCCAGGATGATCAATCCTGATCAATTTAAGACAAGTCTCATGTCTATGGATGATGTAGTCCAAATCAACTTCCAGGATGATCAATGCTGATCAATTTAAGACAAGTATCATGTCTATGGACGATGCAGTCCAGTCACATGCATTTTGAACCAAATGTTCAGGGACGATGTAGTCCTATCATCAATTCTCAGATACAAATTTCTACGGATCAATTCAGGGACCTAAGTCCAGGGATGATGCAATCCCTATCCTCCACTAAGGATCCTCTATCGACCTCATCATCGGTATCAACGACCTTATCATCGACACTGGTACAAGTATCTGCATCATCGATACAAGTGTCCACACTATCAATACAGGTATCCTTATCATCAGCCTTACCGTTGATACAAGCAACCTCATCATCAATACTGGTATCAATACCAGTATCCAATATTGTAACGTCCCCACCCTTAGACCCAATGCAAGGAAGGGAACCTGATGCCATTCTATGGGGATTTTCATAAAACTCTGCCAATTCATTAGATTTTAAAGCAAAGAAATACATATGTGCAGACGTAAATCAATTAAACATGCATAGCGGAATAAAAACCTTATCCACACACATATTACATGAATTTTATTCAATTTAACACAGTCAACAAATTAGCACATTTGCAGAAGTAAATACACAATAAAATACTCATCTTGATGCAATGTTGTCCCAAACAACTAGCTATGTCGCTGCAACGTTCCTTCCAGCCATAGGTCTTTGCCCAGCCTGTATTCTTTCAGCACTCAGAGACCACCCCCGAGCTGGGCATGATATCTACAAGGAAAAAGGAACCCTCAAGCACAGCACAGCCCAAAGCAATGGATACCCATCTCAACCCCAACATTCTCTTGCACATCAAACTCAGATATGGGCTCTGGAACACACTTTCAGCAGTGGGACTTAGGAACTAGATGGACAGGGGTTTTCCCAAAACGTAGGCACACCAAAAATGGATTGTGGGAAGAGGAATCCAACCCCAGGGAAGAAAACCAATTTCTCCCACAGATGTATGAGCATACAGTGGGCCAAAACAACCTCTAAAAACCCCAAATCGTTTTCCCCTTCTTCCCCACTGTTAGCCACAGCAAAAACGCCCTTCTGAGCTAGGAAAAAATAAGGTAAACACAGCAAAACCAGTGAGGAAAATGCCCAGGTCGCTCCAAACTCGTGAGAGGGAAAAGTTGGTTAATGGGTAATGGCTTGGGGAGCAATTCATGGCTCTTTTCTTACCCAAGAAGCCAAACACGAATTTCCATGCAGGGTGGCTTGCCCATACTCGAATTTGGACAGCCATACCTCCCATTCCCCAAGGCATTAACTACCTCAACCAACTCTTGGGAGAAATCAATGATTGGGTACAAAAGTCAACATGGGTAGTTGAGGGTTCATGGGTTCTCTCATTGACACTCGGATTGACTTGATTGGCTCAAGGGTTTGAATATTTTCCTCCCAATTTCCTTGTAACATCATGCCCCCATCTCTTGTTGCATTGCATAGCTAGTTGTGGGATTTTATATTAAAATGCATATTTACAATTCCCATGGTTCACTAGCACATGGGTAGCATAATTTCAAATACTTGCCTCTTCTAGATCGAGTGTTCACTAGCGGGGCCTTGGCCTTGAGATCCACGCTAGGAATCATACATAATACGCATACATCATTTACATTATAGCCCAAAATATTACAAGGGTAAAAATGGGGGACATTACATTCCCCTCCCCTTGGAATAACACCATCCTCGATGTTCCAATATCTAGAAAAACATACACGCTATATACATGTCCAAATTTCTCAAAATATGGCAGGTTTGTCCTGCATTTCACCCTTTACTTGGGTTTTCGGGACCAAGTCCTTTGGTCTTCACAAACTGCTCCTGCTGGCTAGGACCTTCTAGCTCTGCATGAGGGCATTGTTCCAAAACAATCCCTTCCTTTTATTTACCTTCCCGCTGATCTACAAGTATGGAAACTTTATGGCGGCTACCCTCTTGCTGCTCCATTGTTGGGCAGTCACGGAGGCAATGATTTCCTCCACATCCCCAACGTTTCATTGGTTGCTTTACCCTTTCCTGCTCAAATTCCTTTGAGTCTTCCCACCTGGAATGTTTCTTAATCGACCGATTGGATGAATGCTTCTTCATGGATCCACATTCCTTTCCTTTACTGATTGCTCCCATAATGCTTTTTACCTCTTTTTGCAGACGAATAGAGTCCTGCAAAATCTTGTGGTTCATCTCATTCTGTTGCCTTTGTAGCTTGACCATCTCTCCAAGATTTTCTTGGGTCCTGGCAATTGTTTGAAGAAGAATTTCAACCAACTCTAATAGCCCTCAGTCTGCTGCCATGGTCAATGGAAACAACTGACCACACTTTGCTTACTAGCAACACTTTCTTGTGCCGGCTGCAACTAATTGTTTCACTTTCTTACCTGTGAAATTCATCATGGAAATCCTTTGTTAGGACAAGCATAACATAAACATTAAAATTAGTCAATTATTTTCCCAATTGACATGGAATGTCCCCGCTTGATTCATGGGACTTCCACACTTTTCATGATTTCCCAACATACACATGAACTCATTCATGTTCATCCTTTCACAGGAAATTTGCTATTTCAACATTCACAATTCATTTCAAGCAATTAAACACAATCTATTTTCAGCCATGACATGCACTCAACAATCTTTTGTTTTATGAATGCATCAATCGAAAGGAAAAAGAAGAGTAGGAGTTTCTCCCTCTTAGTCTTGTTCTATTATGGAGCTACACCATTGCCGTGGTTTCATGCTCCTTAGTCTCCTTCACTTCAATGTGAATGCTTTGACTTTCCTTTCTTGGCTATGACACTTAGTGTCTAAGGTCCGTCTAAGGATTTTCAACTAGGAACCTTCTTCCATAGTTGCCTACAGAACCTTTGGCTACTATGACCCACTCATGTCCACTAGCACCATCTTTCATTACTGCTCATACTGAGCTCTTTAGGATGGTCACATGTCCATCTGCATCCCTATGATGCCTTCCTAGTCCTTGCTTCCAACAATACCTACACTCAAACATTGAATCAATTCACATGTTTAGTTTATTTTCATATGGTTTATCTCTAAACAAGAGTTTAGGAAATCATAACCAAATTATATACACACGTATATTCATAAGCAAGAAGCTGCAAGGTAACCGAATACTTATTTGTATTGGATGTCTTCACTTTATTCCACAGGATCCTTCTTTGCTTTACGAGCCTTGGATTTCCCGTGAACACAATTATGAATGTTGGGCCAACACGTAGGTTACTCCACAATCATTCGAATGTGCAATGCAAGCCAGTACACCGACTGGGTTTTATCAATTGTTTAAGGGATGTTGGGCCAGCGTACACGCTACTTCACAATATCAAGTAGTTAATGCCCAACTAGTGACTCTCTGGACTTATCAAGAACTTTATACTGTTCAACCAGCTACTCCATGGATTTCTCAATAATTTATATCGCCTACTCATTTACTCTCTGGATTTACCAGCAATTTATATCGCCCACTCATTTACTCTCTGTATTTACCAGAAATTTATAGTCTTTCAGGGTCTTTCCTTCCTACAATGACCAATGTTTCCAACAAAGAAACAATAGTGTAGCAGCTTAGCTGTTAGAAGACTTATACCTAAAATCTTCATTATTCCAAACAAGACATAAATGAAAACGAATACTTATCTGTATTGTGCATTTCCCTTCCAGTCCACAGGGTCCTGCTTCACTTTGCAAGCCTTGGAATCGCCTATGGACTTGGATATAGTTAATGCTTAACCAGTACACCTCCCCATAGGATGGATTTACCAAGCATTTGGTGGTGCCCAACCAATCCCATACCTGGTTGGCCCTCTCCAGTGTCGAGCCAACACATTCGTCTGGGTCATCGACCAATGGAAGGAAACTGCGCCACCTGACCATTATAGGTCAAGGCTCTACTATGGAGCCATAGGCATCTCATGGTTTTCAGTCAGTCTTGGCGCCCTCCCTCCTACCGCTGACCCAATAGGCATCTCAGGGTTTTCAGTTAGTCTTGGCGCCCGCCCTCCTACTACTGACCCAATAGAGATTTTATGCCTTCACCAATGTCACCACACCTTCTTGCACCATAACCCTTCACACACACATCAAATCTTCATTCATACAAGGACGCCACTCCTTCTCTTGTGCAAATCGGTGGTTCCTTTTAGGAACTTTATAGGTGACTTTCTTGACTGCAGGTTAGCATGGCCCCACTCACATAAGGATGATACCCCTTTTCACTACACATCTCCTTGGGTTTGTCCATCCCTTCCAGTATTATTTAGTGAGAGCATAGAAAGGTTTCCAATTCCTATACAGTCCTTCTGCGTACCCTTCTTCACTTTGCCTCTTAATGTGTAGTACCAATTGGCATCTGTGTAGGCTGAAAACACCAGAAGGATAAGCAGGCTTACTTGTATTGCTTCTCAAAATCGCAACCACATTCCATAACATTCACTATCAAGTATTGAAACACCAGGAATGCCTCCATTCCCTTAGGGTGTAGTCAATATTGACAACCCTATCATTACCCACCACCATAAAAGGTGTGCACCCCCTTTCCAATGTGAGCCATGTAGGCCCTAATCATACTCAAGCAGTATGAAATGATATATATAAATAAAGCAGAGCATGCTCTGCATATTAACCCTAATAATTTAGACATGCATGTTCTATCTAGGGTCACATAATACTCATTCATTTTGGAAATGTATCTTTTCTTCATTTGCGAAGAATGGGGCTCCCTTCTCTAAGTCAACAGTTCTTCGGGTTGCCACCCCAATATTTCCATGTTCCATAATCCACACATGCCTTCTTAGCATAGCTTTAGCATCTCACTCTCATGGTTTTCCAACATACAGCTCAGCTGAGATGTCATCCTTGAATTATGCAATGGTGTTTCACCCAAAACCCATTTCTAAAGCATGGGGTCCTTCCCATGGAATTTGGCTTCTGCAGGTCATCATACATGGTCTTCCTGCAATGTGTCTTCCTGGCACATTTATCAAATAGCCAAACAGTCAGCAACATTCAATAAAATTCAAATCTGATTTTCCTTAATCATTCGAGGACATTAATAATTAAATTCAAGTATGAATTTGCAATTCTGTCCTCTGCAGAATCGATTTGCTTAGCCATGATTCTGTTCTCATATCATTTGGCTCTTGCTCATGGTAGATTCCAATCTTTGTCATGGGCTTACCCACATTTTCCATGCCCAAAACAATCTACCTGAAATCTGAAACTTCAATCAGCCAAACATGTTGTGAGTATCTATGCATATAATCCTTTCATTGCTACAACAGTGACTGAAGTGATCTCAGAATTATAGCACTCAATAATTCAAACACCTTCAGCTGTTAACATTTGAGGTGCAATGAAATATATGTATATATGTATATATCCATCGTTATCATCAATAAAATTGCAAGACATGGGTACACTATCCGTGCAATTTAAATAAATTGTAAGTACTCATTACTTCACATTCCATGCAATCTCTGTCTTTCCATAGAGCACTCTAGTAACCCATCATCATGTCTACCTTCTTCATGCAATCTTTCTCCTGCATTCATAACAGCTCATGAAATTCTCTCAGTATTAACAATGGTTCACCATTTCGTATATTATCTAAATGCATTGAAACCTATACATATCACAACTGTGCATTCTCGCAATGCATCTCAACATGTGCACTTACACATATGCATGCACATTCACATTTACATAATATTTAATGTGCATTCACTCAATGCATAATCCCTCAATACAACTTTGCATCAATCTGCGGATATTATGCATTCCAACATATTATGGCCTAACCATTCATATGGCATGTACTACCACAACATGACTATAGTTCTTTACTTCCTTTGGTTATTTAAAATTATAATCCAACATACATAATGGCATGTTATAATTTCATATGAATGCATTGAGGTTTCTAAGAAATTATAGGGTGTAAGGATCCTTTCCCTCACTTACCCACACCTCATCATACTCGGTAGATTAACATTCACATTCAAACACTTGATACCGCATGCAAATCAAATCAACATAGTTTAAACATAGTTGAATGGATCTTACCAAATCCTCTTTCAACATCCATGCACTCAAGCACAAATATCCATTTCCTTCATGGCTGTCATTAGCATCGTTTGATGTTACCTGATCAGTTGGCCTCTCACCAAGGTTACACAGTCCTTTTTCCAACCTCGTGACCATAGATTTGTTGCACCATCCTTTCTTCATAAGGTTGTTGGTCATATTCAACAATCATCATCCACATCTTTAGCCATGCTTCGGTTGTCGTTGGTCCTATAACCATTGCAAACACGACTATTTATTTAACAACCACCATAATCATCTTTAAGTGGCTCATTGCATATGCAAAACCTCACTATTATACCAATATACAATATCATATATATACACAAGTATTTTTACATGCACTATGCAATGTTTATCAATATGCCATCTCATTTATCCAATATCTTGCATTTTCAATCATGCTTCTATGATCTGGTTCCTATAACATTAGTTGTCATCAACCATAGGCACTACCATTAGTGGGCTATTACATGTGTAACTTCACTATTTTGTCAATATGCAACATCATGCTCATGCATAAGCAATTCTCATGTGCATTATGCAATGATTCTCTAATCATATCCACTAATTCATATGCATTACTCTCTTGCATTTCCAGCATCCCTATGCCATAATTTTCCGTATATAAAACTTAGGAAATATAAATATAATAGCAAGAGAGGAGTTAAGGAATTCTCCCTTTCCAATTCCTCATCATGGTATGGAGTTACCCCTCCTTATCATAGTTGATCCTTTTCATGGCTTCCCTACCAAGCACACAAGGATTCATTAGCTATGATCTTCTCACGAATTAGCAATTCAACATATACGTACATGTATAACATTCATTTTTGCTATTTTCCAAATATGCAATTCCTATTCTATAATAGAAATAGTTAAGGTGAGAAGCTTCCCTCTTATCAATGTTTCCTTGCTGCTCCCATTGCTCTTCCGCAATGCATATCACAACCAATTACTTTTAATAGGGCTTCCACAACCTTCCATGCAATTCCTGCTTCTTATCCCAGCATAGAGAATGCCTTTCACACTTTCAACGACTGTCTCCGGGGGACAATGGGGGTCAAGGGGGCTTTCCCCCTTGTGGCTTCCCTGCGCCACTGCAGGGCGGGTCAAGGGCAGCGCCTTCATTTTTTTTTTTTGTAAATCCTTCGATTTCGTGCAATCTGGCACATAAGTTCCATGGCATTTTTCAACTTTCGGCACCTGAAAAATTTCCCTGGAAAACGGCTGAAATTCCCTATTTCGGCGGACTTGACAATTCTCTTTCGACCTGTTGCGGACAAACTTACTGATCTCTTCCGCTGTTGCGGAGAAACTCGCCCATCTCTTCCACCGTTACGGAGAAACTCGCCCATCTCTTCTGCTGCTACGGAGCAACTTGCCCATCTCTTCCGACACTGCGGCGAAAACTCACCAATTCCTTCCGACACTGCGGCGGAAACTCTCCAATCTCTTTCGACACTGTGGTGGAAACTCACCAACTCCTTCCGACACTGCAGCGGAAACTCACCAACTCCTTCCGACACTGCGGTGAAAACTCACCAACTCCTTTCGACACTGCGGCGGAAACTCTCCAATCTCTTCCGACACTGCGGCGGAAACTCACCAACTTTTTCCGCCGTTTCGGCAAAAACTTGCCAACTTTTTCCGCCATTAACACTTAGAAAAATTTTGAAATTTTTTGGACCAACTCATCGAGTCCTTCCGCCCTTGCGAACCAAGTTGCTGAGTTCTTCCGCCATTGTAGACCAAAATTCATTGATTCTCTGTCAGTTCGTTGCAGAGCAACTCGCCAAGTTTCGCCACCAACTTCGGCGCAAACTCACCAGTTCTAGCCGGCAACTTTGGCACAACTCAGTGAGGTTCGCCGAAACATGTCGGCTCAACTCCACGAGACTCGCCGAAACAGTTAGGCAAAGCACTTAGAAATTTTTTGAGATTTTGAAACTTTTCTTAACGGTCTGTGCTAGGAAGGAAGCATACTTACCTCTACAAGCTGTGATAGGTAGCCCATGAAGGCCCAATGCTGCAACCAGCAGATCTGATACCAAATGTAATGTCCCCACCCTTGGACCCAATGCAAGGAAGGGAACCTGATGCCATTCTATGGGGATTTTCATAAAACTCAGCCAATTCATTAGATTTTAAAGCAAAGAAATACATATGTGCAGATGTAAATCAATTAAACATGCACAGCGGAATGAAAACCTCATCCACACACATATTACATGAATTTTATTCAATTTAACACATTCAACAAATTAACACATTTGCAGAAGTAAATACACAATAAAATACTCATCTTGATGCAATGATGTCCCAAACAACTAGCTATGTCGTTGCAACGTTCCTCCCAGCCATAGGTCTCTGCCCAGCCTGTATTCTTTCAGCACTTAGAGACCACCCCTGAGCTGGGCATAATATCTACAAGGAAAAAGGAACCCTCAAGCACAACACAACCCAAAGCAATGGACACCCATCTCAACCCTAGCATTCTCTTGCACATCAAACTCAGATATGGGCTCTGGAACACACTTTCAGCAGTGGGACTTAGGAACTAGATGGACAAGGGTTTTCCCAAAATGTAGGCACACCAAAAATAGATTGTGGGAAGAGGAATCCAACCCCAGGGAAGAAAAATGATTTCTCCCACAGATGTATGAGCATACAGTGGGCCAAAACAGTCTCTAAAAACCCCAAATCATTTTCCCCTTCTTCCCCACTGTTAGCCACAACAAAAATGCCCTTCCCAGCTAGGAAAAAATGAAGGTAAACACAACAAAATGAGTGAGGAAAACGCCCAGGTCGCTCCAAACTGATGAGAGGGCAAAGTTGGTTAATGGGTAATGGATTGGGGAGAAATTCATGGCTCTTTTCTTGCCCAAGAAGCCAAACACGAATTTCCATGCAGGATGGCTTGCCCATACTCAAATTTGGACAACCATACCTCCCATTCCCCAAAGCATTAACTACCTCAACCAACTCTTGGGAGAAATCAATGATTGGGTACAAAATTCAACATGGGTAGTTGAGGGTTCATGGGTTCTTTCATTAACACTTGGCTTGACTTGATTGGCTCAAGGGTTTGAATATTTCCCTCCCAATTTCCTTGTAACATCATGCCCCCATCTCTTGTTGCATTGCATAGCTATTTGTGGGCTTTTATATTAAAATGCATATTTACAATTCCCATGGTTCACTAGCACATGGATAGCATAATTTCAAATACTTGCCTCTTCTAGATCGAGCGTTCACTAGCGGGCCCTTAGCCTTGAGATCCACGCTAGGAATCATACATAATATGCATACATTATTTACATTATAGCCCAAAATATTACAAGGGTCAAAATGGGGGACATTACAAATATCATCATCGACCATGTCACTCCCCCTCTCGGGGAGGGTCCTTCTGAACTACACCAAGTTTGTCTCGGAAATACTCAAAATTTATTCGAGATAGAGGTTTGGTCAACACATCAGCAACTTGTTCATTAGTGCTTACATACTCTAGCTTGATAGCTCCTTTCTGCACCATATCCCGTGTATAGAAATATCAGATCTCTGCTTTGACTTATCATGGAACACTGGATTTTCTGTCATCTTGATACAACTCTGGTTTTCACACAAGATGACAGTGGGGTCGATCTCTAAGTTAAATAATCTTGATAACAACTTCTGAAGCCATACCGCTTCACAACTAGCAAAGAAGGAAGCTATATATTCCGCTTCAGCTGTGCTGAGAGCCACACTAGACTGCTTCCTTCTAAACCACGAGATCATGGCAGATCCCAGACAATAACATCCGCTTGATGTACTCTTCCTGTTTGATACACTTCCATCCCAATCAGCATCTATGCAGCCATATAATCTGAAATCACGATCTCCAAGATAATATAGACCAAATTCTATCGTACCCTTCAGGTACCTCATCACATGCTTTGCAGCTATTAAGTGAACATGTCTAGGTTCCACTAGATACTGACTCGAGGTGTTCACAACAAAGCATATATCTAGCCTAGTGTTTGTCATATACATCAATGACCCAATAATCTGCCTGTACAGAGTTACACCCACTAACTCTGATGAGTCATTCGCTAATAGCTTCAAGTTGGAATCCATGGGAGTGGCCATGGCTTTACATTCCAACATATCAAATCTTTTCAATATTTCCACAGCATACTTTCCCTGGTTGAGAAAGATTACTTCCAGTCCTAGGAAGTAATGCATCAAACCGAGATCTTTCATCTCGAACTCTGCAGAGAGTTTCTTCTTGCACTCAACAATTTGTTTCTCATTTCCAGTTAGAAATAAATCATCCACATACAACAAAAATATGATAGGTTCATCATCCATAATCTTGAGATAAAGGTTAGGATCAACTTTACTCTTGGTAAAGCCCAAGCTTGCTAGGAAACTGTCGATTCTTCCATATCAAGCTCTGGGAGCTTGCTTTAACCCATACAAATCCTTATACGTGGGTTCTTCTATCTTCAACCTCAAAACCTTGTGGTTGTTCTATGTAAACTTCTTCCTCAATCACACCATTCAGGAAGGTTGTATTTACATCCATCTAATGTAATTTCCACTTCATTATGGATGCAAGTGCCATTATGGTTCTGATGGAAGTGTACCTTGCAACTGGTGTAAATGTTTCCTCATAGTCAATTCCCTCTTTCTAAGAGAAACCTCTGGCTATAAACCTTGCCTTATATTTTTCAATGCTACCATCTGCATGTAAAATTAGTCACAACAGATCTATTGAACAAGTAAATCAATCACAATGATGTAAAACAAATTGGAGTAAAAACTGTGCAAGAGATCAGATGCATCAGTGCTCTATAACTCAGAATAGTAGAATTACAATACAATACTATCACAATGAGTGAGCCATTCGAATTAGCCAAGGAGGTCATTCGAATATACTGCATGGAATAGCTTGGCTCCAACTAGGAGTCCTCATCATCAATCAGTGGTGGTCATCAATGCACAAGTAACTGTCAGCCCGGTGTCAAAATGAGTCTAACTGAGTGTAATAAGTGTAACTGATGGTAATGGCACTAATGTAGGGAAGGAGGCTCGGTGGAGGGCGCATGAGGAGATAACTGGAGTAAGAATAGGTAGTCAAGTCTCACTGAAGGTCCATCAGAGTGATAATAGCAGTTAGGAGTCAGTCTAGCCTCAAATCAAGGAAAGACAACTAGCTAACTGAAGTGAACTGGAGTCGTAGGTGAGAAAAGGCGCCCCTCTCAAGCGGTAGGTGCATGCTGGGTGCACTAAGCACTAGGAGGGATAAATTGAGTGGAAGGAAGCTCTCGGGTGTTGTCAGACTAGGGACTAGGTGCTGGAGGCATCAAACTGGTGACTGGGTAGCATGCGGATGCATGCAAAGTACATACTGAATGATGAGATATCCTAACACCGCAACATGCTTTATTTTGTATATCCATTTGGAGGATGCCACACTGTTGTCCTTTGGTTTGGGAACTATGTCTCAAACATCATTCTTCATTATCGACTGGTATTCCTCCGTCATTGCCTCTACCCATTCTTTCTTATGAACTACCTCTTCATAACTGGTAGGTTCTTGATTTACAAGATCACACATCAAAGCCACATAGTTGGAGAATGGCTTTGGTTTCTTGCTCACTCTAGTAGAGCCTTCAAGAGCTCCATACTTTTATGATCCTAGAATAATATCTCTAGCCCATGCTGGATTTCTCTTTCTTGATATGTTTGTGATAGGGGGTTCTTGTGGTTCTAACATGTCATGGTCTTCTGGTGTTTCATCTTCAGGGGTGGGTACAGCTTCTGCAATTCTAGGAGGTGCATCTTCTTCATATACTTCTTCATACTGGCACTTCCTAGACCTCTTTAGAGCTTCTTCTTCATCAAATGTCACATCCATACTGATTTCCATATGATGGAATCCAGGGATGTATACTCTGAATGCTTTGGATGCTTCACAATACTTAACAAATATTCCCTCCTTTCCAGAAGAGTCCAACTTAGTTCTCTTTTCTTTTGGTATGTGAATATACACAGGGCACCCAAATATATTGAGGTGACTTACCTCAGGCTTCTTTCCTGTGAATACTTCTTCTGGGGTCTTGAATTCAAGAGCCCTATGAGATAGTCTATTCTGCACATAGACTGTTGTCCTGGCTGCTTCAACCCAGAGATACATAGGTAGATCTTGATCATGTATCATTGTTTTCACTGCTTCCATAATGGTTCTATTCTTTCTTTCCACAACACCATTTTGTTGGGGATTGTAGGGAGTGGTTAGTTCCCTCTTGATTCCAACTTCTTAATTACAAAAGGCTTCAAAATATTTTGAAGTATATTCCCCACCATTATCTGTCATGAGTATCTTGATCTTCTTTTATTTTCTGAATGATTTTCTATCAAGGCTTTGAACTCCTTGAATTTCCGAAAGACTTCATCTTTTCCCTTTAAGAAGTATATCCAAGTCTTTCTTGAATAGTCATAAATGAATGTAAGATAGTATTCATATCCACTTAAGGAGGTGGTAGGCATTGGTCCACATACATCTGAATGTATCAATTCCAAAGTACTTTTTGTTTCACTCTTTGTAAATGGGTTCTTGATATTCTTACCTTTTGAACATCCTTTACAAGTGCCTTTATGTTCAATCTTCAAATCTGGCAATCATGTTACTACTTTGCTCACATAGGGCTATGCTTTGTAGTTGATGTGAGAAATCCTTTTATGCCATAGCTCACTTGGACTAGTGGCTTCATGAACAAGGGCAGCTTCTGATGTCCCTTGAGCTTATATAAGCCTCCTTCCTCTTCACCAATAACAATTGCATCCTTAATTGTTTTCCCTTTGGACCACATGAGTACTTGGCTATCTATGAAAGAAACCCTATAGCCTTTCTTATCTAATGCTAAGATAGAAAGTAAGTTCTTCTTCAACCCTGGTACATATAAGATTTCTTTCATCTTCATAGGGGTTCCAGAATCAAGCTTGTATCTTGATTCACCAATTCCCTTGATGGGATATTGATAGTCATCTCCTAAGGTACCTTCTGAGGAGAGGCCTCCTCTTCAAAATTTGAAAGAGACTTCTTTTGTCCTGTCATGTGCTTTGAAGCACCACTATCAATGAGCCATGTATCTTCTCCAAGTGATACAGACCCAGAGAGTGCAGAGTATAGAACATACTCTTCTGCATCTTCTTCTTCTATTTTAGTTCTTTTCTTTTGGGGCATTTCCTCTTCTTCTTCTTCACTATCATCTTCTGCTAAATGTGCTTGATGCCTTTTATGATGCAAAATATTCTTCTTCTTTGAAGGAAAATTTCTACCAAAGTGTCCCAATTTGTTACAACAATAATATTGGACCGAGGAGAGGTCTCTTTCTGAACTTACTCCTCTTTTATTTTGAAATTTGTGAGGAGGTTGAGATTCCTTGTGGCTATTCTTCTTGGAGTTGAAATGACTCCTTCTTCTTTTGGTGTGGGTAGCCAAGGCTTGATCATCTTCTTTGAGCAAGGCTTCTCTATTGTCTACCCTAGCCTCTTCTTGAATGCAATCCTCCCACACCACATCGAACTTCATACTTTATTTTCTTGCACACATGGTTTGCATGAATGACTCCCAAGGTCTAGTGAGACCATTCAGAGCAGTCATGACTAGTTCATCTTCATCAAGGGTGTCTCCAATAACATCTAGTTGTTCCTTGAACTGGGAAACCCTTGAGAAGTAATCTTGAATAGATTCTCCTTTATTCATCTTAGTGCTCTTCAATTGAGCTCCCAGGTTCATCTTCCTATTGATGTTCTTTCCTTCATACATTCTGGAAAGGGCATCATACATTTCCTTTGGAGTCTTCTTGGATGCCACTTGGGGAATCAAGTGGTCCTTGATAGAATCAACAATGATTCTCTTTGCCCTAATCAAGTCCTTCTTATGCTTCTCTTTAGCTTCAGCTTCTGCAGGTTCTGCAACTTCATCCTTGATGTGTTGGACAAGATCATTCTCTTCAAGAATGAGGCCAATCCTATATTTCCATGCCCGAAAATTCTCTATACCCTCTAGCTTGTCCTCAAGCTTAGTGCTTGGGGCCATCTTATCCAAGGGGTAACCAAAAAATGAAAATTCCAAAAAATGAAAAACTGACCTTACTAGGAGATTGGCTTGACTGAGGCGAGGTGACTAGTGTACTTGCTTTCTGGAAACTTCAACTTTTCAGCCTCCAAACTTGACCTGCGAAATTCAGACCTGCTGTAGAATTCTGGTTCGCACTTTTTTGGTTTTTCTGGTTTTCTGCAAATTTGGTCCAAAACCCAAACTAGGGTTTGACTTTCCCGGAGTTCTACACACTCAAAAAGTTCAAGCTAGGGCTTAAAACTTTGATTTTGAGGAGGGCTATCCAACCATGCAATCAGAATCCAAAAATTCCAATTTTTGCAGAAACCGTAATTTTCATCAGAGGAGACCAAGGGAGAAAACTGCTTTGAATTGTTCCTTAGAAGAGTGCACGTTTTACTTTAACTGAGCTGCCATATATGCCACATTCTGAGCCAACACTACTTTAGTAATTACCCTGTTTGCGTCCATTACTATATTGGTATGATCCCGGATGGCATAAGCATGAAGCTCCTCAAATGTCTTCTCGTTTAAGAAATCAATTACTTCTCGGGCGATCTCGTCCTTCTTTCCTATGTTGCTTTCCACGACCCGTGCATCTTGTGCGGAAATCCTCGAAATCTCAAATTCTTCCTGAACAATGCTGAAGTGAACCCATCGCGATCATATAAAAAATGCTAGCTGATCCCATATTGCGACCTTGGCACCTTTAATTAAAGGCTTACTAGTGACCTTCCTGGTTAACTCCTGAATCTCAGCACGGAGCTCATCGCTAGCCTGTTGTATCTCTGAAATAAGATGATCTCTTTTGACCAAATTTTCATTCACATCGAAAAATTTGTCACATTTAGCCTTTAACTGTTCCTGAACCTGATTTAGCTTGGATTCCTTGGTGTTCATTTCAGCTATTGTAGAAACCAATTTATCGGTAGGATATGAAACTGAGGAGGCTTGGAGGGATGCTGCTTTATGCTGAAGAATCTCTTGATTCTTTCATCTTGCGACCTCCAGATCACCTTCTAAGGAGACGATCCCTTCTCTGAGTGCCTGGATTTCAGATACTGCCTTTTCCAGCTCCGACTGTATCACAACCACCTCTACAATATGTGAGTGCTCAGTAACAGGAATGTTGAACTGCTTTCTCAGGCTCGCGATTTCTTTATATTTCTCCTTTAACACAGCCTCCAGTGGAGCCTTGTCACTAGGATTTTGTACTGCTTTAACAACCTGCTACTCCAATTCATCTATTTTCAACTGCTTAGCTCTGTTTCAAGACTTCTTGTTCTTCATCTGCTTCTCTAGCTTGTGCACTGTGGCTTGTAACCTGTGAGTGCTCATGGTATACTTACGTAGATCCCTGTAGAATGCTTCTCTTGTTTGTCGATGCAATTCCATGGTATATTTAGACGGGATCTCATCTAGTTTTATGGTTATCTGGGTGGCTTTGAAATTTGAGGGATCTCTCCTCCCCCCTGGTACAATTTGTTCTAGGACAACCATCTTCAGATATCCCTCTTTAAGATCTAGTGTAGAAATCATTCTGGATTTTCTTCCCGTATCTAGCTCCTACTTTGGAAATAGATACTTTTCCAAATCAGTGCTATCCTCCTTGATTTGTGCATATAGTCCAAACAGACCGGCTTTAATAGTTGAATTAGTGACCGAAGCCCCTTCCATAGGCTGATCATTTTGATCTCGTGGCCACATAGCAGATGGGAAGTTTTCTAGGATGGCAGGTGTCACCGGAGTATATGTTGACATACCCGTAGTACCCTCTAGCTTCAACTTCTTTGTCCCTGATCCTCTACTGGATGATTCCTCATTTTTAGTTGAGGATGTAGGTGTTACACCGTAATCTTCCACCCTGTGAGCATCAACATCGTTTGGCCTGTAGGATCCATTTCAGTGACTCAGATCCATTTTTATCCTTCAATGATACCAGTTTGCCCTATCTTTATTCCTACCCGCCTATTGCATCATTATTGCAGGTGTACCCGCGAGTTTCATCCCTATAGCCCGCGGGTAGCATGTAAAATGGTAAAAACCACTATTTTATCACTTTTTACTCCCGAAAAGCGGTCATTGGGTGACCTTTGGCTCTCCATCTACCAAAGTAACGTCTCGTTGAGTCCTTTCACCTACCTTTAAGAGGACTATATATTGAGCACATATGGATTATGGACGGGAGGAAGAGGAGAATCGTAAGAGAACTCTAGTGGATTTTTTCCCTATCTTGAGTCTGCACTCATTGATCCTTGTAGTTGTGAACCATTTATGTTCACCTTCCAAACTCCTTGCTAGTTTGAGTTTGCCATTCATGGAGGATTGAAGTGGTGGAGGCACAAGTGGATTGATCTAGATCTTGGTTCAGATTGGTTGCCGGCAAGAGGTCGTATCACTTTGTACTTCTTCTTGTTCATTAATAGAAATACTCATATTCTCGTCCATTCATGGTGTGAATGTTGTTTATTATACATTGGGTTACATTTGCTTATGATATTATGGACCATTGTTATTGATAATGTTAATGTCAATTATATATTATATGTACTTGTTGGATATTGGTTGTCAAGACTAATATGCAGATTACAAGTGCGTGGATTGAAAGCTCCAACAGGGATCTACATCAAACGTTTGGATCGAGGTTGGTTACATTTCTCCATTATCTTAACATTGTCATTTATAATAGCATTGCTTTGAGAATTGAGTAGATTTCTGGTAGTCATCTGTCTGTTGTGGTATTCCCAAGACATAGTGAGTTTTCTCCAATACAGAAATGGTGACTCCGTTGGGGAAAACATCCATGTTTGGGAAAATTTTTGAGCATTAGTCCATAATTAGAGTTGTTGTTTATCAAAGCTCTGTGTCACTGATTGGCCGTTAAGATACACTGTAGAAAACTTTCTTTTTCTGAGCCTCTGGACTCTTTATTTGCTCATTTTCCTTTCCTCACCCGTGGGCTAGCTTAGTTCTGCCCGCGTCTACCTGCCTCTGTTTACTTTACTGCTCGCGGGTACCCGCAGGTATTCCTTCGACAGTAGCGTGTAACTTCTCCTTTTGTTGGTTTATGGCTATTGGTTGTTGTTGGGTGAGTTTGGTTGCTTCCTGAGTCTTTGTTGGCCTCTTTCTTGACTGTTTCATGCCTTGGTTGTGACCAGAACTCTTCGTTTCTCTTGGTTGAGCCTTCTTGGTTTTTTACCAATCTTTGGATTTAGCCTCTTGGTTTTTTCCTTTTGAGCTCTTTCCTTTGGCTGAGTCTTGCTATTTAGGATCTGATGGGTTGTCTTAGTGATCTTCTCGGCACTTCAGTGACTGAATAGTAGGATTTTGCTTGCATTTTTTCATTCCATTTATATTGAAAAAATACAAAAATATACATTTAGTTTTTTGCATTTTCCTTCTTGTTTATAAGCGAAAATACAAAAATATTTTACTTTCATGCACTGCATCTTGCATTGAGTGCGTGTTGCCTTCATTTTAGGTTCTACTTGTGCATTGAAAAGATAAAAGATTGCATCTTTATTTCAAAAATTTTGGTTGATTTTGCATATTAGTGACATTGTTTTATTGGATAGATGAGTCTAGGATTGGACGATTTTGCATACTATTGAGTCTACACATCACTAGTTTCACGATCATATCCCTTGAGTAATCACAGCCACTAAAATTAACGCTTAATCTTAAAATTGATTAGATTGATTTTATTTTATAGGGTACACCAACTAGCATAGGTTTAGAGTCTCGGAATAGATCATTGTGAGTTAACAATCCAAGACTACTAGACGAAATATTAGGTGTCTGACCAGGGAGTGGAGGAATCCATGGTATATATTGGTGTTCTTAGGAAGCTCTACTCAATCCAGAGTTAAGCACGAGGTCACAGGAGGTTGGTTGAGGAGATATCCCTCTGATATCGGCTGAACATGGGAGATATATCCAAGATTTGTTCGTATCTGGGGGTACCAGAGGTTCATCCTCTTGTGCTTCGGGCTTAGATACCCTGCCCATACAACGGGTACCACCTGCAACTGTCCCCCTAAGCATTGGTTATATTGCGGTGAACATAGTTTCCTTACCTAGGTACCGCACAAGGTACTTGCAGTGGTTATGCTGTTTGTGTCCTGAGTCAGATAGGGATTGGACAACACAGTTGTGTTCGTGCAGTGGACTTGACCCTGTCGACACAGTGAAGCCTGGGTGTCTCTATAACTGATTCTGTTACCTCCGGCTATAGTTTGGGAGTCTCAAGCCTCTCCTATGCGAGACATACCGGCTCTAGTGTTGGGAGCTCATTTAGCCACTCTGTCTATATGCTCTTGGTTGTAGTTTCTCTAGGTGTGTGATTTTGATTTACTGTTTTTTGATCGATAGTTGGCCTTTAGGGGATGTTGTGTCTCTCTCCGGAGATAACGTGGCGCAGAGCCCTACTCTCCACCGGTCCCGTTGTTTGGCTGGTTTAAATCCACTCGAGGTTACATGCCATATTGCTAGAGGACGCCAGAGGGATCCCTCTAAGTCTTCGGATTCATACGAGACTTACGTTGAAGACTACATGACTACACATCCCGATATTGGGCAAGACCCTTCTACTCCTTCGGGTAGAGTTGAACATACTTCCGATCCCCATACTCCTCGTGAGGATTGGGGAGGTGATCCACCTGAGACTCAACCTAGTTCTATTTGGCCTAATCCACTTGACTGGGATCCGTTTGATCCTTCGAATCTGGATAATTATCTTTACGGGATGCCTGAATTACCCGAGGATGAAGAACAAGACGAGCCTTTTGTTCCTTCGTTTCCACGCAATTATAGATATGGGATGTCTGAGACACATGATGATACTGGACCTATGATCAATCCCACCGCACTCTTTTTTGGTATGCCTAGTCATAATACTGTCGAACCTTCCACTACGGTTGGTACTCACGCTAGCACTAGTCAAAGTGTTAACCATACTATAACCACTGGGGGCACTACCCTCACTGGGGGCACTACGTTGTCCACCCACTCACATAGTATGGGGACTGGTCAGATTCCTAACAATGCTTATGTTGGAACACGAACACCTCCTAGGAATACATAACCTAACCAGAATGTTGTTCGAAATACGACTCGCCATCCAGAACCTAATACACGTGTCACTACTCGTCAACCCAGGACTACTTTTGCACATGATACCGTTCCTCCCAACCACGGGGGTGGACACATACCGCATACCATACCATTACGGTTAATACAACATGGTTCCTGCTATGAGTAGTAAATACATGCCCCATACTCATGGTGGCAACCCTTACTACAACACAGTCGGTGCTGGCCATCAGTATCACCCACCACCCCAATATGGTGCCCAAAACACGCATATACCTGCTTACTCTCAAATGGGTCAAGCAGGAGGAGGTTATCAATCTTATGGCCAGGGGCAAGCTTATGGGCCGTCATGTCGTCAGTATCAGCAGTTTAATCCTCATTGTCAAGATTTTGGTCCATCTTATAACACTGTTCTGTTTAACCAACCTTTTATGGGAGCTTATAATCAATCTTTCCAGCCTTAGCTCCCGTTCCTTGCACATTTGAATCTCCTGGATCTTTCGAAGCTCATGAATGATTTGGTGTGTCACGACCCTACTTGGCCCTCGGTCCCTACCAAGCTCCCTTCGGACATTCCGAAGTTTGAGGGGAAAGGTGGTGAGGACCTAGGAGATCATGTCACGACGTTTCACCTTTGGTGATCCTCCAACTCTTTGAATCATGATTCCATTCGATTACGCCTATTTCAACGCACCCTCACGGGGGAAGCCGCGAAGTGGTATGTGGAGTTTCCCGGAAACACCTATAGGGGATTCAACAAGATTGCTTTGGTTTTCTTAGACCATTTCCAGTTACCAGTTCATTATGATACTGGTACTGAGTTGTTGTCCACCTTCCGTCAGAATAAGGCCAGACATATTTCTGACCATGTTTAAGAGTGGCATCGGCGGAAGAGATTAGTGAAAGCCAACATTTCTCCAGAGTTCCCGTTGGAATGGTTTTTCAATTCTTTACTTCCATACATTGCTAAGGATGTTTCGATGTCCGGCATTGTGACTGAGGAACAAGCTATCTTGAAAGTCCAGTAGTTAGATCTTCTTTATTCTTAGTCTGGCATTTTGTATGACATTATTCCTGATGCACCGAGAACAAGACATGAGCCTACGTCAGTTCCTGAACCACATGCCGATGGCATCGTGGGGTCTGCATGCAATTGCCCTGTAGACTTGGTAGCTAATCAAATGCAAAATTTGTCGCTAAACCAGTTTGCTCCCGGATAGGTTCACACCTTGTCCACTTCCACTCTGTTGTCTGATGTACACAATGTGCAATCAACGAAACCGTCGGGTAACCAGCAACCTGGTGGTAAGAAAAAGGGGAGAAACAATCGTAGGGGTGGAAACAATGGAAGTAACAACAATAGCAATCGTAATACTCCTCGTAAAGAGAATTCCAACCCTCCTCGGGAAGGCGGTAATGATGGCGAGGATCGTAAATGTAGGCGTAAGGTGAAATTCCCTTGCAAGCTTTGTGGGGAGGATCATCTTACTCACTTATGTACTTGAATTGAAGAAGCATCGAAGCATTTGGAACAGAGCCCAGCTGTGTTGAAGGATCCCCTTCCTCATCATCAAAACATGGCTTCGCATGCTCCCACCACTGGTTATGGTACTAATGAAATGACTTCTTCCAATACTAGTGGTTATGGATGTGTGAATATGGTTCAGTCGGAGGTTTGTGTTGCTACTCGTCAATGTGATTATGGTGCACCACAATCGAATTTGGGGAATGTGCCTCCTCCTCCTCCTAATAATTTCTTGCATATCGAGAAGCCTTCCATTATTCCATAGATACCGAAAGGTGTTCTCAAGTGATCCACGCATAATCCTAATGCTCTAGCCGCCCATAACTACTCCATCGTAGAAGATTTGGGTCAAACTCTGTGTGCCATGTCGGCTCTTGAAGTTTTGCAAGCCTATCCTTCTCAGAAGCATGCCCTTTTGAGTGCGTTATGAGTTCAGGATGGGGGAAATCCTAGTGTTATCAAGTTTGATACTACTGATGTCCAGCCTCGCTTACCTTACCACGTGGCTTTTCAAATCCAAGTGGTTTGCCTTAAGAGCTTCATCAAACGTACTATGGTTGATGAAGGTGCCTCCATGTCAGTAATGTCGTTAACTTGTTGGAAAGCTCTTGGCTCTCCTCCTCTACTCACGTCTAGAACTACACTCACTGCATTCGATGGTAGATATTTTATGCTACACGGAATTATCCCTTCCCTTGTTGTCTCCTTGGGAGGTAAGTCCGTTCCTATTGAAGTCAAAGTGGTTGATGTGTCCATCGAGTACAACCTTTTACTGGGTCAGAACTGGATGTACGCTATGAAGGCTGTCGCGTCTACTGTATTTAGAGTTATTTGCTTTCCCCATGAAGGTAAGATTGTGACGATCGATCAGCTGGATATGTTGGCACTCCTTCCACAGCATCCACAGGATCCATAGTCCCGCAAGTTTCTAATTCTCAGCTGGCAACTGGGAACATAGGTGTGGGAATGTACCCTTCATTGATGGGAACTTTTAACCATTCTGCACCTGTGAATTTTATTGGAACCATTACCAACAATGCATCTCCTCCTTCGAATAATTTGTTATTCCGGACCTCCTATTTAGATGATCCATGGACTTTATCATCCACGAGTTCCACGTCTGGAAACATTGCGCACGTCGGGATGTCTATGCCTTTATCTGTAGTGGAGCTTGCTTACGGTCATATCCAACAAACCACTGCATATCCGGATCTTTATTCTTCCCGAACAGTTGAAGAAGATCCCGTTACGCTGCCAGTTTTGGCAACCAACCTATCTTGTTCACATGATTGCCTCGATGGTATCCTACCTTCAGATGAAGTCTTTATTGAGGCCATGAATGGTAATAACAAACCTTGGGAGGATTCTCATCATGAATTTTATTTCCTTCCCACCCTTGATCTTATTGAACGAGATGAGCCTCGAGTACAACCTTCCATGCATTTGGATTTTGATCCAGGCATAGTTTTGTCTAGCCCCGGTTTGATATTAAAGTCTTATTTCCCTCGTGACGAGTCTTTAGACTCTCATATAGATATGCAAATCGGTGATCCTGATGAGTTAGGTTCTACTTCTAGAATTTCCAACTCCCGTGATGATGAATTTTCCACTGCAGATTCCTTCACATCCTTCAGCTTTGCTCTTCATTTTGAAGATGATCATTTTGATCCCTCAGGTATTGGTTCGATGGCACCTTCAGTGGTTAGCTCTACCTGCGTTATGTATGAGGTTAACAATAGTGAAGTTGAAAATTTTTCTACCATAGTGACTTGTATCATATTTTTCTTTACGTACGCTTTAAAGATGATTTGGTACTTATGTTTCTTGGAGATAGGATTCTTAGCTGGACTTATACTTGTTTACTGGTCCTTTTCGACATTTGCTGCAGCCATGGTAGGGATATTCGAAACCTTGCATATAGGTTTAGGCCTCCCGATTGTTATGATGCATTTGAACCTATTACTATCCGAATTCGCAGACACCCCCTGAGTGTCCTTATCTTGATCATGTTCCTTGCATTATGCATAGCTTTGTCCCATGTGTTTGGAACTAGTCTCGCATGTCCCTGACACTCGTCTCCTCTCATTACGAGCATTCTTCCATATCTCCTTTGAGCTCGTTAAAAATAGTAAGGAGGTCACGAGTTTACTTTTTCGGGCTCGTTAAACCTTTATGAAAAATATTTTTATAAAGTTTTTTTTAAGCCCTTGTTAGACTTTTTCAAAATCAAACAATATTGCCGAGTATACTTGTTATTTCAGACTTGTTAAAGGATTTGAAGCGACATCCACTTAGGTATAAGTTTACCCCTTTTTCAGACCTTTGTGGATTAATTACGAAAAAGGTATACTCTAGTCATACGTGACTAGAAAAGTTCTTCTCTCATTGTTTTACACTTTTTCGGGTGAGGAGACTAACTTTACGAAAAAGGGCTTCTTAGTTATATCATGTTGTGATTGCATTGCATCATCCTGCTTGCTGCTTGAGCCTTGTGCCGGATCCCTCTTACTCAATTGTTAGCCAGGTGCCTGAGCACTTTTCCCCTGTCGAGCCCTGCAGAGCTTATATTTTCCCTTCACAATTTGATGACCTTTTGACCCTGAGGGAACGTACCCCCGAGTGTCCACATCCTGCACGCACCTCCTTGCATTGAGCATAGGTATGTTCCACTGCTTGGGACTAGTCTGCTATCTATTTGACACTCGTTCCCTCACTTGTTGTACTATAAGCAATTTTATTCTTTTTCAAGCTTTTCCCAAATATGAAAAAGACCAAAAAATCAAATATTGCAAAAAGCCGGATGGGATTATGGTCACTATTTCTTGTTGGCAGCTGTTGTGTTGCCTTTGAACAGAGCATTCATTCCACTTCGTACATTATGAGTCGGGACTTTAGTTGGGCCTTAGGAGCTGCACTTCTTTCTCAATTTTCTCCACCGATTGGCTAAGCTTCCAGTCATTATGGAGCCCTCTGTAATGCCTCCTGCATTGCACAGTTTATGTCAAGTCTATGTTGCCTGAGTCTATCCATCTGCTCATGCTCTTGTTCAAAGGAATTCCTGAAACAATGTCGGCCACTCCTCAGACCTCTTGACTATTGCATGTCGACCATCCTTATTGAGTCAGTCCGTTTCACCTGACATCTTCCAAATATTTTAGCATTGCTGGTACCTCGTGTTGGTCGATGGGGGATGCCTTAATTCCCTCCCTCCAGCGAGTCTCGTTCTGTCGACTCCAACTCATTTATTTCGGGACTCGAGGCTTAGAGTTTATTTGAGTACCTTGAGGCTTGCAGTCATTAGTGGCAACTTCTCTCGCCATCGACAGTTTTGGGAATACATCAATGTCCCCTGATCGATGGATTCATCCTAGTGTTCGACTTCAACCCATTTATTCACACTCTGATGATTGTGCTCTGTGCCTTGATGCTCATTTTCATTATTGGTGGGTCATCTCACGTCTGTTAACGGTATACATCATTGATCGGTAATCAAACGATGTCTCATCAGGTTCAACCCCAACTCCTTTATTCACTTGATGGGACTTGCACCGTCAAAGAATTGTGTAGAAGACCCCAGGCGATTGTGGCATTCATTATGCTACATATGACTTTGACTTTACATCTGAGATATCACCTCTTAGATTTCAGCAGTTTGTACCTCCCGTTTTGCACCAGTTGTCTTCTTTTCAGTAGAAGACTGTATCTTACTGTAGAGGGATCATGGCTATGATCACTTATGACATGTATCTAGTTATATAATGCCTATTCATGTCCATTGTATCAGATTGTTGTACTATACCGACATGTATTCACAGATACTATTGTATTATGACGAGTGAGCTGTTCTTTCCACTTGTGTCTCCATCACTCCACTTCTGAGTTTTATAATGTGTTTCGACCATCATAGCACTTTCAGTCTCTGACCTCACACATTAGGGGGCATCTGTTACATCGTAATCTTCCACCCTGTGAGCATCAGCATTGTTTGGCCTATAGGATCCATTTCAGTGACTCAGATCCATTTTTATCCTTCAGTGATACCAGTTTGCCCTATCTTTATTCCTACCCTCCTGTTGCATCATTATTGCAGGCGTACCCGCGAGTTGCATCCCTATAGCCCGCGAGTAGCCTGTAAAATGGTAAAAACCACTATTTTATCACTTTTTACTCCCAAAAAGCGGTCATTGGGTGACCTTTGGGTCTCCATCTACCCAAGTAATGTGTCGATGAGTCCTTTCACCTACATTTGAGAGGACTATATATTAAGCACATATGGCTTATGGATGGGAGGAAGAGGAGAATCGTAAGAGAACTCTAGTGGATTTTTGCCCTATCTTGAGTCTGTACTCATTGATCCTTGTAGTTGTGAACCATTTATGTTCACCTTCCAAACTCCTTGCTAGTTTGAGTTTTCCATTCATTGAGGATTGAAGTGGTGGAGGCACAAGTGGATTGATCTAGATCTTGGTTCAGATTGGTTGTCGGCAAGAGGTCGTATCAAATTTGTACTTCTTCTTGTTCATTAATAGAAATACTCATATTCTCGTCCATTCATGGTGTGAATGTTGTTTATTATACATTGGGTTACATTTGCTTATGATATTATGGACCATTGTTATTGATAATGTTAATGTCAATTATATATTATATGTACTTGTTGGATATTGGTTGTCAAGACTAATTTGCAGATTACAAGTGCGTGGATTGAAAGCTCCAACGGGGATCTACATCAAACGTTTGGATCGAGGTTGGTTACATTTCTCCATTATCTTAACATTGTCATTTATAATAGCATTGCTTTGAGAATTGAGTAGATTTATGGTAATCATCTATCTGTTGTGGTATTCCCAAGCCATAGTGAGTTTTCTCCAATACAGTAGGTTCTGTCCTTTCCCTCTTCCCGAATGTATCCATTTTGAGGGGTGTTGGAATAAATTATGCTTCTATTGTATTACCAGGTTTCAGCACAGCTTGGCATTCCTCGCAACTATTCAAGTTGGCCATCTTGTCCAATTAAGGGTGCACCACGTGGTGGTAAACAACGAAACGGGCTACGTGCCTCTTCTGACAAATGATACCTCTGGGATCAAAGTTTAACTTCATGCTTTCAGGGAAATTGTACGCAGCCAACAACTCCTCCACCTCCCTTTTAGCAGCTCGGCTCTTTACTTTCAACGGTCCTGCTTCATTTGGGACTTTAAAAGTCCTGGAACTGTTCCCCTTCATGAAATGTACATCGTCACAGTTAAATATCTGACGGATGTACTCTAGTGCAAATAGCGTAGGGGTCAGAAATGCGGGTAACTTGTAAGGAGATACTTCTGCCCCGTATACTTGAACCTCTGTATGTGTTTCATAACAAAACCAGTCACCCACCGGCTCATTAGGATTCAGCTGGAGGAGCTGCTTGCTTTCTGGAAAGACTCTTGGTGGGGAAGCATCAAAGAGTAGAGTGTAGACACCAGCGACCACTGTATCCATGACCAGGGAAAAATCCTCCTGCGGGGAAACATTAATTACAACCCTATCAAGATCCTCCTTGCTGAAATAGGTCTTGTTGTTGAAGATAATCAGGTACAAAAGGAAAGAGCAGAATCGAAACAGATTTTTCGATGAAATTTTTTTCAGCTGGAGATGAATTGACTGAGCTAAAAAGGTCGACCAATGCAGCTTGACAGGGGTCTCCTGTTGTGAAAGATAAATCATGAATAGCAAGCTGAACACCATGTCGTCTATCACCAAATCATTGTCGTATCCAAGGAGAACACAAATCATCGATAGTATCGTCTTAGCAGAGTCTGCAAACACTTATAAGCTACACAGGGAGCTATTGTCCAGAAATCTCGCACCGAGTGGTAACAATAATCGGATCAAGGAATCCCTCCCTTCTGGGGGGAGCTCCCGTATTTTTCTTACTAAGACTTCCTCATCAAACTGAAAACCCAAGGAGTCTTTGCGGGTGCTGGTTAAATCCATGATGAGCTCCCTACTTATAGGATAGACCATGTTCCCTAGCCGGGAAACAATGGCCCTCTTCTTAGGTACATAGCAGTCTGCAAACCACTGTATCACTTTGGGAAAAGGACTGGTGAACAGAAGAATCGTTTGAGCCAGTATGGAAGTTGCTGCATTAAAATGATCATCTCCACTCTTTGCTTGTTCTTTGGCATTAAGAGCCAGCTGATGAAGGTTGGGGAAGGAGGAGACGGGGTCATGAATGTCAAAGAAATCATCACCAAGGTGGTCATCAGGATTGTTGGTCAAGGGAGTGGAGTCACCCTCAAGGGTGAGATCAGAGGCCATGCTTAATGCAGGAGGATGGGAAGGATGTAGACTCTGAGATGCTTCAGGAGCTTCAGAGCAAGATAATGACTAGAGAGCATTTGGTTTGGAGGAAGAGTGTGTAAATGGCTCCACTGGGTGAAAACTCATAGGGAGAGACTTCGAAAAGGAGGAAATGAATGTAGGAAATACATGGAAGGCTGGGATTAGCTCAGGGATTAAGGGGTAGATGGCCTCTTAAATGTTGTGGTGCTTAAGCTTGTAAATGACGGTGGTGATGAAAATTTTGTAAAATTAGTCACAGCAAATTTAATGAAGAAGTAAATCAATCACAACAGATGAATATAGAAAATATGGTGTAAAACTGTGCAAAACATGCAGCAGTGCTCAATATCCCAGTAAGGGTGAATGATTACAATAGAATACAGTAACAATGACTGAGCAATTTGAATTTCCTAAGGAGGTCATTCGAATCATTGAATGGAGTAGCTTGACTCCAACTAGGAGTCCTCATCATCAATCGGTGGTGGTCATCAATGCACAAGAACCAGTCATCCAGGTGTCAATCTATGTCTAACTGAGTGTAACATGTGTAACTGAAGTGTGTAGCACTGATATAGGGAAGTGGGCTCAGTGGAGGGCGCATGGGAGGCTAACTGAAGTCAGAACAAGTCATCTAGTCAATCTGGAGGTCCAACGGAAGTGAAACAGTCAGTCGAGAGTGAAACTAGCCTCAAATCAGGGAGAATCGGAGCTAACTGAGTGTAACTGAAGTGGAACTGTAGTGGTAGGTGAAGAAGTGCGCCCTCCTCTGGCAGTAGGTGATAAGTGGGCGCCTTCCTGACTAGGAGGACTAAAAATCTGAAGTAAGTGGCTCCCGGGTGCTAGAATAAGGTGGCTAAGGTGCTGGAGGAATCAACCTGGTGACTGGGATGCATGCAAAGTGCATGCAAACCCTAATTGCATGCAAGATCCTGAAAAAGATGATGTGGATATCCAAACACCCCCCCTCAAGATAGACTATGATGTGCAAAAAAAATAATGTGGGGCCCTGGTAACTAAGACCAAAGGTCACCTCAATACAATAATCCAAAAAATGCTGAAAATAAACTAAGTGAGGAAAGAGGGAAAACCCAGTGGGAAGAAAGCCCCCCCTCAAGCTAAAGCATAATAATGGATCAATCTATCTCCACCATGATGGAACTCACCTCCAATAGTGAACGGAGGTAAGAGAACTTCTTCTCAGTGAAGCTCTTGGTGAAGATGTCTGCAATTTGCTCATCAGTAGGGCAATATTGCAGAATGATGGTGCGATCATGCACCAACTGTCGAATGTAATGCATATGAATCTCAATGTGTTTGGTCCTCTGCCACTGAAATGGATCTGTGGAGATCTTGATAGCACTTTTATTGTCACAAAATAGGACAGTTGAAGTAGTGCCACCAAAACCAAACTCGAAAAGAATACCCTGCAACCAAACTGCCTGAATGCAAGCATTGACTGCCCCTCGATACTCTGCCTCTGCTGAAGAAAGTGCAATGGATGCTTGCTTTTTGCTGGACCAACAAATAGCACCATGACCAATCATGAAAACATAACCAGAAGTGGACTTCTGATCAATGCTATCACCTGCCCAATCTGAATCAGTAAAACCAATGAAATCAAGCTCAGAATCTGCAGCATAATGTATGCCAAACTGTCTCGTACCTTGCACATACTGCAAGATCCGCTTGGATGCTCGCCAATGAAGCTCATGTGGCTGCTGATATACCTTGACACGACACTCACGGGATATGAAATATCAGGCCTTGAGTGTGTCAAATAAAGTAGTGAACCAATCAATTGTCGATACATACTGCAATCTACAAGCGGTGTAGAATCTCCCTCAAGACTGATTCCTGAGAGGAATGGGAATGGGGATGCCTTACATTCAGCCATATTAAACTTCAATAATAGGTTGGAAGCATATTTTTTCTGAGATATAGTGATCCCATCAAAATTTTGAGCTATCTCCAAGCCCAAATCGCTCATGTTAAAAGCTGGATTTAAGGCAGTTTTTAGCTTGTTTATTGAAGTAAGAGTGCTACCAGTAATGAGAAGATCATCAACATAAAGTACAATAACCAAAAACTTACCTTTAACTCGTTGAAGATACACATTCGGATCAGATTTGCATCTTTGGAAATTCTGAGAAAGAAGGAAAGAGTCCATCTTTGCGTACCAAGCTCTTGGGGCCTGTTTTAACCCATACAAAGATTTCTTCAATCTGCAAACTAATGATGGATCTGATGTGTATCCCTCTGGCTGCTGCATATATACCTCTTTAGCAAGGTCTCCATGTAGAAATTCACTCTTCACATCCATGTGGTGCACTTCCCAGTGCTTGGATGCGGAAATAGCCAAAACAAGGCGGATGGAATCCATCTTTGCAACCGGTGCAAAGGTCTCAGTGTAGTCCACTCCTTGGACTTGGGAGAAACCTTTTACCACCAACCTTGCTTTGTATTTGCTGATAGAGCCATCAGCAGAAACTTTCATGCGGTAGACCCATTTACACTTCACTAATTTTCTTCCAGGTGGAAGAGAAACTAGCTCCCATGTGTTGTTCTTTTGAAGAGAATTGTACTCTTCATCCATGGCACTTTGCCATCTCGGATCTCGGTGGGCAGAATAGTATGATGTGGGATCTGAACCAGCCATCAAATAACAAATATCAGGAAGTAATGGATCAGTAATAGAAAGAGCCATACCTGCTCTTTGAAAGTCTGCTCTTGTTCGTCTCGGATCAACGGGATTTCCAAGGTTCGAACCAGTAGATTAAAGAGTGTTTTGGGCCCACTTTGGTAACTGAGGAGGATCATAATGGTCGGCTTCCGAACCTGATATGTCATGATCATCATGTGCTTCTAAAATATCAGAAATATCAGAACTCATATTTCATTATCGCTACACGGATCTTCTTCTGGTGAAGGCAGTGAATCGACAGTCTCTTCCTCGACTAGTTGCAATTCTTGAAGCGGTTCTTCAAATTGCACACTGCGCTCTATGAATATATTTTTAGATCTGATATCCATGAGTTTATATGATTTTGATTCTTCCCCATATCCTATCAGTATGCACTCAATACTTTGTGGATCCAAAGCTCGTCTCTTCTTGGAAGGAATTCTAGCCCATGCAGTAGAGCCAAAAACTCTCAAATTTGACACATCCGGTTTGTGACCAAAGAATGCTTCGAAAGGAGTCATACCTTTCACGGATGAATGTGGAACACGGTTTTGTATGTATGAAGCAACATTGATTGCTTTAGCCCAAATATTTGCAGCCAAACCTTTTGATTCAATCATGCAAGTAGCCATCTCTTTCAGTGACCGATTTTTCCTTTCCGCTACACCGTTCTGCTAGGGTGTGTAGGGAACTGTATGTTGGATCTGAATTCCGCTTTGGGCACAAAGTTGCAGCAACTCAGCCTTGATATATTCTCCACCATTATCATATCTAAGAGCTTTGATCTTTCTCTCAGTGGCGGTCTCAACAGAAGCCTTAAAATACTTGAATTTTCCAAGCACTTCTGACTTGTTTTTGAGAAAGAATACCCATGTAAAGCGGGAAAAATCATCAATAAATGTCAAAACATACCTTGAACCATTTAATGACGTATGGGGCAGTGGACCACTGATATCAGAATGTATAAACCCCAAAACTGTAGAAGCTCTGCTAGCTTTTCCGTGGTCGAATCTATGCTCGGGGTGCTTCCCAATAATGCAACCAGTGCATATTCCCTTCGAGGAACGGAGTTGTGGAAGACCATCTACCATGGATTTGTTTGATAGCAGCAGCAAATACTAATAATTAAGATGTCCAAATATTTCATGCCAAAGCCTACTAACCTCATTACCATGTGTGCGAAGAGCAGTGGGCTTTGCAAGCGGAATAAAGTGTGAAAACTCATAGCATTTTGCAGTGTGGTTTGCTTTTCCGACTGGAACAAGTATTCCACTTTTGATATCAAAAATTTCAACTATATTAGGGCTGAATGTAACTTGCTTCAGTTCACCAGTGTGTGTCATTTGATAGACAGAAAGAATATTTGAAGCCAAGGAAGGCACATAGACAACATTCTGAAAGCTTCCATGATCTACATGAATCGTACCTTTTCCCTTTGAAGAAATTTTTGAGTCATCTCCCAAATGGATGGGGATGGAGCTGTTTGGATTGAATGAAGAAAAAGAATCAATATTTGCATCCATATGATTCGATGCACCCGAATCTATCAAGAGAGTAGTGGGCTTCAAAACAGTTTCCATGAGTGCTTGTCCTCTTTCATGATCATCATTCCTATCCTTCTTCCTTGCACCGTCAGGAAGAGTTATGTTGTTCTTTTCCAAAAGGAGGGCCATTTGATCTATAGTATTTTTCATACATGAAATTTCGGGATGAAAGCCAAGGTTGCAATAAGTACATTTAGATTTTTGGTTACCTTCTTTTCCCTTTTGCTTGAACTTTGAACTGGATGGTGCATCCATTTGTTTGCCTTTCTCTCTTTGCTTGTGAGGTTCAAATTTGGGCTTCTCCTTCTTTTGCTTTCCTTTACCATTCGAGATCCTTCTTTTGATTTCCTTTACCATTCAAGATCTTGGGTCCTTGAACATATAGGGCTGAATCTTTGGAGCCTATGGACCCCATTTGAATCAACTTGTCATGCTCTTTTGTGACAGACTCAATGAAGGCATTCAAGGTAGGCATCTTCCAATTCGGGGTAGTTAGCCGACCGGAATTGAAAGTAGAGACAAATACCGAATAATCTTTACCAATCTTGCTGAGAATGGAGAGGATCAATTGTTTATCCTCTTTGATAACTCCACTGTTCTTCAACTGCAAGTTCAAGTTCTTGAATTTTGTGAAGAATTCATTAATGGTCTCGAAATTCTCAGGACTAAGGGCAATCAATTCATTCTCTAATTGAAAATCCCTAAGCTCGTCCTGCTTGCCAAATAGTGTTTCAAGTTGCTCCCATATAGCTTTTGGAGTCTTCAATCCGTTGAGATGGAAGTGAAGATATTTGGAGATGGAGATACAAAGAAGACCATAAGCTTCATCAAGCTTGTTGTAGTGTTTGGTTCTATCTGACAAGGTGTTTGGCTCCAATTCAAGACCAAGAGTGACTCGGTAGTAACGTTTTGAACGTAATATGATCTCCATATCATCTTTCCAATCAAAATAATTGAATGGGGTGAGGATAGGCTTTGAAGAAGAGTATTCCATTGCTAGGAGCGAGTGCACACTGATGTAGAGAAGCTTGCAAGGGCAGAGTAGCGAATGCAATTGATGGAGACAATAACCTGCAAATCACAATAAAACCAAGAACAATGAGGTTGAACAATCCACCCTTTTAGAGTTGCATCACACCTGGGATTGGAGATCAAACAATGTTGAATGGGTCCAATGTATAAGATCCAGGATTTATGTGGAAACTCAAGCTTCTGGAGTGGTATTGGATGTATTTTCAAGCTTTGCATGCACAGGAGCAAATGCCCTTGAGATCTTTCATGCCAAAACTTTTTGCAATTTTTGAGCAATTCACTCAAATCTTCTTGTAGAAACACCTGTAGAAAAGAGATCTTGTCCCTGCAATGGCTCTGATACCATGTAAAATTAGTCACAACATATCTAATGAACGAGTAAATCAATCACAAAAGATGAATATAGAAAATATGGTGTAAAACTGTGCAAAACATGCAGCAGTGCTCAATATCTCAGTAAGGGTGAATGATTACAATATAATACAGTAACAATGACTGAGCAATTCGAATTGCCTAAGGAGGTCATTCGAATCACTGAATGGAGTAGCTTGACTCCAACTAGGAGTCCTCATCATCAACCGGTGGTGGTCATTAATGCACAAGAACCAGTCATCCAGGTGTCAATCTGAGTCTAACTGAGTGTAACATGTGTAACTGAAGTGTGTAGCACTGATATAGGGAAGTGGGCTCAGTGGAGGGCGCATGGGAGGCTAACTGAAGTCAGAACAAGTCATCTAGTCAATCTGGAGGTCCAACGGAAGTGAAACAGTCAGTCAGGAGTGAAACTAGCCTCAAATCAGGGAGAATCGGAGCTAACTGAGTGTAACTGAAGTGGTAGGTGAAGAAGTGTGCCCTTCTCTGGAAGTAGGTGAGAAGTGGGCACCTTCCTAACTAGGAGGGCTAAAAATTTGAAGTAAGTGGCTGCCAGGTGCTAGAATAAGGTGGATAAGGTGCTGGAGGCATCAACCTGGTGACTGGGATGCATGCAAAGTGCATGCAAACCCTAATTGCATGCAAGATCCTGAAAATGATGATGTGGATATCCGAACACATTTAAGTATGGTTTAAGTTAATACAAGGGGACAGGAATGCGATGCCTTGGAAAACGGTAAGCTGTAAAACAAGAGGTGGTTTCAGGGTCTAGCCAAAGTGGTTTGAGGAAACTGCTTTCTGGGCCCTGACTTCGTGACAGACTGCCATGTGGAGCTAGCGATTTTTATTTAGGGACGACCTCAGAGAGTTAAAGCTCGAGTAGTTTGGGCATCCTGAAATGATGACCGCCGTTGATCCTGCATCCTGACTTCCTCAGGATGGGCATACTTGTCGGCACACCTTTCACATGTGGAGCCCACATCCACCGTCGGTTGATTACTTAGCAACTCATGGTTACAAAAACCACTATAGTTTCCCTTTAGTGGTTTCAGGGGATCAAAAAGGTGGTCTGGGAAAACCATATTTTTCCCCCTGAATGACTTAAGAAATGACACATGTCACCAGTGGTTTCATGTCAGGGGCGCTTCAAAGGAGTTAAACCTCAGGCTTTTTATGCACCCTAACTAGATATCATTTGTCAGTGTTATCCCTCTAGCCCTTTTGATACACGCGCTAGCTTGTACAGTCCTTATAAAGGAAGGTCCATCTGTCACATAGTATTTTCTGTTCAGTGGTGACGGCAACCTCCTGCGGTGTAATTGGGTTTCCTGCGACTGCTCCCACTGATAATAATAGTACTAACACTGGCTTCAACAGGGACATCTATTTTCTTCGAAAAGGGCTGAGAACTATAGATTAGTGCCTTATAAGTCCATTGGGTTGTGGATTCCTGCCCTCTTTTAAAACCCTTTTTTAAACAAGCGTTGCAAATGTTGAGGAAGCAAGATAGCCATGGAACACTATTGTTGTGACAGTAAAAAGAACTTATGTTACATATGATACAAAGGTCTTCCACTCGGGATGAATGTATATTTCTAAAAACATCACTGTGATCTCTCCCCAGGGTCTGCCCATGAGTTGTAGAATTTTTTATGGTTATCTCTTTTTCCCAATAATTCCTTTTGGAGACCGTGATTGACAAATTTTCGTTCGACCGTTATTTTAATTTTATTCAGGTACATCCTGATGGCCCCCTTGATTCTTTTGCGACCATCAAGTGGCTTCCAACCTTGCGGACTTTCCAGGGCAGGAGTGTGAGTTCTCCCTTCTGCTTCCAACTTCGGCTTTGGTTTCCTGGGAAAAAGGAAACCCCTAGGCGAGTTATCATGGCCCGCTGCTAATTCAGTCTTCCTTGAAATTACCCACTCAACAACTGTCGAACAATCGATAGCCTGATGTCCTGAGAGGGAAGCTTTATATATGTCGAGACTGTTTATTTCATTTGAACTAGTCTTGACCAGCGGATCAGTTTTGTTTTTTGCAAATGATACAGGTGTTATCCAATCCCCAAATCTTACTTCAGCTGTGGCTCTTGCAAGCTTTGTTCTCATTGCTTCCTCGTAGTTGTCTTGGTCAGTTCTTTTGAGCTTTGGTGATCACGTCTTTTCCTCTGTACACAGATTCCCTGAAGACAACATGTAACAGCTCACGTCCTCATCGTTTGAATTCGCAGGATAATTTTTTTGGTTGTCATGCTTGCTTATTGCATAAGCCAGTCTGGTTTCTCGATACATCTTTCTAGTTTCTCCCGAAACCATCGATATTGTGGCATAATTCATGTTGGAATATTCACACCATCATTTTTATATTTTGCATGCCTTCAAGCAAATCTGCATGTTGCATACCACTGCAGGCATCTAGTCATCATCATGGTTGTCTCCCCAGCACCTAGAGCCTGCTTCTAGCTCTCTAGAGCCTATCTTTAGCCCTCATTTGGCCTCCTACCTACCTAATGTGCCCTCCTTGAACTTTCTACATGCCAAGTGCTCCTTTTCTCACCTACCACACTCAGTTAGTGCACCTTTGCTCACCTACTTTCAATTGTCACTCAGTTAGGGAGCCTTTTCTCACCTACCAGGAGTTATCACTCAGTTAGTGCATTGATTGAGCAGTTGTTCCACTGATTGCTCATGGTGACTGCTTGTAGCTTCTAGTTAGCTAGTTCTGGAGTTCCACTTGACTATTTGAGACAACCTCATGTGCCCCCCTTGGAGTCTTTATTCCCTGATTTATGCCTAGATGGTTATGTTAGACTCAATTAGACACACTTGACTGACTATTACCATTTATTACTGATACTACTAACTGGATGATGTCTCCATTGTTATCCAAGCTAGACTTTGAGCTATATTCGAATGCCCTACTTGGCTAATTCAAATCCTATATGATGCCCCATCACAGTTTATTGTAATACATTCTCTACATTCATTATGCATTGCATGATACTGTTATTGTTCATTATTCTATGTTTATGAGTGATTATTGAGTGTCTCCTTCTCTTCTTCTTTGCAACATACTTGAGAGTTTGATTGTGAGTTTGTTACAGTTGCTATATCCCTTGGAGATTATCATATGGTATCAGAGCAAGAAGTATCTATTTGAATTGCAGCCATTGCAACAGTTTCAACATTTCTTTGAGCATTTATCTTTCACTTGAGCACCAGAAGCCTCTGAGTTTCCATAGAAAATGCTGGTGCTATTACTTGAATTCATTGGAGAAATTCAATGAATTCTATCTAGGTGTGAAGGTCTTAGTCTATGTTCTCAATGTTCAAAAGGTAGTGTTCAGTCGAAGTGTAACATTCTCCATCAGCAAAAACTTCTCTTGTTTTGTAGGTTTATTCAGCCGTTTGAATTCTTCTTCAACTATTCGACTTTCTCTGTTGAGATGGATCTAAAGCTCACATATTCCAACTATGTTGAGTGGAAATCCAAGATGGATCTCTTCATGAGATCCAAGATCTTCACCCGAATACTCAACGGAACGATGGTAGAACCTCTCAGTGCAGTTGAAAAGTCCAAGTACTTGGATAGGCTTGATGAAGCAGTTGGCCTCCTCCTTCTCTCAATTTCTGATGATCTTCACTTCCATGTCATCGATCTTACATGTCCTAAAGAGGTTTGGGACAAGCTTGAATCTCTTTTTGGACAAAAATATGATATGAAAGGACACAAATTGGAGAATGGAATCATATCTTTGAGTCCTGACAACGTCGAATCTATCAATTCCTTCCTCACCAAGTTCAAAAGCTTGATATCACAGTTGAAAAGATATGAGATAGTGAAATTAGACAAGAAGCTTATGCTTTCCATTCTCTCAAAGTCTGGGGAAAACTTCTCAGTTTTTGTCTCTACTTTCCAGTCAGCGAAGATGTCCATTCCAAAATGGAAGTTTCCCTCACTTGATGACTTCATCCAATCTCTTACTCAAGAGGAAGAGAAGTTAATCTCCATGGGAATGATCAAACCCAAATTGGATTCGACCCTTATAGTTGCTGAGGCCAAAAGGGCGAATGGTAAAGATAAGAAAAATATTTATGATAAGAGATCGAATGATACAAGGTTTACAGATACTCCATATTAGTCAGATGGGGCTTCGAACTCAAGGAAGACCAAGCATTCTCAAAAGGGAAAGACCAAGTGAACATATTTCCTTAGGGGTTTTCATCCTGAGAGTACTTGCATGAGGAAGACTATAGATTTGATGGCTCAGTTACTTGAGAAGAACAATCTTCATGTACTTGCATGTGCAAGGAAGAAAGATATTGATACTGAACCTTCTAGATACGAAGACAAAGAAAGATGTCATGCTTTCATGGCAAGTGCATCAACATATTCTTATTTCATCATAGATTCAGGAGCATCAAGACACATGTATTCCTCCAAATATCTCTTCTCCAAATTCAAAAGCTCAGTTGGCCCTTCCATCATGTTGGGCAATGATTCAGAAGTCTCCTCTCAGGGGATTGAAAGAATCAATCTTGACTATGGTTACTTTTCTGATGTGATTTATGTTCCTTCTCTTACAGCAAACTTACTTTCAGTGTATCAAATGACTCATATTGGAGAGCCCAAAAGAGTCATCTTTTCTCCAAATGAAGTCGAGATACAAAACATGGTTTCAGGTGAAATCATTGCAAAGGGAGTTGCAAATCACAACTCCAAACTATATGATTTCTCACACTTCTTACCTCTCTCGGAGCAATCAACTCTCCATACTCATGCCAATGAAGAAAGAAGATTGTGGCATGAAAGGTTTGGGTATCTCAACTATAAGTACTTGCATGACATGCATGCAAAGTGTTCGGGTACACAGGTTACTCCCAAAAGACCGAACACCTAGAGCAACCACTTCACACAAACAGATCACAGATCGATACACCGATGTTTTGACGTGGTTTAAACCCTCAAGAGGGAAACTCCACGGCCCCGGCCAAATAGCTTCTACGGAGCAATTTATTATGCAAAGAAAGAAAGTTACAAATGAGCTTCTCATAATCGATCAACTAGACAATGAACCTCCATGCTCTTTAAATAGAGATCATGGACCAATCGGGTGTTAAGCCACGGATCAAGGTTAGGTATGATCTAAGAGAAGTTGAGCCGTCGGATAACTCTATGTCTAGAACATATCGTGACCGTAGGATTAAATATTTAAAAATGCATACTAAAGAAACACACTTTTCCTAACGGATATATTACACAAGTTGATCTTAACTAACTCCTAAGTGTCTAAATATCCTAACATCCCCCCTTAAGAACAACTTGGGATAGGATTGAAGGATTTACAAAAGTGACACTATTAGGAGAAGGAAGTGCATAAGTATCTCAATGTGTTTGCTACATTGATGTAGGACCGGATCTTTGGCAAGCTTGATGGCACTGTGATTGTCGCACCAAAGTGGAGTAGGTTGCTGCTGCTCAAATCCAAAACCTGAAAGGATCTGTCGAAGCCATAAAGCTTCCTGACTGGCATTAACTGCGGCTTGATATTCTGCCTCTGCTGAAGAAAGATAAAGAGCTTCTTGTTTCTTACAAGCCCAAGTGATAGGTACAGATCCCAGACTGAAAACATAACCTGCTGTAGACTTCCGATCATCAGGATCGTCACCCCAATCTGAATCAGTGAAACGAACCAACAAAGGTTTCCCCTGTGTACTGTAATGAATCCCAAACTGAATTGTACCTCAAATATATTGAAGTATTCTTTTAGCTCCTTTCCAGTGAATTTCATGAGGTGTTTGCATATAACGGGCAACACGACCAACGACAAATGAAAGGTCAGGATGGGAATGAGTCAAGTATAAGAGACTACCAACAAGCTGATGATACAAGCTGGCATCTACTTCAGGTGAAGTACAAGTGAAAGAAAGTTTGACTCCAGACTAGAAGGGAGAAGGGGCTGGTGTACAATCTTCCATGAGAAAGCGACGAAGAAGGTCACAAGCATACTTAGACTGAGAAAGAAATATTCCTTCTTTGGTTTGCAGGACTTGGAGACCAAGAAAATAATGCAAAAGTCCTAAGTCTGACATTTCAAAATTTTGCTTAAGATTGGATTTCACATGGGTTATAAGCTTAGGGTCACTACTAGTAAGAATAAGGTCATCAACATATAGAACAAGTATGATGAGATGGTTTCCTACTTTCTTGGTATAGACATTGGGGTCAGAATGGCATCTAGAAAAACCAGTGTCAAGGAGAAAGCTATCAATTTTGGCATACCAAGCTCTAGGAGCTTGCTTAAGGCCATATAAGGATTTCTTAAGGCGATAGAAAAGGCTAGAGTTATTCTGAACATATCCAGGAGGTTGTTCCATGTAAATTTCCTCCTGTAAATCACCATGTAAGAAGGCTGACTTGACATCCATTTGATGGAATTCCCAGTAATGTAAGGCTGCAAGGGAAAGAACAAGGCGGATATTTAGACACTTAGTTCAACACTTCCATATGATGCATACTTAGTTCTGTAGACCCATTTACATCTGATAAGTTTTCTTCCTTTTGGAAGAGGTACAAGATCCCAAGTATTGTTCTCCATTAAGGAACGATATTATTCATCCATAGCTGCATCCCAATCTGGATTTCCTAAAGCTTCTGCAAAAGTTTATGTATCATGATTCTCGGAAACCTGAGCCAAAAGAGAAGAGGCTCCCTGAAACTGAGAACGTGTTCGATGTTGATCTCTAGGATCATCGACAAGATCACCAGCTGCTTCACATGTTGAATGGACCCATCGAGGAAGCACTTGTGCTGGTGCAACTGGAGGAACATGAGTAGGAGGAGGTGGATTTTTCGTCCTCACTGTCATCATCAGAAACTGGAGTTGGAAACCTGTCAAGGAAGTTGGAAGTAGAAGAAGGCACAATTGCCGAATTAGGACCGCAGGACAAATATGGCACAATCGCCGAGTTAGCCTCGCAGGCCAAGAGATTTTCATCAAATTTAACATCTCTTCTAATGATTATATCATGAGAATGTGGTTGAAGAAGTCTATAACCTTTTACATCTTCAGAATATCCAACAAATATGCACTTTTCACTTTTAGGCTGCAATGCTTTCCATTTTTCATCCAGAATGTGAGCCCATGCTTCACTACCAAACACACGGAAGTGACTTATATCTAGTTTAATTTTAATCCATGCTTCTTCCGGTGTGATACCTTGTAAAGCTTTAGTGGGGGTGCGATTAACTATGTAATTTGCACAATTTATGGCTTCAGCCCAAAATTGAAGAATTAGTCCCTTATATTGGATCATACAATTAGCCATTTCTTTTAAAGTGCAGTTCTTCCTTTTAGTTACACCATTTTGTTGTGGTGTATATGGAATAGTGTGTTGTTGTTGGATTCCTTGTTCAGTGCAGAAAGTAGTGAAATTTTTGTTAACATATTCTCCTCCATTGTTAGATCTTAACTTAATAATTTGATGACCAGATTAGTTTTCAACAAGGGCCTTGTAGGCCAAGAACATGTTAAATACTTCGCTCTTAAGTTTTAGGAAATAAACCCAAGTGCATCTGGTGTAATCATCAATGAAAGTTAAGAAATATTTGAAACCAGAAAAAGAAGCAGATGGAAGAGGACCACACAAGTCACTATGCACAAGCTCCAAGGGAACCGAGGCATGCTAAGAGGCACGTTTGTAAAAACTGTTCTGATGATGTTTTCCGAGTACACAACAGGAACAAACACCATCCGTGCAAGATACCATCGGAAGACTTATCACCATATTGTCTTTACATAGTTGTTGCATTGAGTGATAATTTAAGTGACCAAATCGCTCATGCCAAAGTTTGCTCAAGTTATCACTATGAGCAACAAAAACTGAAGGAAAAGGTGATGACCCAAAGTTGTTAAATTTGTACAACCTGGTAATATCATCAACAATTCCGGTAGCTAGGACCTATTGAGGATCTTTAAAATCCTTGATTACAGCTTGGTGAGGTGTAAACGTCACAGTTTTACCTTCACCAGAATGAGGGATTTGATAGATTGATAACAGATTGCAGGAAATTCTTGGAACACATAGTACATCACTAAAATGACCATTATCTACTGGAACTGTTCCAGCTCCTACAACACTTAGATATCTCTCAACAACAAATATTTGTTTGATGTTACATTCATCCATAGTAGAAAATATGGCTTGATCCTTAGCCATATGATAAGATGCTCCAGAATCAATGAGCCATTCATTTGAAGTAGAAGAAGAAGATGCATTATAAGAATAACCAGAAGCACAAAGTGCATGTCCATGAGAGGTAGATTCTGAAGGCGAATCTAGGCTGATGTGGTGCTTCTTCATTGCTGCTTCCAAGGCTGCCATCTTCTTGAAACACTTAGATTCATCATGATTATCTTTCCCGCAATAGTTGCAATGACGCTCAATCTTCTTGCCTTTTGACTTGGATCATTTGTCATTTTTTAAAGAAGGACTTGACTGAGAGGGTTTGGGACCCTTGTTTGACTTATTATTGCGAAAATTTTGTTTCTTGGGAGGCTTGGACTTTTCTTTCTGTTGGGACAATAAGGCTTTCCCAGATATATTTGCATTGTTAATTATTCCAAGATGGATGAGCTTATCTTGCTCTCTAATCAAGGAATCACAAAAGAATTCAAGACTAGGCTCTTGATAGCTAGCTGCATTCAAGGATTCTTTCATAGAGTAAAATGTAGATACAAAAACAGAATATGCAGGTCCAAGTTTGGAAAGAATATGATAAATGTATTGTTTGTCTTCCCTCTTAATCTTGCATTCTTCACATAAGAGTTTAAGAGTTTTGTACTTAGATAAATAATCTGGTATGCATGAAAAAACACTTGGATTTAAAGAAATCAACTCATTTTCGAGTTGGTGACCTCGAATTTCATTGTGTTTGCCAAACACAGATTCCAATTTGTCCCAAGTAGCATCAGGTTCATCAATTCCAAATATGTGGAATCGCAAATCAGTAGAGATTGACATCCCAATCAATCCACTAGCTTCGTCACATCTATTTTCCCATTTGATTTTCTTATCATCATCAGTGGGTTCTGTTTCTTTCCCTGAGGTAATTCTAAAAAGTCCTCTACTTCGTAGAACATCCTCCATACGATATTTCCATGAGAAATAGTTGGAACTGGTAAGTAGAATATCACAAGGGGTGGCCATATTTGTAAATTAATGGATGTAAAAGCAGAAACCAATAGTCTGGATGCAAAGAGCTCGAAAACATAGGCAGGTTAAAAAAAACGGCACTGAAAACTGACTCCGTATGATGAAGTTATGCTTGATCAAAGGAAATGTTGAAGATATCCCCAATAGTGACATGGCCGATAGAGAATGACTAGCTAAAAAAAAGGACCCCCCTCTTCCAGAGATGAACCTTTGACAATCACTTTACAAGAAATTTGCTTTAAGTGAATCACTTTTGTAAAATAAGTGATTTCACTTTTACAATGATTTTAAATAGTGCAGCAATAAAAATGAACTTAAGTGACTCACTTTTTATTTTTATTTTTTTATTATTTAAGTGAGATGCACTTTTACAATAAAGTAACTTGAAAATAGAAATTGAATGCACATTTTCTTTCAAAAGTAACTTCCTAAGACTTGAACTCAAGAGCTATTAAGGAATAAAGCAACTTTGAACCAAGTGAGCTAGATTAAAAGGTATGTAAAATATGGGAAGAAGGAAGGTTTTTTTTTTTACTCTTCTTGCTCGGTTTCCATGCTTGCCTTTTTTTCTACAAATCACACCATAAACAAAAACAAAAAAAAATTTACACACTTGTGGGGGTTAGATCTCGTTAGCTTGCCCGGAAATTCTACGTTTTCTCTATGTTTCTGATTTGCCGAGTCGCACAAGGTGCACGGCAAAGAGCATACTCAGCCGAGAAAAAACCCTTTCCCTTTCAGTTTCTGATTCGCCGAGATCGCACAAGGTGCACGGCAAAGAGAATACATAGACATGGAAAGCAACAATCCGAAACTAAAAAAAATCTAATAATAAAAACTGATAAAATATAATATTTTTTTTAAACAGAAATAAAAAAGCGTAACTATAACATTATACCTTCAGATCTGATGAAATACGCGTTTTTGAAGCAACCGGGAACCATTTTCGATCAAACGAAAACTATTTCCCAATGGAAACAATGCTCTGGACGCAATGGAACACCTCCCACAGCCCATAAATGTACATAAATACCAGAACCAGAAACCCTTTCAAGTTTCAGCAACAACAGTTCAAGATCTAGATCATAACCGGAAGCGACTCTTCATAAAAGCTCTGATACCATGTTCGGGTACACAGGGTAATCCCAAAAGACCGAACACCTAGAGCAACCACTTCACACAAATAGATCACAGATCGATACACCGATGTTTTGACGTGGTTTAAACCCTCGAGAGGGAAACACTCCACGGCCCCGTCCAAATAGCTTCTACGAAGCAATTTATTATGCAAAGAGAGAAAGTTACAAATGAGCTTCTCATAATCAATCAACTAGACAATGACCCTCCATGCTCTTTAAATAGAGATCATGGACCAATCGGGTGCTAAGCCACAGATCAAGGTTAGGTATGATCTAAGAGAAGTTGAGCTTTCGGATCACTCTATGTCTAGAACATATCGTGACCGTCGGATTAAATATTTACAAATGCATACTAATGCATAATAAAGAAACACACTTTTGCTAACGGATATATTACACAAGTTGATCTTAACTAATTCCTAAGTGTATAAATATCCTAACACAAAGTAGATGGTTGATGGGTTTCCTAACATCAAGTTTTCCAAAGGCAATTGTCATGGTTGTTTGACGGGAAAGCATCCTGAGAAGAAGTTTGAGAAGGGAAAGGCTAGGAGAGCCTCTCACCCTCTTGATCTCATCCATAGTGATGTGGCTGGTCCATTTCCAGGCCCGTCTCTAAACAAATCAAGGTATGTGCTCTCTTTTATTGATGATTATTCTATATTCACTTGGGTATATTTCCTTAGATTGAAATCAGAAGTATTTGGGTTCTTCAAATTTTTCAAGTCTTCTGTAGAGAAATTTTCAGATAGGAAGATCAAATCCATTCACACTAACAATGGTGGTGAGTACATTAAGGGTGAGTTTCAAGATTTTTGTATTGAAGAGGGCATTGAGATGCAACATATTGTTCCCTATACACCACAACAGAATGGTGTAGCTGAAAGGAAGAACAAAACATTGAAAGAAATGGCCACCTGCATGTTAAAGTCGAAAGGGTTGCACCCTAGTATTTGGGAAGAAGCCTATAACTGTGCCACCTATCCTCATAACAAAGTTCCTCACAAGGGACTCAGTGACACTAGTTTTGAAGCATAGATGGGATACAAACCTGATTTATCTTATCTTAAAGTGTTTGGATCCAGACCTTGGGCAAGGATTCTAGCTGACAAAAGGAGAGCTCTTGATTCACAAAGGAGAGAGTGCATTATGGTGGGCTATGCATTGGATTCAAAGGCCTACAAGTTACTTGATCCTTCTTCCATGACCACATTACTTGAAAGGACTGTATAGTTTGAGGAGTGGCCTCTCCATGATACTCCTTCTGTTGAGCAGGATTTCTCACCTACTACTCCTCCTTTGATTGATGAGAGTGATGCATCTTCACATGATACTTTAGATTCAAAATCTGAATATGGAGATGATGATGATGGAATTCTAGATCCAAATCCACAAGAACCTGAAGTTCTAGCAACTGATGATGAAGATGAGCGAATGGGAGATCCAGATCCATAAGAGCCTGAATATCTCTCACCTAATATTCCTCCTCTTCCTCGATGGGCAACCACTACACTCCGATCTTCCAGTGATTTGGTTGGTGATCCACATGATCATAGAAGAACCAGATCAAATTTTCAGAATGGAAGGTTTCATCCTCTCAAATTGTTGATCCATTTCAGATCAATCGAGCCTTCTTCGGAAAAGAAGGACACTTACCTCTTTCAGGGGTGAGAGATGATATGCTACATTAGCATCCTTCAGTCTATTTTGAGGGAGGGATTTCTTCCCACTGGGTTTTCTCTCTTTACTCACTTAGTTTATTTAGATTGATTGTACGGGGTGACCTTTGGTCTTAGTCACCAGGGCTCTATTTTTCATATTTCAGTTATTATCTCATAATATAGCTTGCAAGGGGGTGTTGGAATATTCACACCATCATTTTTTATATTTTGCATGGCTGCATGCAAATCTGCATGATGCATGCATCCAGTCATCATCATGGTTGTCTCCCCAGCACCTAAAGCATGCTTCTAGCTCTTCAGAGCCTGTCTTTAGCCCCCATTTGGCCTCCTACCTACCTAATGTGCCCTCCTTGACCTTTTTGCATTCCAAGTGTGCCTTTTCTCACCTACCACACTCAGTTAGTGCACCTTTGCTCACCTACCTTCAGTTGTCACTCAGTTAGGGCGCATTTTATCACCTACCGGGAGTTATCACTCAGTTAGTGCATTGATTGAGCAGTTGTTCCACTGATTGCTCATGCTAACTGCTTGTAGCTTCTAGTTATCTAGTTTTGGAGTTCCACTTGACTATTTGACAGCCTCATGCACCCCCTTTGGAGTTTCCATTCCCTGATTTATGCCTAGATGGTTCTGTTAGACTTAGTTAGACACACTTGACTGACTATTACCATTTATGACTGATACTGTTGACTGGATGATGTCTCCATTGTTATCCAAGCTAGACTTTGAGCTAGATTCGAATTCCCTACTTGGATAATGCGAATCTTATATGATGCTCCATCATAGTTTATTGTAATACATTCTCTACATTCATTATTCATTGTATGATACTGTTATTGTTCATTATTCTGTGTTTATGAGTGATTATTGAGTGTCTCCTTCTCTTCTTCTTTGCAACATGCTTGAGAGTTTGATTCTGAGTTTGTCACAGTTGCTAGATCCCTTGCAGATTATCACACTTCATATCCATCTGCAGGGTTCCTGCTATCTCTTTCGTCTAGCTTCTTGATAAGAGCATGCCATACTTTGCAGGAACATCTGCCACAACTATGTCCATCTTTATATGTCTGGTTGGTAATTGAGCCAAGGTGGCCCGCTATCATATTTGTGCACTTTACTTTCCTTGAATCAAAACTATAAAGGTCATGATAAGGTTTGGTAACTTCTAGTCCCAACTACTCCATAATTATTTTGGGCATCAAATTGTGAGATGCTCCAGAGTCTAGCATACAGTTGTGAAGTAACTTATTGTGCACCTTGAGAGTGACGTAAAAGGGAGCAGTGGTCCCTTCCCCTTTATTAATGTGAGGGCTATATTGAAAAGTTGGAGGCTGATAATTTAGGTTTACAGAGTCCTGTTGCTCGTTGCTTTTGAATTTGAGCAATAGCCTTTTAATGTGCTTTTGATATACAAGATTCTTCATTAACTCGGTCAAAGGAACAACTATTTTAAGCTTACTCAATTCATGCTCTAGATCAAAAGGGGTAGATGCTTCTTGACCAATTTTATCCTGAGCTGACTTCCGATGCGAGCTCTTGGGAGGAGCCCCATTCTGCTTATATGCCGATTTGGGTCTTTGTCTCAAGTCGTACCTCCCTTGTGGGTCACCCGGCTGAATATCATACCAAAAGGTATGTCCCACGAATTGATATTTTTCCTGGAAGTTCAACATACCTACAACATTTTTTTACTTGAGAGTGACTTCTCGTATTCTTCCTTGGTGAGGTGTGTAGGAGAGGAATCCTCCTCCACCTAGTTCAAGTGCTCATCACATTCTTCATATGCAACTTCTGACGGGATTTCACCCCGGTTATTTTCGCCTTCGCGGATAGGTGGCCTTAAAGGTTGTCCCTCATTCCTCTTTTCCCTGTATGCCATTCTAGGATCGTGAGACCGTCTATATTGCAAAAGAGGCCAGGCCAGAGACTGTCTGTTAGGACTGCTATTTTTTAACTCCATCTTGGTAATTTTATTTGACAGGTCCCTGATAATGCGGGTCATCTTATCAATTATTTCATCTTGAGAATCTCCTAATCCCGAAGGGGTGTCTTCTCTTTCAGCCTCTCCTTTGTCTTTTTGTTCGATCTCACTGTTCATTTTTATCTTGCCTCCTGCTCTCATGTTTCCTTCGATGTCCATGGCATCGTCTTGTATTTCACTAAGTGAGGTTGGCCTTTTTTCTCTTAATGTGATGGAAAAATCTGAGGGGAAAGCAGTTTCATAAGTGACCTGAGCTGCTGCTTTAGTAGGACGAATGTCCTCAGGAATTCTGAAGTACAACTTGTTAAATATTTCCATAAAATCAACCACGTTTTCAATGCATCTTTTCTTCAGGGTGGAGAATTCCATTAGATAATAAAGACTATCCCATTTAACTTCCCACTTCTTGACAAAAGTGGTTTCCATGATCTCCATAGTACCGATGGAGGCATTAGGTAATGATCTGAACCATTTTTTGGATTCTCCTTCCAATGACTAAGCAAACATCCATATGAGTATATCATCGTGTTCAATTAGGATATTGTCCGTGAAATCCTGAAATCGGTTTACATGATCCTCGGTAGATGTCCCTTTGTTTCCATCATACTTTGGCAACAATTTAAGGTAATGGGTAGGCATATCATTTAGGGGTTTGGGTAATTGCAGAGTTCCATGTCGGTTTTCCACCCATACGAGTGTTCTGGGTGGTGGTGGAGGGGGTCCTCTGCGTCCTCCTCTTGAGATGAGGTGGTTGGCGTTTAAAATATCCATCTGTGAGGCAACGAAAGACTTGGGAAGATTTGTATCAGCTACAAACTTTTTGCTTACAGCGGGGATTCTTTGAAAGCTAGGAAAATCACAAGGAGTGTGAGGATCCCGGGGAACATGTTCTTTTTCATGGGTTCGAACAATGAATTCGGACTGAGGGAATTGAGGTCTAAATAGAGGGGAGGAGAAACTTCGCTGATATCTTGGTGAAGTAGACTGGTATCTCCCATGTCTACGTCTCCAAGAAATTGAATCTTCAAGGGACACAAATTGTTCGTGGCTTGGGTTCTGGCGGGTATGTCTTCATCCAGATGCCAGGTTTACTTACTGTGGAGTCGCCAAGTGGATTATAGCATGCAACCCAATTTCATCCACTATGAAACTAGGAGCGTATAATTTTGTCATTGTCCCCAGGGAAGATTTATCTTCTTGATTGCATTCCCCGACAATGGCACCAAAAAAGATGTTAGTCCCAGAGACGTTCTAAGGCTATCTTTAGAACTGTGCCTGGGCATCAATAATATATTCTGAATTATTTACTAAGTCAAAATCACAATTAACAGAAAATAATGTATAATTCCAATCTTGAAATATATTGGCAGTATTTCAATGGGCCAGTAACCAAACTTTGAGTATCAAATGGAAAATGAAATGGCATAAAATAAAGGTACTGTAGAGAGTAAATATTTATTATATGTTTAGAGAATGACGTGTTGAGCCTAGGAGAGGAATTCAACAGTTCTGAAAAAATGAAAACAGAACCGCCATTGAGTAATACGAGGATATCACCTCCAGATCAATTAGCATGAACACTTCAATTACTAACCATCTTAGAAGAAATAAATTTAAGCAGCTGCACTCATATTAAACCCAGAACAAATCTATGAATCACACATACATGGAAGGGATGAATAACAAGAGAAGATACTAACTGTACACATTAAAACTTTGAATCCATAAAAGCTTCAAGATATGGCAATGATATTCTTCTTTATGTATTGATCAACTGTCAAATATTAGAAGTGATACTTCTTACAAAAGAGAGCCAACCTCTTTTCCTACTGACTATGCTACTATATATATAGCCACCCGGACATGTACAAAATTGAGCTTTTACAAAGAAAATTGTTACAGCCCAACGACTTATGAAAATTGGACATGTACACAAATTAGATACTACAAAAGAAAACTGTTAAATCCCAATGACTTACAAAATTCTGTTCATGACTCTCAACAAAATCTATTACAAAAGGAAACAACCTTAAAGACTATGGTTGATTAGTAGTTTGTTGGGTTTGGGACCCACTCGCTTGTTGTAGAGGAATGCCATGCTGACTGGAGGATGTTTCAGTTGCAGGTTGCAGGGTCGAAGTTGCGGCTTTTGCCTGGTCCCTGGTAAACTGCTTCGACTGCTTGATTGAGATAAACCTAGAGACGGCCTTCAAATTCTTACCTATAGGGAAACTATAGTATTTGAGCTCTCTCATGGATGAATCCAACTCAATGCAGTGTTCAAAGGAGGCTTAAGGTAAACCTTTGAAAATAACTTGAAGGCGGTTAAGTATCTCAAAATTAGAATGTAGCTTGTCCACCACCTCCTTCCCACTTAGCTCCTACAGAGTATCTGTCAACCGGATCTTGGTGTTTCACGCTTCTGCGATTTGGGTGAGGTAATCCTTCTCTGGGTAAAGATCCCCATTTCCATCCCAAAAGGATGGGAGACCAAGGGCGAAAACTACTTTGAATTGTTCCTTAAAAGAGTGCACGTCCTGCTTTAACTGAGTCGCCATATCTGCCACGTCTTGAGCCAACGCTACTTTAGTAATTACCCTGTTTGCATCCATTAATATATTGGTATGATCCCGGATGGCATAAGCATGAATCTCCTTAAATGTCTTCTCGTTCAAGAAATCAATTACTTCTCGGGCGATCTTGTCCTTCTTTCCTATGTTGCTTTCCACGGCCCGTGCATCTTGTGCGGCAATCCTCAAAATCTCGAATTCTTCCTGAACAATGCTGAAGTGAACCCATCGCGACCGTATAAAAAATGCTACCTGATCCCATATTGCGACCTTGGATACTTTAATTAAATGCTTACTAGTGAGCTTCCTGGTTAACTCCTGAATCTCAACACAGAGCTCATCGCTAGCCTACTATATCTCTGAAATAAGCTGATCTCTTTTGAACAACTTTTCATTCACATCAAAAACTTCATCACATTTAGCCTTTAACTGGTCCTGAACCTGATTTAGCTTGGCATCCTTGATGCTCTTTTCAACTATTTCTTGAACCAATTTATCGTAAGAATCTAAAACTGAGGAGGCTTGGAGCGATGCTTCTTTATGCTGAAGAATCTCTTGATTCTTTCATCTTGCGACCTCCAGATCACCTTCTAAGGAGACGATCCTTTCTCTGAGTGAATGGATGTCATCTACTGCCTTTTCCAGCTCTGACTGTATCGAAACCACCTCTGCAGTCTACACATGCTCAGTAACAAGAATGATGAGCTGCTTTCTCAGGCTCGCGATTTCTTTATCTTTCTCCTTTAATACAGCCTCCAGTGGAGCCTTGTCACTAGGATTTTGTACTTCTTTAACAACCTACTACTCCAATTCAGCTGTTTTCAGCTGCTTGGATCTGTTTGAAGACTTCTTGTTCTTCATCTGCTTCTCTAGCTTGTGCACTGTGGCCTATAACCTGTGAGTGCTCATGGTATACGTACGTAGATCCCTGTAGACTTCTTCTCCTGTTTGTTGATGCAATTGATCCATGGTGTCTTTAGACGGGATCTCATCCAGTTTTATGGTTGTCTGGGTGGCTTTGAAATTTGAGGGTTCTCTCCTCCCCCCTGGTACAATCTGTTATAGGACAGCCATCTTCAAAGATCCCTCTTTAAGATTCAGTGCAGAAATCATTCTTGATTTTCTTCCCGTATCCATCTCCTGTTTTGGAAATATAGACGTTTCTAAATCAGTACTATCTTCCTTGATTTGTGCATATAGTCCAAATAGACTGGCTTTAATAGGTGAAGTGGTGACCAAAGCCCCTTCCATAGGCTGATCATTCTGATCTTGTGGCCACATAGTAGATGGGAAGTTTTCCAGGATGACAGGTGTCACCTGATTATATGTTGACATACCATTAGAGGTCGCACTCGAAGTACCCTCTAGCTTCAACTTCTTTGTCCCTGATCCTCTACTGCCCGATTCTTCATTTTTAGTTGAGGACGTAGGTTCTGACCTTTCCCTCTTCCCGAATGTATCCATTTTTAGGGGTGTTGGAATAACATATGCTTTTGTGGTCTTACTAGGTTTTAGTGTAGCTTGTCATTCCTCCCAACTATTCAAGTTGGCCATCTTGTCCAATAAAGGGTGCATCACGTGGTGGTAAACAACGGAATGGGTTGCATTCCTCTTCTAACAAATGATACCTATGGAATCATAGTTTAACTTCATGCTTTTAGGGAAATTTTACGCAGCTAGCAACTCCTTGACCTCCCTTTTAGCGGCTCGGCTCTTTACTTTAAACGGTCCTGCTTCATTCGGGTTTTTAAAAGTCCTGGCACTGTTCCCCTTCATGAAATGTACACCATCATAGTTAAATATCTAACGGATGTACTCTAGTGCAAATAGCCGAGGGGTCAGAAATGCGGGTAACTTGTAAGGAGCCACTTCTTCCCCATATACTCGAACCTCTGTATGTTTTTCAAAACAAAACTAGTCACCCACCAGCTCACTAGGATTCAGCTGGAGGAACTGCTTGCTTTTCGTAAAGACTCTTGGTGGGGAAGCATCAAAGAGTAGAGTATAGACACCAATGACCATTGTATCCATGAACAGGGAAAAATCCTCCTGCGGGGAAACAGTCATTACAACCCTATCAAGATCCTCATTGTTGAAATAGGTCTTGTTGTTGAAGATAATTAGGTACAAAAGGAAAGAGCAGAATTGAAATATCTTTTTCGATGAAACGTTTCTCAGCTGGAGATGAATTGACTGAGCTAGAAAGGCCAACCAATCCAGCTTGACAGGGATCTCCTGCTGTGAAAGATTCATCATGAATAGCAAGCTGAACACCATGTCGTCTATTACCAAATCATTGTCGTATCCAAGGAGAACACAAATCATCGATAGTATCGGCTTAGCAGATTCTGCAAACACTTCTAAGCTACACAGGGATCTGTTGTCCGGCAAGCTCGCACTAGGTAGTAACAATAATAGGATGAAGGAATCCCTCCCTTCTACGGGGAGCTCCCGTATTTTGTTTACTAAGACTTCCTCATCAAACTGAAAACCTGAGGAGTCTTCACGGGTGCTGGTTAAATCCATGATGAGCTCCCTGCTTATAGGACAGACCACGTTCTCTAGCCGGGAAACAATGGCCCTCTTCTCAGGTACATATTAGTCTGCACACCACTGTATCACTTCGGGAAATGACCTGGTGAATGGAAGAATCATTTGAGCTAGTCCAAAAGTTGTTGCATTAAAAAGATCATCTTTGTTCTTTGCTTGTTCTATGGCATTAAGGGTCAGTTGATGAAGGTTTGGGAAGGAGGAGACGAGGTCATGAACGTCAAAGAACTCATCGCCAAGGTGGTCATCTGGATTGTTGGTCGAGGGCGTGGAAGCACCCTCAGGGGTGAGCTTAGAGGCCATGCTTAATGCTGGAGGATGGGAATGATGTAGACTCTGAGATGCTTCGAGAGCTTTGGAGCAGGATAATGACTGGAGAGCATCGGGGCTGGATGAAGAGTGTGTAAATGGCTCCCCTGGGTGAAAACTTATAGGGAAAAACTTTGAAAAGTTGGAAATGAATGCAGGAAATATGTGGAAGGCTAGGATTAACTTAGGGATTAAGGTGTAGATGGCCCCTTAAATGCTGCGGCTCTTACGCTCGTAAATGATGGCGGTGATGATTGTTTAAGTACAGTTTAAGTTAATACGAGGGGAAAGGAATACGATGCCTCGAAAAATTGTAAGCTGTCAAACAAGAGGTGGTTTCAGGGTCCAGCTAAAGTGGTTTGAGGAAACCACTTTCTGGGCCCTGACTCCGTGACAGACTGCCACGTGGAGCTAGTGGTTTTTTTTCAGGGACGACCTCGAAGAGTTAAAGCTAGAGTAGTTTGGGCATCCTGGAATGATGACCGTCGTTGATCCTGCGTATTGACTTCCTCAGGATGGGCGTACTTGTCGGTACACTTTTCATGTGTGGAGCCCACCTCCGTTGTCGGTTGATTACTTAGAAACTCATGGTTATAGAAACCACTATAGTTTCCCTTTAGTGGTTTCGGGGGATCAAAAAGGTGGTCTGGGAAAACCATATTTTCCCCCCTGAATGACTTGAGAATTGACACCTATCACTAGTGGTTTCATGTCAGGGGCGCTTCAAAGGAGTTGAACCTCGGGCTTTTTCCGCACCCTGATTGGATTTCGTCCGTTGGTGTTCTCCCTCTAGTCCTTTTGATACACGTGCCAGATTGTACAATCCTTATAAGGGAAGGTCCGCCCATCACATAATATTTTATGTTAAGTGGTGACGGTATCCTCCTGCGGTGTAACTGGGTTTCCTGCGACTACTCTCATTGATAATAATAATACTAACACATATAACCACTACACTCGGATTAGCTTCAGCCTCCATCACTCTACCAGTTCCATGCCTTTCTACTTCACCCACCTCTAACCCACACCATAAAGATATCTTGGCTCACTTACAATGCCAAGTTTCCTCATTTTCCTACCCGAGTTCCAAATAAACGTTGATGGTGAAAACATGTCTCAGGCGCCGTCAAATATTGGAATGCTTTAAAACCAACTTGATGGCGGGTATTCCTCGTGAATCATAAGATTCTGACTGTGAAAACCATCTGTAAACAGTCAAAAAAATCTTGTTTGAAAACGAGCTTGCTTGCGGACAAGGTTTGAAAATAAAGTGAGAAATAAATAATTCCATCCAAGTTGCTCTATAAATAAATATTTCCAATTTGATATTTGTAAAAGGATCTCCAAAAATCATTGCTATAGCTCCACATCTCCTCATGCTACATGTTCTCAACTTCAGATCTTAGTTTATAGTTCATTATGCTATGAGCTCCAAGATCCACATTGCGCTTCCTTGCAAATTTTGACATCATTGTGGACATATCACATCTCTTTCCCCTCATATGCTGCTACATATATCATGGACTCTTCATAGGTAGGTGCAGGTATGATTGTTTTTCTTTTATTTAATCATAGATTCATTGGGTTCTATTAGAGGTGTATTTGGAAACTTGTCTAGTTTTCCTCTACATTTTTCCTTCATCCTACCTACTTACCATTTTTTCAAGTGTACAAGAAGCCTTCAATTTGGTAGAGAACACCATAATCCATAATCAAACTTTTCCATCCCTCACCATCCTGGTTATGATCCCCTTACCTCATGTCTACTTCATCCATCATTGAGTCTATTCCCACACCCCCTAACTATCCCAACATCAAAACTCCTTGTTGTTGTCACACAAGAACCAACAATATTAAGTCTTACTGTTGTCACACAAGAACCAACAATGGGAAAAAAAGGAAGAGGCATTGTTATTGCTCCACAAGAACCTTGCTGCTACCACACAAGAACAAGCAGTAAGTGAAGAAGAATCCTTGTTGTTGTCACACAAGAACCAACAGTAAAAAATGAGATATGCGCAATCTAGAGACCATTACTGAAAGAGAGGAGTGGGATTGCCACAATAACCTACAGTAGAAGAAACTACTGTAGAATCCATCTTCTATTAAGCACATGGATATAAAACAGATGTATGTGATTCATTTTCATGATATACATGTCGGTTATCATTTTCAAAAGATTGTTGTTGCTGAGATTTATTGGAGGCCACATGGATCAACATCATCTGTTGGGTAGTAACATAAACAGTTTGATGGCACCAACGTATTTACACATGGCCATTTTACATGATTTGTACATTTGGAATTACCCACATGGGAACTTCCTTCACATATAGGCAGGATTTGTTGATTGACACATATAGGTTTATTGGGCATTTTCCTGTGGTTTTGATTGCTTCCTATTTTAGCATGGATCATAGTTTTTGTTTGCAACTAAATTCAAGGATTTGAGGGAAATCAAGAGAAAATATTTATAATGTCACACTTGTCTAGGCAATTTTTCAGTCAACAATATATCACCATCACAAAACAGAAGCTATATCCTATCATAGTTATGCTAATTAAAGAATCCATCTTATTGTCTATACATGGATAATATTTCATATTACAATGGCTCCATTAGCCTCTTTCAAATGGTTTCATCATGATGTTTGGGATTATTTAACTTGGTGGCAACATTGTTGATGAGTTTGTTTTCTGACCCACAATGTTACCAATAACAATCGACCCTCTGGAAATAAGATATTTGATTGGGGAAATGAAGATGGAATAAGCTATTTTTGACCTCGTGTTGAGTTGCTCTATTTCTTGATTCCTTATTTTTTATGCATTCATTCCACAACATTCCTTCATGTATGAAAATAGATATGAATCTGAAAATTATTGTCATTATTTTGTTCTATTTTCATTACAGTTTTGGTATGGAATCTTTTGCACATATGATTGGGAACTTATAGGAAAACTCTAACATTTTGTCTTGAATAATAAAGGTTTAAAGAAGAGTGATGAGTAATATGGAAGCAGGAAAATTATTGTTGTAATATGCCCTACTAAAAAGAAGGATTGAGAAGTGTTGCTGAAAAAAGTATATAGTATTGAGATTTGTTGGGTGTAAACTAAACAACCATACAATCACTACTTTGGTCACAATTTATTGGGAACCATTGAGTGAGGTTGATCTTGCTTATATTATGAACAAGCTATCTTATAGTTTTGAAGGATTTGGTTATTTAAGTGCTTGTTGTCATCATAAAAGGATTTTATTGCAGCTGCTATCTTATTTTTGTGGGTTTTCATGTAGCAACGCATTCAAACAAATCTAAAAGATTACAATAATATATGCTAACAGTGATGCATTTAGATCAGCAAAATAATTTTTTTTCTTCTCAGTTTTAAAGACTACATGTTAAACAAACTTGTGTTTGAAAGAGATCCAAGTCGTAATGGAATACAAATACTCCATGCATATAAATTGAAAGACGCATGTGGACATGCTCTATCTTCAGTTTGGGGGAGTAGTTGTTGTTAACACCCAAAAATTGTTGACTAGCTCATCTCCCTAGTCACATAACCCATTTTTCCATTTTCGCTACATTTTTGGCCTCCAAAACCCTAAATTGGTAACCGAAAGGGGAAAAAATCATTATTCCCCTCAAAAAATAACTAAATCCCTTCAAAAAATGTTAAAAACCTGCAAAAGGGTCAAAACTCCCCAAAAATGAAAACAAAAGAGGGAAAATATCAAATACGACTAGCCAATACTATTGGTTTCCCAAAACCATGGGCCAACACTCCACCACCCAAAATTGCTATAAAAAGGTGAGAGAGACCTCCCATTTCATCATTGATCATTCTTCATACCCTTATGCTGTCGAATTCCCTACAACACTGTAGCCTATCCATTAGGGCTTCTGTGCCCACCTAGTTGGATCTTGGCCAACCCATTGAGTATTTGGACAAGAGCAAGGAACTCAAGAGACTCAGCACACTACTCGCGTACTACTGCAAGGACCCCCATTACCTCATCTTTGGTGGTAACCATTCTTGTAAACCCTAGTTTTCAATAAAATACAAAATATTTCATGGGTTTTAATCTATCAGTTCTGTTTTTACTGTTCTAATTAGTTAGATTTACTTTCTGTTATAATTTGCACTCATACATAGTAGTTTTCATTTATGTATTTTTTATCCATATTTGAATCTGCTACCTAGGGTTCCATAACGCTTAGTAGGTTCTCATTTGCATAGGTTGGTGTGAAAACACTAGCTACAGATTTGGAGACTCCACTGGGTCGATTCCCATCGATCTGTGGTTTAGTTTAGTTTTTTAGTGTTTATTCTTGTTATTTTATTTCATTTTACAGTTTTGGGCTACCCTTTTTTTCCCCATATTTGGAGATATGGCCCTTGCCTTTGCAGTACCCTACTTTAGCTCCGTTTTTACGGCCCGGCCCGCGACTTTCCTCCATCTACCTACGGCTTGAGTGCGACTTCTGACCCAAAACCTGCACTCCCCAATGTGACTTTCGGCCCGTAACTCACCCCGGAGTGTGCATCTTTTCCCATTTCCCGCGCTTTCCGCGCGTTTTTTACTCCACTAGCTACCCGTTTCGCGCGCCGTACGGCCGAAAATCCGTGCTAAAAGCATGTTTTCCACCCTACTAGGCGCGTGTTTCACGTACCATACGGCCTGAAAGCAGTGCGTTTTGTGCGCCTAAGGGCTTGAAAAGCCCGCTCTCTATGCACGGAATAACCTAGAAGTCGCTCCCTATGCGTGCTTGTTCTCCTGAAATGTGCACCCTACACGCGCCTATTTTTTTTAAAGCTGCGCCCTCTACGCACTTCTGAGCCTAAAATGCATGCCCCATCCGCACCCTTTTTTCCTATTTTTTTCTTTTCTGTTTCAACGCGTTTTTTTTGCAATTTTCTGCACCCATAACGCAACTTTTTTTCTCATAGCCGCACTCTGCACATGTTTTTTCTTTTTTCTTGCCTTTGGATGCACCCACAAACCCCTGTTTTCCTGCACCCATTTTCCATTAGTTTTTCGGTTGTTTTGCTTGTTGTCTCTTTTATCATAGTTCATCGAGTTTATTTCCTGCATTCCTGTTATCACAGTTGTATTTGTGTTTTTTGAAAAAGTAAAAGAAAAAATATTTTATTTTTCAATTTTAGTTGTTTCTTTCACGCATTTACTATCTGGCAATCTTGGGTTCACACCACTTGTGCACACACACTCTCCCATAATTCAAAGAGAGACTTAAAATTTATTTAATCAAACCCACTTTAACCCCACTTGGGGAGCAAATAAACAATTTTGTAGCTAGGTAGGACATTGGGGTTAGGCATCCAAAGAACACCCTCTTTTTCATTTACATTTGAGACATAGTTGTTGTCTTTTAGGGATCAAAAATCCCCTATTACTGATTAGTACAGTTGACACCGATTTGTCGAAAGGCCTCACGCTTAGGAGGGAAAGTAGAAATATTGGTTTTGGAAGTTTGAGTGGAATGTCATTCTCCATTCTGTACTGAAGGACGCCAACTCATTGTTCTCGCCGTGCATACTGGCGCCCATACTGGGTTTGTGATAGAAAAAGAATTGAAGTTGCGGGACACCTTTCCGGATGTGCCATGAATGAGGTATCTTAGTTTCCATTCTTCTAGGGCTCTTTTACCTAGAGTCCCTCTTGGTATAGGGATATACTTTATCCCGTTGGTTCAACATTATTATTTTGCTTGACTACATATTTCATCACCTTGCAAGGGATACGATTTGTGTGAGCTTCCATATCGCTTATATAGGTGTTTGCATGCTCCTATATCCCCATTGGATTAGTGATTCTACCTTCTTATTTTTAGAAGTGCTCCTTGTTGGTATTTTGACCATTTTATTTCCGCTCCGCTTGTTGTAACACATCGTTGCAGCATGCGTTTTTTAGCATTGTTGTTGGCCTGAGCACCACATTTTTGAGATCTCCTTTTTCACACAGTTGCACTAGTATTTTTGAGCATTTTATCCATCACAAACCCTTGGCAATTTTACACCTGTCACCATTGATTCATCGAGACACTCTCGTAGCCTAGGGGGGTTATCCTCGTAGCACAGTCCACTTGACTGCAACTGTCACAAACGCACAACCTCGTCGCCAGATATTTATCCTAATGCCCCTTATTTTACCTATGATTCTGAGTCAGAGTTACCCATATACATAGCTCCTTTTATCCCCATGGCTGATGTGAATCCCAACCCCTTTTATAGTGGGATTGTTGGCAGTGGTTCCACCACTATCCCAGCTACCACTTCAGCATCCATCCCTCCTATACCATCTACAGGAACTACACCTAGAATTCTAGTCACTACTTCCATACCTATCGGTAGTGGATCAGTTCCAACTACAGTCCCTTTGGTGACCAATAGTACACTTGGGGGCACTGGCCCTTCGTACAAGATTACCCCGCCCTTCAAAGGAGGTCCCTCAATCCCCGTTATGACTCACAATATTTCTACAACCCTCGGTGGAAGTGGCCCCACAATCGCCGCCATGTCTAGCATGCAAGACCCTATGACCATGTCACATCGTTCTGTTAGTTTTCTATTCATGGTCAGCCTCAACCTCCCTGATCTGGCCCAATTGACCAACGATACAATCTGACATGAACCTAGGTGGCCTCCCATGCCCACCAAACTCCCTTCGGACATCCCCAAGTTTGAAGGGAAAGGTGGTTAGGACCCTCAAAACCATATCATTCCTTCCACTTATGTTGTTCCTCCAACTCCATAGTGGATGACTCAATCTACCTCCGCATTTTACAACGGACCCTCATTGGCTCTGCAGCCAAGTGGTATATTGAACAACCACATGGGACGCATTCCACCTTTACATCCCTTGCTTCAAATTTCTCACAGTTCTTCCAGTTACCCATCTGTTATGATGTTGGTGTTGAGATTTTACTATCTTGAAAACAGAACACGGCTACCCATATCACTGACCATATTAATGAATGGCGTAGACGTCGTAGTTTGTGTAAGATCAATTTAGATGACCACATCTTTTTAGATTGGTTCTTGAAATCCCTCATACCAGTTATCGCCAAGGATGTGGCATCCGAACGGACCCAAACCAAATAAGAATCCATTGTCAAATCCCAATAGTTTGACCTCATCTATGCTTAGTCAAGCTGCCTCTAATCCATCTTGCCTGATGCTCCCCGTGGTGATTCTTCCAGGAACGTCGCGTCAGGTTCATCTCACACTTCATGTTAGCACTAGTTTTGGGCTAAGTGGTTGGAAGAGGGATTAAGCCTATGAAAATGAAGAAAGCAGATTTATAACAATGGAGGTTGATGGTGGCCAAATAAATTTCGCAAAGATAATGTGCTTAGTTTTGTGTATGGGCGGAAGGGTGTTAATCGGCAGAGAGAGTCAACTATTGGATTGTTAGGTAGAACATATGTACGGCCATCCAGCGCTTCGCAGATTAAACATGTGCAGATTAACAAAATTTCTGAATGTGTGAAGTGGCGGTAGGCTCCACATTTTTCAACGGCTCGAATTCGGCGGAGAAATAGATCTACGGTGGGCACATGTTTCGCAATTTGAACATGCACGGGCAAATAAAGTTTCCAAACTTGCGAAGTTTGGTAGTGACCGCAGCTTTGGAAGGTCAAGATGAATACAAGTTTTAGATCTATGGTTGGCAGTTACCTCGCAGTTTAAATGTGCAAGGGAAGCAACATTTCAAAGGACGAAGACAATGGATTTAAACAAAGAAAATGATCAATGACGTAGAATGGATCATGCAAACTTTGTTGACATGAACCAATCACTATCTGGAAAAACAGTTGTGGATAAGATGGCAAAGGAGTTTGAGTTGTTCTTGGTTTTCAAAAAGGCATGTGCACATTTACATAATTATTCATACAGAGATCATGTAGAATTGTGTGTACTGCTAAAGGAGGTGGCCACTTCAGATCTGCCAGCTGCAGACCAATGGAAAATCGTAGAAAAATATGGGAAATAAAAATACACGTTGCATGCATGAAGATTTCGAAGATCATGGAGATTTATTGCTGAAGAATTGGTTATCTAAGCCTTTAGTTGTTTTTCAAAGCAGTTCCTAGTTAATAAATTCTGAATGACACATGTAAAGGCAGTTATGCCTATTTTTAGCAGTTTGTTTTTATTCAGCTCATGGAGAAATTGTATAAGTACCGATGAATATGATGAAAGAAGGGTTGGAACCCGTGAGACTTGAGTTTTGTATTTTGAAAAACTATCTTTAATAAAATTGCAAAGCCAAGCAAGTTGTTTTATCAGAGATTCTTGTGTTATTTACTTTATAGTTTGTACCTTCTTATCCTCATGTGAATGTTTTCCTTGTTATCTATTTCATATTGTTATCTTTCATGTTTGGATAAGTGTAAAATTGAAGAAGAATTCATATATTTATGCTCTGTTTCTTTAAGTCCAAGCATCCACAAACTTTTTACACTAAAGTTAGTACATAATTCATCTTATGATTCTCTGTGTTAATGGACTATTCTTACTTTCTTCTTTATCACCAGACAAATAGCATTTTGACTGTAAACAACTACCCTACCTCTGTTAAGAATTTATTCGCAAAGCATTTCCATTTAACATCATATGTATTTTGACTCCATTTCCCAATGAATGCTTACCTTGTTTAAACCAAACAATAACAATCCAATTTTATTTCTTGTTCATATATATGGCCCTGTTAAAACAATCATTGAGTGTTATACCTTAATATTACACATTACATCCTAGTGTCACATCCTTGCATCAGTGACTAAACGACAATTCCCCTTAAAGGCCATATAAACATCTAAAGTGAAAATCATTGACTGAACACTAAAAGTAAGCATCTCACCTGCCACATGTCACCTAGACAAACCCCATCTGATAATATTACCGCGCCCTGCACATCTGGTAGAGCACGATAATTAGGGTTACCACGTTATGCTCTTACCCTCGGGCGCGGTACTACCGCATTATGCTCAGTTCTGGGGGTGCGGTAATCCATTTTTATCCTTTTGACTTAGATTTTGGGATCTTGATTTTCGAGAGGTATCTTTGGGATTGCCAGCTTCCATGCGATCTCAACTCCTATCTCTATTTGGTGGGTTTGATCCACTAAATACTCCATAGATCCATATCATTCTCTTGTTGGTTAACTCTCCCATATGCTATAAGAGAGAGGCCTTCTATGAGCCAAGGGAGGACTTTTGGGGCATCAAACCTATGGTCATAAACCTTTTGCAGAGATAGATAGAGGTAGAAGAACTTGGAGCTGGAGTTGGCTTGGGCATCAAGCAACTATTTTGTAAGCACTCTTGAGTTCTCAATAAAAGTATAACTTGTCTTGTTTCCCTATTTATGTGTTCTGATCATGATTCATTTACATAAATTGTATTCAGTAGAATATAGATCTAACATGTGATTCAATTATTTGGAAGATATCGTGCACTTGTTTGTTGTTTTGATCCTCACAGGTTCATCACGAGGACTTCAAGATCAAAGAATTGATTGGACAAACATAAGAACAGAAGGTCAGTTGTCTTCTTTCTCATCTTTCATATATTAAAGTTAAAAACACTAGTTTAAGATCTAGGGAATGAGGTAGCATTTGTTTCCTTTTTTGTCTTAGTTTAGAGTTGATTTATACCTCTCTGACCTAAGAGAGTTTCTCTTTATCCGTAGGGAGAAATGTCTGTAACAAAAACTGGTGTCTCTGCTGGGGATATTGACTTGGCATTGCCTGATGACGAGGATTGGGATAATTTAGGTATGACCTTCACCAATGTGTTTTCAATTACAGATAACTCCAAATAATGACAGGTTCTTGATGATGATCTACAAATAAAGAGATTTTTGGAAATGTCTGATGAATTTGTAAATACTCAAATTGATACAGAAAATGAAAATTTAGATAACTTCCAAGATGATGGATAGATTGAAGATGAAAAAGCTGAAAACAAAGAATGGAAAAATATGTTGGGAGGAAAAGACATAATTCAATTGAAGAGCAATTTTATTCCAAGAGGCTTGATTCCCCTAGAGAATTTATTTGATCAGAGTGATGTTTCTAAGGATCCTAAAGTTAAACCTGCTGATGATGTTGTTGAAGATTAGAATTTAGGTACTGAAGAAGCACCACGAATTGTAAAATTGTCCAAGAAGTTACCTGCAAAAGAAAAAGAAGAGTATGTCAATTTGATGAAGAAGTACACTGATATATTTGCCCGGAGTTATGAATACCTGAAGGAATATGATACTTATATCATACAACATACCATTCCAATAAAACCTAGAGAAAAACCTTTCAGACAAAAGTTGAGAAGAATAAACCCCAAGTTGCTACCTGTGATAGAGAAGGAGATTAAAAATTTGTTCAATGCTAAATTTTTTGTGACTCTAATGTTTTCAAATTGGGTAGCTCACTTGGTGTCTGTTAGAAAGAAAAATGGTGAAATTAGACTTTGTGTAGATTCCATAAATCTCCACAAAGTCTCATTGAAGGACAATTACCCATTACGAAAGATGGAGCACATTCTGCAAAAGGTAGTAGGATCTGGAAGAATTTCAACTATGGATGGGTTCTTAGGCTATAGCTAGATTAACGTACTTCCAGAGGACCAAGAGAATACTACATTTGCTACACCATGGAGTACATTCATGTATGCCAAAATGCCATTTGGGTTGATGAGTGCAGGGGCTACATTTCAGCATGCTATAGATATTTCTTTTGCAGAAGAGAACGATAAATTTTTAGTTGTTTAAATGGATGATATCACGGTTTATTATAGGTCTGACAAGGAACATATCAAGCATTTGGAGAAGGTCTTTATGAAGTGCAGGAAATTTGGTATTTCGCTAAACCCCAAGAAATCTAATTTTGCATTGGAAGAAGCAAAGTTGCTTGGACATATTATTTCAAAGGAAGGTATTAAGATTGATCCAGAAAGAGTCAGTGCAATTTTAAGAGTTGAAGAGCCTAGAAGCAAGAAGGAAGTGCAGTCATTTGTTGGACAGGTAAATTTTTTGAGGAGATTCATTCCCAGCTTTGCAAAGCTAAAATATTAAGAAATATTACTAACATGCTGAAGAAAGGGAATCAAATAAAATGGACAGAGGACGCTAGAGAATCTTTCAAAGATATTAAGAAGACCATCACTGAAGCTCCAATCTTTGCAAGTCCAGATTTCACTAAAGATTTCCTAGTGTTTTCTTATGCATCTGAACACACTATAGCTGGAGTCCTATTGCAGAAAAACAATCAAAATGCTGAGTAGCCTATAGCATTTTTTAGTAAGGTATTAAGATATGGAGAATTAAAATATGGTATCATGGAAAAATAGGCTTATGCTCTAGTAAAATCTTTGAAAGATTTCAGAGTGTATATTCTTCATTCAAATATTGTTGCATATGTTCCAAGTAATGCAGTGAAGAGAATTCTTACCCAACCAGATCCATAAGGGAAGAAAGAAAAATGGAGTGTTGTACTATTGGAATATGATCTTGAAATCAGGCCTACTAAGTTGATTAAAGGACAGGGACTTGCCAAAATGATGACAAATACTAATTGTGAACACTAGTACAAAATGAGAAATTAATGACTAAAAAAATGACGAAAATTCGACTATAAACGACTATTTTTGAGTCGGTGACTAATAATATTCGATTTCCACTATCTTATCTCTAGTCGTATTTCACTAGTCATTAATTGGTTGACTTATTAGTCATTGATTTAGTCATTGATAGTCATTGATTAAGTCATTGATTTAGTCATTGATACTCACTGATTTAGTCATTGATTGTCACAATTAATGACCAAATATACAACTAAATAAACTACTAGATGATAACATATTAATGACTAAGCTAAATATGACTAGACGTTAGTCGCGCTATAAGGTACTGGAAATTAGCTACCAATAGTCGTATATATGCGAATTTAGTCGTTTTCTTAGTCACTAATTTATGATAGGGTACGGAGGAATCGAACCACCAATATCCTGCCTATAATTAGGCAGGTGTTCTACCATTGAGCTAGCACCCTTTAAGAAGTTTTTATTGTTTGATAATGATGATATTCAAACAAATTTTGCATGGGAACAAAATGAATGTCAAACATATTCAAGAATAATGCTTCAAGTACTAAAATAATTCTAAGATATAGCAGTTCAACTCTGACAATGATGAAAATTCAAAGAAGAATGATCTTACAAACTATGCATGAGTACAATAATCCATGGCTGTACAAATTATCAGGAACAAAAGCAAGCTGCTGCCCTTCACAGAAAGAAAAGAATACAAGATCCAACTTGCAATAAATTTGTTTTAATTGTCTATCAATTGTTGATCTCTCGACAACTAGAGACATTTTCTTGTCTGAGATCCAAAATACATACAATTATCTTCAACTTCACTTATGGCCCATTTTATCCAAGGGAATAATATTATAAAAATAATATATAAACATTTCCCTAATTACTTGCAGAAAATAAAAAAAGATTGGCAACTAGACTTGATGTTTTGATGATGTACTTATTCAGAACGAAAACATAAATTAATGGTTTCTTCTTAAAGTTAAATAAGACCATTAAAATTTTATCAGGAATGTTTGTAGCATTGCATTCAAGCAAATCGATTAAGTGCAAGTCAAATTATGTATAGCTAAAGTATTCCCTCTTACATCCTTCCTTGGAGAAGCTATAGGATACATTAAGAAATTACAAGTTGACACTAATTTTACCTCCACAAAATTAATAATTTCACATATAGGGAGATAGGGTTGACTCTGAAAATGACCCAAAGGCCATTTTATAGTGGGATAAGTTAAGTACCATTCTTGCATCATTGAATTTATTCAGTTAATAAAAAAAGGTTGGATAACATAAGCATATTATTTACCCAGTTATTAATTATTAATTGGTTGCCAATTACCATTTGGTTAGGCCCTCACCTGGACTGCATTGAAGGCTCTCTTGAGATATGAAACATCATCAAGGTCTGGGAAAAAATCACCAATCTCCAAGACAAAATTGTAAATATAAAGAATGATTTAATCATGAAACGTGATGCCAAGAAAGAAATCAAAATGGTCCATCTAACCATTCATAATATATTGTTCTCTAAATAAGGTATCGACCTTTGCTAATAAAAATACACCAATCCAACAATAAATATTTTAGCATTTACCTGGTCAAAAACATGAGCAAGGGAGAACCACCTAAACGGTGCTTTCCTTTAGCCAAATCAATATGGAGTAGAAGTACATCATCTCCTAGCTACATAACAATGGATTATGTCAGTATGACAATTATGAAGACTCAACAATCTTATAGTTGCTTGTCCAAATCCATTTTGAAATGTCACCTTCAAGTCTGGTGTAATAGTCTTTGAAATATCTAGACAGGTCACATAAGCACTGATTACTAGATTTCCAGGAGCTTTGACAGTCCTTCCTCCAGCTTGTGCAGCCATGAAAGACTGTCTTTGCCACTGTCCATTGCTATCCCAAGTTCTATCATTGCATCCCAAAGAGCATTAGCTACATCATACATGGATGCACCTTCTCCATCTAGCTTTGCAGCATACATCCAATTCCCACTAGCTTTGACATCATTCAGTGAAGTAACCTGTAAATCATGTATGATGTGCTTCTTTATAAGACCAAATATCATTATTAAGGAAAACATATGCTTTATACTTTCATTATGTTTAACAATGGCTCTTTTCACCTAAGATTGCAAGAATGACCAATGGAAAATTGGAAAGCTCGTCTTGAGAAAGAAATTTTTTGACATGATATACTCACCTTAGCCGAAACAAAATTTGTCAGAGCCTCCTCCACTGCTAGCCTAGCCATTGCCTTTGAATTCAGTAAACCCTGGAAATTTAAAAATTCTGAGATTGTTGAAACCAGGAATTGTTTAAGTACATTCAAAAGACATCTCAGAGAGATTTTCCTCATATCCAAAAGTCATGACCATATACTACCTTTATTGGTTGCTCTCCAATTGCACAGGCACCACCACTTAACCCAGTATATGTCTGCATGAATGAGACATATTGTTTTCATATATTAACATTACAAGAAAGTATACTTTAGTTTAAAGACAATAGAAACTCTTCTCAAACCATAAGATGACTAAGGCAGTAAAGAATCTTGAAATAAAATATAAATACAAATAGGTGAGAAGCAATAATAGTAACATCTGAGCAATAACAACAAATATAATACAAACCAACCTGAGCAATAACAACAACATCTGCGAGTGGAAGCTGTAGATGACTAACTGTCTGCTGCTGTGCAACAAGATCTGTGACACAACGATCAACCTGCCAAATGGCCATGCATTCTTAAAAATATGCTTTAAGTTCGTGTAGAAAGTCCAATAGAAAAAAAAACTACCAAAGCAAGTCAAAATAACTAGTCAAGAGATGTTGTTTTAAAATCTTGGGATTCTTTTTCAAAATTGTTAAAAAAAATGAAACATGAACTCTCAAGAAACTTGACCTCCTACCTTAGTTGTTAAGAAACGCTTTGAACACACATGTGGAAGATTAAGAACTCGTCTGAGAGCATCCAAAACTATCAATCCTGGAGCAATGCCAAGTGACTCCAATGGTGGAACTTTCCATGTAAATTCAAGACGTTTTCGTGGCATATGACCAAGTACCTACAACTGAACTTATTAAAAAAAATTCCATGTTGAAAACAAACACTGAGGGCTTGCTCTTATGATGAGCATTAGTAAACCTTGATCATTTTGTATATGCATATGCCTTTGGCTATTTCTTTTATTCAGTAATTTAGTTTGTTTTATAATTTAGCATCTACTTTTGGGTCCCATTGACCTACTTTTGTGGTCATTCATGGAAATTAATAAAATAAAAATATTATGTACAATCACTTCAAATCAGCAAGAAGGGATTCTCAAGAATTCTGGGCAGAATGGTGTCATTCCAAGAATCTTTCTCACAAAATTATGAGTTTTCAATTCAGACCTGGCAGTAAGGCATTCCTGATATGAATCCCTAGCAGTCTATCCCAGCAAGTACCTCTATGGAAAATGTTCCCTAAAGCATAATTCTACCAGCCCTTAATGTTTGTTTTACCTAAAAAGGATCTTGAATTATAGTTGGAAAATTTACGTATCCATGATTCAATGGTAGAATTATGTAAAAGGGAATCAATTGACAGGTTTTGAATAAGATGAATTTTAGTATAATCCAACTACAAATACAAATTAATAATAACAAATTGATGATCGCGGTATCGATGTTGTTTGAAACAAATTCCATGTTCTCTGTATGGAAATGTCCAAGGCATCAAACTCTGAACTAAGAAAAATAACATTGATAAACATTTATAAGCCCCAACTTGAAACTAGTTCAAAAGAAGTGAGATGAAGATCCAAACCATGTGAAAAAGGGTTAATTCCTTTACAATAGTAAACAGTACATATGAACCATGGGAATTCATAAAAGACTAAAAGAAACGATTCGTTATGCACTAAAAGCCATCTAATTGTTCCCTTGGATTCTGCCCATACATTGAAACAACACTACTGGATTTAGTCAGCATCTGTTTCCATAGATGTAAGGCACAAAAAACTTGGCCAACACTTATCTTTAGGTCAGAAGACAAACCAATATGTCGCACAGAAATGATAAGGCTTAAAACTAGTTCAAAAGAAGTGAGATGAAGATCCAAACCATGTGAAAAAGGGTTAATTCCTTTACAATAGCAAACAATACATATGAACCATGGGAATTCATAAAAGACTAAAAGAAACGATCAGTTCTGCACTAAAATCCATCTAATTGTTCCCCTGGATTCTGCCCATACATTGCAACAGCACTACTGGATTTAGTCAGCACCTGATTCCACATATGTAAGCCACAAAAAACTTGGCCAACACTTATATTTAGGTCAGAAGACAAACCAATATGTCGCACATAAATGATAAGGCTTAATATCATAAAAAAAATTCCAAAAAAAAAATATTTCTGTCAAAATTGTAGCTTGTTAAAATTTAATTACGACTGCTAAAAGAAACTACTTGTTCCAATTGTCAATTATACAACATTTATTATTTTCCAATTGGAAAGTTATCATTATCATTTCCCATTCATAATGAAACTGAACATATTTATAGCCCTATATCAATTACTATTTGTCATAACTGTTGTCGGCATGTAACCACTGCATTAGACTTGTCTCCATTTCATAATGATCAAATAAAATATCCAATCTTATAATCAAACTTATAATTCAACATCAAATAAAATATCCAACAATATAATTATTCATTCGGTCTTACATAACAAAGGGAAACTGAAAAGCAGACTCAGAAAACTAATATGATATCTTTCAAACATCATTTTTTTGCAAAATACATTTGTTTATAGAATAAGTGACCTCCACAGCCCAGAGACAAGGTGTACATACCTTATTTCCATATTCTTTATTATTAAACCAACTCAATTTGTATGAATTCACTACCAATGTAAACTAATACCACGAACGAAACTTGCTTAGACCGATAGTATCCCAACAACAAATACGCCTAATATGATAGAAAAGGTAGGAATATAGTACTTCGCATATTTGTCTGGAAGAGTGAGATGCAACCAAAAAAGGTTAGTTTCCCATCCACCAATACTGAAATATGCAGTGTAGAAAATAATACTTAATAGTTTTAATAATAATAATTTCATATTAAGGTTCAGTCTTTTCACCTGGATAGTAGTCCTAGCATAGGAGGAAACACAGGTGTTTGTCAATGAGGCAGCGGAGCCCATCACAAATGCATTCTAATTTATGTACCATCGGTGCATTCTAATTTATGCATCATCGGTGAGCACAGGATACCGGTTATCTCCTATCAATGATACTTTTATAAGTGACCATATTGCTTTGATCCAGGTAGTCCTATAGTTAAATCAGTCCTCATTGGGTGTGGTAACTTGGGGTCCATCTCCTTTATTTATTCCTTCCTTCCATATGCTCAGATCTAGTGGTGAATTGGCCCTAATACAGGGAAATAAAAGACTTACTACAATTAACTATTACAGTGAGGTATCCGGTGCACTTGGATAGAATAAAATGGAGAATCCAACCAACCATTGAAAATAATTTAAAAAAAAATCAGCATATGAACAAACCGAGACTATGTTTGGATTTCATAATAGAATGCAATGAGTATTTTGAGAGACGAAATGTAAATGAAATTAAAGGAAATCTATGTACCTATATAGTAAATAAGCAAATGGTGTCAAGACCTAGCCATGAGTGCCAGCTATCTAGATTTACGATTCCACTCTTGGTTGTATCCTCTCGCATCAGAACCTTAGAAACCCTAGATCTGCAGAAACCCTTTAATATTGAGCTTCGACCTTCAAACCCTAAGCCCCTCTCAATGTAACACTAGTGATGAAAACCCCAAAGACACACACACACACACACACACACACACACACACACACACACACACATATTTCAAATACTGAAAAGACTCATGAAAAAATGAGATTCTACACATAATTACAAAACCCCTGCGAGGTTGAACATTCATACCTTGTCATGAGTGGAGCTTCTCTGACCTAGTCCAGTAGTGCATTTTTCCCCCTTTCCCCTTAGCTTTCGATCAGTAGGGGATTTTGTGGAAATTCATTTTCCCTCCTTTCAACAATATTTCCCGCTCTTATCACATTATCTAAAAGACAAATACTATTAAATACTACCTTAAATACTAAAAAATAAAAAATACCAATTCAATAAGTTAATATATAATATTATTAAAAAGATTAAAAATTAAAAAATTAAGAGTTTAGAACATTAAAATAATATTAAAAGGGTTAATAATTTAAAAATTAGAAATTAAAATGTATAATAAGCCGAAATATTATTTTAAAAGACAAGAAATTAAAAGATTACAAATTTAGAAAATTAAAACATTAAAGTGAGATTAAAAATATTAATAATTAAAAGTTTAAGCCCACAATTAAACCATGACCTCAAGGCTCCAACCATGTTAAACATAAACCATGACCTATAATGACCTCCAACTATATTGTTAATCATAAACCATGACCTTCGACTATGTTGATAAGCCACAAACTCAACTTTGTTAAATTAGATCCTCAACCATGGTATAAACTTGCAATTTCATTATCATTAAGTTAATCAGAACTATAATAATTAATCCGTGGATGCGGGTGGAGACAACTAACAAGAAGAGATTATGATGGCACATGGACATTCGAGACGTCACGTGTAGGATGGACGGAGCTCTAGTATGCATGTAAATGAATTATATCAGGCCCATGGAAAGTACTATGAATCGGAAGGGAAGGGAGAAGGGAGGTACGATAGTATTTATGGAAATTAATGGCGAAGTTGGATGCAAGTGCGAAATGTGTTTTTATGTCCCATTTTTGGACGAGCCCTAGTATTGGCATAGTTATGACAGTGGATGCATTGTCCTCAAGTATGATGCCCTCATCCTCATCTTTGAGTTCATCAAGTCGACGACTCATGTTATATCAATGCTTGACATTATCGCCTATCTGTTGAAGGTGGCAAGTCTAATCTCATTAACGACTAGTTATAGTGGCTGGAAGTGCAGTGAGGAAGACATGTATGAGCCAGAGAATGTTGAGGCGACCAGCCAGGGCAGGATCAAGGGAGGGAAGAAAAGAGTGATCTGAGAGCAGTCGA